>CM054123.1:127001262-128202834 GCA_028751855.1 Ambrosia trifida | reverse complement strand
GAGCTGAGCCGCTCGTCGGCTCGTGAACTTGAGTTCGACACGCTAAAGGCTCAAACTAAGTTGAGATTAAACGAGCTACAGCGTAGCTCATTTAATAAACGAGCTTGAACTTCATATGTCTAGCTTGACTAAGCTTACGATTCACGAACTTAAACGATCATGTTATAAATCTATTCATAATCATTTCAACTTAATATAATAAATATAATTATATATAATTATGATTAAAAAACTAATTAATTTATATATGTTATATACAAAATTATAATTATAAATTATATATTATATAACTATATATGTACATAAAAATAAGTAATAAATAATAAACAAGCTTAGATCAAACTCGAAAAATAACACAAGACCTGAGCTAGAGATTTAGATGTGGGGCTAACCCTATTTCATAGAAGCACATGCCTCTTCGATAGGATTTCTCAGGTTTAAACCTTGAAAAGATGAGTAACTTAGGATAATTGGTGTAAAGTATAAGTAACATTTTCCATAAAAACCGTATAAAAAGATACATATGTTTCAAACTCGATTGTAAAATCGTGTCACAAGAGTAATAAAATCTTAAAAAAAATACTAGGTTAAACCTTGGCAAGTGGAGTAATTTAGGATGACAGGTGTAAACTAGGACATCCGTTTCATTCTTGGCAAGATGAATAATAATAATAATAATAATAATAATAATAATAATAATAATAATAATAATAATAATAATAATAATAATAATAATAATAATAATGGCTTCAACCAAGTTGGGTTAGGCTAATTTACACCCCTTGCGTGAGGGTCGTGGTGTTCACAAGCCACGTGGCTCGTTGGCTCACTCGTGTCTGGTCGCTCGTGAACCACAACACAGTCAAAGGGAGAGTCAAAACTGACAACCAACACTCTATAATAATAAAAAAAACTAATTGTTATTATTAACTATTAATCCCTAGACTTTTACTCTTCTCCAAACCACCCTTAATGATGTAACTTTATCATTGTTTACCCCTAATCCTTTATCACAACACTAATCAAAGATTTTAAATAGCAACACAGAAACTAAACCACATTGCTACAACTGATTATATCACCAAGTTTCACATAATATCTCGATCACACATATTTCATCAAAATCCTAAACAACACACAAACACACATATATAGTGAAAGAGATCAAGAGATGCTAACCAGCAATACCAGCAGCCTGTTTGTAAGCCTCAAAACATTTGATGTGAACTTAAAGCAGCCATTCAAACTCTTGATATCTTCTTTCTAGTATTGTTTTGAATCCACTCTTTTGTTTGTTTCGTTAATTGCTACAAAGTGTAAAGACAAGTTTTACGAATATAGAATATCCAGTGATTCGTTCACGCCTATATAATATATATGGTCCACCAGGTTTCCAGCTGTTGTAAATTACTGTAACAGGCTTCTACGTTTGATCAACCTAAAATTAGTCCTTGTACTTTAAAAAACTTGGCTTTCGTGTCCTTGACCGACTTTGTATGCAATACACGCCTCTAAACGAATCATACATTTGAATTTGTTTATTTAATAAAGAGAAAATTGCAGTTTTCGTCTTTGTGGTTTTCTTAAATTAACAGGTTCAGCCCAGACTTAACACCCTGAGTACCTGTGGTTTCATTTTCTAACAGTTTACGTCCCTCTAGCTAACGTCCGTCACCTCTGCCGTTACATCACCCTCACATGCACCTCACGTGAGGGTATTATTGTCATTTCGTCCCTTTATAAACGTTCATAAGTCTGATATCATCTTCTCCAACTTGATTTCTTCCCATTTTGCTTTCTAAACCCTAATCCTACAAAACCTAATGTCGAATTCGAGGGATAGCAGATCATCAATGTCTAATTCGAGCTCCAATTATCATCGACGAGTTGAAAGATGGACTGATGTTTCTCCAATTTGCAGATGTGGGTCTGAAACACAGGTTCGAACATCATGGACTGAAGCAAACCTGGTCGAAGGTTTCACTGTTGTGTAAGTGGATGTGGGTTTGTGACATGGGCAGAGGGTCCAGTTAGTGAAGGGAATTCCAAGGTCATCAACGGATTACTCAAGAATTTGAACAAACAACAATAATTAGCAAAAGCAAGAGGTTATGAGGCAAGGAAATTGAGGATTATGCTTGTTTTTAGTTGGTTGTTCTTTATGTTGTACGTCATTTATAGTTGATTAATGTAGGTGTTTACATTCTGTTCTTGTAATAACTTTGATTATGAATGATATGAAAATGATGTTCAGACAAGTTCTTAAACATTGCATTCATTTGACTGATAGCAAATGACCCATTTGACTAATAACTCAAACTGCAATATAATGACCCATTTGACTGAAACAAAATGTGTTTAAACCTATTCATGAAACAAATGACCATAAAACTGTCAACATATATTTGACCCATTAACCCAAACTGTCAACAAATGACCATAAACTGTCAACATATATTTGACCCATTTGCACATTAACCTGTATACATTCAGTTAACAAATGACCATAAAACTACACATTAACCTGACCCATTTGCACATTCATTCAACAGAAACATAAACACTTGTTCAACAACATAACATGATTGTCCAGACAACAGAAACATAAACATGACAATTAAACATTGTTCACCATCAAAAGAAACATAATCAATTTAAAACTTCATAATCTTAAAACAACATCATCATACTTAATCTTGAGGTGCTGACTGTGAGACTTAATCTTGGTTGCAATAGATCTGGCCCTTGATATTTTCATGAGGGAGACCTAGATCTGATGTTTCTTTTGAAGTAGGTCCTGCAACTTGGTCAAGGTTATTGTAGGGTTACCATCAATTATTGGTGCAATCTCTCTTGCCATCCAACCCATTGTGTACAAATTTAATACCCTAGTCTGCAAACACTGGTGCTTTGGATTGTAAGTCTTCACCTCCCATAAATCATTCTTAGTGGGTCTGGATATTTGCACAGCCCAAGGACAAGTGGGCTTTGGATAATTTTTTCTTGGTTTTTTCTTTGGGGTAGTTGGCTTTTTAATACTACTTTGACCACCATCATTTGTTGTTTTTTTCCTATCGGCATGTTTTATTCTCTTTGGGGGGGGCACCTTTTGTTTGTGCAGATTCCCCACTTGTGAACACTGGATTATGCCCCCTCACACAACTCTAAACCTGAGATGCTCATTCTTGACAATATGAAGTTGTCTCCTTGTCTCCACAGCATGTTATTTAATAATAAGTTTGATCTCCTCCCTATCTTCAAAGAAATCACCAACAGTAAATGGATTAAAACTTTTTTCTCCTACCTTCTTCTGCTTCCTTTTCACAGATGCTTCATGTTTATACTCATCTTGTTCATCTTCACTTAGACTATCAAAGTCACCAAGGTCTACATGTAAGTCATCTGCATCAATGTCCACATTATGATGAAACTCCAAGTCATCTTCTACATCATCTACAGCAAACCTAAAATGTTTCATATCCACTTCTGGGTCCTCTACCATATTGTCAGGATCAACAATATAATCAGAGTCATCACTATCATCCTGTTCAGAACCAGTTTGATCTACTGTTTCATGAACTTCTTTTTCATCTTCTGTTTCATCTTCTGTTTCATCTTCTTTTTCAACTTCTTTTTCGACTTGAGTAATTTTCTTTCCTAAGTTGATTAAAATAAAAATATATAAAAAGTTAAAACATTAAACACATGAAAGGTGACAGAAACCAAATATGTTTGATCATGATCATGACTATGATTGAACAAACCCTTTTCTCCTCCATTTTCTAATAAGCGTCAAGAGCAGGACCCTTTTTAATTCTTGTTTATGGTGTTTTTTTCATTATCTCTTAATCATGAATTATTGACAATGCAAAGCCCTGGTTTAATCTTAGGCTAGATTAATGAAGATAATATATATATGTTGAGAGTTGATTAGCAACTATTGATCGATTAACAAACTATGATTCTACGAACACAGTGATTTTACCAAAGCTTGCATCAAAACAATTAAACTAATTACAGGTTGAGCAATTCTAAAAACACCAATAATCAGATCCGAAGCAAATAACAACGGATGAAGCACGAAACACGGTCGATTTTAACAAAAGAAAAAAATCAAGTTAGAATCAAAATACCTCATACTGGCGGGTTAAACCTAAAAGCCAATCGACCAACCACCGGAAAAACTACGTCTGTCGTCTTCATCGTAAAACCAATCATACTTGTACCTCTTTCCGTTGCTCTGCACGTGTGCTACACATGAACACCGAGGCTGATGCAGTTAAAAAACCAAAAAAATAGCAATAGATACAGAAACTTACTTGATAGATAATGAACAGATTCCTTGAATGTGGAAATAGTGAAATGAAGCTTTGAATGACCCTAATAGATGAACAAAGGAATGGTGAAGTGGTGAAGAACAAAAAAGTTTAATGTAAATTAAGATCTCTAACAATGTATAAAACCAACGATTGTTGGAGAAACTAATAGGATAGTAGATATTAAAATGGTGGAATAACCTACAGATACCCTCAATCTCTGAAAGGCAAAAAATCGCAAAGTCTTGATTGGGGGCGCTAGGGTTTGCAGGTGAATTGTGAACATAGAATTGAAAGTGATGCAGTTAGAACAAATAATCAGGTATGAAAGACGAGCTAATAAGTGAAAGAAACCTTACCTTGCTGAAATTTAGAGATCGAAGAATAAGAATGTTAAGGAAAGTGATTAGATAGTGACGACGATAAAACATGGGTCGAGGAAAGTTAGGGTTATTAGGGTAGAAGAGAATAAGAAAGTGAGGGGATGAAATTGGGTTGTGTATTCATCCATCCAATGCCACGTGTAAAAAATAAGAGGGGAGAAAATACAAAGGAAAGGTTTTAAGATAGAGACATGTGGCAAAAATTATTTTGCTTTATTATATTTTATTTTATAGATTATAGATATAGATTATAGATAAATCAAATTAAGCATATGACCATTTGAATAAAATAAGAATTTCTCATTCAAGGGGTTGAGCTGTAATAACTAATAATCAAAGGACTCTCTCTGAAAGTTTGGCAATGATATTCTATTGGCCGTTAAAAAAAAAAAAAAAAAAAAAAAAAAAACTAGCAAATTTTTTGCTATTCCGAAAAATAAAATAAATAGCAAACTTGCAAATTTCATCGCTTTCAGACGCAAAAGGTAAATAAATATAATAAATGTGAAGAACTTGTCTTATGATTCATGACGATTCTCTTACGTGCATATACTTACTAACAGATTGTTATATGTTCGAATAAGCGCAAGTGTTCATTAATACAATTATACAATTAGCTAACAAATAGGGTAATTAATCAGAAATTGAGAGTGTCGGGTTTTACCGATTATTTCATTGTCGTGCTTTCGGGTGGGTGGTTAGTCGGGTTTTTCCCCGAAACTGATGGCTGGTGGGCCAGGGGCTCCGTCCGTCTGGGTAAGGACCGGTTAGGGCTCCTATGGCTATTAGGAGCCGCGTACGGAATACTCGGCTTCTATTTAGTTTTACGTTGAAATTCACTTTGATACACACATGTACAAATGTGTTCACGAGTTAGGGTGGACCTACATACAAAGCCCAATTGTTACGTGACACCAATAAAAACAATTTGTTTGGTATGTATTATTTAACACATTTGCAATTTGTTATTTACAATCCAGCATTTGAGTGACACAAGTTTATTAGGGAGATGCTAGTAGAAAATATATTTGAAATATCATATACGTATATGTAATTAAGTCCATTCTGAAATGCAATGACAACCTTTCAAATAAGCTAGTTGTTTGGAAATGTAATGGAGGACATTGATTTTGCACAACGACAACATCATTGGTGTTTGGTAGACTTTAATGAATTAAAACGTGCGCTTTTTATATATGGTGATTCGGCGGTGTTACCGGCAAAATAATTACCATTTTGTATCCGATTCACGCATATCTTTTTTCTCATACTCAGTGTTGCAAAACAAGGCCGAGTTGGAGGGTGTTTGGAATTAGGTTTTGAATCTGATTTTTAGATTATTGCGTTTTCAAAACGCAGATAATCAGTTTTTAGTGTTTGGATTGCGTTTTGAAAACGCAGATAATCAGTTTTTTAGGCTACCAAAACGTAATAATCAATAAGCAGCTCCACCCCTGCTTTTCCAAAACGCATAATCTGTTTTGAATAATCAATCCCAAACACCCCCTTGATCGATTACTCCTTAAGTACTCGCTTCAGGGTAGGTCGCTGAGTATAGCCGAGTACTCCGAGTACTCTTCGCATAGGCCGATTTGACACCTGAGTACTCCCCCGATTAGGCTGAGTACTCGCCCCAGGATAGGTCGCCGAGTACAAGCCCAAATCGAATTTTGCTAACACTACTTATAATCATTCAAATCATAGTATTAAAAAAAATATACAATTTCATTACATTCTTTATCCTTATACCTTATTCATATATATTTAAGGAAACTCAAAGTGAGTTCTTATACTTAAGAAAAATCAGGGCAAAACCTTATAGGTTTATGGATAACGAAAGGAGGGGGAGGGGGTTCCCATTCATATACGAGCATGGTGGCGGATGAGTTTTAAACGCATCTTAGGTTTTGGATTTTGTAGGACATGGATAGGTTTTCTAAATCATGTATAAAATCATTTTGTGAATTTAATCATTTTCAGATTAAAATATTTGTAATTATATAAACCCTTGTTATAGTGAAAACTATGGAAACTTTAACTTCTCGAGTTTTTTTTTATGAAAATTTAAGGTTATGTAATATACATGATTTTGAACCAAAAAAATCAAAAAAGCTCCAAACACTGTTTTTTTTAAATAAATAAGTTTTCGGGTAACACATATTAATTTCGCTTAACATGTGTTAGTCGAAAACTTATTTATTTATTTATTTTTTAAAAAAGTGCTCGGCGCTTTTTTTTGGCCCAAAATGCTTAAAATCATGTATATTACATGCCCTAAAATGTTCATATAAGAAAAAGGTCGAGAAGTCAGAGTTTCTAGATCGAGTTTTCACTATAACAAGGGTTTCCACATGATCCTAACCTTATATGTAGGGTTAGGATCCGTTGAGAACTCGATGAGTTGTGAGAACTCGCGAGAACTCGACGTAAAATGCAAAAAAAAAATATATTTTTTTGCACACTGGTGTAAAAACACGTAAACCCCACTGTAAAAAAAAATAAAAAAATACATTAATTTACGTCGAATTACACCGGTGTAAAGGATTTTTACCCCGTGTAAGTATATTAATATTTTATATATTATTTTATTGTTATTTAATTCTAGATCACATATTATTTTTTATTAAAATAAGTGTGTGGTTATAAAGTGAGTTTCTAGTTCTTACAACTCAAAAAAGTTTCAAATGATCCATATATATATATATATATATATATATATATATATACTAGTATGGTATCCGCGCGATGCGGCGGGAAACAGAGACAATTTTAAGGGTGCATGGTTCGGTTCGGTTCGGATTATTAGTCTCAACTGAAACCAAAGTCATTAGTTAATCAACCTTACTAACCAGTCGGTTTGGTTAATTTCAGCCAACTAAAAGTAAAAGAACCAATACTCATAAAACTTTGAAAACCTTCAACTCATCATCCTTTTAAACGCCCTTCTAAAAGCTTATTCTTGAGCACGTGTGACTTGGTCAAGACAATTGTAATAGTTGCAAACTAAAGTTTTGTAATCATAATAATGAATAATAAAATAGCGTTTCAACACGAACCCATTTCAAACTATAAACAATAAGTCAAATATAGCCAGGGGTGTAAATGATACGTAGCGCCTCGAGAGCTACTCGGGATCTGCTTGTTAAAAAGCCCGAACGAGCCGAGCCTTATCGAGCTCGAGCCCGAGTTCGAGCCTGAAATATGACTCGTTTAATTATCGAGCCCGAGCTCGAGCCTTATATACAAAGCTCATTTAGGCTCACGAGCCTAAACAAGCCCAAACAAATGTTTAACTATTTTTTTTATATATGCAATTTTGTCCTTTGAACATGTTCAATTTTAATTAATAATATTGGTGAGCGAGATCAAGCCGAGCTTTTAGGTCGTTTAAAATTATTTTTAAATTACCTCTAGCCGATCCGAGCTGAGCTCGAGCTCTTAGGTTTTACTTTCAAGCCGAGCTCGAGCTTAGAATAGTAGGCTCGAACCGAGCTGAGCTTAAACTTGAGCCTCAGAAAAGCGTGGCGAGCCGAGCTCGAGCCTAGTCGGGCTCGGGCTCGTTTACACCCCTATTATATAGCTTCTGCTTGATTTGTTTTGATTGATGCCTAAAGCAGTAGCCTATTCAAAAAAGTTGGTGGCATCCCAAAACGGGCGGACAACTCGTTATGATCTCTTGCAATTTCGATAGATCTGTAATATGAATTACAAAAAAAAAAAAAAAAAAAAAAAAAAAAAAAAAAAAAAAAAAAAAAGATTTATAGGTTACAAAAACAGTAAATGCAAACACCCCTACTGTATGACTTTGGCCTAGACCAAGCTTCAATTCAGTAAAGTCGGTTTCATTTAGTGTAGTTTATAGCTTCATCTGACGTAAATATTTAACTGATGAACCCCGTGAAATGCAATCCCTGTAATTACATAAACATAATCAAGCCTCATGTTAAGCAAATGTAAACAAAAGCATAGCAACTTGATGACTACCTTACTAAAGTTGAACTGATACAGTTTGGTACTATTTCATATGACCACATCATTGTTACTCTGCAACATCATACAAGTATCTTAATGGGTCAGTTTATATGGTAAGCATTAAAGCAATTTTGACATCTTAAGGAACAAGCAAAACTTACATTAACGAAGGCTTTATTTAACATATATATATATATATATATATATATATATATATATATATATATATATATCTGCATCAGGCGCACCTTTTCTTACCGCCTCAAGCCTTTGAGGCGCACAAAAAACTAACCCCTGAGGCACCGCCTCAGACTCGTTTTCAGTCCTAATCGCATTGAGGCACGCACCTTGGTCGTTTCTTAAAACCATGGTCAAAAAAGGCACTTTGACCTGGTTTACTAACCTGTCAATAATGATGTCACAAATCAAGAAAATCATTTAGTCATTTACCTAGACAAACAATAAGCAAGTGAAAGAACCGTCAATAGTCAATAATGATATCACAAAGGTTAAAAGCCGACTCTTAACAATCTGCCTCGCTTCTAATGGCAGGACAGCTGGATCCAAATCTCTACACAAAAAAAAAAAACGATGATGATGATGGCTGTAAGGTTAACCAAAAAAACTTTCTTACTCACAGAACTTGTTATACATGATGTTAGATTTATTGTATGCTTGGTTTTCAAAAGCAAGAAGCGCATCGCGGCGACAAGCTCTAAAAGACTAAAACTGAGGTGCAAAGCTCAAAAGTTGTGCGCTTTTTGTATTCCAAGAGCAAATTAATTATATAATTTTTTTATATATATTTTGTAGTTTTTTAGCTTCCCCCAACTAAAATACGTACATGTACTACCAAAAAATCCCGATGTACAACATTTTACTGTGCAAAAGTGAGCTGCGTACATGAGACACACGCGCCTCATACCATTTTTTGCCTAAAAAGCGCGCTTCACCTGTGCTTAATGTACACCGGGCGCCTTATGTACCCTGAGGCCAATTATACCCAAACTTGCAGCACAGTCTGCATTTGTAGCAGTTTCTATTGATGCCAAAACAATCTTCGAACCGAAGATCGGACCAAACACCTTTCAATAAAAATACAGAATTTTATTACAAAAATCTAAGAAACAAATAAAACCAAAAAAAGAACAAACTTATATAATAACCAGGGCACTCTATCATGAACAACACAACTCTAAAAATAATTGCTTACTTCATCAACCATTACCTCATAAAAATGAGTTTTCATGTGGGTTAAATGGGTTTAAACTACCTTTGTGATCTCTTTTGCTTAAACGACATGTCCCCAATCTCCATTTTCTTTTTATGTATCTGTTGACGCATCCGTACATCAAAACTTGCCTCCTCATCATCATGGTCTACGCTTCCAGCATGCTCCCTATAAGTGCAGGAGAAACTTACCCTGGTGAACTTAACTCCTCGAAATATAATATAAAAAAAACAGAAACAACCAAAGAAACAAAACAAAACAAGAGCAGCCATACCTGATAGGAGTATTAAAAGAAATATTAAGGTCCTCCTTTGTCTAATTAACAATCACCTGCAACAAATAATCACTAAGATTTATGTCAATAATGAAGAATAGAGCATATATAAATTTATAAATAAATAAAAAACCTAAAAGCAATGTACCTTGGAGCATTGTGGAGAAAGCAGAATACCGTTTTCACGGGGATAATAATCCCTCTATGTGTCCATAAAATTTAACGAATAAACCTACTTTAAGAATATATCCATGAACATAAAAAAAAACTCAATAAATTCCATGACATATTTACGGTCAAAGATAGTAAAACTTACAAGTGCGGTCAAAGATCAACCCATGAAATCAGAAGATTGAAACCCTAGATCCAAAGATCGCTTATGTTCAAGTTGAAACCATAGATCCAGAAAGATGAAATCAGAAAGTTGAAATCAAGAAACGACTACCAACTATAAAATCAGAAGGAAGAATGTAACATACTGATAATGATGATGATGCAGATCTTGAAAGTTGAAACCATAGATCGCTCTAGTGTTCTTGGAGAGGGAGAGAGCGTGATGGGGCGGTGAAGATGAGAATGAGATGAAACCCTAATCTCTAAAGTGTATCCGTGTCTTTTTTTCATAGACTTGTACATAATGCATTACAACTTGGACCCTTTAAAACTTTAAGAACTTTATGCTTTGAACCATTGTACACTATGCTTTTGAGGTTTGTACAGTGGCAAATGACCATTTCTGCCCTTCCTATATGCTTATTAATATAGTATAGATATATATATATATATATATATATATATATATATAGAGAGAGAGAGAGAGAGAGGATGAGATGAATCCTCTTATATAGTTGTTAATTGTACCATTACAACGAATAGATTGGAGTCCCCACCATTTAAATAGAGTGGCATAGAAAAATGAAGATAAAAACTTGAGGTTAGTCTCAAATTCGAATCTGATTCATAGAGGTTTTACCGCAGTGGACCTTTTGACGACGAGTTTTTTTGTTGAATTGGTGGCTTGGTGAACTTGGACTACACATTGAGCTACCATATGTTAGTGCAAACCCACCCACTCACAGTTTAGGTGGTATTTAGTTAGTGATTAAAAGAAACATTGGATTAGGTTGGATCATTGCAACATATCGTGAAAAGAGATGACAGATGGGATATAAACACTTACGACTGCATTGCATTTATTAGTCAATTAATGGAAAATCGCAATACTTCAATACTTGGTACAACTGCTTAGAGTTGCCAATGATGACTTTCCACTAATGTCCCTACTAACTTTTTTTTTTTTTTTTTTAACGGCAAACACACTTTATATATAATATAAAGGGCTAACAAGATGCTAGATACAAACGAAACAACCACCAAAACAAATGGAGAAAAAACTACAACAAATCATAGACATCAAAATCCAACCACTTATTCAAACTAATTGCCGAGAGCTTGGAGCGGTGAGAGATCCAAACATAGGCATCCTCCTTGATAAGATCGACCACCGTTTGAGGACGAATGAACTTTCGCTCAAAAACCATTTGATTCCGCGCATACCAGAGACGCCAAGTGGCAGCCAAAATCACCAATTGAACGATCTTTCTCCATCTAGCAGAACCCGGGCAATTACGAATCACCAATGTCCCTACTAACTACTTGCGACTAATGGCCACTCGTCACCAATGGATGAAGTTTCCATTAATATTAGGTTGTTATTGATAACCTTCAAAAAAAAAAAAAAAGGTTGTTATTGATGATTTATTAATCATTATGAAGATCAATTTTAATGCAATTTTTACCATTCATGTGCCCCGGCTAGGGGCATTGCCGGGTGCCTCGTGGAACCCTCCATGGTTTAGAGGCTTTACTTTAGAACCTTTGAGGTTACATGGTACTCGAATCAATGTTTATAGTAATTTCTCACTAGTCTTCATGTAAACGCAGGTTACGCAAAATAGTTTGATCTCACGAAAATCACCAATATGTTAAACATATCAACCAGAATACAACTTGTTTATTAAACAAGTTAGATATGACAACCCAAAACCTAATTACTTTGGTGTTGTATTTTGAAGCGTGTCAAAAAATTTCACTAGAACAAAAGGCATCACGTATTCAGACACGCGACCCAACCCAAAAGCACCAATTTATCACACATACCATCTATTAACACAAATCAATAGTCAATAGTCAACAGTCAACAGTTAACAGTCAATAGTCATAGTCAAAGAGCTATCTTTATGCCTTTGTAATTATTTAGTCATAGTCAATATTCTTAGTCAATAGTCTAGTCAATAGTCTTTCTAGAATCAAGTCATTGTATTAATGTTGTAGCCACTATATAATCTTCTGTGAATAATGAGAAAAATACATTAAATCCAATTCACTCTATTACCTATTACTCTATATGGTATCAAGAGCCTAAAGCTCCCTGAGCCAACCGATCCATCACAGCTTTCGACAGCCTTCTGTCCGCAACCCACACAACCCTTTCATCTTTTTTCTGATTTGCAGCCTCAATGGCTCCATTTTTTGTTCATAAATCAAACCAAAACTACAATTGGAACCCTTGTTCCTCAGCCTCAAACCCATCATTACAAAACCGACCCTCCTCGTGGTCAAACAAATCCGCAACCCAAACTCAAAACAACCCGACCCACAACAGCCAAACTAACTTTTTTTGTTATTTTTGCAGCATACCCGGTCATGTAACGAAAGATTGTCTCAAACTTCGTCGCTTCCTACGCGACCATCAAGTCTCTACTCATGATTTTTACTCATACCCGGTTGTGAACAATACATCTTCTCACACTACGGTTCCAAACACTCCATGGATGTGGGATACAGGCGCTTCCAATCACACTAACAACAACAACGACAACCAAATGCATGTTCTTTCCGAATATGGTGGCCCGGATGAGATTGTCTTAGGTGACGGTAAAACCCTTCCTATCACACACATTGGTCAAACAACCCTTCACACCAACTCACGGCCACTTTTCATAAACAATGTCTTAATCGTTCCATCTCTTCGTAATAATCTTATTTCTGTTGCAAAACTTAGTCGTACTAATCAAGTTTCTTTTGAATTTTTTCCATATCATTTCGTGGTTAAGGATCTACACACGGGGGCACATCTCATGCGGGGCGTGAACGTCAATGACGTTTACTACGGACCAACCACACTCTCTCCTCAAATCAATGCAACAACAACAAGATCTCTACTTACGTGGCACCATATCCTTAGACATCCTTCGTTTCAAGTCTTCAAGTCCTTAATTTCCAGGGCCGGCTCAAGGGGGAGTGAAATAAAACAAGTGCTTTAGGCCCCTACTTCCTTAAGGCCCCAAATTCTAAAAATGAATATACTATATGTAGATGATTTTAGCTTTAATATTGTTGACATTGATATTCTTTTTACGAAAAGGGCCTCATGTTTGTTATCCGCTTTGGGTCTCAGATTTTTTGAGCCGGCCCTGTTAATTTCTAAATTAGGACTAAATGGTAATAAAGTATCACCCAAGTCTTTTCATTGCAAATCTTGTTCGTTAAATAAAAGCCATAAAATTTCTTTTGGTAAAAACTCATTTGTTGCAAAGAAACCATTGCAACTCGTTTACTCAGATGTATGGGGTCCAGTCCAAACATCCATTGACGGCTTCAAGTACTATGTCATATTTGTCGATTATTTTTCTAAATACATTTGGTTATATCCGATAAAAAGAAAATCCGACATCTCCGTCCTTTTTCCACAATTCAAATCACTAGTGGAAAAAAATTTCAAACACCTCTTATCTCTCTATTTACCGACAATGGTGGTGAATACATTGGTCTTAAACCATTTCTCACAACTCATGGAATTTCTCACTACACCACACCCCCTCATATACCCGAACAAAACAGGGTGGCCGAACGTCGTCATCGACACGTTGTTGAAACGGGCCTTGCCCTCCTCCACTATGCTCAACTCCAATCACAATTTTGGTCACATGCCTTTCAAGCCGCAACTTATCTCATCAACAGTCTACACATCACCATCTTGAACAACAAATCACCTTATGACATGTTATTCAATGTTGCTCCCACCTACTCCAAACTAAAACCATTTGGATGTCTTTACTATCCTTGGCTCCGCCCATACAACACCTCTAAGTTACAATCTTGCTCCGCATCATGTATCTTTCTTGGATACTCCTCTTCCAGATCAGCATACAAATGCTTTAATCCAGCCACCAACAAACTATATCACTCTCGCCATGTTGAATTCATACCACACATCTTCCCATCCCACATCAATAACTCTGCATCTCCCACTGTCACCTATGAATCATTTCTTCACAACATACCAAATCCTACAAAGCCTTCACACCCTACACAACCTCCCATCGATCCCACACCCTAACCCATACCTCCTACACACCCCTCTCCTGACCCTACACAACCTTCTGCTGCACCTTCACAACAATTGCCTGATACTACACAACACTCATCTGACCATACACAACCTTCTACTACACCTACACAACATTCCCCTAACCCTACACAACTCTTGTCCTCTACACAGTCCTCATCTCCACAATCCTCCACTCCTACACAGCCTAATTCACCTACACAGCCTTCCAATGACTCTACCACCTCCTCATCTCAAACTCCTTCAACTAACCCCTCTCCTACCACCTCTACTCGCCCACAACGGTCTCGCAATCCTAACCCAAAATATTACAATTCCATCTTCATCAACTCCACCACACTTCAACCACTTCCTACATCCATTGAGCCCTCTACTCACATCCAAGCGATGAAAGATCCACAATGGCGACAAGCAATGGATCTTGAATACAATGCTCTTCTTCAAAACCATACGTGGGAGCTTGTCCCTCATACTACCCAAAATCCAATCGGATGCAAATGGGTATTCAGAACCAAACGAAAACCCGATGGAACTATTGATAAATTTAAAGCGCGCCTAGTCGCAAAAGGGTTTCATCAACAGTACGGTAAGGACTATTTTGATACCTTTAGTCCAGTAACGAAACCTGTCACCATTCGTACTGTTCTTTCCATCGCACTCTCTCAAGGGTGGTCGTTACGCCAACTATACGTCAATAATGCATTTCTTCATGGCACCTTACATGAAGATGTGTACATGATTCAACCACCCGGATTTGCAAATTCGGCGTTTCCTAATCACATTTGCAAACTCAAGAAATCTCTCTACGGACTTAAACACGCCCCGCAGGCTTGGTACAATGAATTAACCGCCTTCCTCATTAGCTTCGGTTTTAAAAAATGTCTCTCTGATGCGTCTCTTTTTGTCTACAACAAAAATGGTAACACTTGCTACCTACTCATCTACGTTGACGACATTGTCCTCACTGGAAACAATAATCCATTCATGGACATCTTTGTTCAAGCCCTAAGCAAAAAAAATTCGATTAAAGACTTAGGCCCTCTACATCACTTCCTAGGAATCGAAGTCATTCCAACTCCTCATGGTCTATTCCTCTCCCAACACAGGCACATTCAGGACATCTTAACCACTTTCAAAATGGATGGTGCCAAAGAGGTCCTCACCCCTCTAAGCGTCTCTGAACCGCTTATCCCTTCGGATGCCTCTCCACCCGTTGACCCAACTCCTTATCGCAAACTTGTTGGCACACTTCAATACCTTGCCTTCACCAGCCCTGATATCTCTTTCGCTGTCAACAAACTCTCCCAGTTTATGCACCACCCAAAATAGTCACACTGGCAAGCTCTCAAACGGGTTCTCCGTTATTTGAAAGGAACGTTGCACCATGGGTTATTGTTAAATAAACAATCTTCACTTGATTAAAGGCTTTCTCATATTCTGATTGGGGAGGCATACATGACGGAGGAAGATCTACTACAGGTTATATATTATATCTTGGATCCAACATCATCTCCTAGCGTTCATCAAGACAAAAAACGATCTCATGCTCATCCACTGAAGCAGAATACAAAGCACTAGCAAACGCCACAGCTGAAATCTCATGGGTTAAAAATGTTCTCCAAGAACTCGGTCTTCGTACGACACGTACACCATCTCTTTTTTGTGACAACACCGGCGCCACCTACCTTTGTGCCAACCCGGTGTACCATTCCCGCATGAAACATGTTGCCCTCGACTACCACTTTGTTCGTGAACAAGTCAATGCCGGTCACTTAAAGGTCTTTCACATTAGCTCAAAGGATCAACTGGCTGATGTCTTCACCAAACCACTTCCAAGATCACCGTTTCTTTCCTTTCGCTCCAAGATTGGCGTATCCAATGGATCCTCCATCTTGCGGGGGCGTATTAACACAAATCAATAGTCAACAATCAACAGTCAGCAGTCAGCAGTCAACAGTCAATAGTCATAGTCAAAGGGCTATCTTTATGCCTTTGTAATTATTTAGTCATAGTCAATATTCTTAGTCAATAGTCTGCCTAGAATCAAGTCATTGTATTAATGTTGTAGCCACTATATAATCTTCTGTGAATAATGAGAAAAGTACATTCGATCCAATTCACTTTATTACCTATTACTCTATACCATCTGCTTCACAATCATGCCACCATATCCCCATCGGATCTACCATTTCACATTCCACGTGAGTACCTATAGTTTGACGACATTATTAACATGCCACTAAGATGGTTTAGAACGAACATGTGTGATCATAAAGGAGTCAACAAATTAATAGCATGCTACAAAACTGTCTAAATAGATTAAACCTATTCATGAAACGTTTTAGTGAATATATTAGCAACTTTACCCAACCCAAATCTTCGTATTAACACGATGTAGCTTCGACTGTTGGAATAACATGCCTAAGTAATGACATTCGACAACACTACTACCGAGGTAAGATCTAAGAGTTACACCAAGACAACAACTAAGTAATGATTGTTTAAGAGTAAAATGATCAAACACCAAATGCATGTTATGGTGAGATTATTAGAGATTAATCAAATAGCGTCTTGGTGACGATTATCAGAGAATAATTGGATCTGAATGTTGATCGTTAAGTTGTAACAAGTGATGTGATTTTAACGGTGGATACTAAATCGGAGTTATTTAACTATTTCATTGATTTTTAACAAGCTTGATTATTTGACTAAAGTTGTTAATTACATTAATCAAAAGAAAATAAAAAAAAAATATTTATTTTTCTAGGTTAAATAAATTAAGAGTTTAACTTATTCAAATTATCTTGAGGTAAATTATCTTATTAGCTTGATTAATTTACTTTATTTATATAATTTATATAATTTAATTGGATAAATGCTATCCCAATAGAGATGAACATGAGAGCCTGATAGAGGTAAACTAGATTTGCATAAATTAAACCTGAAACCCCCCTCCCTTCCTCTTCCCTTTATGTCGAACCCACTGCCACCGGCCTCCCCTCTCGTCATCAGCCACCAAGCGCACCTCAACCCCGCTTCAGGTGTCATCGTTGTGCGGATAACGCGCCCCACCCTCTCGCTATCGTTGCTCCACCGTTTCAGACTTGGTTTGTTTGTTGGAGTGTTTCGGTTCGATCGAATTGTTGCAAAGTGTTAGGTATCAGGTGGCGCAGCGGAACCAACACACACACACACAAACGATTAAACACACAAACAAGAAAATAATAAACACGACACAATAATTTTGTGTGGTTCGATCCCAGTGGGGGGACCTACGCCCACATGCTGCAACTAGGTTATTTCATCAAGCTCAAAGGCACATAACCAAAGATTACAATTACAAGACTAGGATATATACCAATTCATTGATATGAATACGTATTCATTAAGTATTTTCCAAATTTGATAATTCCAAGATCTTGTTGTTTCTTCAACAATTTTTGATCTCTAGTGGACCTCTCAGTAGGATTCGAACCTAGATTTTGATAAAACGGACTTTCTAGAGACCCCCAACGGCCAATCCTCGCATGAATTGCTAAGGATCCAATAAGTCCAACATTTATTCCTTCAGATGTGTCAATTGTATAAGAAATCGGAGGAAGACCCGACGATTTTTCCAGGAAATCCCCAACGAAAGATACACACTATTCCGTCTTTTATATCAAATCGATCATAACCAATACCTACATTCCACGAAATTGTGCACCACGCTCTAATAGCTCCGAATAAATTAAATACGTGCATTAAGATACAAAGGCTTCTTATTCCACAACAACGAAAGCACTTTTTCACTCTTTCATATACTAGGGGATTTCACTTGGAAAAGGAAATGTTCCATAATAATGGATTCGGGTCCATAACCATGGGTTCCAATGCACGAGATCTTGTAGCACTTACCAATGAGGCTCCCTCGATTAGTATTATACAGAAGAAATCAATTATAGATACTAATACAATTAGATCCGCTCTTTATAGACAAATTTGGTATTTACGATCCCAGGTAAGAGGCCTTCAAGTGGGAGATTGTTTGATGTGAAGGCCTTTGGGCTGGTTTTATTTAGGAGCCCGGTTAAGTTTCTAAATTGTGTTACCCTAATCTTGTTGTTATATATATATATATATATGGGAGGGTTATCTTAAGAACAAGGAAATTTGTGAGAACACTAAGAACCATTTTCATCCATAGATCAACCTAAATCAACGGCTAAGATTAAATAAGGGTTTAAGTGAGAATGGGATCACAAATTTAAACTAAAAGGGCAATAATGTAAAACTACATTTAAAAAACCCTTAAATCTCAAATCTCATCAGCCCCTAGTTACGTTCTTCCTCATGAAATCACAACCCTAAGGCCGACGCCGGAGATGACAACCATAAAAGGAAGAGTTTTAAATTGGCTTCCCCTGTGATGCTTCTGCACTCGTGTTCTCATGTAACTCTAATCGATGTTCGAGTCGACTAGATCTGTAAATTTGTTCATTGATGTTCTTGAGATCGTTGTTATTGATACCGATATGTAATCGTTGATGTGAACATATAAAGTGTTTGAAATTCGTGTGGAAAATTCAGGTTCTGTGATTGATTAGGTTTTTTTATTGTTTTGTTATATATGTGGACTTATGGAGTGTTTGAGTGTTGTATGGAAAGTTAATGATATGTAATTGTTGATATGGATTCTTAAAGTGTTCGAAATACGTATGAAGATTGAGGTTCTGTAATTAATTAGGTTTGTTGATTATTTTGTTGTGTATGTGGACTAATGAAATGTTTGCATTTCGTATGGAAAATTAATGATCTGTAGTCATTGATGTGAATTTATAAACTGTTTGAAATTCGTTGCTAAGTATGATGTTAATTTTTATTTCTAGTTTACAACTTAAATAAATATTACAAGATTAACATGTGCAAATCATCTTAGTTAATATTATATTTTTGTATTTAAGTTGTTTACAAATGTGTAACTAAGTTGTTAAATATTGAAAATGTTGCTTAATTATATTCTATTGCTTTAATAGGAGCATCAAGGAGTTGTAAGAAGTATTTTGATTGTAGAGTGTTTATGATGAAACCTATGGAAATGTAGTCGTGTGAAGAACGGGAATGCAACTTCAAAACAAAGAAACGCAAAATAGAAAGCAGAACTAAATTTATAGAAAGAAATATGCTTTAAAGATTGTACTTTCGTAAGCGAATATTCATCCAGAATGTGTAATCAATAAATAATTTGTTATATAGTTTGTTTGCATCAAACAGTGACTCTTTAGAGCTAAAGTTTCAAACGATTATAGTTTTAAGAATTTGAGATGCCCTGATGCAGTTTAGTGTTACAACCAGTTATATATTGGTTCAATTCACAGTTTACACATGTGTACTTCAGCTATAACTGTGTAAAAGGAAAACAATTAAGTGGCAGTGAACAATTTGCACATGTGTAAATGTGCTGCAAATGTGTAAAACATACACAAATATGTGACATTGAACAACTTATACATGTTTAAGACATCTTACCTAAGAATACATGAGATTTACATATGTGTATAACAAGCACTTACACGTGTGTAAAATAGACTCTTACACATGTGTAAATAGCTATTTTTGGTCAGTTTAGGATTAATGTTTATTGACCTTAAAACATATATATGTAGGTTTACATATGTGTAAGTGATAATACTTTTAAAAAAATATAACCGTTGTTGTGAAGGTTCACACATGTGTATATCATAATAGTTACAAAAATCAAGCATTAGCATCAAGGTATACACATCTATAACTCATATTAAATCATATTGAACCAATAGCATGAAAATTGTATTCTTGTTTTTCATTTATTTATGAAAGATAAGTAATTACATTGAATTAATAAAGCATACAAACTATTTTTTCCTTATTTTCAAAAGACTTACAAGATTCAAATCGACTTCTACATCGTTATAACCAGTTTCTTTATTAGTGGTTTAGCTAGGCTTCTTCTTTTTTGTTAATGCTACATGAAAGTGAACCATTTACACATGTGTAATTTAGATGCAAATGAGTAAAAAAACAAAGAAGCGACTGCGGTCAATTTACACATACGTAACTAAAATTAACATATGTAAAATACAGACAAATAAATGAGAGTAAATAGTTTACACATGTGTAATTTAAATACAAATGTGTAAAGCATAAACAAATAAGTGATAATGAGTAATTTATGCATGTGTAATACAATCAAACATATATAAAATAGAAACAAAATAGGTGATAGTGAACAATTTACACATGTGTAAAACATAATACATAAGACTACGCGACATTATACGTGTGTAGAATAGACAATTATATATGTACAAAACAAAAATTTACACAAACATAGTTTTATTACGAATAAGAAAACACACCGAAACATTGGAATATGATATAAACAAATATATCACCTCCGCCACCACTTGCAATACATGAGATCTACACATGTGTAAAACAGAAAAGTACATGTGTAAAGTGGATACTTACACAAATTAAATTAAATTTAATAAAAAATAAGAAAACAAACCCAAACATTAAATAATATTGAAACATTGATATAAAAAGTACAAACCTGAAAATCCAACGCCAAAACAAAATTCTAAATTCAACCATGACTCTCTGGACACATGTTTAAAATTTTTAGTACATGACTACTTATTCAAACTAAAACTAGTGAAATAAAAAAATAAACTTCATTCATCATGATTGTCTCCATCATTATGACTTTCTTCATCACAATGACTACATTTATCATATTCACTTTCATTTTTAGGACAGTTCCGTGAATAATGGTAGCCAAGTTTGCGACAAAAGTTACACCTCCTTTTATTCTTCATTCTCTTAACTTTCTCTTCCTCCCTGGACCAATCAAACGACGAGCTTTACGGTAACCTTTGTTCCTAATACCTTGGGGAGCCACAAAAGAAACATTAGCAGGTTGTGATTGTCCAATTAATTCTTCAAGAAATTTTGTTCTTAATACTCATGATTTTTTAAAGCAATAGAAGTAAACTTTATTGTTATACACCTTAATCACTCACCATATTGTTGGACTAAATGTAAAGCCTCTGACCCGAGCTTAATGGGCTTAGCATCATTAACAGATTATATAGAACAACGTTTACACATGTGTAAATCTAAACAAGATGGGATGCAAGCAATTATAGTTACGCATTTAGTGCTTATCATGTCTTCGATAGCCCCACGAGCCTCGATATTTTTCCTTGCAAAGAAAGGAATCACTAAAACCATACGGATGTCACGTGATTTTAATTTGGGAATATGGGTTAACATCAATAAGAAACCTACATATGTGCAACAAGAAATATAATTAATTACCCTTTTACTGCTGGAAATTTCATGCTCTTTTACGGCTAAGCAACATTTCTTAATTAACAAAAACGATGTCGCTAATTACACCATTTCACATAGTGAAATAATAAAAAGATGAATTTGAATATAAAAATAAAAACATTTGATGCAGACTTCTGAATCAAGCACTATCTTCATTATATCTTCAATCTATTTTTAGTAGCAACTCACTAACTGCAAATATTGTGTCTTTTAACTTCTGAATTCTCAGTTGATTGTTATCTATAATTCCTTCTTCATCAACATGCCCATTTAACTCATACAATGCAGTTCGATAAGTTGGTTTCACATAAATGTCACCAAATTAAGATCTCAAGTTGCTTTGATATCTCAGGCTAAAGCTTCTGTGTGTAGAAGCATATGCATTCATAAACATAATATGATCACTCACTTGCTCTCCTAGTAGTTTCAATTTCCTTTTAACCATAAATAAAATGATTGTTTCTATAATACACATCTTAAATACCACATAATAAATTTATCATTGTAAAATTACTCTAGCACTATACAATCTTATAGCTAAAATCCAAGCTCAAACTGATTTTACAGTGATATAGCTTACAAATCTAGCCTTGATCATACAAAATGTAACTACTTTTCCTCAAAACCAGTAAACTAATAATATACAGTAAGCTTCATAACACCCTTAACTAGTTCACATCTACTCTTCAAATAGAAGAATATTAATCAAATTACAAGATACATTAACAATAACATATAAAAACAAGTGAACATTGGGCAATCGATACCTAGGTTTAACGCTTTAATGGCTAGAAAAAAATTAGAGATCGGTAGGCTCCTCCAACAATTATGCTTGTTCTATGGTGATCGACGATTGTAGAATTGCAACAACATGATGTGAACATAAGTGAATGAAGAAACTCTTCGTGCAGGATTAGAATGTCAGATATGTGAAGTGCACATATTGGGGATGAAAGATATCAGGATAATGAATTGTTGATTCAATGTGTTATAATTACCACCTTACTCTTGTATTTAAAATAACAAGGATTAAAATTGAGTGGTTGAGATTTGTTCTCGTGGTTCTCACAAAAGATGAGTGTTCTCATTTAAACCCTCCCCTATATATATAGGTAGAGGATCAGATAGGAAAATTGTTTTGTGTAGGAAGTGTAGGAAGTGTTTTCAACCGTTGGATTAAATCTAATTAAAACTTGATATGATGGCCATTTTAGACTTTTTAACCATTTTATTAATTATATCAATCCCACTTTTTTAGCAACTTCCTCTAGTGATTATGGAGATTTATTATCCTTAAATAACTAATTATTTTTTTTATTTCAACTTGGTTCATATAATCTTCTTAATTCCTACATGATCTCAATATCTTTTATAATAATCAGATTTAATCTTCATGTTCTTATAATAATCAAATTATTCATACCAAAAAAAGATTTTCTGAATGCTGCGTTTTTGTTAACACGTAGTAATAAGTAGTGTTTTAACATCTTCTTATAATAATCGAATTATTCATACCAGTAATGATCACCAACAGCTAGCCAAGTATCCATATGCATGCTAGTTGGGAAATCCACAAAAATGCACTTTTTGTTATGTGGAGCTGCTTTTGCATATAACAACTCCATGTGAAATGGAGGAACCATTTCATCTCTTAAACCAGAAAGAAAAAGTATTGGTTGTTTAACCTGTGTATAAAGAGAAAATCATCTAATAACGGCATCGTTTGGTCAAACTTGACACATGTATATCAGTTAGGCCTTTAAATAGAAACCATGTGTAATTTTAAGAATATATAACAAAAAATGAAATATTTCTTCAAACAAATTACATCATTAAGTTTTCTTCAATATTTTCAAAATAAACCTCATGTTTTAAACAGACGCAAATCAGTAGTGTTTTTAAACAGACGCAAATCAGTAGTGTTTTAAAACAGATGCGAATCAATAGTGTTTTAAACGCGGTGCAAAACAGTAGTGTTTTTAAACAGACGCAAATCAGTAGTGTTTTTAAACAGATGCGAATCAATAGTTTTTGTAAACAGATGCGAATTAGTAGTGTTTTATAACACTGCTAGTTGGAGGTTTAAAACACGTGCAGAAGTTTGATTGAAGATGACTATAAAATATGAATACAAACCGGCGTGTAAGATATTGTGGGTGTTATTGCATTTTCTTTTGAAAGATGAATTGAGTTTGAATGTAGGAGAGAGAGAGAGAGAGAGAGAGCAATGAATATTAATTATCTATAATAATTTTAGATGAGAGAGAGAGTCATTAATGTAGGAGCATTAAAACAGTTTCCAAAACACTTTGATACAAATGACTTTGATACCCTCAATTAAAACACATATTGACGATCTTACCCTTAATTCCTATAATATATTAATTAGATTTTAAACACATCCCATCTTTTAATCTCCACCATCCATCTTTAAATCTAATGGTTGAAAACACTTCCTACACAAAACCATTTTCTTACAGGAACCCTACCCTATATATATATATATATATATATATATATATATATATATATATAACAACAAGATTAGGGTAACACAACTTAGAAACTTAACCGGGCTCCTAAATAAAACCGGCCCAAAGGCCTTCACATCAAACAATCTCCCACTTGAAGGCCTTGCGATAAACTGCAGCCCTCCATCCAAACAGATAATAACCCAAGTCATTCAGTAACTCCCGTAATCTTCAATAAAAAAAATCCTCCAAGCCTCCAGTTCCAAGAATAAGCTAAAACTTTAACGACGAAAGTTCTCCAAGCCTCCAGTTCTTCAAGTATAAGCTAAGATTTCAATTACCAATCCACCTAGTTGCAGCGGCCTTTCTCATCAGTTACCTGAAAAGGCCATTGAAACTTCTGACAACTTCAATACGGTCATCGCAGACCCATTCATAGTAAAAACCAGCCAATAACTCATCCTCAATCTCAATCGGCTCCCACTGATTCGCACTACCGACTCCAGAGACTCCAGAGGAAAGAACACTCTCCAAAATACAGCAAGCACCCATGGAGAGAATTTCCATTCGGAATTTCGGTCTTAAAACCTAGCGCCACTATGTAACTGTGCCAGAACACCCCCCGTGCTCCCACTGTTACCAAATCCTCGTCCAGGTTTAAACCTCTGAATACGATCAAGCTGACATCCATGTGGCTCCAGGATTCATGCTTGCAAAACAAATCCCCTTAGCACTACCTAATTCAAAAAGCCAAGACTTTACTACTTTGAAGTTGGTTCACTTCTTCCTGTTATACACAAACCAGTATCCCCCAAAAGTCTTTAAGCAGATTCAATAATACTTCACTACAGTGGGTAACATGAAATGAAGCATACCAAAATCTCGAACCCAAGAGTCTCGCTGCCTTCCGCTGAGTCCCAATCCATCGAACCAGGACACATTCTCAGAAGCAGAATTTCCAATCTATGACATCGACTCTAACAAATGACCATACCTCCCTGCAGCCCCAACAAGTCAACTATGCCAAGCTCTCACCGTCCCTGTTATCCCAACCCATGCCAAACCGACACTCATGAGTCAAATTTTCACTCTTACTTCTCGAGTGAAAACCTTCACCCAGTACTATTATAAAGATCCCCTCGAGTGTCGAACTACTGATCAACAATGAACAAGGATAACTTCACAGTTCCAGATCAGTTAACAGGCAAACAGTTATAACAACAGTGGAGCTTTCTTGGAAAGCAAGCGGCACCAAGGGTTCCATCACCATACACACAACCAGTTAACACAAACCCTAACTGAAAGATCATCCAGCTAGTAATAGTTCACATGACTTGACACTAATATCTTTTTTCACTTATGTCGTCACCAGCATGCCTGAGCAGAAATACCTTAAACCCAAAGCATTCCAAACCAGCTAGTTCCATTTTCTCCAGGTGTTACCCATCGAAAGAATCTCATCCAAGTTCTATTGACAAACCAACCAACCGAAAGCCAAAACCTTCTAACATTCCGGTTACTGCCATCTCGTCTCATTTTTAACAATAACAAACAAGAACAAATCGAAAAATGTTGAACAGACACAGCAATGGCACATGCCTGAACTTGACGGATGTTCTACTGAACACTGTCAATCAAACCGATTAGCTCCTACACAACTGATAAGTCAAGTAACTGTAAACAATTACCTTAGACTATCTCTTGCAGACGAATCTCCACCCAATTACTGAACTCACAAAACCCGGTCTAAAAAAATAATCACGGTTGATAAATGTCAAAACCCAAACTTAGAAAATAAATCGTACTTGGCCCGCAATCCAAACTCGACCAACGACTGAATAAACATAGTCAGTGGCTCCAAGAAAATTCAACAAACTAATTAAACATGCGGCTCAAGGATTAAAATAAATTGGTACTAACCTTTATCATCCAAAAATAATTTCTGATCATTGAACAAGATATCAAAGAAAGACACTTGACTTTTATTTGATACACGTTGCCATTCACGACTCCCAATGATATTTTTCTATACCTCCTTCACATGGCCAATAAGAAAAGAAAAAATAATTGCTCTGTCGTTGTCGTTGTGTGGCACACATAGGGACCAAAGAAAAAAAAGTTTTATTTCTTCTTAACTACCCACTTTTTTTCTTTGACTCAATTGCAATCAGAAACTAAAAAAACGACAATCGACTTCTTATCTCGAATTAACCTGGTGGCTTTCTAAGGAGTATTTTGTCTTGGTTCAACCTGTAGTCCCATATAAAAAAACGGATGGTATCAATTTAGGAAGACTTTTCCCAGAGGATATCTTGCAGGAAAGTGATAATCTACAACTTCGAGTTGTCAATTATATCCTTTATTACGACCCAATTCTTGAAATTTGGGACACAAGTATTCAATTAGTTCAAACTTGTTTATTGTTGAATTGGGTTCCAAAAAATTCGATCAAGAAAAAACTAGATAAAGACTTTGGCTAATCATCTCAATGCAAATCAATTGTGTGTTCAACGAGCCTTAGCTCTGATACCACTTGTTAGGTATGAGGGTGGCGCAACGGTACCAACACACAAGCACAAACGATTAAACACGCAAACGAGAAAATAATAAACATGACACAAGAATTTTACGTGGTTCGGTCCCAGTGGGGGACCTACGTCCACAGGCTGCAACTAGGTTATTTCTTCAAGCTCAAAGGCACACAACCAAAGACTACAATAACAAGACTAGGATATATATAAAGATTAGGGTAACACAACTTAGGAACCTAACTGGGCTCCTAAACAAAACCGGCCCGAAGGCCTTCACACCCAACACAAAGTTTACCCAGTGCCAAACGATTAGAAGCCGAAGGTGTTTGGTTGTCAGGAATACTAATTGGCGTGTTACTGGATCTAGCATCCGAAGTTGTTGAATGGAGGTGTCTCGCAATCAGAGTCTACTACAACCGGTTTTGACATTTGATTCTAAACCTTCTATCATAATGATTCATTTTTATTCGGTTTGTATCTGGACTCTTGGTGAGCGATCCAATGTTTTGATTTGAATCGGTGCGTACATAATCATTTCCGATGCACTAAGTTTTAAAATACGTCTATGAAAAGTGAAAAGCCCGACATAGACTTGTATAAACATACTATTTTGTTCAAGACCCAAAAATGTCTCGAGTGTTTTCTCGGTTTAGTCTTGGGCTTCTATGGGTATATGATGATACTCTAATATATTTTGAGTATTGTGACATATTTTTGATGTGTTTGATTCACAAAATAATTTTTTGCGTGTATGCTTTTATTATTTGGCGAATTTCATATATGCTTCTCAAGACTGGTAATATTTCATCTACCGAACCAAAATATATTACATCAAACACCCGCGCTCAAAATACTTTAGGTAAATACTTCAGGTTTAGCATTCACTCATTTTATTAAATACAATTTTAATGATTATCGTTATTTTAACTGCAATCACTTTATATATAAATATAAAGACAAGCTAGAACTGGAAACAAATACAAACACCAAATGCCAAAACAAAAGGGGATTACATAAGATCAAAAACATTAAACCTAGCCCAAATATCCCAAGACAGGGCTTTAGACTTGACCCGATTGCATATCTATATATATTTCATCTACGGAACCAAAATATATTACATCAAACATCAACGCTCAAGATACTTCATGTTTAGTATTCACTCATTTTATTAAATACAATTTTAATGATTATCATTTTTAACTGCAATCACTTTATATATAAATATAAAGAGCCAACAAAAAACAGGAAGCAAATACAAACACCAAGTGCCGAAACAAAACGGATTACATAAGACAAAAAACATCTAACCTAGCCTAATTATCCCAAGACAAGGCTTTAAACTTAGCCCGATTTCATATCTATATATATATATATATGCGTCCTTTTTATTTGCTCCAGCGTAGTCCTAACAGGGATGAACTTGCCCTCAAACACCTTAGCATTCCTAGCGAACCATAATCTCCAAGTAGTGGCCATCATCACAGTATACATAGTCTTTCTCCATAATTTCGAGCCCGGACTAGACGATATGAAGTTAACCATTCTAGCAAGGGAGTTAATGTTCCCTGGCCACAAGATTTTCATCCAAGTTAACACATTCCACCATATCGATCTATCCCATAAACAATTAACAAAAGCGTTGTCGGCGTCCTCCTCCATGTACCTGAATCTGCCACATATAGAATCTGAAGTGGTAACTCTTCGAAGCCCCAACCCCACTTTATCGCCACATTGCCATACATCCCCTCAAAAAAGATAGTTGCTCTTAAAGGGAGCCCAAACATTCCACATAAATCTTTGATCCCCCGGTTGGCTACTGTTTCTAGTAACAATATCGAATCACTTTGGCCTAGAATAAATTCATAATAAATCCAATTTTTATTATTTTTACACCAAAATTTCACATAAATTATTTTTATCAATCTAGATCAGAAATATAATTTTGTTTTCTGAAATTTAATATTTTTGAATATTATTATCATGTTTTGATTAATATGTTATAATTTATTATATACTCATTATTTATAAAAATAGTTTTATAAAAATTATTTTTACACTATACTATTTTAGTACAACCACCATTGATCAAGATTTTACAAAAAAAAAATCCTTTTATTTATTTATTTTTTTAATTCCTCCTTTTATTATTTAATTAACAACTATCTTAATTAATTAATAAACGATCGTCAGTCCCCAAATTAGGAACCCTAGAATACCGATAGACTAGAAAACTTAGACTTTTAAATATTCCCAATACTTATTTTATTGCCTTGAACTTAGGGTAATACTTGGGAACTTTTGTGCCACATTTAGACTATTTCAAAGGATTCAATACTTTTGCTAAGGTGAGTTTATATAACCTCGTTTTGCAACTTTCTTATGCTTTTGAATGAAACTTGATTCTTGATACTTTTGATGCAATTCATTTTACTTGTCTAGTTGTAAATCTTTGATGCCACATGTCTTAGACAAAAACTTGGTAAACATAAACTTAAGACTTGCATAATCATTAACCCCGACCAAGCCAGCGATATACAATGATAAATCTATTGGATTGACAACCCCACCTAAATTCGGTGACCATATTTACGGGGAGCGCGGGTGATTGTTATCGTTTAAATTTATATTAAAGTCAACCATGGTTACGGGATGGACCTAAACTTTGTCGGTAGGTTTGATTATGCGCCCACTATGTGTTTTTGTTTTCACATGTAGACTTTGATATACATTCGACATATGAATTGCAAACTTGAAACTTATATTTATAAACTTATTTCTAGACTACGTCTATGTATTTTCACCAACTTTTAGTCCCCCCCCCCCCCCCCAATCTTTTCTAAACTCAACATTTTAGAAAATACTGATGCTTGAAGCCTAATGCTTTCACAAGAGGATTTATTTGAAGTATTTGAGTTTCGTTTTATTGTTTGATGTATTAGAATTTATTTCAAGACATTTTGTTATGTATTTCAGTTTGGATTTTAGTATTGGAATAAATGATTATTTAAAATTACATTAATTGGCATGAGCTACTGAATAATCATCAATACGTGACACCTCGATGTTTTTGCCATCAGTTGGGGTGTTACAATAATGATACCATATGTATACAGGACACCCTCAATGCCACCTATATCTTTCCACATTCTCAGGACCGTCTTCTTAATCGGGATCAAATGTTTATCAATCTCCATCTCATGTATATACTTCACCATCGAAACCCAAAGTTGTGAGGGCTCATCTTTCAACCTCCACCACCACTTGGAAAATATGCCTACATTAAATTCCTCAATTCCGCCAACTCCCAATCCTTTACACGCCTTCGGTTTGTGAAATTATCCCATCGAATCCTTAATTTACCCCTACTCCCATTTTTTCCCAAACAAAGTCCCTCCTTATGCCTTTCAACTTTTTTCTTATCGTCTTCGAAGCATGAAAAAGAGAAAGATAGTATGAAGGTAGGATACCTAAAACCGCTTTAGCAAGAGTTACTCTCCCCGTGAATGACAAACATCTAGCTTTCCAAGCCGATTATTTATTATAAACTTCTCCACAACCGGTTGCTAAAACTTTGCCCTTTTCATGTTTGATACAATGGGAATTCCTAAATACGTAAAAGGAAATGAGCTCGTTTCGCATTTAACAGGCACTTCCCAATATTCACTTTTAAGCCAGAGACAAGGTATAAACATCTAAGAAATCTATTAAGGCTGACCACATTAAGTCTAGACCATTCAGCTATAAAGATGATATCCTCGGCATAGCATAGATGTGATAATAACGGCTCGTCATTAGGGAGTTTTAACCCATGAAACACACCCAATGACACCGCTCTATTCATGGAACATATTCACCAATTCCATTGTCAAAATAAACAGAAAAGGTTAGAGAGGATCGATCGCCTTGCCTTAACTCCCTTTTGAACGAGAACTCGTCAGTCGGAGAACCATTAACAAACATCGATCCTCTCACAGAATACATGTAACACCCGCTGATTTCACAGGCCAAATCTGTACACTTAAATAAATGAGCTCTATTTTTATTATTTGCATTAGACTTAATTTTTATAATAAGTGACTCAAAGTCTAGCATAGCACATTTCAATATGTCAGTCTACATTTGATAACTTTTATTGATTGTCATGTCGCGTGTTTTGGTAAAACCCATACATCACGAACGTTGGTGCCAAGCCTATCTAGACTAATAAAAGTATTACCCAAAAACAATAAACTTAAGATAATATGTATAGGTGTAATATAATGGAGTCTATCTATATATATAACTACTAAATGTGACACTATATATTACGTTTAAATGTACACATAGTTGTTTCTATACAATAAAAAAAGTAATCTTCAAATATATGTATGTATGCATCGATGGGAGCATCAATAAAGAAGAAATGGTGTCATAAAATCTCTGAACCCCATACCATTTAGAATTTAGATGGATTTTGGAAGAAAACTAATGATATAAAGTTGACAACACATAAAAATTCATAACCCTCTTCCTTGATGCATATCATGCGTGAGCTACACGAGGGCTACCCATGGTTTGGTCATTCAAGTATGGTCAATAACTTGAATCACCCATCTTTTTAGGCATGCAAGGTTTAATCAATCAAGTAGATTAACCTTTCACAAATGTAGCAACAAACTTTAATCACGCAACAATCCATTCAAATTGACTAACTCTAAATAACCACTAAGAATGAGTTGGTTTATCAAATCATGTTTCATCTTTTGAATTCATAAACTCAATAGCCAATGAAGAGATTAAGCCTTGCACTAATATGGTTTTAACCTTTAATCAACACAAGGATCCATATTAGATACCAACCCAAAATAACCAATACACACCCCCACCCCATCACCGCCACTTTCTCTCTGTCCTCTCTTTTTCAACCCATATGTGGTCACAATTAATAATCCTTTTGTTTCTTAACTACACTGCACAACTCCACATCCAATCTTTATGGCATGGTCTAGTCATATTATGGAAGGACTAACACATAAAGCATGACTTAACACAAGAATGAAAATAAATTCTTATAACACTAAAACACATGAAAGTTGACTTGTCTAAATTGGAGAACCCTCTCCTCTCTCTTTCCTTCTCTTTATTTCAGTTCTAGCATCCACCACAAGTCACCATCACCTCTTTTCCTCCCATGTATCTTATTTACACTACACAAGAAACCTCAATCATTAGTCCAAATCAATCCATGGGTTAGTCACATTATGGAAGGATTAAATCAAAAAGGGACTAAACATGAGATTAGTAATATTCTCTTATCATTGAGGTTAGTTGACTTACCCATTTGGTCACTTCTCTTATTCTTTCTTTTCTTCTCTTTTTGGCCCTAGTAGCCGCCACCCAACCCCATGCACAAGTCCCTTCCATCTAGATTTGATCTCTTGATATATATATCAAACGAATCACATCACCCATGTCAAGTAAATCACATCTCAATGTGATTAGTCAACTTAAGCATGGTCTTGTCATGGAGGATTACATCAAATGGAGAGACTAATCATGTAAATGATAATATTCCCTAATCACCACAATCCACAATAGTTGACTTTCCCTTTTAAAACCCATCTCTATCTCTCGGCTATATATATGTGCACATACCACCACCACCAATTCTACTACAACCTACTAACTCTCAAACACTCCCCCCCCCCCCCCCCCCCCCCCCCCCCCCACTTCTCTCCTTGTTCACGGCACATGCCACCCCCACCCTACCATCCATTTCTAAGTCAAGAACCCTCATCTCTAAGGAACTAGAAGCCCAGTTCGGCTAGGACTTGCGGAAGCTTGTCTCTTTTTCTTTTTCTCGGCTCACTCGTCCCTAATTGGAGTATAGGTATAATCTAACTCACATTTCCTTTCATTTCCATACATTAATCTAGTAAAGTTAACCCAAGTTAATCATTTTCCTACTAAAGTTTTTAAAGCAAATATACAAGTTCAACAATACTAGAATGCAATGAACCCTTACATCTAAATTTGATTATGTGTATAGAGTGTATGTATGTGTGCGTGAGTTTGTATACACATAGATATGTATGTGTGTGTACTCGTATATGTATAAATATGTATGTGTGCATGTGTTTGTGTGTGTATATATATATATGTGTGTGTGTCTTATATAAGAATGTATGTGTATAGATAATCTAAGAAAGTATAAGTGAGTGTATGCATGAATGTACGTTCAAAGTTGAGTAGTTAAAAGTGTATGCATCCAAGTGTGTATATGAATAAAAGTTATAGATCATGATAACTTAACTATAATATTTCTAAAGTTTATGACAAATTCAACTATACTTTTCCAAGAATGAATACATCCTAATATATTTTATTTAAAAATACAAAGTTACCAACGGTTCATCGAGCTAACAAGTTTTTCGGAAATCAAGAACGTTTTAAGACAAGTTTATAAGTTGGGTGAACAACTTACATAATGAACAACTAAGTTTAGACTTTAAATGTCCATTGTAAATAGGACATGTCGGCCGGATTCCTAGTATTACGGGCTTAAATTCTTGCTAGCTTTCGCATAGACTAGAGGAAAGTTTCACGGCCCCTTTTTACTGTTTTATATTTTATGGGAAAACATGCCTTACTTTAATTTCCTAATACGATAGAATGAGTGTGAACTTCTATTAGATCATTATGTGTGCATGAGACAAACGATTAAGGACTCAGGGAGTCCTTGTATATAGTACGATTTGTGCAAGGTAAGTCCTCGTGTTATTTCAATACTATAACCATTCGCTATGGACATAGCCATGGAACACTTAAATAGATATATTGGGGTTGAGACCCTCACTCTTGGTTAGTCGCTCTAACCCGGATACATACGATAAAAGAGTGCTAGTTATTCCAGGAACGATGATACGTTTTCTTTATTGTACGATGTGCTAGACACAACACATCAAAGGTTTGGTTTTAGGCTCATGTTGACACATTCATCATTGTCTTAGCTAGGCATTGATTTATTTTTGTTTTTAATAAACATAAATCTGATCACTCACGAATTCATTGGTTGTGCGTATGTTTTCTCAAATATTACAAAGTGACAATTTTAAATGATTCATTAATTTCCCAAAGCCCCAAGGAATACCTTACTTGTATTCTAAGGGAATGATTTACGAGTTTTATCAAACAAGCGATTTGTAATATTTTTCCCAAACGATTTACGAGATTTCCAAACGAATTTTCAAGAACGATCTTACAATGAGTCAACAAAACATGTGAACTCACCAACTTTATGTTAGCAAATTTGTATGTATGTTTTTCAGGTATTACATTGTCCTGAATGGAACTTAGGATTCAAAGCACGCATCACACGATACCACTTTTGCGAGGATTTTTATTTAAATTGTTAACTATTACGAAGTTAGATGAAAATCCTTGGATTTCAAAACAAATTATTTCTTGGAATGTAACATTTGACAAGATAAAATCAAAAACTTATGTTTTTATTTAGATGTGTGCTTGAATCTTGTGCTTAAAAACCTTTCAAGTTACATCCCGTGTTTCCGCCTTGGCGGGGTGTGACAATACAAACAACCTTTAATCCACCTGATCCACCTCTCTGGAAATCCCATAGATTCCATGGTTTGAAGCAAGAATTTCCGGTTAAGAGAGTCGTAGGCACGCTAACCTTGAAAACCAAAGTCTCCATCTATTCTTTTTAGCCCAAGAAATCATCTCACTCAATATCAACGGGCCATCTAAAATGTTTCTCCCACCAACAAAGGTTGATTGTGTAGGAATAATGAGGCTCTCAATAAACCCCTTCAACCGCTTCGACAAAACTTTTGCAATAATCTTGTAAATTGAGCCAACAAGGGAGATGGGTCTAGACTCTGAGATGTCTTAAGGATCACTATTCTTGGGTATAAGAGCCACAAAAGAAGCGTTACAACCTCTACTGATATCGCCTGAGTCAAAGAAATCATCCATCATCATCTTAATATCCGACCTAAGATTGTCACAATCCATAATCGCTCCCCATATTTCCTCCACACTGAAATGCTCCACAAGAGCATTGGCCCATGACATAGAAATGGTAGGGAAACCCAGGTTTTTGAATGAAGGCTTCCGTCTAAGCGGTTCAACGAATTGTTTTAAACCACCTTTTGAGCTCGTTTTTAATTTCCTGGGTTAGTCACCTATGCTCGCCCCTAATATACAACCCATTGATTCTTTACTTCGCCTATTAATGTTAACAATACCATGAAAAAAGGCAGAGACTTCGTCTTTGAATTTCACCCAATTAATATGAGCTTTTTGCTACAAACCCTTAGCTTTAGCTTTATCCATCCTTAGTTTTCTATCGTCCTCACTTAGAATGACCGTCTCCACCCGTTTTTCAATCTCCTCCACCTTCTTGGAAATTTCTACATAATTTTTCTCCTCCTCTTTTTTAGCCGCCATCCATTTGTTGTTTTCCTTTTCATAGTTTCATCTCTTGATACAAGTTTAAGGAGAATGTTTTTTCGAACGTCAAACATACACCGCCTAAAATCTACTCATAAAATTCACATATTGTTCACTATGTGAAACTTAGACCCATACAACTTTATAGAGATAAGCACCTCATGCCACTAGACCAAAATGTCATCGACTTCTACAAGAGAATATTAATGTTATAACATTGAAATCACAGAATTTCCGCCATTTATCATTTTTGTTGAGCTAATATGATATAAATTTGCCGAACCTTAATGAGAGATATGATGCTGTCCTTTTAATTTTTCATGTTAAACATGTCATGTCGTTAATGATTTTTAACTCTTTAGATTTAATATTGCTAAACGGGTTGTGTAGCCCACTTAAACATGATTGTGTTATGCATAATGCATCTAGCTAAAAGGATAGTTTATGATTTAAACCAACCCCACTAGTTTTAGATCCACCCAATTTTTGTGTACAAGTAACGGAGGGTAAACATGTCACAAAAAATCATATGAATAGAAGTGCAAAACCAACTAATGGATAATATGCATATAAGTTATGATATGAGCTACCATAATCCAAATCCACATTACATGATTACATTAACCTATTTATTACACAATTATTCCCCCCTTACATGTTCATGATGCTCTAGAAAGATATGTCAAAAACGAGACCACCTCGTCCGATGTCGAGAGTAGATACCGAGCATTTGTGCGTCTTCGTCCTACCACGCATGAAAAATAATTATCTCCTTTCAGATCAAGTACATTCCATGTTATTTTATCCGGGGATGATGATGACCGTCTCCCACCATTCCCAACAACGCCGTTACTGTTACCATTACCATTACCGTTTCCATTACCGTTACCGTTACCATTACCATTACTGTTACCATTTCTCTTATTTTCAGTATGGCGTTGGTGAGATTGTCTTTGAGAAGTCTTTGACCCGCATTTTCCAGACCTTCTGTCTAGAGATGACCTTGTTGCATCACTAAACTTTGGTCTAGTGATGCCAATGCCATCTGGAGGAAGCTCTGGCTCAAAAAATGTGTATAAATCCTCGTCCTGTAAAATGGTATGTTATCGAAAGAGAAAAATCCCTATCCAAAATTCATATCTTAGGGGCGTTTGGCTCTCGGAATGTTTTTTATGGAATTAGAATCCAAAGGAATTGCAATGGAAATATAGTGTTTGGTTTGTAAAATTGTTGAGAGACAAAACTGGCCCAAATAGACAAAATTGGGCCACAATTTGTGCCCTTTTTTTTGTTAATCATTTGGGTTTGTTTTGGTTGAAACAACATAACCAACCTACTCATCATGTACTAAAATGATTATTTTGACCCGAACATGTTTCGCGGCCTGTTACTCAACCTGCTCATCATGTGTAAAATAGAGCAGTTAAGATATCGAGTGCATACCTTTCCAAGAGAATGACCGACGCATAGGACATAATCAATTGGTGCTGAAATCGATTTACTATGAACAATCTCCCCTAATATACGAACTATCGTAACACCCTGTTTTCACATATATATAAAAAAAAAAGTTTAATTAGTTATCTACGATTTAATGCTAATGTTGACTTGGCAACCCCAAAAAAAAATGATGCAGGCACCTTTGTAACACCGACGGGTCGAACCTCCACAGACCGGCTTCCTTGTACAACATCAACCGATGCATTAGATATCGGGCCTGTCCAAAGGTGCTGCAACATATCTCGGGCTTGCAGCCTCCCAAACTCCACATCTACATCCAAAAACATATAATATAACACATGCGCATGCGCACGCGCACACACTGACAAAAGAAAGAGCCGTGCATACATACCTGCATACTTGTAGTTCCAAACGAGTGATGTCTCACGAAGCTCGAAATGGGAACGAGGTGTACGTTCGGTGAAATACTCGAAAACATGCTGTGGAAAAGTAATGGAGTAGAGATATAAATCTTAGAAGATCAGAATATGTCATATTGTCATGTTTACCTTCACACTGTCGACCCATTCCATATTCGAATGTTCAGGCATCGTCGTCATCCAGTCACCTTTTGTGGAGCGTAAAAACATTCCATTTTCCGCTGCCAACCACATGTTGTACTCTCCAAAGTTCTGAGAAAATCAACATAAACTTAGATTAAAAAAAAAAAGTTCAACCCATTTTGACCCGTTACACAATCAGCCCGTTTTGCCACCAAGAAAGATGGCATACCTCATCCAATACAGTTCTGTCACTTCCACTGAGGACAACAACGGTTGTTTTTGGATCGCTACAAAGTGTTTTCAGAGGTTCTTTCAAATCAGGGTGTAATTTAAGATCCATTTCTCTTATTTGATCGCCGCCAGGTCTATCAAGTGTATCAACTGGTTCGGTCAATGTAGCATTAAATCCCTACAGTCAAGAGATAAATATTCTATATGACAAAGATCATACTAATTGACTGACAGATTATAATAATAATAATAATATAATAATAATAATAATAATAATAATAATAATAATAATAATAATAATAATAATAATAATGATAAAAAATTTGTTTTGGTTACTTGCCAGTATGAGAAGTCGGTTACTTGACTGCAAATAACGCTCGATAGCCTCTTCAACCGGAAGATGTGGTGGAATTTGTCTATACCGTTGTTGTGCTTCAACTACGGTATCATTCAGTTCACTACATAAAGTTTAAAAAAAATGTTAGCCTCTTGTTTAAATAAAGGTCAACTTTTAAATACTAAATCAAAATTTTAATATCAATATATAACTAGAAAATATAGCTTTTTTACTAATAATCTTAGTTAAGGTTTTAATGAACTTTATTATTTTTAAAACCTCTATTAAAAATAGCGAAAATACCAAACACTGTATATCTAACAAACATTACTTACAAGTGTTTATGCGCTTTCCTACTTAGCGTTACCATATCAATTCCATTACCTCTCTTTTATTCATTTCTTCACTGAAATCTTTTTAATTATTTAAAAGTTCAAAAATTACCTGACAAAAGTTTCTGCCCATTCTTGCGCAGTGTGGCTCGTGACGTGATGATAGTTATGCAAATGACGTTTTTCACGTTCTTCAGCTGACATATTTAAAGCTTGGCCTATGGAAGCTGCAACTTCGGTTATATTCCACGGGTTAACAAGAATGGCCCCTGCACCCAATGACTGCGCAGCTCCAGCAAACTACAAAGCGTACCACAAGACGCCTTATTTTAAATTAAATGATAAATCTTGAACGTTTTATTGAAATTAACGACTAATAATATCTAATAACGATAGTGATAAATAATTACCTCGCTTAAAATGAGCACTCCTTTTTTATCACCTTGGCATGCAACAAACTCGTAACTTACAAGATTCATTCCATCTCGTAAAGATGTGACGAGTGCTACATCTGGCAACGTGACCACAAAATTATCATCAGGTGTGACATAAAAGGATTCATTTTGAATGTTTTTTGATCGAACTTTATTCACGTATTAGAAATAAAAATATTGCATTTATCATATAGACAATGGCGGATCTTGAACGTAAAACGTGGAAGGGCCGGGCTCAATCTGGCAGGGCCGGACTCAATACATATAAAAAAAAAATTTGAAAATTTTCGGTAAAATTTACACTACGAAATGAAAAGGCTGGGTGAGTTGGGGCCCTGTCGGGCCCGTATGAAGATCCGCCATTGCATATAGACTATGATTAAAAAAACAGAAAATGTAAGTACCAGTTACGGCATACAATGCACATAAAGCAAAAAAATCAAGCGAGCGATCCTGCAGATATCACAAGACAGTTTTTTTTAATATTTATAAAAATGTCATATTTTCTAATCATTAAGTAAAATGAAAATCTAACCAAATGATGAATAGGAACTGTAGTCAATGTCCCAAATCTACCATTTATCCTTCCCACAATTTCATGAACTTGACTTGTAAGTTTTTGATCTGCAAAATGAGGTGATAAAAACAAATATTATGTGTCGAATTATAAGGAACGGTTCAGTAGCATGAAACAAACATAAAGACAACTAATATAGTCAATACTAAAAGATACAAAATTGTGAATACATACATTCGGGAACATCGGTTCTTGTAGGTACTGCAATCTGTAGTAAAACAACTTTGTCGCGCCAATATGCATTTTCTTCAAGAAACTTCTCGAATGCCAGTATCTTTTGAGGGATCCCTTTAATCATATCAAGTCGATCAACGCCTAACATCACCTATCACAAACATTATAGAAAATGGTCAAACGAGTTAAACATAACCATTGACTTAAAAAGTCAAACTTACTTTTCTACCCGAAAACCGCTCCTTCAGCTCCTTAATATGTTCTTGCACTTGAGGAGATTTGAGAGCATGAATAAAACGGTCTGAATCTATACCGATTGGGAACTGTTTCATCATTGAAAAAAAAAAAAACATCAGATATAATATAAAGTCAAAGATTGACTTTACAGAAGTCAACTTTGACTTACGGCAGCAACACGAGTAAGCTTCCCATGATCCTCTACTCCTTCCGGTGTACCCTCGAGTCCCATTATACGAGTACAAGCACTCACAAAGTGTCTTGCATAATCATAAGTGTGAAACCTATATATAACAGGTTAACAATTATGTGAGCGTATTATACTATTATATCATCGCCTAACGAAAATGAGAAAATGACAAACTTACCCCACCAAATCAGCAGCAAGAACTGCACGTAAAATCTCCGAACGAGAAGGTAATGTTCTATGAATTTCAGAAGACGGAAATGGTGTATGAAGAAACCAGCCGACTTTCATGTTTGGGTTGCGTTCTTTAAGACATTTTGGGAGAAACATAAGATGGTAATCATGGCACCAAACAACATCGCCTTCTTCATAGTGTTCGTTTACCACGTCTGCAAACATTTCGTTTGCTTTTATGTATGCAGCAAATTGAGATTGGAAGCTTCTTGTCGTCGCCAAACGGTCTTCTTGTGGAAGACCAAGATAATGGAAAAGAGGCCATAATATGTTGTTACAATAACCGTTATAATATTGATGCACAATTTCTTCATCAAGAAATACGGGTATGCACCTCTGCATCACAATGCACAAACGGGTCGGTTTGCATTTTTCTAATCTCAAACGGGTCAAATAAAAAACTTTAGCTAACAGAGAGGAATGAGTCAAACGGATTGAGTTGACCAAAGTCTATTTTTAACGCATACAACCTCCTAATACCGTAACAATACCATTTTTTTATAATCGTATTAACAAATTCATTACGTACAAAATATATTCAAATAATGGAAACATAAAGTGTTTACGGGTCAACCTAACACTAACCGTTTAAACCATATCACATTACTACAATCTATTGTTATCTAAACTTAAAAAAACATTCAAACTTTACCTTCTCAGCAAGTGCTTTCGTAAGCGCCCTCTGCCCGGGTTCATCAGGCACGTTCACACCCGCCCATCCGATCCACTTCGCCTCGACTTCCTTCACACCTAAAAGAGCACTAACAAGTCCACCACCACTAACTTCAAGTGACCAACTTTCTTCCCCTCTCCTAACAGCCGAAACCGGCAGCCTATTCGCAACGACCAACAACCGTTGCCTAAACAACTCTCCATCCGGCTTCTCCCACCCCTCGCCTGCAGCCGATGCTCCCTCCAAATACTGTTCCACTAAACTAGCTTGCCCAACATCAATACTTTCACCGCCATTCGACTCATTCGAATAATAATAAGCTCTATGGTACTTTCTCAACTCTCTTTCTCTCAACAGTCTCTGTATTCTACCTGCTGGCAGTGATGAATTGCCATTGCAATTATTTACAGGCATCACCATTACAGCAAAATCTACAAAATGGGTAGCCTTAATTATTAAATCATAATAATAAACTTATATTAATGAAACATATAGCATCTTGACATAAATCTATATGGGGCCTACCACCTTAACATGTTAGCTTACTTTTGTCCATGATTTTCAAAAGACACGTTTCTAACATACAGACAATTAGGAGAACATATATTTGCAGCCACATGTTACATTAAATCCAACCAAAAGATACTAATTTATCAAAAAAAAAAATCAAGAAAATCATGAAATAATGTTTATTGCATTTTATTAATATCAAACTTTGAGATATTGGACGACAATATTCCCAACTATAGAAATGTTATTGACAGTCCCAACTTTTAACTTATTTTCTTTTGGTAGTCTCATACTAACTGAAAGTAAATCCAGTTAGTTTTTACTAACGTGCACCGCCACAAAAGCAGTCCACGCATAAACACTTTACGACATAAGCAGTCCATGTCTCAAAATTTGATTGTGTTCCCACATAAGCGATCCACAACAGCAAAACTTTGACTTTTTTTGCCCCACCAGCAGTCTATAACAAAAACTAACTAAGTTAACTTTTAGTTAGCATGAGACTGTTGAAAGAAAATAAGTTAAAAGTTTGAACTATCATTGACTCACTGAACATTTTTTTAATTGGACTGTTGTCGGTCAATATATTAAAGATAATAAATCTTTAAAAAAACCTATTCAAAAGATTATAAAAGTGTGAAAATTAACACAGACTCACCAAAATTGAGTTGAAAGGGGAAGAATAAAGATTCTGGCAGCAAATTATTAGAGGAGAAAAAAAAATGGAGACACTTGTAAGGTTTATAGAGTGTGAAATTAAGTTGGGTGTGTCTATGTCTTTAACAGGTTACAGCCATGCAAGTGAAATATCAAGATTTATAGTGATGATGAGGTTTTTTTATTATTATTATAATAATAATATTATTATTATAGTATTTGAATATAAAGTGTGCTTTCTTGAATCTTGTTCTTGAATTAAATAAAGTTTGTTGGTTGCTTACGTCAAAAGTAATGGGAATATGTTATGAAGTATCACTGAAATAGAGGGTGTCTTGTAATCGTTATTTGTTGCTTATTTCATGCATAAATTTGGGTCAAATTTTATGAAAATATGTTTTTATGACCGGACTAGTTGGTTATTAATATTATTGTCTTCTAGTGGTTATAATGTATGGTGTTGTAAATCATAACTATTGTATATCTTTTTTATGTGAGATTATAATTTCGGAGATTGATTATTGAAGTACTGAATTCATGGGTAGGCAAGAGACAACTTGGCGAAATAATCAAAATACGGAGATTGAAGAAGCGTGTTGAGACATTGGAATTAAGAAAGAAAGAGTTTAAAATTCGATTCAACCACTCGTTTTAGTTGTCGGTTTAGTTTGTTGACCGATAACTGTCGATTGAAATGGAGGTGGTTCAAATGGGTGTAGTAGTATTTTTCTTATGTAGTTGGTTTTTGTATGACCGGTTTGTCTAATTTGATTCTTAAAAAAGTGAAGAAAATGTGAATTTGGCAAAGGAAGTTTGAATAGTGAGATTCATACTCATACGTCGATGGATTTATTAAGTGGGTAGGGTGAGTATGTGCCAACCGTCCAGCCCACTTAGATGATGGAAAATGCAATTCTAGTTGTTTCAATTGTGCTTGTAGAGTTGCAAAGTTGAAGTCGTTAGAGAAAGAACATATGCGATTAAAATATTTTACTTGTTATGTACTCCCTCCGTCCCAATTTAAATATGGTGATTGTGCTTTGTCTTGTCTAAAAACACACATTTATCCTCAAAAGTGGTGATTGTGTTTTGTCTTTTATGGGCAAAACTAAAAATTACATTTCTATTTTTGAAAATAGCCATTTAAATTGGGACAACCAAAAAAAGGAAAGAATGACATTTAAATTGAGACGGATGGAGTATTTAATGTAACCATCGGTGAAAAATCATTAGTTTTTTTTAACTATATCTTCTTGTTTTAAAACAAATGATAATGACATCAGAATTAAAAAATTTCTTTTTTTCTTAATTTCACCAAAGTGCCTATAGCTTTTTGTTGAACGACTTAAGTGCCCAAGGAGTACAAATTTGAATAAATTTGAATGCCCCAAGTGATTATTTTGTTTAACTGTTGTTTTGTTTGTTTATGTCATCTATGTTTGTTTTTCATCTAGAAATTGTTAACAATTTTCTTAAAAAGAAAAAGATACCCATCATCAAATGAAATTCATCATATTATTAAAGATTTTACCAGACTCATTTTGATCAGACTTGCTTTAACCCAACCACCAATTTGCACAACACACACACATATCTATATATATATATATATAGGGAATGGTTATAGAGAAAACCCTCCTTATTTGGTAAACTCTGGAAACTCTGACTTCCCAATATTTTTTTTTTTTTGAAAAAAATAGGGCAAGTAATATACATGATTTTAAGCATTTTGGGCCAAAAAAATTAAAAAAGCGCCGAGTACTTTTTTTTTAAAAAAAAAAATAAAATTTTGACTAACACATGTTAAGCGCTAATAACAGGTGTTAACAATGTGTTAACTATATGTAAACAGTAGACGTTTTTTATTTTTAAAAAAAAAAACCGTTCGGCGCTTTTTCGATTTTTTTGGCCCGAAATGCTTAAAAAAATGTATGTTACATACCCTATTTTTTTCAAAAAAAAAAAAATGTTGGGAAGTCAGAGTTTCCAGAGTTTACCAAATAAGGAGGGTTTCCTCCATATACTTTACCTATATATATATATATATATATATATATATATATATATATATATATATATTTTGTCAAGAGTTCAAATTAGAATAAATTTTTTTGTAAAAGAAAAAAGAACAAATTACCCAACATAAAGCTTCCATTCAATAGTTGTATGTAGGATAAACATATGAATTTTTTTGTGTGTAAGACAAATTTTAATAAGATCATGGAGTGTACCTTAACACCAAAGGTGTTAACGGTGATGTGACATTTTAACATTCATGACACATAACTCCTACATTAAAGTGGCCCTAGGTTAACATATTAGCAAGAATTTTTTAGGTGATGCTTCAAGCAACCTTGGGTCTATTGTACGCATTACTATCTTTTCTATGCAAGAGTCTGTCTTCACTACCTAAACTCATGACCTTCACGTCATATGGTTAAAACATTATAGATCTCGAGTAATTTATAAGCCTTATAACTAACGATTAATACATGATTTTTTTACATTCTCCAACTCTTTTTATGTATCTTTGATGCCAATTCTTTGATTACTGTGTTGAAAAATACATTATTTTTTAAGCTCTTTAGTCCTTATCTATACTATCTTATAATACACTAGCTTATACCCCGGGAGCGTCCCAGGTTGAGAAAATATAAGTAAAGTAAATAAAATTAGAATTATCTAAACTATAAAAATGGCATCTATGTATCAACTTACATTAGATACTTTAAAAAAAAATACCAAAAGATCCATTTCACCTTACAACATCAACACCTAAAACAGAATATTAAGATCCCAAGCACTTCAAGGGGACATAGATTATTTAGCACCAATACATTCAGTCAAAGGTCTTTAACTACATACAATAAGATTTGAGCTATTTCAGAATATGGTAGAAAAAGAAAACATAGCAATTACCTGTTGGAGAGCGTCCCGGGTTGAAATATCTAATATGACATAATAAAATATCTAATATGACAACATAATTAATGACTTGCCAATATATGATTAATGAATATTATTATTATTATTATTATTATTATTATTATTATTATTTTAAACAAATCTCTGCCATAAGTTATCATATTCTAATATAAAAAAAGGGTAATTGGGTCGGGTATCACCTAATCCCAGGCCCGACCCAAACCCACATTTTTTTTTAAACTAATTCCAAACCTGACACAATGCTTGTCGGTTTACAAAAAATAGTCGTTTTTTTCTCCGTTTTTTATATAGCACTATGGTACTCGTTGGAAAGATAATAAAACACTCGTTAATTTGGTGTAATTTTTTTCTTTAAAAAATCTCGTGTATAAAAGATATTAACGTTTAAAAGTTATGGGAGGAAACATTAGAGATAAAAATCTAATTTTGTTTTTAAATTTTAAATTATTATTTTCCTAAAATAAAGGTCTTGCCACATGGGATGACACATGGCACACTCAATAAAGAGAATACCCTCTTTGAATGTCATGTCATTAAAATGGCTTTGGTTTATTATATGTATAGATTTCATAAGGACCTCTTAAAATTTAAGTTTTACAAGCATAATCTATATTATCTTATTAAGGAGGAGTGATGGCTACCATAGTAATTTTGTACACCATCCAACTATTACAACAACATGTACAAGTGAATCAAGCTTATATAATAAGGGTATAATTGGAACTTTTTGTACAATTAAGACACTTAAAAGGATATGCATGTAATTTTATCTTTGATTTTTAGTTAAAAGTTATAATTTCATTCCATTGCTACCCTTTTCCCTTTCACCTTCAAAATTGATTATAGAGAAAGCCAAAAGACACCATTTATTCTCTAGAATTGAATGAAGCTTTCATTTCCATGTCTTAAATTCTACCTTACATCCTCTTTTCATTTTCCAAAATGGCATATTTATTCTCTAAATTTTCTTCCTAATTCTCCTGATTTCGTATTGAAATGCTTCAGTAGCTATGTTTTTTTCCAGTCGTAAAGGTATATTATGATAATACTTCGGTCTTTTGTTTAGGTGGATATGTCGAAAGTCAAGATTGATGTTATGCGGCCATGGATAGCTCACAGGGTGACTGAACTTCTTGGATTTGGGGATGAAGTTCTCATTAACTTTATTTATGGTCTTTTAGAAAAGAAGGTAACCTACTACTTTATACAATTTTATATCAACTTATTGCACCATAAATATACAATATAAAGTAGAAGTGTTTTCTGTCCACTAATTATCAAATATCTTGGTTTGGAATGGGAACCGTCTTTATGTGGATCGGTATTTTTAAGAGAGGGCAACACTTGAATGAAAATACAAGAAACTATACGAGTCGTATGCAAAGGTGTGGATATATTATTTAGATAACTACAACTCGCATCATAAGATTGTTATTTATGGTTTATCTCATTACTATGTTTACATTGCATACTAATTTTTAGCCTTTGAATATCCCAAACAGATTCATACGAGTTGTTTTTAATTAAATGATTATGTTACTTTTTTTTTAGATGTCAATACCTTGGGCAACAAATGACTTAATTGTTTGACCAAAAACACATTTGAATCATTTTCACTAAGCTGAAGTGTGATTTTAAAGAGTTAAAATAATTAACTAATGATCAGTCAATTAGGCTTCTATTTGTATAGTATTCAATAGTCAAATTCTTTTATAAATCCCTACCTTAATGTTTTTTTATTGTTAAGAAATTGCAGGTATTAAAAGTATGGGTGGAGAGATAACAGTATTATCCATAAGATCTTCAAATTGATGATTTAAAACATATTACCCTCCATGAGGAAGTGTTTGAGAGGCCGGATTTTTGGAGAGAGAGGGAGGAGTGGTAGTGGTGGCCATTGTTTTGTCTAATTGACCAAACTATTGAACTATTGTATTCATTGCTTTATTAGCTACAAAGATCAATATTTAAAAAGGTAATAAAGTTGCATATTGAAAAATAAAGGGGCAAATAAAATCCTTTTAGTATGAAAATTCATTGATGGTCTAGAATTGTTTGTTTGGTGTTTTTATGTAATTGAGAATACATATCTATGTGTTTTATTGATTAACATTGTTATTTATTCCGTCATTTTTTTTAAAAGGATGGTTAGTGTGATTAGCAAGATCCTTTTGAGTCATTATAATCAATAAGGATGTGAGCACAAATTTGAAGCTACAGTGTCTATGGCATTTGTAGATGTGTGCTGTTAGTATTAAAATAAAGTGCTACTGTAAATTAGCTACTGATTGGTTAAGCAAAGTTGACTATGATTGCAAACAAAATGATATAATAGATCAGTAAATAGATTGCTTATATAAATACATTTAGGGGCGGCAGTTATTGACACGACCCGAAACCTAACCCAAACCCGACACGAAAAAAAAGATTTGGGTCAAGTAACAGACCCATTTGAAAAACGGGTCGGGTTCGGGTCGACCCGTATTAAAATGGGTCGGGTTCGGGTTGACGCATATATAAAATGTGTTGACCGTTAACCCATTTACGGATTTAGAAAAAAATCTATTATATTTTTGTTTTTTTTTTTTCATTTATATTTACATGGTTAGTTATAATTGTGTTATTTTTGACACACTATATTATTTATTTGTCACACTTATATACTCACCAATAAACATTTTATTGATAACCCGCTTACAACCCAACAACCTGCTTATAACTCATGAACATGTATGACTCATTTAAAAAATATGGGTTAAACGGGTCATCTTTGGGTTGACCCGGATTTTATCTGGGTCGGGTTAGGGTTGAAAATTTTGACAAGAATAATAATATGGGTCGGGTTCGGGTTGCACATTTCAACCCTTCAACCCGCAACCCGTAAACCCGACAACCCATCAACCCGAAACGATTGACACCCTAATGTCTACATTTGATATCAGTTGGGCACCCGCTGCAACGCGCGGGCATTCCTACTAGTTCCTTATAGTACAACACATAAAGCATATGTTAATTACATTTTAAGGGCAAATATGTCTTTTATACAATACTTACACATTTTTCCCCTCAACTTTACTCAACTTTTTTTTATTTAAATAACAATTATACTTTTAACCGTTATTTTAACCGACTACCCCTATGATTTTTAAACGTCCATAATTTTTTTATACGTTAATATTTTCCTAATATTATTACACCGTATAAACGGACATTTTTTTCTCTTTAATTTAAGTATAGTATTGCTATAGTTTTTTTTTTTTTTTTGAATTTAAAAATGATATGTTATGGTTAAGTAATAAACGAAAACAAACAAAAACAAACCGAAATCATCTATACTATATTATAATACATTTCTTATTGACCTCTTAAATTTAATTTTTACAGTATAATTCCTTAAAATGCAACAAACAATGCACATGTTAACTACATATGTTGTTTCCCACCGCAACGCGTAGGCACCTGACTAGTATTAATATATTCATCTTTGATTTTGTCCCGTGTTTTAATCATGCTTGATGTTTAAGCAGTCCACTCATTTCTCTTTTATTTTATGTTGGCAAAATATTAAACATGTTTGATTATTGTGTTGAAAAATACTAGTAACGAAGAAATTGCTTTCAAAGGTCAACCGTAATTCGGTATAACATGTTTAGGTTGTGCTTTAGAGATGAACAAAGCGTGAATCACAACCTCTAGCTAAGGGTGTATAATTTAAAATTAGTTTGTGAGTATTATATATCTTTAAAATTATACGTGTGTATAAAAAGTTATAGTGAAGAAAACAATACGCTGATTGCTTATCATAGTTATAAGTTGGTTAAATATCGTTAAATAAACAAATAATATTGGTGACATGACATGTAATAAAAGACATATCTAGTATCTACGTACAAATGCAGAAATATCTATCTAGTCTATAATGATATGATATATATTCTATTTTATTATTTGAATGTAGAGAAAAATTATCTAGTTATGATGAAAAAATATTGTGAAAATCAAAGAGACAGGAAGAATGGTAGCAAGTGGGGTACTTCGACAGGCGCAGGTCGGAACTAACTTATTGAGTGGTCTATGAAATTTGCCATCAAATTGAAAAAAAAAGGACAAAATTAAGAATATAATTTAGTGGGTAAAGATCTATATCTATCTGTCTATCTATATATATAACTAGCTGATTATTTCGGGAGGGTCTCGGGTTGAAAAATCTAATTTTACGTGATAACCTATTGCAAATGGCTCAAGTTAACTAACCACAAAATCTCTCAATCATTGCATGTTCATAGTATTCTAACCAGTAATAACTCATATTCCCTAATCTAAAACCTAATCACTAATCATCTAAAGAATCACTTATGTAAGCTGCAACTATTAAAAAACTCATCACATCTCTCTAATTTCTCACATTCTAATGGCTCTTATAATTCCTAACCTAATCAACTAAACAAACACTTAAGTTGGAAGTTGTAATCATTGCATCTCATTATGCCACGTGGCATAATCAAGAGATGGTTGAGGCCACCATTGAACGTCACGTCAGCAACTATCAATTCTTTTCGGGAGCGTCCCGGGGTTGAAAAATATAACCATTCTAATAATACTAATACTAATAGTAATAATTATTACTCTTGTAATTAGATAAATAAAAAAATAACCTTGCCATAAGGTGACACTAATTGTTGCAGTGTTGCGCGATTCTTTCTCCTAACTTCTCTTGATGAAGTATACCTAGTAAAATTCCAATGATAACATGGCGATTGGGCTGATTTTCAACATCCTAGATAAGAACCCGGTTTAAAAGAAAAAACATGATTAATGAATAACATGAACACTTTGTATGTTTTTTTCCTGTATAAACGAAACCCCACAAAAAATAGTCGATTTTTCTCCGTTTTTTATATAGGACTATGGTACTCGTTGGAAAGATAATAAAACGCTCGTTAATTTGGTGTAATTTTTTTCTTTAAAAAATCTCGTATATAAAAGATATAAACGTTTAAAAATTATGGGAGGATACATGAGAGAGAAAATTTTAAATTTATTTTTAAATTCTTTTTTTCCTAAAATAACTCAATTTAAATTAGGGTTTTATTTTTATCTTTTTTTTTAATTAAAAAAGGAAATAGTTCAAAAACACTAAAATCTTTCAATTATGATGCTACGTGGCACTCTCAAGGGGATGTTGAGGCCTCCATTGCACGCCACGTCAGCATATACGTTTTCTTTTATATATATACTAGCTGATTACCCCGGGAGGGTTCCGGGGTTGAAAAATCTAATTTTACGTGATAATCTATTGCAAATGGCTCAAGTTAACTAACCACAAAATCCCTCAATCATTGCACGTTCATAGTATTCTAATAAGTAATAACTCATATTCCCCACAAAATCTAATTTTACGTGATAACATGAACACTTTGTGTGTTTTTTTTCTGTATGAACGAAACCCCACAAAAAATAGTCGATTTTTTCTCCGTTTTTTATATAGCACTATGGTACTCGTTGGAAAGATAATAAAACACTCGTTAATTTGGTGTAATTTTTTTTCTTTAAAAAATCACGTATATAAAATTTATAAACGTTTAAAAATTATGGGAGAAATATGAGAGAGAAAATTTTAAATTTATTTTAAATTCTTTTTTCCTAAAATAACTCAATTTAATTAAAAAATGAATAAATTCAAAAACACCAAAAACTCTCCATTATGATGCCACGTGGCACTCTCAAGGGAAGGTTGATGCCTCCATTACACACCACGCCAGCATATACGTTTTCTTTTATATATATATAGATAGATATAGATATATAGATATAGATAGATAATACAAAGCCATTTTAATGACATGACACTCAAAGAGGGTATTCTCTTCATTGAGTGTGTCATGTGTCATCCCATGTGGTAAGGGCTTTATTTTAGGAAAATAATAATTTAAAATTTAAAAACAAAATTAGATTTTTATCTCTAATGTTTTCTCCCATAACTTTTAAACGTTAATATCTTTTATATACGAGATTTTTTAAAGAAAAAAATTACACCAAATTAACGAGCGTTTTATTATCTTTCCAACGTGTACCATGGTGCTATATAAAAAACGGAGAAAAAAACGACTATTTTTTTGTGTGGTTTTGTTCATACAGGAAAAAAACACAAAGTATTCAGGTTATTCATTAATCATGTATAGTTAAGTCATTAGTTATGTTCAAACCAGTAAATATGATTTTTATTTACAACATGTGTTAGCATTGGAGTTGTACATTGTTTTAGGTTAGGTTTTAATATTAAAGTTATACATTGTTTAAGGTTATGCACTAACATTGAAGATACATTGTTAATTGTTTTAGGTTAAGTGCTACCCGAAGCTTTCTTGCATGTAAGTGTAAAATGCATCAGTCTATTTCAGGTGTAAAATTGATATTTCAAATTAGATTTCTCAACCCGGGACGCTCCCGGGATATATTAGTTTAAAAAAAATTATGGGTTTGGGTCGGGCCTGGGATTAGGTGATACCCGACCCAATTACCCTTTTTTTATATTAGAATATGATAACTTATGGCAGAGATTTGTTTAAAATAATAATAATAATAATAATAATAATAATAATATTCATTAATAATATATTGACAAGTCATTAATTATGTTGTCGTATTAGATATTTTATTATGTCATATTAGATATTTCAACCCGGGACGCTCTCCAACATGTAATTGTTATGTTTTCTTTTTCTACCATATTCTGAAATAGCTCAAATCTTATTTGGTGCTAAACAATCTTTGTCCCCTTGAAGTGCTTGGGATCTTAATATTCTGTTTTAAGTGTTGATGTTGTAAGGTGAAATGGATCTTTTGGTATATTTTTTTTTAAAGTATCTAATGTAAGTTGATACATAGATGCCATTTTTATAGTTTAGATACTTCTAATTTTATTCACTTTACTTAGATTTCTCAACCCGGGACGCTCCCGGGGTATAAGCTAGTTAAATATAAATGCGGATAACCTAATATGATAAGTGAGGACGGAAAAAAATTGGATTTTTTTTTTTTTTTGAATTTTTTTTACCATCTATTTAAGCTTGCTTTTTAGATCAATAATAAAAAAAAATTAGCGTAATTACGCTATAGTAATTACTCTAGAAGTCTCTAAAGTACCTTACGTAATTCCTCTACAAGAGTAATTACAACAAAAAAGTTTTTTTTTTTTTAATTTTCAGTACTAAAATGCATATTTAAAAAGATTGAAATAAAAAATAAATAAATTCCCTCTTTCACTCCTTACATTAAAATCTATTTGTAGGATAAAACTCATTTGTACAATAACCTTACTCGTAATTTATTACATGATTACGTAACTAAAGTAATTTGTGCATTTAAGCTTGCACTTAGACTTGTATAACTAATTGGTGTACTTTAGCTTGTGAACCTAATCAAATTCAAGAAAACAAGTTAGGCTCAAGTCTATTTAAACTCGGTCTCGGTAAAAACTTTATCGTATTTATGCATCACAACAATTACATCATGAGAAGTTTTGCAAGAAAAAATATTATAAAAAAATGATGGAAGTGTTAAGAAAAATATTGTCAACTAAAAGTTTCATAAATTGAAAGTTGTCGTTCAAAAAAAATACGAAAGGATAAAGTTGTCATTAATAAACAGATAACAACTTTAAATAAAAAAGTTTAATGATGAAAAGATGCAATAATTAAAAGGGAATATTTCACACAATAGTAACCAAGTTTCAGGACTGTTCCAATCAGATCACTCATAAAAAATTTTGTATCAAATAAGTCATTGAAGTTTTTTTTGTGTGTTAATCATATATAATTTACCTGAACAACAGGTAAACTATCCATGTAGCTTTTATTTAGTTTATAACATGTTAATTTATAGAAGAAATTAAATTAAACATATATCATTATCATCGTGAGCTGCATTGTATCTTCCCATAATCCATTCATCTTCCATAATCAAACCATACCATCCCTGTGAAATAGTTTGAAAACCCTTCAAAGGACTAATCCATTCATCTTAAATTAATCCACTCGTCTTTGTCCTAGTCAAACTCACTATTTGAAAACCCTTTCTGATGCAATGATTATTTATTGAATTGGGTTTTTTTTGGTTAATCAATTGTTAACAAAAGATTAGCTTGTCTTATGTATTTGTATGAATTTAGTGTTGACGATGATGATTTTTTTTCTAATTTTTTGTAATTTTTTTTTTTGCCATTTTTAAAATTTATCGCAAATTTTAAAATTATTTTAGATTTTTTTTAATTTTTGCAATTTTTAAAAAGTATTTTGCAATCTTTTAATCCATGTTTATAGGCCATATAAACATATTTAAAAAAAGGAAAAAACCCTAAACAAATGTTATGGAGGATGGATGATCTTCTATTTAGGTAAAATATCTAAGATTGATACACCAAAGTAAACTTGAGTGACATGATTGGAACAAAATTTTTTATGAGTGACCTAATTAGAACAATGATGAAACTTAGTTACTATTTAATAAAGTTACCCAAATTAAAATTCTAAGTAATACATTTTCAAGTATGCACCGTTTATTTTCAATTTTCATGATTAGTGTACCATTCGAATATGCAATTTTCATTATTAATACATGAACTTTTTTTTTTCAAGAATTTAGATTTTTCTTCAAAAGTATTAATTGAGTTGGTTTAATTATTTAAAGTTCACGAACATAAAATGTATGCACAAAATACTTTTACATATCAACGTATATGCTGACGTGGCGTGTAATGGAGGCCTCAACCTTCCCTTAAGAGTGCCACGTGGCATCATAATAGAGAGTTTTTGGTATTTTTGAATCTTTCATTTTTAATTAAATTGAGTTATTTTAGTAAAAAAGAATTTAAAAATAAATTTAAAATTTTCTCTCTCATATTTCCTCCCATAATTTTTAAACGTTAATATCTTTTATATACGGGATTTTTTAAAGATAAAAATTACACCAAATTAACGAGCGTTTTATTATCTTTCCAACGAGTACCATAGTGCTATATAAAAAACGGAGAAAAAATCGACTATTTTTTGTGGGGTTTCGTTCATACAAGAAAAAAACACACAAAGTGTTCATGTTATCACGTAAAATTAGATTTTGTGGAGAATATGAGTTATTACTGATTAGAATACTATGAACATGCAATGATTGAGAGATTTTGTGGTCAGTTAACTTGAGCCATTTGCAATACGTTATCACGTAAAATTAGATTTTTCAATCCCGAGACCCTCCCGGGGTAATTAGCTAGTTTCATAAATAAAAGGTTGTATGTTGTAAACACCATTGTATGCCTATACGGCTATACCCACAAAATATACGTATTGTGATTTTCCATGATAGAAACCCAGGGCCGGCTATGAGGATGGGCAGGGTGGTCACCGGCTCAGGGCCCGACTCTCAAATGGGCCTGAACGTTTTTTAAAAATGCACACACATATATATATTAAATTCTATATTTAGAATATATATTTATGTTTTATATATTAAAGTCTTGTTAGTGGAGTTGAAAAACCATGCTAATTTAATGTATAGGTCTCAAGTTCAATCTTAGCTCTATAATAATACTCATTTTTTTTAATTTATTTCTCTTTACAAAATTTTGGGTCTAAATTTTTTTTTTCGCCCAAAGCTCAAATTTTTTTGAGTCTTCTTAGAGACAGTTCTATAGAAACCATTTCCATGTTTACAAACATCATATATATTTGCAAACATATTAACCAAATCATAATTTTCATCCATCTACAAGTAACATCTTAACGACATATAGCATTCAAAAACAATTTTAACACGATGAATATGAATTGATCAATTCTAGGTAGAATCTTCATTTAAGCACAAAAAAAAAAAAAAAAAAAAAAAAAAAAAAAAAACCACTAACCGTTGATTCCGGTTCTACTACCTGAAACTGAAATGAGATCTTAGGATGAGGACCAAGGAGTAGAAGTGTGTTCTTTGTCACAATGGTAAAGGAGGCATAAAAGCAAAAGAAAAAAACTTTTGTTTAAAGATGTTTTTGGTGCCAAACCATTTGGATGTGACGATGGTGTTTGATTTGTTTTAGATTTTACACTAACATTTACCTATATATTTAAACTAGCTTATACCCCGGGAGCGTCCCGGGTTGAGAAATCTAAGTAAAGTGAATAAAATTAGAAGTATCTAAACTATAAAAATGACATCTATATAGCAATTACCTGTTGGAGAGCGTCCCGGGTTGAAATATCTAATATGACATAATAAAATACCTAATATGACAACATAATTAATGACTTGTCAATATATAATTAATAAATATTATTATTATTATTATTATTATTATTATTATTATTATTTTAAATAAATCTTTGCCATAAGTTATCATATTCTAATATAAAAAAAGGGTAATTGGGTCGGGTATCACCTAATCCCAGGCCCGACCCAAACCCACAATTTTTTTAAACTAATTCCAAACCTGACACAATACTTATCGGGTTACAAAAAATAATCGTTTTTTTCTCCTTTTTTTATACAACACTATGGTACTCGTTGGAAAGATAATAAAACGCTCGTTAATTTGGTGTAATTTTTTTCTTTAAAAAATCTCGTATATAAAAGATATTAAAGTTTAAAATTATGAGAGGTAACATGAGAGAGAAAATAATAAAGTTTTAATATTTAAATTTAGTAGATTAGGTATTTAATACATTATGTTAATCATATTTAAACAATATTTATTATTTTTTTTAATTGGTCTAGAGTTGCCACATCACATCCTATGTGGCATCTCTTAAAAGAGAGATTGCATAATATTATGACATGTCATCAAAATGGCTTTGGTTTATTATATGTATAGATATTAGGTTTGTTACGAAAAAAAAAATTGTTTTTTCTTTTCTGTGTAATGCTAAACACCGGTAAATATACGGTTTTGGTACTTTATTGTCCGCATATATAAAATATTGATAAAGCTACGTTTTGATACTTTAGTGTCCTTGCATATCAAATCCGGATAAAACGTACATTTTGGCAACTTTTTGACAAGTCTACGATCAAGTGTAGTGCAGTGATGTGGGCGTGTTTTAGTAACATAGCCCCCCCCCCCCCCCCCCCACACCATTATAGGGGGGCGTCATGTAGTGAAAAAAGGGGAAGGCGTTATATTAATAACGCATAAACATAATTCAACCATCCCATAATAGCTTGACACGTGGACTAGGCAAAGATTATGGTGTTGTTTGTTTTTTCTGCATGAAAAGGTCTACAGTCTGCGGACCACATCTGCAGACATCTGCAAGAAAAGAGGTGGACCAAAGGTCTGCAGTCTGCAAGAAGAAGACTGTTTGTTTATTAATGTCTGCAGGCTGCTGAAATAAACTGAAATTTAAATAAACTGATTTTTTTACAGTAGTCTGGTGGTAGACGGTGGTGGTGGTGGACGGTGGTGGTGGTGGTGGTGGGTGGTGGTGGACCGTGGAGGTGGTGGTGGTGGACGGTGGTGGTGGACGGTGGACGGTGGTGGTGGATGGTGGTGGACGGTGGTGGTGGTGGTGGTGGGTGGTGGTGGTGGGTAGTGGTGGTGGTGGTGGTGGACGGTGGTAGGTGGTGGTGGACCATGGTGGTGGTGGACCATGGTGGTGGTAGACGGTGGTGGTGGGTGGTGGACAGTGGTGGTGGTGGATGGTTGTGGTGGATGGTGGTGGACGGTGGTGGTGGTGGACAGTGGTAGGTGGTGGTGGACCATGGTGGTGGTGGACGCTAGTGGTGGTGGACCGTGGTGGTAGACGATGGTAGTGGTGGTAGTGGTGGTGGGTGGTGGTGGACGGTGGTGGACGATCGTGGTGGTGGGTGGTGGTGGTGGACGGTGGTGGTGGTGGACCGTGGTTGGTGGTGGTGGTGGTGGACCGTGGTTGGTGGTGGTGGTGGTGGTGGTGGTGGTGGTGGGTGGTGGTGGTAGTGGTGGTGGTGGTGGGTGAGGAGAAAAGAAGTGGAGAAGACATTTAAAGACCTTAGAAGACTTTAGAACATGTCTGCACCAAGAAGAGGTCGGGAAGACCTTTTTGAGTGAAAGGTCTTCCAAAAAACAAACAATCTGCAGACCCCAAACGTCTGTGCGCGTCTGCGTGGTGCAGACAAAAGAGGTCAGAAGTGCTTCTGAGCAAAAAACAAACAACACCTATATTTTTAAACGGTAAAAAAATTGACCGTTGTTTTAAACGGATATATTTTTTTTTTACTTTATATATATACACACCACACAAACAACCACACTACAACACATTTTTTTAAAAACTACATTACAAACCCAACTACAAACCAGATATGGGTGGTGGATATCCAAACGATCTTGCTGAACCGTCCAATCTCCGGCGATACTCTCGCCGGAGACGTCGTCTACCAGTGTTCGCTTCTGCTCCTCCTCAACCAATATTACCTTCTCCTCCCACCACCCCCAACCATTGTTCTCTTCTACTCCTCCTCCTCCTCCTCAACCAGTGTTCTCTTCTCCTACACCTACTCAACCAGTGTCCACTCCTCATCCTTGGAACTTCCCCATTCATTCACTCCCAGGATACACTCCTCCACACCCAGATGTTGATTTCACTAATGGGGAGCTTGTATGGTTTTTAGAATATGTTATAGCTGTAAGGGGAATGGGCCAGCTACGGTTGGTGGAGACCCAACCGAACCCCAACCATACCCAAACCCTCCTCCTCGAGAGCCATATGAGGAGGAGTACGAAGCTGTAAGGGATGTTATGGATGTAGAACGGTACTATTTATCCCTCCTCGTGAGTACTGCCACATCCGCTCGGATGCGAGGTCCGACGGTCACGATAGCGATTGTTCCGTGTCCTCACCGGAGTACACTTTGGAGGATTGGGATAATTATTCTCCGTAGGGGAGAAATTTAGGATTAATTATGTAATGTTTTAATAAGTAGTTTAGGATTATGTAGTGTTTAAATAAGTAATTTAGGATTATGTAATTTTTAAATTTATATTAGTTGTGTGTTTTAATATTATTTGTAATTTGTTTATAACATTTGTATATATTTTTTTACATTTTAGTTAAATAGTTTTAAAAAAATAATAAAATAAACAACCAATCAGAAACATGGGCCTTATCTTTTTCCTACTACCACTACACCCAATTTTCACTTCAAGCCCATGCTGACTCAGCTGCCACGTAGACCAATCAGAAACACAGGCCTTAAGTTTTCCCCCCTCCACTACACATGGTTTAAGACCATGGTGGGAGGTGAAAATTTTCACCTTGTATGGGGCATTTTTTGACACTTGGCATCAGTGACGAAGCTTGGTTCGCCAATCGGCGGGGCCGGACTCAATTTTTTCCGATCGATAGTGGCAAATCGGCGGGGGCCGAACTCAACCCGGACTAAATTTACCTACGAAAATCGCAAATTTCTACTACTGCGCCAAAAAACAGGGGGGTCATGGCCACCCCTGGCCCTCACAATACTTCGCCCCTGCTTGGAATGTGGGTCACTAAGGGATTGAAATTAGGATGGGGTGTAGTGGGAGGTGAAAATTTTCATGGAGCATTTAATCATTAGGGCTTGTTTCTGATTGGTCCACACAAAAGGAATGAATCTGATTGGCCCTCCCCTCTTAAACCACACGGAGAAAATTTTCACCTTGCCCAAAAAACGCCCCCAACAACCTCTAGGGGGGCGGTGTTCAAATAACCTCGGGGGTTATTTGCCCCAATAACACTCAAAACCCATTACCATTACATATAGTCTAAGGCATGTTAAAATATGTTAGAACAACTCATCAGTCAAAACGTTGTAATCAAAGAAATTGAGGATGGATTATTTTCTACTGCAGAAAAATGATATGGGGTCGATAGCTCGAATGATTGACTCGTATATATGTGACCGAATGGAATGTAAAAGAAGATGAAAAAATAATCCTTAACTCACAAAAATGCAAAATAACCATCACAAAACTTTATTTATTACTACTGATTTATTACTACTGGGTTTTGTTAAATAAATTTAGAGTGTAGGTTATGTTAACCAAAGTTATTGTTCTGACTATGTTTTTTTATTAAAAACCTACTCCATATTTTGGTTAAGTTTCTATTAAAAATCTGGTCAATGTTTCGATTACTTTAACCAAACTTAATTAGATTTTACTAGAATAGGATATAAATAAAGGCTCAATTGTAAATTTTAGCACACTATTTTATGTATGATCGCACTATGATAATAATATTTATCTCATTTGAGTCTTCTCAAAACATTTAGTGGAACGTAGCAAATCTATCGCTTCATTCTGTGTGATGCAACATTATGCTATCCACAAGAAAAAGAGAAGGATAAGAAGTAGCTATGTTAAACCGGTTGCGATAGAGGTGGAAGAGCCTTTCACAATTAACAGGGGAGGCGGTATAGATGATGATGGTTTTGATACAGAATGGGTCGAAGATAATGAAGAGGAAACTCGGGACACGGAACTATTGACCGGGAACGGTGTTGGGCATACGCCCTTTGATATCGCCGATGAGATTAATGCAACTGTAGGGTTGGGGGTAGCGACCGGGTTAGTCTTTGATGGGTTCGATGATCAGCTGGGGAAGTCGATTTAGACCGAAGTTGGGCTTCAGTCGTCAAGATGAATTTTCTAACTTTCAACATCAAAGGGGCGGGGCGTGTAGAAAAGTCGAATAAAGTGTGAGGTATCATCAGATCTTTTAATCTTTCTTATGTTGGGCTACAAGAAACACAAATGGCGTCGATGTCTGGTATCCAGATAGACCGGTTCTGGAATGGGTCTAGTCATGATTTTGCGGTGGTTAATGCTAATGGGAGATCCGGGGGGTTAATCTCGTTTTGAAACTCGAACTCTTTTAAAGCTCAAGTTCTTAGTTCTGGCCAGAATTTTATCTTAGTTGGGGGTGAGTGTGTTGGTGTGTCCGAAAGACTATTGGTAATGAATGTGTATGCTCATAGGGATCCGGTTATTAGAAGGGGTCTTTGGGCACAAATTGTTGCACTCAAACGGGAGTTTAGTGGAATGTGGATCACTATGGCGCGATTTTAATGATGTGAGAAGGGCCGAAGAATGGATGAACTCGACCTTTGTTACTGCTAATGCGATGTCCTTTAACAATTTTATTTCAGATGCAGGCCTGCTGGAATATAATATGGGGGGCGAAAAGTTTACATACATGTCGGCGGATGGATCTAAATTGACCAAGCTTGATAGAGTACTCGTGAGTGATAATTTCGTGTGTAAATAACCGGATGCGAAACTTTTGGCATTAGATAGAGATGTGTCGGACCATTCACCGGTGGTCCTTACCTGTGTCGGGTCCAATTTGGGGCCTTGTCCATTTTGTTTCTTTAATTCCTGGATCAGGAAGTCGGGTTTTGTCACACCCTCAAAATCCACTTGCGGAGTTTTACCGCGAGGCGCATGACAAACCAGGATCCAAACCAACGATCACAATAAACAAGTCTAACATGAACATAATGCAATTTCAAAACAATGTTTAAAATCCCCGTTTACAGCGGAAGCTTATTCAAAACAATTATTCAATATTAAACCAATGTTCAACGTTTGTAAAACCATGCAACTCTAACTAGACGCCGTGCAGACGCGTGCGCCCTAGTTCCATTGTGCTACCTTAGCGACCTGAGAAAACATGTAAAAGTTTACGTCAGCACAAAAATGCTGGTGAGTTTACAGGTTTTGTATCCAAGTACCAAGTCCACCTGTCCATACTATAATAAATCGAAAACCAGCATACGCTAGCTAGGCGTACGTTTTGTTACTACCACGATTGGAAAACCATTACTAACTCGAATACCAGATGTTGTGCCCGAAAAGTTCCAAATGTTCCTGTTGTTCCTGTTTGAGACAATATGCACTCGCCCGGCCCTCCAAGCCGACGAGCGGGGTTGGTCACTCCCAATAGCGCTATTCACATTTCCCCGTTGTGCAAACCCGCACATTCATGGTTCCCCCCGGGACTTCCAAAGATCGTGTAGTACACAATAGAAACCCATAGTATGACAGTAGTTACCAAATAATCGTTTTAACACATGTTTTCTCCCCCGAAATATGAAACCAGTTTAAAAGAGGGGCCGTAAACTCACCTTAACGTGCAAGCAAAGAATCCGAACAGCAAGCAATATATGCTACCGACACCCTAATAACAGTGTCGCTCAGTGAGTATAGGCGTAATATCATTACCCATATAACTCGTTTGTCCAAGGCGTTTTAAATGTTCAAAAGTGTGTATGCGACGCCTAGTGATTCTACATGCAATAGTAAACCCTACGGACCCGTTGGTGAATACGTTGGTTACAATTAGTTTCTACATTCCGTATGTGTCTCAGACAAGTGTACTTCAGTTACATGTCAATTTCATACCACCTAAGACCTCAATTAATCACAGAAGCACATAATACACAATCTGTGTTTTCAGGACAGATTGTGCGCCATCAAAACGAATTTATTTAAAATAGCAAATCAGTGAGTTAACCTCCCAAATTTTTACTGAATTTACTTTGGGATTCACTCGACAATACCTATTTTTGTTTTGTCTTAATTCCAAACACAAAAATTATGAAAATTAGTACAATACAGCTATGTCCAGAAAATCTCCTCAACAGATCAGTTTAGTAGGAAAATTCTTAAAAATTGTGTATTCATCCAAACGAGATGAATCCACTTGGAAAAACTCTATTTTTCCAGTATTGACCTACTGGAAAAATTTCATAATCTAATTCATTGTAAATCTCAAGTTATGACCATTTAAAGTTAGCCCAGTTTACAAATCCGAAAATCTGATATGACCCCTAATCAATTAAAATTCCAAAAACGACTCAAACGATGTCCAAATTCGATGGTTTTGCCCATTATGAAAAGCTAAGACCTTGTACGTTACAATCATGCAAAGAATCGATCAAACCAATTATTTTCAAGCCACGAAACAGACCCTACAAGTCGACATTCAGAATCTGTCCAGATTCTGATCGTGCAATATTATCAATTATGTCAAACCCTAGTTGCATATTATCAATCAATAACACCTAATAATCATCATACAACTTTCCTAATACCTATTCCCATCAGATCCTATTACCAAACATGTCAAGATCAAAGCTTTTAGGGTCAAAACACCAATAACTTGCGCAACAAGCATCCTATGATGTTACTACGCGTTTATTAATAGGTTTAATCCGTTTAATCTTCAAAAAGACTCATGTTTTAATGTTTATTAAACCCATTCAGACCTGGACAAACTTGTTATATGATTTTTACAATAAAACATAAAGTAAAAAGCGTAAGAAATCATGAGTTATACCCTTAGCTCTTCAAATCAATCAATCGCGCGCCTTGGAGCCTCCCAATTGATGATCTTGAGCCTTAGCAGGAGTTTTTGGAGTGAAATATTCGTGTGGGGCAGTAAGGGGGCGATTAGGGTTGAGTATGAGGGCTGCATGGGGGTTAAGGATGCTTAAATACGAGTTTGAGGCGGTTTAAACCCGTCAGTCCCCTTCGAGCGGCCGCTCGGAGCCTGTGAGCGGCCGCTCACAGGTCCGGGGCGCGCGTTTTTGCTTCGTTTAGACTCCCGACGCGTTACCTATCGACGTTTTCGTTGTTTCGAACCGTAACAAGTGTAACCCCATGCGTTAAGACCCTAATCAACCTCATACTCCACTTTTAATAATTTTTATTAACGTGTTCGGTCTAGGTTCACATAATCACGTATGGTTTTCACATAAGTTGTCAGATATCACCGAGACACCTAAGTTTATTATTCACCAACGTCCGAGGTTCACTAATCATGCAATCACACGTTAACTCACACAAGGAGTCAAAACCCGACCCACACAAGGAGTCAAAGCATCTTATAACCCGAGATGTGAAAGTAGTAACCCGACCCACACAAGGAGTCAAAGCATCTCATAACCCGAGATGTGAAAGTAGTCCCAAACCGGACTAGAAAACGTTTTGTAAGTTGTCTCAAACTCGAGACAATGCACGTATGTCCTTTCTAGCTATCTAGCTAACCCTCGTTAAGTATAATATACGCGTGACTCGCTAAGGTAGACTTTCATCTAGACAATGTTGTTAACCAGAATTTGCCGGGTGTCACATCATCCCCACGTTAAAAGAATTTTCGTCCCGAAAATTGCACAAGTACCAAAAGGAATAACGAAGGAAACAACAAAAGATAGAAACCAAAAATAGAAATCAAAAAGAGAGATTTACCCGAGTTGTCACATCATCCCCACGTTAAAAGGAATCTCGTCTCGAGATTCATTCAGCTGCAGAAGAGACATATCTCGACTCGAACGCTTCCTTCGGAAAGAGATGAGGATATTTAGACTTCATCTGATCCTCCCGTTCCCACGTATACTCTGGTCCCCGGTTCGAGTTCCACCGAACCTTAACGATACGAATCTTGCTGTGACGTAGGCTACGAATCTTGTAATCCAGAATCTCCACAGGTTCTTCCACAATCCGAAGATGATCATCAACCTTGATCTCTTCCAGTGGAACGATGAGAGACTCGTCAGCCAGACACTTCTTCAAGTTTGACACGTGGAAGACGTTATGTACGTTACCGAGTTCCGTCGGTAAATCAAGACGATATGCCACCGGTCCAATTCGTTCCAGGATCGTAAATGGACCGACATACCGAGGGTTGAGTTTGCCACGCTTCCCAAAGCGTATGACGCCCTTCCACGGTGAAACTTTCAGAAGTACTGGCTGACGATAGAAACCAAAAATAGAAATCAAAAAGAGAGATTTACCCGAGTTGTCACAGGTTTAGAAGACGTGGTCAAAAAAGGTTTTGAGACCAGGGTGTCGGCTAGTCGAGTTGATGTTACTGTTTTACAAAAGCTCAAAGCTACAAAAGAACTTATTAGGAGTTGGAGAGCTGATACTTTTGATGCGGAGTCCACGGTGGTAAGTTGTGCTAAAGAGAATGTTAAGAAGATTGAGAAATTGGCGGAATCGAGGTCCTTAAACGATGGCGAAATCTCGTTGTGGAAAGAGGCCAGGCTTGTGATTAGGAAATGGGAATGGGATAAATTAAAAGACCTTAATCAAAGATCAAAGGTGGAATGGATTATTCATGGTGGTGAAAATTCGGCGTTTTTTCACGGTATTATAAATAGTAGGAGTGTGAGGAATAAAGTCGATGGCTTGATTTTCGATGGCGTTTGGGTCTTGGATTCGGATGTTATTAAAAATAAAATCATGGAGGCATTTTGAGAAAAGTTCGACGAGCCTATGGAGTCTGGACCAAAAATGACGGGGGGGGGGGGGGGGGGGTTAAAAGGTTGTCCGATGTTGACGCTAATGTCCGATCGTCGAGGCAGAATAAATTAGGAAATTTAAGTTGTAGTGGTACGTCTCCAATCCGTGTATCGAACTATATCCCTCATTTCTATTCGACACAAATCTGACTTTACTAAACTAATTATCCTTTTATTATATACTATAGTATAGGTTATGATCAAATACACAGTGAAAGAAAAATAGGAAGCCATAGGAATGGTATCAAACGGACTTTGATTGAACTCATTCAAACGGCATTGGAATCGTCTTATCGAACCCTATGACGTTAGTTTTTAGGTCTTTGTTTTTTGGTGTTTTAGCTTGTAATTTTTAGAATATGCGTTATATCATTGTGTCTTTTATGTACCATTGTATCTTTTTCTTATTTCCATCATTGTGTCATTTTTTTTTCATTTCATTGTGTCTTTTTTCTTCAGCATTGTGTTATATTTTTTTGGCACTGTGTTATATTTTGTGACTCATTGTCATATTTCATAATCTATTGTGTTTTTTGTATCATTCTCACCTTTCTCATTTTTTGTAGCAATTGTAGAATAACTCAACCCACTATAATATATTCCTAGGGTTGAGTTATTCTACAAAGGCTACAAAAAATAAGAAGGATGAGAAAGATACAAAAAACACAATAGATCATGAAATATGACACAATGAGCCACAAAGTATAACACAGTGCCAAAAAATATAACACAATATTGAAGAAAAAAAACACAATGAAAAAACGACACAATGATGAAAATAAAAAAAAGATATAACGCATATTCTAAAAACTACCACAATGGTACATAAAAACGAAAACGAAAACCTAAAAACTAACGTCGTAGGGTTTGATAAGACGATTCCAATGCCGCTTGAATGAGTTCAATCGGAGTCCGTTTGATACCCTTCCTACGACTTCCTATTTTTCTTTCACTGTGTACTTGATCTTAACCCTATATTCTTATTAATAATGACATAATCCTACACCATGTTTTCCGTTAAAAAAAAAAAAATTATTTCTAGACGCTCATGTGACTACGACATAGATATCTATTTAAACTTAAAGAATTTTTTTTTCTTGTAATAAATTCGTAAAATAATATCAAAAGCCTGAAATCTAAATATTTTAAAACATTAAAGTACTTCAATTATTTCATAAATTTGGTCAGACTAGCAATGGGCTACTTTCTGCGTTCTATTATTATACCTTTACGTACACTTGGTTAAAACTGAAAAGCGTATCTACTAGCATTGGCCACTAGAGATGTCCCAAAATCACAATCTTTCTAGTATCCCACTATATTTGTCCCTTTTCACCCTTTTATTAACATTTTATTTATTGCCTATTAAAAAAAATACCTTGAGACTTGAATTTTTTTTAAGAAAGGAACTTTTGAAAAGCAAAAACCACTATAATAAATAAATACATTCTTTTTTTTTTTTACGTGTACACTTAAAAATATGTAGAACTAGTGGGTTACAACGCGTTATGTGTCAAGGAAGGTTGATTTAAAAATAAAAAAATAAATGAAAACCTAGAAGCAATGATAAAACTAATGTTAATGAAGGGAAATTGGATGGTATCGGTCTGGTATATACGGTATCCATATGATACCGATACTCAGTATAGCAACCAAATAAGAAACCCAAAAAATAAAGTCGCGCAAAACGATTTGGACACGTGTTCAGGAATGCGTTGGAACTAGGGTGTAAACTCGATGGAAACTACGTAAGGGTCAGTTTTGACAACTTGTACATCAGTATTTAAAAAAAATTAAAGTTGAAACGACCGTAAAAATATGTAAGTCACTTAGTTAAGTAAACACATATAGAGTCAAATGTCAGCTTTAATTATGATAAGTTAAATAAAAAAGAATTAAATATATATAAACATGTAAAAGATAAAATACCAGTAAAAAAAAAGAAGAAAATAACACTATTAAACTTCAAGAGGCTTATGATAACTCTATTTAAGTACATGGATACAAACATAAATTGGCTGAAGAAAAAGAATTATTAAAGTTCATTGGTTGTATGATAACTCTACTAAAATAAATTCAGAGGTAGAAATATAAATTTATTAAAGAAATTTTTTTGAGTAAAATGTAGGAGTTGTAAATGTAAATAACTAAACTATAGGGATGTAAGTGTATAAATTACATTTAAGGAAATAAAAAACATTTTTTTAAGCACACTTAAATGTTATATATAACTAGTGTGACTAACGAAGCGCGTGTTACGCGCGTTATGATGCGGTTGCTAACAAAACAATTAGAAGCTATTATCAACCAAACTAATAAATACATACTGAAATTCAACAAAAGACGGCATCATATCGGAAGTAATAAGACGATGTGTAAAAATAGGTTGAAGTAATTAGTAATCAGATTCAGTAAAGCTGCTAGTGTGTTGGCTTAAATACCAGGTAGGTATTTCTAGACTTTGAAATAGTGACATGTACTTTATTGAAGTAGTAAATAGTTTTGTTAAAAACCAATCCAAACACCCTAGCAAATGGTTTTCTTAAAAACCAACCGAACACCCAATAACCCAATACCTCTCATAATCCTAATCTGGTAAAAGACACACATACTAAACTACACCACCAGTTTCTCCATAACCACATCACCATCACCATCATGAAAACATACCCATGTACCTTGTTTTATTTTATAAGAAGTTTATATAATATTACAAAATATCCAACTATAAGGGGATGTAAAAAACCAAAAGTGGAAAGGCATTCTATATCCAATTTATTAAGACTTTTGATCATGGTTCTCTTCCCAACCCATCGTTTCTCTGTTTCGATAGATATGAGGTCGTGCACCTACATCATCTTCTTTGAATAATTATTAAAAGAAAAAGAAAAAACCGGAAACCCTACATCAGTTCCTCTTTGACACACACAAACACACCAAAAAAACCCTTCCACCGCCACTTAAACCACATAACAACTTCAATCAAAGCCATCGCTAACACCCACCACCACCGTGACCACCTACCACACCACCACACCCTTGTCTACCTCTATCTCCTACTGTTTCTGAAGAAGTAGATCGGAGCGGATCTGTTCGTCACCAATGATTTGCAGCTGCATGTGCTTTTTTCGCGTGGCGGCTAGGGTTTGATGGTTGAAGACATCCATGTCTATCTTTCCCGTTATCTCTTCTCTTTATATCTATGGTAACAGTGTCACGATGGTGAGGATAGTGAAGGCGCAGATGGTGGTGACGGTGACGTTGTGTGACGATGATGATGACGACGGCGAGTGACTGCAATAACCGGTTCGTGTTAGATAATACGGTGACGTTGACATTGTGTGAGGATGATGATGACGATGGTGAGTGACGGTAGTAACCGGTTCGTGTTACATAATAGCTATGACGGGGTTAGATGTTGGTGGGACGGTGGCGAAACCCTGGCGGTAGGGGTGTTCAGAATTCGATTCGAATTCGAAATTCGACTTAGTTCGATTCGATTACCAAGAATTCGATTCGATTCGATTATTAAGAATTCAAATTTGAGTCCAGTAAATCGAATATGAATTTATGATTTTAAATTCGATTCGATTCGAAATTCGAATAAAAAGTTTACATGTATATTTTCTAAATATATATACACACATATACCTTATTATATACACAAGTATACACATTGAAAAAAAGAACTTATAAATTTTAGTCAAACTCTAAGAACCCATAGTGTCTACAACTTTTACCATAACCATGTTTTACATTTTTACTATTCCCGTATTTGACATATTGTTGTTTATCAATTTTCTAGATTTGTATTTTATATGTTAAAAATAATGAGTTTGTATTAGTTTTAAAACTAAAAGTAAAACAATTTGTTATTTATGGTGAATTTGAACTAAATCGAATTTATTCGAATTCGATTCGAATTCGAGTTTCTTATTCGAATCGAATACGAATTCAGGTAAAAATATTAAAAATTTGAGAAATTCGATTCGAATAATTCGAAAATTCGTTATACGATTCGTTGAACACCCCTACCTGGCGGCGGCAGAAGCTGCTTCTCACATATCCCAAAATATGGAGCTGTTGCAGATTGATGATAAAGGAAGAAGGTATATACATGAGGTGGAAAAGACGAAAATACCCTTGGATACAAATGTGAAATACCAAGTCTGCCCCATTACTGTTCATTTAGCTCTGCTAAAAATAGTAACTAGGATTCTATTACCCTGCGCTTCGCGGCGGGAGTTCCTATTACGTTGAGGGTTTGGTGGACGTTAAAGATTGCACGGGGCTGTGGGAGCTCCTGTTGCGTGGAGAGTTTCGTGTGCATAAAAGATAATAGTAAATGACTGTTATTCTCGCGTGGGCTTAAAAAAATAGTCGCAACTAAAAACTAAAAGTTTGGTGGTCAAAGTTTGGTGGTCAAATTGAAAGAAATGAAAGTACATTAATTAGTAAGAAAGTTAGTGGTCAAAGTTTGGTGGTAATTCAAAATCCTAAAAGCTAAAAGTTTGGTGGTTAAAGTATGAAATCCTAAAAGCTAAAGGTTTGGTGGTCAAACTGGAAGGTAATAAAGCGCATAAGTTAGTAACAAAGTTAGTGGGCAAAGTACAATGCAAGTTTAAAAAAGTTGAGTGGTCAAAAAGTTTAAAATCTTAATAGGTAAAAGTTTGGTGATTAAAATTTAGTGGTCAAATTGAATTCGGTAATAAAGTTAGTGGCCTCTTTCATTTTTGTAAATGTAAAAAATAAATGCCACCAGCAGGAGCTATGAGGCTTTTGTCTCCAAAATTGACCAACCAAATCACTTCACTATTGAAGTGTCGGAAGTTTATTAGATACTATAATAATAATATATAATAATTGAAAGAATGCCAGGACAAACAATTCACCACAAATTAAATCCAACGCTATTAAACTTCAAGAGCTTATAAATTATAATAACTCTATTAAAGTGTAGGGATATAAACAAAAATCGATTGAAGAAAAAGAATAATTGAAATTCGGTGTATGATAACTTTATTAAAATTTAGGGAAAAAAATATAAATTTATTAAAGAAAAAAAGTTGATTAAAGTGTAAGATTTGCATGTATAAATAACCAAATTATAGTGGTGCAACTGTATAAATTATATCATAGAAAAAAGAACTATTCTAAACACACTTAAATGTTACATGCAAATAATTGAAAGAATGCGAGGACAAAAAACTTGTGACAAATTTAATATATACACTGGCGGATCCAGGAATTTTTTTTACTGGGTTCCTTTTTAAGATGCTCTAATTTTATATGACCGGACATAAAAAAAAATGGGTCGGTACATAGGTTCGGGTCAGTTTGACGGTTCAGGTCGTTTCAGGGGTTCGCATCTTGTATTCATCCGTGGTTTACCCTCATAACTATGTTTTCTTAGAGCCAGGGCCATTGGGCTAATGCCTATGATTGATCAGGTGCTTCTATCAATGATAGCCAGGATTCAAATGCAGGTTTGTTGAGAGTTTACACCAGTTTCTACCTCCCTGATATTGTTATCTAGATTTTTAACCTTCATAATTGGCTTTAAAATCACTAAAATCAAAGCCTTATCCCTTAATTAGCTTATTTGGCCCCTTCCCTATCTCAGTAAACGGTATGGGAAATTTAACATTGACAAACATTAGGCAGAATTCAAATGAATGAAATGCAAAGTAACAAAACAATCTAAACGAACCAATAATCATCCATAATACTAAAAAAACTCATAATGCAGTCTTCCAACAGTCTTTCAGTCTTCAAATGGCGCTGCATTTTTATTCTTCAAGTATCCCGACTAAAACAATTATTTAACATTTTTTAATTTAACAACTATATACCCCAATATGGGATCGTACAACATTTTATCTCTCTTTTTATTAATATATTTTTATATCTTACATTCAACTTTAAGTATCACACTATTCGGATTACATTCTACTGAAACTTACCACAAAAAAAAAAAAAAAAAAAAAAACACACACACACAAAAGTAGTGATTAAAAAAAAAAACAGAAAAGTAAATGTGGTAATTGAAGAGGATGATTATTCTGGATGATAAAAATGATAAAGAACAAATTCAGAATTGAAATAAATGAGATGGATGTAAATTTTAGCAAGCCGAAGAGGAGAGGAAGAGCCGAGACGGCATGGGCGGGGTCGCGTGGATGAGAGGTACGACCGGACGGGTGGCTGTGGCGGTGGCCTGTGGCGTGGAGCAGTGGCGGATCCAGAAATTTTTTTAACTGGGTTCCTTTTTTAGATGCTCTAATTTCATATGACGGAACATAAAAAATTTCGGGTCGGTACATGGGTTCGGGTCGGTTTGACGTTTCGGGGCGCTTAGGGGTTTGGGTCGGTTTAGGTTTCAACAGGTCAGAATTTAACCAGGCAACCATATAAGCTTCCCTTGTAGTAGACACCATAGAAAAATTCATACTTTCCTCGTGATGATCAAGCTCTACCGAGTCTTGATGATAGAACCACATATGTAACATTATCAACGATCTATGCGAGTGCATTAACTTAAGTGGTCTCTAATGTCGGCCTTTGATCGATCACATTCGCTTGTTCTAACAATATTGGTTAGGTAAACACTTTGTGTCACACCCTCAAATTTTCACTGCGGGGTTTTACCGCGAGGCACATGACAAACCAGGATTCAAGTCAACGGTCACAATAAACAACACTATATGAAGTGTTCCCAAGTATCCAAGACACTTATTACAGAACATGCTATTAATCCTAGACGCCAATGCAGACCCGTGCGCCTAGTCCAACTGGTGCTACCTTAACGACCTGAGAAAAACATGCCAAAAAGACGCCAACATATATAATGTTGGTGAGTTCACAGGTTTGTTCAATGTGATACCAAAAGTTATCAAAGAGTTACCATGTCCATATTATATCAATGTTACCAAGTACGCTGGCTAGGCGTATGTTTTTTTACTACTACGATTGGAAAACCATTACTAGACTTTTACCAATTTTCGGCCCGCGTGTGTTCAGCAATGTTACCAATGTTACTAGTTCGAGACAACATGCACCCGCCCGGCCCTCCAAGCCGTCGAGTGGGGTCTGTCAAACCCAATAGATCTATCCACATTTCCCCCGTTGTGCATCCCCAAACATTCATGGTTTTCCCAGGGACTTTCAAAGATCGTATAGCAATGCAAAGTTAAAATCATAGTATGACATATGTTACCAAAATAGTTTATCGCATTTTTCTCCCCCAAAAGTTAAAGCAGTAAAAGTGGGGCCGTGAACTCACCTTAAGTTGCGTTCTTCAGTTAATAATAGAAAGCCAAGCCCTTGATAATCCCACTACCGGAGATCTATCAAAATGTTCACATAAATTTTCCGACTAATAACCAGTAAAAGTGGGGCCGTGAACTCACCTTAAGTTGCGTTCTTCAGTTAATAATAGAAAGCCAAGCCCTTGATAATCCCACTACCGGAGATCTATCAAAATGTTCACATAAATTTTCCGACTAATAACCATAAGGTTATCTACTCCCTGATTGTCCAGATCGTGACCAAGTATGTTTTAAAACGTTTTAAGTGTTCAACCGACACACTAGACCGTCCCGACATCCCGTTGGTGACTCATTACCCTAACTAATCAAGTACACATAGATTACACACAAGGTTCAAGCATAAAACACTTAGTTTGTATCAAAAGTCTCATTTTTTAATCAATAGGGTCGAACCATGAAACTAAATCCACCTTCGCCCCTTTTTAAGCCACCTTCGACCGTTTGAAAGCCACCTTCGACCCTTTTTAAACAGATTCGACCAAACTGTCCAGGTTCGACCCAGGGATTCCACATTCGACCACCCGATCGGTCGAATGTGCCCAGGTTCGACCCTGGCAGAATACTTTTCCCAAAAACGCTTCAAAAACAATCGAAAACATCCCGAAACATTATCAAACACAGCAGTTACGCATGAATAACTTATTCCTACAAAACCCCACCAATTCTGCCCCAAAACCTATTCGTTTTAGCCCTTTCCCAAAATGGCAAAGATTATGGAAGTGTCACATCATGCATGTAATCTTTACCCAATTTGGTAACTTTTCAAAATCAATCCAAAATCATCTTAAAATGCTTAGTTTATCATGTAATTGAAAACCCCCAATAGTTCTATTGATAATACCAACATGCAACAAGCCCTAGATTCAATAAGATCCCCAAATTAGACTTGATATCATCATCTATCTAATTATAACCTTCAATAATCCTAAACTATCATCAATAGCAGCCCTAGATCATGTTTCTAGCATTAGCACAGCAACAAATCATTAAACAACACATAATATCACATAACACATAATTAACATATGTTTATTGATATGAAAACCTATGTTTAATGATAGGGTTTAGGTTTAGAAAGATGTTTAAAAGGTTTTTATTAACAAAAGCATCCTTAGATTAGATCTGGACATTTAGGGTTAGATAAAAACGAATTAAAATACTTGAAAAAGGTTTAGAATTAAGAACACACCTTGGATTCTTGATTAGATGTTGTTGGTAGGTTAGATTATGAAAAATAAGAGCAAAAACTCCTTCCTTAGTGATTAAAATCGTTTGAGAGTGTTTAGAGACGGTTAGGGTTTGTGAAATGGTGAAAAATGACAAAGTTTGGTATTTATACTAGTCCACATTCGCCCCTTTCTCAGGGTCTAACGTACCTTATCTGGTCGAATGAAATTTTATTATTTTCACATTACAGGTTCGCCCCTTCAGTAAGGGTCGAACCAAGATTATTTTCCAGGTTCGCCCCCACGCTGTGGTCGAACCTGGACCTATGTTTTTCTAGTTTTCCAGTTTGTCGTGTTTAACGTATTTTAACGCATCCTAACACATGAAAATGCAACCTTAGTCTATGTTTAACATATTTAAGCATGGATGATTATCTACACATCGTTTAAACACGTCTTTGCATATAATCCACCATATAACACTTAATTTACACATAACACTTAATTAGTTTATGTAATTTCACCAACAACGGGACCCGGTACTAGTGTATTCCAAAAACGACTCACAATGATCCTCCAGATCATTGAACCCTGGACAATCCTATCCTGACCCGACTCAAATAACCTGGTTAAGTCCGTTTATAAATGTTTCCCCGCTAAGGTAGACTTAGGTGTTACTAAAATGTTTAAGCCAAATATGCCGGGTGTCACATCATCCCCACGTTGAAAGAATTTTCGTTCCGAAAATTGCACAAAGCCCAAATATGAAAGAGACGGAAAGAATGAAACGAAAAGAAAATTTACCGGGTGTCACATCATCCCCACGTTGAAAGGAATCTCGACCCGAGATTCATTCAGCTTTAGCGGTAATATGCCTAGATTCGAATGCGCGTTTCAGAAAAAGATGAGGATATTTAGCTTTCATCTGATCCTCCCGTTCTCACGTGAACTCCGGTCCACGATTCGAGTTCCAACGAACTTTGAAGATTCGGATTTTACTCCGACGAAGGCTACGAATCTTGTAGTCGAGAATCTCGACAGATTCCTCCGCAATGCGAAGACGATCATCAACCTTGATTTCTTCCAGTGGTACAATGAGAGATTCATCAACCAAACACTTCTTTAAGTTAGACACATGGAAGACGTTGTGAACACTACCGAGCTCCGCCGGTAAGTCAAGTCTGTATGCCACCAGTCCAATCCGTTCCAGGATTGCGAACGGTCCGACATAACGAGGGTTAAGCTTGCCACGCTTTCCAAAGCGTATGACGCCCTTCGATGGTGAAACTTTCAGAAGTACCCTGTCCCCAACCTGGAACTCCAAGAGTTTGCGACGGCAATCGGCATAGCTCTTCTGACGATCCCGCGCTGCAGCCAAACGGTTACGAATTTGTACGATTTTCTCCGAAGTATCGTACACCAGTTTCGGACCAGTGAGCTGGCTCTCGCCCACCTCGGCCCAAAAAAGAGGTGATCAACATTTCCGTCCGTAGAGAGCTTCGAACAGAGCTGCCTTGATACTAGAGTGATAGCTGTTGTTGTAGGAGAACTCCACCAACGGTAGGTGAATCTCCCAACTTTTGCCAAAATCGATAACACATGTCCGGAGCATGTCTTCCAAGGTTTGAATCGTCCGCTCACTCTGTCCATCAGTTTGCGGATGATAAGCCGTACTCATATCCAACTGAGTACCCAAAGCCTTATGCAGAGCCTTCCAGAAACACGAAGCAAAACGAGAATCACGATCAGAGATAATAGAAACAGGCACCCCGTGCCAAGCAACCACCTCCTTAAGATAAAGCTGAGCTAACCGCTCGAGTCCATCGGTTTCCTTAATAGGTATGAAACGTGTCGATTTTGTCAACCTGTCAACAATCACCCAGATCATATCATAACCACTTGGTGACCTTGGTAGCTTGGTGACAAAATCCATCGTGATTCGCTCCCACTTCCATTCTGGAACCTCTGGTTGTTGCAGGAGACCAGACGGCCTCTGATACTCCACATTGACTTTAGCACAAGTCAAGCATTTGCTCACGTATGAAGCTATATCAGCCTTCATGTTTGGCCACCAATAAAGTATCTTCAAATCCTGATACATCTTATCGGAGCTAGGGTGAATAAAATACCGGGACTTGTGAGCTTCATCCAAGACAAGCTCGCGTAATCCCCTGAACAAGGGAACCCAAACACGTCCGGTGAAATAGTGTAAGCCATCGAACTTGAGTTCAAGATGCTTGTCAGCACTGTGCATAGTTTCAGCTTTAAGGTTTTCCTCCTTCAAAGCTTCCAATTGTGCAGAACGGATTCGGTCAGGCGATGAGGAATGAATGGTGAGCTGTAAAGATCGAACACGACGAGGTTTCACAGACTCCTTCCTGCTCAAGGCGTCCGCTACAACGTTCGCTTTGCCAGGATGGTACTTGATAGCACAGTCATAATCGTTCAGGAGTTCAACCCAGCGACGCTGCCGCATGTTTAACTCCTTCTGGTCGAAAATATGCTGAAGACTCTTGTGATCGGTGTATACTTCGCATTTGGTACCGTACAAGTAATGTCTCCAGATTTTCAACGCAAAGATCACCGCGCCCAATTCCAAGTCATGAGTAGTGTAGTTTTTCTCATGAACTTTGAGTTGACGAGAAGCGTAGGCAATAACCTTCCTGTGTTGCATCAACACACAACCGAGACCACGAATAGAAACGTCACAGTACACAACGAAGTCATCCATACCCTCAGGTAAAGACAAGATAGGTGCAGAACAAAGTTTAAGATTCAGTATCTGAAATACTGATTCCTGTAGTTCACCCCAATCAAACTTTCGGTCTTTTTGGGTAAGAGTGGTGAGGGCTTAAGTGATCTTCGAAAATCCCTCAATGAAACGACGATAGTAACCCGCAAGACCTAGGAATTGCCTCACCTCAGATGGCGTCTTTGGTGCTTCCCAGTCTTTAATAGCTTCGATCTTAGCCGGATCGACATGAATTCCCAGTTCATTAACCACATGCCCTAGGAATTGAACTTCACGTAACCAGAAATCACACTTTGAGAACTTAGCATACAACTGCTCCCGTCTCAAAAGTTCCAAGACCAACCGTAAGTGTTCCTCATGATTCATCTTGTTCTTAGAATAAACCAGAATATCGTCAATAAACACGATGACGAATTTATCAAGGTAAGGTTTGCAAACGCGGTTCATCAAGTCCATGAACACCGCCAGTGCGTTAGTGAGACCAAAAGGCATGACCAAGAACTCAAAATGGCCATAACGAGTGCGAAAAGCAGTCTTCTGGATGTCGGCTTCCTGAACGCGCAACTGGTGATAACCGGACCGCAAATCAATCTTCGAGTAGTAACTGGAGCCCTGGAGCTGGTCAAAGAGATCATCAATGCGAGGGAGAGGATAACGATTTTTGATGGTCACTTTGTTCAGCTCACGGTAATCAATACACATGCGAAGACTTCCGTCCTTCTTCTTCACAAACAAAATAGGAGCTCCCCACGGGGAAGAACTCGGTCGGATGAAACCCTTTTCCAAGAGTTCCTGCAACTGGCTGGACAGCTCTTGCATCTCGGGAGGTGCAAGACGATACGGAGCCCGGGCAATAGGAGCTGCACCCGAAGTAAGATCAATGCCAAACTCAACCTGACGTTGGGGAGGGGGACCAGGTAAATCATCAGGAAACACATCGGGAAAATCATGAACCACTGGAATATCCTCGATCTTCTTCTCATCGTCAGTCGAAACATTAACAAGTGCCAGAATGGCCGAACAACCCTTTCGTATATACTTACGGACTTTCATGCTAGAAATGATACTCAGCGGAGCACCGCCCTTCTCGCCATGAACTGAAAGAGTCTCTCCATCAGGGAGAGGGATCTGAATAATCTTATCAAAACAAACGATCTCCGCACGATACTACGATAACCAATCCATGCCGACAATGACATCAAAACTACCTAGGGGTACCGGTATAAGGTCAATGGGGAAAGACAAACCCGACAGTTCCAAGTGACATTCCTTAAGGGCGTGTGTCGCTTCGATTTTATTTCCATTAGCCAATTCTATTAAGTACTTAGCCTCTAAAGGTGTGGGTACTATATCTAGCAATCGACTAGTGTCCATAGATACGAAACTCTTATCGGCACCAGAATCAAACAAGACAGAAACATAGCGATCATTAAGAAGGAACGTACCGGTAACTGTGTCTGGATCCTGCCTAGCCTCTGCAGATTCAATGACGAAAGCACGTGCAGTCCTGCCTCCGCCCCCGTTGTTCCCGTTACCGTTCCCGCCACTCCCATTATCACCTTGCTTCAGTTTAGGACATTCACGCTTAAAGTGTCCCGTGTCACCACAGTTATAGCACCCCTGCTTCCTTGGAGTCCCCTGAGCAGCAGGAGCAGGTTTAGTAGCAGGAGTCTGAGTTGAGGTAAGTGATGCCCTACAATCCTTAGCAAGGTGCCCAAACTAATGGCACCGATGACAACGAGCTCGATCACAATTCCCAGTGTAGTGATAACCACACTTGTTGCACTTGGGATGCTTCCCAATATACCCTCCCGACTTCTGCCCCGAAGAAGACCCAGACGAATCAAACTTCTTCACCGGCTGAGATGGCGCTGGCATGGCACTCTTCCCCACATTATCCCACTTCCTCTTGTTCCCTTCCGGACCCTTCACAGTAGTACCCTTAGGAGGCAAAACACCTTCTGCCACCTTCAGGTTAGTCATCCGATGAGCTGATCGAACAACTTCAGCAAGAGTGGGAAGATTCCCAGCAGCCACTAACCCTGCAATCTCCGGCACTAATCCAAAAACGTAGTGCTCAATCCTCCTATAGCTCGTTCCTCCTCATAGTGTACTCCTTAATCTCGGACCCAACCATCTTGTAACTCCAAACCTCATGCTCCAACTACTGTACCTCCTCCCTTGGACAGTACTCACTCCTCAAAAGATGCACAAAATCCGCCCAAGGCATAGCAATAGCCTCCCCCAATCCCATGTTCTGGGCAGTAGCATTCCACCACGACAATGCAGGCCCCTCGAATGTCGCAGTAGCGTACTTAACCCGGTCCCCAGCGGGACAGTTACACATAACGAACACATATTCTACCTTCTCCAGCCATCGGAACAGTCCCACCGCTCCCTCAGTTTCAGCGAAGTTATGGGGCTAACAGTCCCGAAACTTCTTATAAGAGCACTGATGTAACGACCCTGGCAATCGGTGCCGGGTCGGGTTATCGGAGCTACGCAGCGGAATTCAAATAATAACAGTCTTTAGTCTTCCAGGATCCACGTCATCATATCTGTTGGGTTACCTGAACACATGCCAAAAATAGTTTCTGTCAACATAAAGTTGGTGAGGTCGTGTATTTTATAAAGTGAATGGCCAATTCGTTTATTGATAATTCTTTTATAAACATTCTTTTAAATATCCTTTTATAAACATGCTTTACAGTTATAATTCTGAAGGGGAAAATATATTTCTATTATACCACTCTATCATATATCAATTCGATTATAAATCCATTCTATCATATCGATTATATTTCGTGCCATTCCTATCGATGGTACCACTCTGATTGTGGTCAAATACCCGTTCCTGTCTTCTTCTTGGACAAGAATGGTTTTGGTCATCTACTTGGACATTCCTACCCTCTACTTGGGTAAGACTGGTTCTTGCCCTCTAGTCGGTACAAGAAAGGAAATGGCGGATACCGTCCAGTACTGTCCTTCTCGTTTCTATGTCCCCTTTTCTATTATACTTCTTTTATTTCTATTGATAATCTTTTATTATGTAAAGCATTTCTAGTTTTAATAAGTGACATGTATTCCCCTAAAAACACTTAATAAAACAGTAAAAGTGGGGAGTTCACGATACTCACCGGTTTGCTTATAATCTCTAGCTAATCCTCTTATTACAATTATATGTCATATATATATAGATACGTTTTACGCGTGAGACTTGTTAGATTGTAATACTTAGGATATATATCATATATACAATTTATACATATAGAATTCGGTATATATTAGATAGTCCTAAACTCGGGGTTTATTATTGACACGACACGGACATCCTAATTCTAGCTGGCCATTACAGCTTGGCATACAAAAGAAATAAAGCTGGCCATTACAGCTTGGCACACGAACCTAAAGAACTCTAGACACGAACTTACCCGGATGATGGCTTGGCGGAGCATATTATTATTAACCCGAGTCTAGTATAACGTTTTATATATTGAATCTTATATATATAAACATATATATTTTATATATGTTTATTATTCTCTTATTATTAATATCAAGTCCGTACGTTATTCGTATTATATATATATTCGTATAATTCTAATAATCCTCGTCTAGCTACAGGACCGGGTTCTATTCCGGTTGTTGACCGAGTCACTGAGTTGACTCGGAATCTGGCTCGAATTCCCGATACGGTTAACGGTACCTCGCAATAATCATAAAATACATTTAATAATCGGGAATTTATAACCAATAATCATATAATAATTATACACTTTATATCAAAGTATACACCTTTTTATATGGATCAAGATTATAATCAAGTCCTTACCCGATTATTATTGGAGCTAGAACCGGAAGTTGTCCGGAACATAGATCGGAACCGGGACCGAACCGGTCCTAAAGGTGTGGGTATGACTAATAGAACATTTAGGTGGTTTTAGTGATCGTAGATTCGTCGGAAACACATCAAGGCACAACCAGAAACTGACCGGACTTCATCGGAGGTTGACCGAAGCCCATCGACCTGTCACGGTACAAACATACATACACATAACAAACGTAAGATCATATGGGATAATCGAAAGGAACTGGTACGTGGTTTATAAAGAACCGATCAGAACAGACGGGTTATAAGAGACTCGGGTTCGGCTATAGATATTGACCGGAGTTACAAAAACCTGATAATAATAGCAAACAAGTGACGGTGACCGATTATCGATTACCATGGGATTCAATCAGCAGCTTGACAGACCCGATGGCAATCACCATGACTTGGTGACTGCCCGATTACTAAGACAGAGAGGCGGGTTCTCAGAGTTCTTATCGGAACACCAAGAAGGATATAAAGATCCAGTAACAGTCCCCTACTCGTGACTACCGGGTTATTCAAGCAGGGTCATGGACCTGACCGGGTATAAGCAACCGGTGATGGTGGCTCGATGGCTAACAGGTTGATTGGTGACAGTCACCACAATCCGGTGACTGTCCGATTCGTTTAATTAGGAACGGAAGAATGATTATTGGGTATTAATCAAGTGGGTTATGGGTTTGATTGGTTTGTAACAAGAACAGAGGTGATGGTTATTGGGTTTAGTTATATTATCGGGAGAGGAACAGGAACGCCGGTGCCGGTCACCATCTCCGGTGACCGGTTGATACTCCTATCGCACACACACATACTGTGTGTTGTGCGTTTGTATTATGCAGAAACAAGGGAAGAGGAGGGATGGTGTAGCTCGCCGGAGAAGAAGTACGACGGCCGGCGGCGGCCGACGGTGGTGGTGACGCTGGAGGTGGTGACCGGTTGTCTGCTCTCTCTCTAACTCACATATGTGTGTATGTATACTTCAATGATAATGTGCAGACAAGAATAAGGGGAAGGGTTTTTATAAGGGAATAAAAAAAATATAGGGTATTTGGCAACGGGGATAATAGCTAGGACTCGGGATGTTTGGTAACGGGTGTTACAGCAGGTTCGAGGGTGTTTGGCAGCAGATAAGAAGCGTTTAACCGGGATAATAAAAATTCAATAATTATTATCGATATAATCGGTTGAAACGGTTGGTCGCGAGATTCGAACTTGAATATTTTATTAAGTAATTGGGTGGTCGGGTACGACCCGACCCGTTGAGTGATCCCATTTTTTTCATCGGGTCCGGGTAGAGACCAAAGATCTTGAGCGACCGATCCGGCAGAACAACTCATTGACACATAAGAAAAATAAAAGAACAAATAAGAAGAAATACGTCCACCCCCTACCGATTTAATAGCGACGGTTTCATTAGATATCTTACAACTAGAATCGCTCTTTTTTCCGATCCAGTCCCTCCACCACCGCGAACCCCAGTTAGATTCAGCTGGGTTCAATGTGAAAATTGTTATGGATTAAATTATAAGAAATTTTTTAAATCAAAAATGAATCTTTGTGAACAATGTGGATATCATTTGAAAATGAGTAGTTCAGATAGAATCCGGGGTATAATGACAGACCGAGAGGCTCGACTAGAAAGAATAGGCGGAGAAATTTTGTGTTGATTGACTCATTCCATACTAGAAATAATCGCAGGAAATCCTTTGATAACACAGATTCCTATTTCTCAATGATATTCCACGATCAATACAATTGGCTGAATCCCGTGAAATCATTTCATAGAAGTTCATTGAGATCTTCTTTTTATAAAGGAAATCAACTTCGATTCTTGAATAATCCACATCACTTCTGCTTCTATTGTAACAAAAGATTCCCCTTTTATGTGGAAAAGGCCCGTATCAATAATTATGATTTTACGTATGGACAATTCCTCAATATCTTGTTCATTCGCAACAAAATATTTTGATGTATTTTAGTACGATTTTTGGCTTATATAGGGATCAAATGGTATAGTTTTCTGTTGAGGTCTATCCTGTAGAGGTACTCAAATTGGATCAGTGATCGATTTGCACATTTTCGTTAATCCATGAACAGGATCTATACATCTCGATCGGAAAAGAATCAAGAGAAAAAGAAAGAATCGGAATTGATCGATATATTTCTCGAAACAAACGAAAAGGAAACGAAAGATGAAACCTAGAAAAGGATTCTATAATCAGCAATCAGATTTTTCATGAATCACTTATTCAAAATCGATCTACAGGTTTGACAAATTATTCACAGACAGAAGAAGAAATGAAACATAGAATTGATAGAAGAAATACAATCAAAAATCAAATAGAAATAATGAAAAAAAAGAAAAAGAATAATGGAGAATCACCCCCCAAAATTTGGAAAATATTAAAAAGAAATAATATTGAATTAATAGTTAAATTTTTGATTGAAAAAAGATACATAGAAGTCTCATATACAGTTCTCGGAGGGGGGATCGCACCTATCTCAATAAAGTCTATGATTGGTTTGAAGAGCGTCTCGAGATTCAGGCGATTGCGGATGATATAACTAGTAAATATGTTCCTCCTCATGTAAACATATTTTATTGTCTAGGGGGAATTACGCTTACTTGTTTTTTAGTACAAGTGGCTACAGGATTTGCTATGACCTTTTACTATCGTCCGACCGTTACTGATGCTTTTGCTTCTGTTCAATACATAATGACTGAAGCTAATTTTGGTTGGTTAATCCGACCAGTTCATCGATGGTCGGCAAGTATGATGGTCCTAATGATGATCCTACATGTATTTCGTGTATATCTCACCGGTGGATTTAAAAAACCGCGCGAATTAACTTGGGTTACAGGTGTGGTTCTGGCTGTATTGACTGCATCTTTTGGTGTAACTGGTTATTCCTTACCTTGGGACCAAATTGGTTGCTTGTTTTTGGTCCAAAGATGAAATTCTGAATGATAGTTGGTTGTATTCACCTATTTTTGCAATAATTGCTTGGTCTATGGCAGGATTAACCGCATTTTATATGTGTCAGATCTATTTATTTACTTTTGAAGTCGAAGCAATTCCTATAAGTATGAAACCCATATGAGATACGGAGGAATAGGCTATTCTTTTTTTTAAATTACGTTGGCCGGGAGATGTTGAAGCTGCATAGATTATTTGTAGAGACCCGTAACACCTCGGGGTGTTACAACTGAGGTGGAGGTGGATTGACAGTGATACCACCCATGGCATTAATCCCAGCCTGGAAAGTAGCCATAGCCATATTCACTTGCTGCTGTAACAAGTCATTCAGTTCAGCTTGGGTCATGTTGATGTTACCACGACCACCGCCGCCAGCACGGCCACCGCCGCCGCCACCACGTCGTCCACCACCACGAGCTCCAGACATGATCTAACAAATCACGAAATCGAGGGATTCAGATTCATCTCTAGTGTCAACCACGAGAAATTTTCAAGAGTTAACTTAGGGACAAATTCAGGACTGTACATCTAAGCTCAAAGTCCACCGGGATTTTCATGCATTTCAGTTTATTATTTCGGGTGCACCCGAAATGGTAAACTGCTCTACATGGTCCTCCAAATGTACTCCTAGTCCAGACTCCGGCCACCGAATATCGTCGCGTAGTAACGTGTTACGATAGGTGCAAGTGTAAGAAAGCTGTTAGGACAAAGAGGATTGGTGAAACCACTTTTGTAAACCTTAGTCTAATTCACTTCTGTCATTTTTGGCTAAGTATAGAAGTACTGAAGAGAAGACAAGAAACTGCTGATTAGAAGATATGAAGAAGTGCTGAAGTTGCAGAAGTTCTGAAGTCCAAACCAGACAAGTTCACTTCAGAAGTACTGAAGACAAAACTACTCTTCAGTAGTTGTCCTTCATCAGCACTTAGCAGAAGATATTTCCCACCGCCTTTTTGCATCAGTAGTTTATTGTTTAATATTACTTTTAGCTTTATTTGTTTCTTTCAATGTTGCAACTTGTGCAACTTGTCACTGGAGTTTCTGTGCTTGCTTTTCAGGCAAGATACATGCATGTAATCGTCTATAAATAGGAGGCTTCAACCTTCTATTTTAGACATTGATTTTCAACAGAAAAATCCTTCAAACACTCTCATTGTTCTATTCCATTTCTGTATTTATTGTGAATCTCTCTAAGTATCTAATTCTCATTTACAACTTAGATTCATAATAAATACTTTGTCATTTATTAGTTTCAAACATCAAGGGGGAGTTATAACTCTGCCTTTGTATAAAAAGTGTTGCTTTAACTTATAACATTCCGCTGTGCTTACAATCTGATTTACAAGGACTTGCTAAACACTTAAGTGTCAAGATAACAAGTTCTTACTTAGCAAACAAGAGCAAACTGATCCAACAATTGGTATCAGAGCATTGGTTTATCTGATCACATATCAATCTAACAAATTGAGAATCAGACACAAAGCTCTTATTGATATTCAATAAAAAGATCAAAAGTTCACTTTTTATCAATATCCATCACTTAAAAGAGTCATCAGACAAATCTATACTCTTTAAAAATGGATCCACATAATACTGGTTCTGCCACCAAACCTGCCATGCTTGTGAGAAATGAGTACAATATATGGCAAAAGAGAATGGCACATACCTTGTCACAAACCAACACAGGTTGTTGGAGATCTGTGATATATGGTCCACACAAACCAGTAAACATAAATCTTGAAACTAAAGAAGGGATTCCTAAGGATCCCAAAGACTATACAGATGAGGATTTCCTAAAACTTGAGCTAGATGCTAAGGCATTCTCTATGTTGGCAATGGCTCTCCCAAATGAAATATACTCTGGCCTTTTACATTGTGAAAGTGCCAAAGAACTTTGGGACTGTCTTAAAGAACAGTTTGGAGGAACTGAAGAGGTGATTGCCAACACCAGAGAAATTTTGGCTCAACAATATGAAACATTTGCTTATATTAATGGGGAAACTTTGACACAACAATTTGAAAGATTCTCCTCATTAATCTCTGAGCTAAAGTTAAATGGTCAGACCTATACAACAGTATCTATGTTACATAGATTTTTAAGGTCTCTACCTGACAAATGGGAAACTTACTCCATTGTCTTAAGATCCTCACCAGATTTTAGCTCCCTCACTCTTACAAAACTCCATGGGAGATTACTTACTTTTGAGAGAGAAATCGATCAAAAGAAGAAATTACAAACTTCTGGTAAAACTGCTGATGACTACCTACCAGGTAGTACAGCACTCTTGGGACAAGATTCACCAACTTGTTCCTATGGATCTTATGACAATATTGACATAACCACTGGGATCTCATCAGAAAGATCTTTCCCAGGTTATGACAATGATGACCAAAGTCAAACTGCTGATAATCTATGTTTTATCATGGATGATTTGAAAAATTTTAGCAGTGATGACTTAGAGGAAATGGACATATTACACCAACTGGCCATGCTAAGCATTAAAACTAACAAGTTTTATAAAAGGTCAGGAAGGAAATTTCCAGGATTGACCAGTAATACAAAAATTGGTTTTGACAAATCTAAACTGAGATGTCACAAGTGTCAGAAGTTGGGACACTTTGCTAGAGAGTGTAGAAGCTCTAGCTTTAACCAATCACAATCTGGAAATAACTATAACCCCAATTATAATTGGAACAATGGAACTCAAGGGAGTGCTCATTTTGTACAGGCACAAGCTCCTCAACAGCAATATATGCCTCAAGTACAATATGTTCAAGTGCCTGCTCAACAGATGCAGAGCCAACAATCAATCCCTCCCTTTCCAGCTGCTCAACTTCCTCCACAGCCTCAACAACCCCCTCAACAAAGTCTCTTTACCTCGGGGTATGTTGACTGGAGCAGTCTCCCTTATGACACCACAGAGTGTAATCCGGATGCAGACAACAAAGTGTTTGACATCAACTGGGGAGAACCAGACAATGGCAGAAAGAACTTTGCCTTAATGGCATTTGAAGGCTGTACCTCAAAATCTGCATTGTCTCAGGTATCAAAAGAATCTTTGACAAAACTTTGTTCAAACTCTTGCAAAGAAACTTTTGCTCTCATAAGAGAGACAAACGTGCACCTACAAGGCAAAGCCAATGATTTAGAAAGAAAATACACACAGATAAAATGTGATTTAGAAAGAAAACTGTGTGCTAAAACAAAAGAGGTTTCTAAATTAACTGACTCTGCTATTGAAACCCAAGCACAAATCAAAATGATGCTAAATGACCTGGGAGATGTCAGACAAGAGCTTGCTGACACCAGGATCACTTGTGAAAAATGGGTGGAATCTTGTAGGGGGTATCAACTACTGCTAAACAAACAAAGTGCTTCAAATGTTAAGTTTGGCATAGGATACCATCATGTTGAAACACCAACAGATTTTTCTCCTAAAACTACTGAAGATGGGAGAAGAATTGTTTCAAATGAAACTTCTGAAGGGAAAGAATGCACATCTTTCCATGAAAACTTTCTAAATAGAAATCCTGGCATTTTTAAAGAAAGTACTTCAGAAGTATTTACAAAAACTGACAACGAGCCATCAGTAGTTTCATCTACTTCAGGTGTTGAGACCCTGAAAACTACTGATGAGCAAAATCTTTTCACAACTGTCAGAAATTTGCCTTCTGATCAAAAACTTAAGGCAAAAGAATGTGAAATTTGTGGCTTGTTCAACCACAAAACTGAATTTTGTAGATACAGAAAAGGAATTCAGTTCAATCAAAAATTTAAACAACAGGTTGTGGGAAATCAAATCAGAAATGATTATGAAAAAGTCTTTAAACCCAAGAAACAACAACCTGAAAAAACCTTTTCTCAGAAAAAGATAAAATCTCAACCAAAATCTTTTTCTCAAAATTCCTTGTCAGTAGTTAGACCAGAATCATCAGCAGTTTCACAAACTGCTGAAATTCATAATCTAAAGAACATGGTAGAACTACTGATGACCAAGGTTGATGGTGGTCCTAAAAAGGATACCACCATGGTTCTTAATGAAAAATCCATTGCCAAAAAGACATGGATTTCTCAACCTGGTCAAGAACAAACTGTAACTGTTCTCAAGAGCAAACCCAAAGCCAAACAGGCTTGGGTTTCCAAATCTAACTAATTTGCTTTTATGTGCAGAGAGTTTCCAGGGGCTTAAATAGCATATGGTATGTTGATAGTGGAGGCTCTATGCACATGACTGGATGCAGATACCTGATAAACAATTTTATCAGCCAAAGAGAAGGATCTGTGTCCTTTGGGAACAATGCTAAGGGATATGTGCTAGGACATGGCAATGTCTCCTCTGGCAAAATACAGTTTGACAAGGTCAATCTGGTGGAAAATCTTGAATACAACTTGCTGAGCGTGTCACAAATGTGTGATAAAGGATATTCTTCCTTTTTCACAAAGACAGCTTGCAAGATCATCTCACCAGAAGGCCAGAAGTTGATTGAGAAGATTATAGAAGATCATACTTTGCTGATTGCCAAAAGATGTGGCAATGTCTATGCAGTGGACATTGAGAAAGACAAAGTATTGAACAATACTGCATGTTTCTTCTCAAGGGCATCAACTTCAGAAACAGATCTCTGGCACAGGAGACTTGGCCATGTGAACTTTAAAACCATAAATAAAGTCACAAAAATGGGCTTGGTCAGAGGTCTACCTTTGAAAGTATACCAGTGTCAAGAACACTGTGTATCCTGTTTAAAGGGAAAACAGCATAAGTCCTTCTATAAGTCTATTGAAGAATCAAAAACAACTGCATGTCTTCAACTACTCCATATGGACTTATTTGGACCTGTCAAGATTATGAGCCTTGGTAAAAAGAAGTACTGCTTAGTCATCATTGATGACTACTCAAGATTCACATGGGTATTCTTCTTATTTTCCAAGGATGAGGCTGCTGAAATCATCAAGTTCTTCATTCTACAAGTAGAGAAACAATATTCTCTATCTGTCAAAACCATTAGAAGTGACAATGGGACAGAGTTCAGGAACAAAATTCTGGATGAATTCTGTTTGTCTAAAGGGATTATTAGACAATACAGTGTTCCCAGAACTCCTGAACAAAATGGTGTAGTAGAAAGGAAGAACAGAACATTGATAGAAGGAGCAAGAACAATGTTAGCTGATTCTGGACTGCCATTGTACTTTTGGGCAGAAGCAGTTAACACAGCATGTTATGTTCAGAATAGAGTTCTTGTGGTCAAGAGACATTCCAAGACTGCCTATGAAGTTCTTCATGGCATGAAGCCCCTTATCTCCTTTTTCAGGGCTTTTGGGTGTCAATGTTTCATCTTGAACATCAAGGAATCTATTTCAAAGTTTGCTGCCAAAGTTGACTCAGGTTACTTTCTTGGTTACTCTTCAACTAGAAAAGCCTACAAGGTTTTTAATTCTCACACCAGGATAGTAGAAGAAACATTGAATGTCAAGTTCAATGAGTCAAAACACACTCTTATTCCAGCACATCCTGCTGAACTCTTTGACCTTGACAACTTTCACTTTGGACCTGAAAAGGCTGTTACTTCTTCCAAACCTACTTATTATGGTGATCAAAGGTTTGAAGATGAGGATCCTGCACCATGGACTCCTCAAACAGTCATTAAGTCAACTACAACACCATCAGAAGTTTTTCAAACTTCTGATCAAACAAATACTGAAGGCCAAACTCCAACATCTGCTTCAGCACCTGCAACTACTGAAGAAGCTGAAACTGCTGAACCAGATATTATAGACCTCAGTAGTTTGTTTGAAGAACAAGAGCCACCTACACCTGTCAGTGGTTTACAACAACTGATTGAACACAGAGATCATCCACTTGATCAAATCATGGGTGATATAGCTACAGGTGTTCTGACCAGAAACCAGCTCTCCAACTTTTGCCTATTCTCAGCCTTTATTTCACAGTTGGAACCAAAGAAGTACCAGGAAGCCCTCAAAGACAATAATTGGGTGCAAGCTATGCAAGATGAACTACTTCAGTTCAACAAGCAACAGGTCTGGGAAATCTGTCCCTTACCTCAAAACAAGCAACCAATTGGTACAAGATGGGTTTTCAGGAACAAACAAGATGAAGCTGGTATGATAATCAAGAACAAGGCAAGACTGGTAGTTCAAGGGTACTCTCAAGAAGAGGGAATTGACTATGATGAAACCTTTGCTCCAGTTGCAAGGCTTGAGGCCATCAGGTTATTTCTGGCCTATGCCATTTCCAACAAAATTAAAGTTTATCAAATGGATGTGAAAAGTGCATTTTTGTATGGAAAAATCAAAGAGGAGGTGTATGTCTGTCAGCCACCTGGGTTTGAGGATCCTTCTCATCCTGAGTGGGTGTACAGACTGGACAAAGCTCTTTATGGGCTCAAACAGGCTCCAAGAGCCTGGTATGATACACTCTCCACCTTTTTACTCAAAAATAACTTTACAAGAGGTGCCATTGATAAAACACTTTTCATTAAACATGTTGGAAATCATGTCTTACTTGTTCAAATTTATGTTGATGATATCATCTTTGGTTCAACAAACACAAAATTGTGTGATGATTTTAAGAAACTCATGCAATCAAAATTTGAGATGAGTACCATGGGAGAACTGCAGTACTTTCTAGGACTGCAGATCAAACAACAAACAAATGGAACTTTTATACATCAATCAAAATATGTTAAAGAATTATTAAACAAATTTTCTTTAAATGACTGTAAATCATGTTCCACTCCCATGACACCTATCACACAAGTTGAACCTGATGATCAAGGAAAACAGGTTGATCAAACCATGTACAGATGCATGATAGGTTCCCTTTTATACTTAACTGCTTCTAGACCAGATATTATGTTTTCAACATGTGTCTGTGCTAGATATCAATCAGCACCAAGGGAATCACACCTTATAGCAGTCAAAAGAATTTTTAGATATCTGAAAGGAACACCAACGCTGGGAATTTGGTATCCTGCTTCAAGCAATACCAAGTTATCAGCTTTTTCAGATAGTGACTATGCAGGGTGTAAGATGACAAGAAAGTCAACATCTGGTGGTTGTCAATTCCTGGGGAACTGTCTAGTGTCATGGCAATCAAAGAAGCAAACATCTGTTGCAACTTCAACTGCTGAAGCTGAATACATTGCAGCTGCAAGTTGTACATCACAGATACAATGGCTCCAATATCAACTTCTTGATTATGGAATCAAAGAGACCAAGACACCTTTGTTTGTAGACAGCAAATCTGCCATTAGCATCATTCAAAATCCGGTACAGTTCTCAAAAACTAAACATATTGAGATCAGGTACCATTTCATAAGAGATTGCTATGAAAAAGGCAAGATTGAGGTGAAGCATGTAGCAACAGCTAATCAGATAGCTGACATCTTCACTAAGCCCCTTGACACATCAACATTTCAGAAGTTAGTATCCATGCTTGGAATGCTAAATTTGTAAGTGTTTATTTTATTTTATTTTTTTTCTGCATATCAGTTAGAATCCAAGTTAACACTTGATTCTACCCAACTCTACATCAAACTTCTACATCAATCACTACTGTTATGCATCAAAATTTTATTTTTCCTTTTTCCATCCTTGATTCCATCCTGTTTACCATGGTGGAATCAAAAAGAAAAATTTTCTTTTTCCTTTTTCCATCCTTGATTCCATCCTGTTTACCTTGGTGGATTTCAGGTTAACCTTTTCCATCTTTTTTCTGGTTTCCACTTACAAATGTCAAAAGTCTGAAACAAAACTTCTGAAAAACAAAAACAATTTGAGAGAAACTACTGATGAACAAAAATCATCAGTATAGGGATAACTTTCTGAAAAAGTGTGTAACTTCTGATAAAATAACCTTCAGAAGTTATGAATAAAGTATTTGTAAAAACATTTCTCATCAGATGTTAAAACTGCTGAAGAGAAAAAAAGGGAACTACTGATGAAGTAATCCTTCATCAGCAGTTTAAGTCAAAAGGGCAAATTTGACTTTTCCATCATCAGAGGTTTGACCTAATCAGTTTAAAACCTCTGATAAAGAGATTTTTAACCAAAGGCGGTTTTAAAACTTCTAATAAAGAAGATTCAAGCGGTTAAAACTTTTAATAAATACCTTTTTCACACACTTATCCTTTCAAAACTCAAAAATATCCCTCCTTCTCTCTCAAAACTCTCAAAACCTATACCTGCAAATCCACTATTCGATCAAACACCCAAACCACAATGGATCTAGTTCTAAAACAGGGACACAATCAAAGAGCCTTTCTTGAAAAACAAGAAGGCTGGTCCCAATACGATGAGATCATTGATCTTGTCGTCAAATCCCAATACTTTACTGCTCTCACAATAAACCCACCAATTCACACTGAAACTCTGAATGAGTTCTGGGCAAATGCTGAGACGGTTACAATGGGTGGTGAGGTCATTTCCCTCAACTCAAAGATAAAAGGGAAACAACTGACCATCACACCGACCACACTAGCAACAAGACTGGGTCTGGATGATGTAGCTGCCCCTGACCATGTTGCTAACAAAGATATTCATCTAACCATGACTGAGTGTGGTTATCAAGGTACTCTCTCCCATGCAACAATATTCAAAAAATATTTTGAACCAAAATACAAACTTTTGTTTCATTATATAATTATGTGTTTGAGTCCAAAAACAGGGTCATATGACCAGATGCCCTCCACTTTTCAACCAATATTTCATTCCATTGTGAATGAAACTAAATTCAGGGCATCAAAACTGTTTTTCCATGAGTTGGTGTTACATCACAATAATACCAAGAAAAAGTTTTTGTTGTACCCAAGGTTCATTATGCAATGCATAATAGGGGAACTGGGTAATGAGGTGCTTGTGGGAAAAATTTCAACTTTAAACCCTTTAACATCACAAGCATACTCAAGACTTAACAAACCGGCTGCCTGGCCAGAAGATGATCAGGGAGAACAACAACAAGTCCCCCTGAAGCCCACATCTTCCAAACTCACACCACCAAAAGCCAAAAAGCCCAAGCCTACAAAAACTGCACCCCACCAACCCAAAAGAAAAGCTGTTCAGGAGGTTGAGATGCCTGAACATGCTCATGAGCATTCTGCTCTTCAAATTGTTGAGACTGAAACACCCTCTCAGTCTCATCCATCTCAAACCCCACCAAGAGCACCCATATCTGTTCAATTCAAAAGAAAAAGACTTAGAAAAACATATCAAACACACTCTTCTTTTGAAACTGCTGAACAACAACCTATTGCCCAAACTACTGAACCATCCCCACAAATTTCTGAACAAGAGGCAATAGAAATTGCCAAACTTCTCTCTGGGCTAAAAGAGAATGTCCCATCTGATCATGTCAGTCCCCATCAACCACAACAAACAGGGGACATAACTACTGCATCAGACATGGATGTGGACATTACTAGCCCTATCCCAAGAGATGAGGGTGGACCAGAGTCTTTAAGCCCAATTTTAGAGACTCTTGGGGCATCTAAGGCTGCTACTACTCAGTTACCACCCAGTGGTGGATCTGAGGAAAGAAGTAACATAGCTAAGACCTCAGATGTGGCAACTACTGATGAAGGCTTAATGCCTGAAGTAGGAAATCCTCAGTACCAAGAAACAGAGGTTCATGAGAGAACTGAGTTGGGCTCAGCTCATGATTTAACTGAGACAGTCCTCACTGAGGGCAACATCAGGGATTCAGATGATTCCATTAGTTTGGATGATGTTTCACAAACTCAAACTACTGAATTGACGGCAATTTCTGAAGGTCCTGCTGCAAAGGTATCCAGGCTCAAGAAGCCAGTCACCTCTGCACAGGTTAAAGCCCACTCAATCCCTAAAACCCCTAGAGTGGCATCCTCTGTACAACAAGAGGATCTCCCAAAAACACCCCCTTCACAGCAAATGCCTACCCAATTCCCTGGGCAAGCAAGCATAGACCTGAACCAGCTATGCAGCCCAGAGGGTCCCCTGTACCACATGATGAATACACTCATCAGAAATCACTTCCAAACATATACAGCTGACTTGGAACTGTCCATCAAGAACCAATTTGGAGTGATTAAAACCAAGATGAACGATCTGTCCAACAAAATAGACTACAACAGCCAGCAGATTGCTCATCTTCAAGGACACTTCTCCCAACCCTCTGCTTCAAGGGTTAAAATTGATGAATCCAAAAAGGGGGAGAAGATCAGGGAACCTAAGGAGTCATTCCAAGCCAGGATAAAGGCACGAGTGGCACTCCTTGAAAGAGATCAGAAAGATCAGGCCAGGAAAGAAAAATTGGCCAAACAGTTTGGTGTCTCAATTGAAGAAATTGAAGCTGCTGAGAAAGAAGATGAGACCCAAAGTTCTGAAGATTCCCTAAGGCATAATGAAGAAACTTCTGATGACCAAACTTCTGATGAAGAATCAGAAAGTACTGAAGACAATCCTTCAGTAGCTGACCAACCATCAGCAGTTGTCAGCACATCAGAAGTTAACACTTCCCAACCTCAAACAACTGAACCTTCCAGAACCACTGCTCCCATTCAACCAACATCTGATCCCATCGGGTCTACATATGTTACAACAATGACTGTATTAAACCCTTCTCCCATCTCTCAATCAGCTGAACTATTAGAGAAGAGCTTAATTGCAGCCAACAAAAAGGCCAGAGAAGATCAGATTTGGAAATCTCTGGAAGAAAGGGATGATTTGGACTTAAGCCATGAAGAAAAACTTCAGGCTTATGCAGCTGAACTACAAAGGCAGGCTAGCCTTGATGAGATTGCTGAACAGGATAAAAGACAACAACTGGTGTCTTATATTACCAAGAACAGCAAGACCAAAGCCTTTACACTCAAAGGACTCTCTATGCAAGAGCTGACAAGAAGAGCACAACTGCTTGCAGACAAAATGGCCACAAGCAAAGATGGAAAGGCCAAGAGAGCCCAGATAATAGAAGAGCTAGTAGCAGAAGGATATGGTTCAAAAGCCTCTGTATCCAGATGGAAAGAAGAAAGACTGATGGATACATATAGAAAATATTTGGCTGCCAAGGCTGCAAATCCTGAGAAGTTTCAAACTGCTGATCCTTCAAGATCAGTAGTTAGAACTTCTGGTGCATCTAGAAGATCTGCTGCTCAGAAGAAGAAGGCAGAGGACAATGTCAAAACTGATTTCAAAATGGTACTACTTGAGGGAAGCTCAATAGTCCATTCAGATTTTGACATTGAGGAGAAACCTCTGTTAACACAGTTCAGGGATCCTTCCACTTTTGCTTATCAAATACAAAAGACTATCAAAGAGAAGATGCATACCAGAGTAGTGACTGAACACCATCTCCCAACTATTCAGATGCCTGATATGCAACAACAACAAGGAAGAGAATCCCACCTGAGGCTATCTGAAACTGAAGACATTCAGCACTCAGGACCATCAACCCAAGGGACAAGTCTGGTTCCCTATTCTTCTGACTTTAACAAGTCAAAGATCCCTATCATCAGATGGTCACTTACTGATAACAACTCAGTACTGTTGACAAGAAGAGACTTCTCAAGCAGGGCTTACAAGAAGATCAGTGATCTGAAGAAACTGTCAACACAAGACCTGCTCACAATTCAACATCTGGAACCACAGAGAGGATCTCTATCTGATGGTCAGTACAACTAGCTCAAGAACACCATGTACAAAGAGATATGGAAGATTGTTCAAGACAGAAGAAACACATAAGGAATTAGTAAGGTTTTGGCTTCATCAATCCAGGGGGAGATTGTTAGGACAAAGAGGATTGGTGAAACCACTTTTGTAAACCTTAGTCTAATTCACTTCTGTCATTTTTGGCTAAGTATAGAAGTACTGAAGAGAAGACAAGAAACTGCTGATTAGAAGATATGAAGAAGTGCTGAAGTTGCAGAAGTTCTGAAGTCCAAACCAGACAAGTTCACTTCAGAAGTACTGAAGACAAAACTACTCTTCAGTAGTTGTCCTTCATCAGCACTTAGCAGAAGATATTTCCCACCGCCTTTTTGTATCAGTAGTTTATTGCTTAATATTACTTTTAGCTTTATTTGTTTCTTTCAATGTTGCAACTTGTGCAACTTGTCACTGGAGTTTCTGTGCTTGCTTTTCAGGCAAGATACATGCATGTAATCGTCTATAAATAGGAGGCTTCAACCTTCTATTTTAGACATTGATTTTCAACAGAAAAATCCTTCAAACACTCTCATTGTTCTATTCCATTTCTGTATTTATTGTGAATCTCTCTAAGTATCTAATTCTCATTTACAACTTAGATTCATAATAAATACTTTGTCATTTATTAGTTTCAAACATCAAGGGGGAGTTATAACTCTGCCTTTGTATAAAAAGTGTTGCTTTAACTTATAACATTCCGCTGTGCTTACAATCTGATTTACAAGGACTTGCTAAACACTTAAGTGTCAAGATAGCAAGTTCTTACTTAGCAAACAAGAGCAAACTGATCCAACAAAAGCATGTGTCACACCCTCAAAATCCACTTGCGGAGTTTTACCGCGAGGCGCATGACAAACCAGGATCCAAACCAACGATCACAATAAACAAGTCTAACATGAACATAATGCAATTTCAAAACAAAGTTTAAAATCCCCGTTTACAGCGGAAGCTTATTCAAAACAATTATTCAATAGTAAACCAATGTTCAACGTTTGTAAAACCATGCAACCCTAACTAGACGCCGTGCAGACGCGTGCGCCCTAGTCCAGTCGTGCTACCTTAGCGACCTGAGAAAACATGTAAAAGTTTACGTCAGCACAAAAATGCTGGTGAGTTTACAGGTTTTGTAATCCAAGTACCAAGTCAACCTGTCCATACTATAACAAATCGAAAACCAGTGTACGCTAGCTAGGCGTATGTTTTGTTACTACCACGATTGGAAAACCATTACTAACTCGTAAACCAAATGTGTGCCCGATGTAGTAACCCTGTTGTTCCTGTTGTTCCTGTTTGAGACAATATGCACCCGCCGACCCTCCAAGTCGACGAGCGGGGTTGGTCACTCCCAATAGCGGTATTCACATTTCCCCGTTGTGCAAAACCGCACATTCATGGTTCCCCCCGGGACTTCCAAAGATCGTGTAATACACAATAGAAACCCATAGTATGACAGTAGTTACCAAATAATCGTTTTAACACATGTTTTCTCCCCCGAAAATGTGAAACCAGTTTAAAAGAGGGGCCGTAAACTCACCTTAAGTTGCGTTACTTCGTAATACGAATAACTCAGCAGCTATGCTAGTCCCGTAAAGCGGCGACCTAACATATGACAGTTACAAGTACTTAGACTAATAACTCGCAGGTTAGTTAGTCCCTAGATGTCCAGACCATAACCAAGTTCGTTTGAAAACACCGTGACTGTTTAACTGACCCAAAGTACAAGACTCGACATCCCATTGGTGACCCGAGACTCCCCGTGTTATGTTTACGCTCTCAAACATACAATCATGCAATCACACTTAACATACGTTAACGCACAACAAGTTATAGCACATAGCTCACGTATCACATAATTACATCCAAACATATGTTACCAAGTTATTAGATATGTTACGGGGTTCCTAGCATGTTCCTACATGTCAAATCGGGTCTCGGAATGCTAATTTATACTTACAGCAGCAGTACACGCGATTAGGAAAAGTCAACTAGCATTTAGGTTGGTCAACTGGCATTTAGGAAGGCTAATCGCATGTAATATAGGCATTTAGGGTCATAAGACATGTAAACCTTGACCTTATAGGCGATTAGGGCTATACCACATGTAACTACTAGCATTTAGGGCTATACCACATGTAACTACTAGCATTTAGGGCTATACCACATGTAACTACTAGCATTTAGGGCTATACCACATGTAACTACTAGCATTTAGCCCTACTCGCATGAAACATAGGCAATTAGCCTCCTAATCGCCCCTAACATAGGCGATTAGGGTTGCTAATCGCCTGTAACCTTGCTGTTCCGGTTTTTCGCGCGTTTAACGCTCCAAATCAGATCCAGAACGTGTGTAACCATCCAATATCATCCCAACAACTATTCTAAACATGTTTAAACTAAAATCCTTCGTTTAGCCTCGTATTATCAGTCCTGCATGCAACCATGTAATCCAAACGCCATACCCATAGCATGAAACACCACATTAACATGCATAACTATAACCCTAATAATCAATTACTTAGATTTCATTAATCATGACATCAATATTATTCTGAACTAACCTAACAACATGTTAATCACTCATCTTTAATCATAAAAACCCTAGATATTAATCATAAACACACATAACACATGTATGATTGTTAGAATCCGATTAACAACACTCATTAACGATTTTCAGAAAGCTTTTTCGTTTTAGAACAGGTCTGGACCATTAGGGATTGAATAAAAACGTTTATAAAGATTGCATGGATGGAAACCAAACCTTAGATTTGTGAAAGGATGATTAATTAAGCTTGAAACCTTGTGTTTTGATCAAAAATCGCGTTCCAGAGGTTGTGTGTGTGTTGGGACGGGTTATGGGACGACTAGGGTTTGTATTATGAAGTTTAGGAGGTCAAGTATGGTATTTATAGTCGTTTCTAGTCGTCCAGCACGTAACACGCGATTGTGCAGACTTACACGCGATTAGGGGTCCTAATCGCATGTAACTACATGCATTTGGGGCCTAATCGCATGAAACATCATGCATTTGGCCCCCAATCGCCTATAACCCTACCCAATCGCCCCTCCTATAGGCGATTAGCCACCCCTAATCGCCTATAGGGGCTGGTTCCTGGTATTTTGCGCGTTAAACCCCGTTTTAACATATGTTAACACATATTCACATACCGACAAGTCACATAATGATTGTAAACACATAACACTTGTAAATACACATATTCACACTCGTTCACCAATTCCCGGGACTCGAGACTTGTATGTTCCGTATGCCCTGACGATCCTACAAATCGTCACCGTTTGTACACTTGGTTAAGGACTGACATCTAATGAACCTCTAGACCAACATCCAATGATCTTCTAGACTAAACCGATAGTTCCCGAACCATAACCCGACTTAACTAACCCAGTTAAGTGCAATATACGCGTGACTCGCTAAGGTAGACTTTCATCTAGACAACGTTGTTAACCAGAATTTGCCGGGTGTCACATCATCCCCACGTTAAAAGAATTTTCGTCCCGAAAATTGCACAAGTACCAAAAGGAATAACGAAGGAAACAACAAAAGATAGAAACCAAAAATAGAAACCAAAAAGAGAGATTTACCCGAGTTGTCACATCATCCCCACGTTAAAAGGAATCTCGCCCCGAGATTCATTCGGCTTCAGAAGAGACATATCTCGACTCGAACGCTTCCTTAGGAAAGAGATGAGGATACTTAGACTTCATCTGATCCTCCCGTTCCCACGTGTACTCTGGTCCCCGGTTCGAGTTCCAGCGAACCTTTACGATGCGAATCTTGCTATGACGTAGGCTACGAATCTTGTAATCCAAAATCTCCACAGGTTCTTCCACAATCCGAAGACGATCATCAACCTTGATCTCTTCCAGTGGAACAATGAGAGACTCGTCAGCCAGACACTTCTTCAAGTTGGACACATGGAAGACGTTATGTACGTTACCGAGCTCCGTCGGTAAATCAAGACGATACGCCACCGGTCCAATCCGTTCCAGGATCGTAAATGGACCGACATATCGAGGGTTGAGTTTGCCACGCTTCCCAAAGCGTATGACGCCCTTCCACAGTGAGACTTTTAGAAGTACTTTGTCATTAACTTGGAATTCCAATGGTTTGCGACGCTGATCGGCATAACTCTTTTGCCGGTCCCGTGCCGCTGCCAACCGGTTACGAATCTGTACGATCTTTTCCGAAGTTTCGTACACTAGCTCAGGTCCAGTGAGTTGACTCTCACCCACTTCAGCCCAACAAAGAGGAGAACGGCATTTCCGTCCGTACAGTGCCTCGAACGGAGCCGCCTTGATGCTCGTGTGATAACTGTTGTTGTACGAGAATTCTACTAACGGTAGATGAGCTTCCCAACCCTTGCCAAAATCGATCACACATGCCTGCAGCATGTCTTCTAAAGTTTGAATTGTGCGCTCACTCTGACCGTCAGTCTGTGGATGATGAGCTGTACTCATGTCTAGTTGGGTACCCAAAGCCTTGTGCAACGACTTCCAGAAGTGAGAAGTAAAATGGGAGTCACGATCCGAGATAATAGAAACTGGCACCCCGTGCTTAGAAACAACCTCCTTCAAATAAAGGCGAGCCAAACGATCCATGGTGTCGGTCTCCTTAATAGCAAGAAAATGGGCTGATTTCGTCAACCGATCGACAATCACCCATATCTTGTCATTCCCGCTTGGTGATTTAGGAAGTTGCGTGACAAAATCCATTGTAATCCGTTCCCATTTCCATTCCGGAATTTCAGGTTGTTGCAAGAGACCCGACGGTTTCTGGTATTCCACCTTGACCTTAGCACAGGTCAAGCATTTGCTCACGTATGAGGCTATATCCGACCTCATGTTTGGCCACCAGTAAAGCACTTTCAGATCTTGGTACATCTTATCCGAACCAGGATGAATAGAATACCGGGACTTATGAGCCTCATCTAAAACAAGCTCCCGAAGTCCCCCGAATAAAGGAACCCATATGCGTTCTGCGAAGTAGTGCAGGCCATCAGGCCTTCGCTCGAGGTGCTTGTCGGCACCGTGCATAGTTTCAGCTTTAAGGTTTTCCTCCTTCAAAGCTTCTAACTGAGCAGAATGGAGTTGATCAGGTAGAGATGAATGAATGGTGAGTTGCAACGCCCGAACACGACGAGGTTTAGTTGATTCCTTCCTGCTCAAGGCGTCTGCTACAACATTCGCCTTGCCAGGATGGTACTTAATGGCACAATCATAGTCATTCAGAAGTTCAATCCAACGACGCTGTCGTATGTTCAAATGTTGTTGGTCGAAAATATGTTGAAGACTCTTGTGATCGGTGTAGATGGTGCATTTGGTACCGTACAAGTAATGTCTCCAGATTTTCAACGCGAAAACCACTGCACCCAACTCCAAGTCATGGGTGGTGTAGTTCTTCTCGTGCACCTTGAGTTGACGAGAAGCATACGCAATCACCTTCTCGCGTTGCATCAACACGCAACCGAGACCATGAATAGAAGCATCACAGTAAACAACGAAATCATCAGGGCCTTCAGGTAAGGACAAAATAGGAGCAGAACAAAGTTTAGACTTCAGTTCTTGAAATGCCGACTCTTGTGGTTCACCCCAGTCGAATTTTCTATCCTTCTGAGTAAGAGTGGTGAGGGGTTGAGCGATCTTCGAGAACCCCTGAATGAAACGACGATAGTAGCCCGCAAGGCCTAGGAATTGCCGCACCTCAGTTGGCGTCTTTGGTGCTCCCCAGTCCTTGATCGCTTCGATCTTAGCTGGATCGACATGAATTCCTAGTTCATTAACCACATGTCCTAGGAACTGAACTTCGCGTAACCAAAAGTCACACTTTGAGAACTTGGCGTAAAGTTGTTCCCGTCGCAAGAGTTCCAAAACTAACCGCAGATGTTCCTCGTGTTCGGTCTTATTCTTGGAGTAGATCAGAATGTCATCAATAAACACAATGACGAACTTGTCCAGATATGGTTTGCAAACACCGTTCATCAAATCCATGAAAACCGCCGGTGCGTTTGTAAGACCGAAAGGCATGACCAAGAATTCGAAATGGCCATAACGTGTACGGAAGGCAGTCTTTGCAACGTCAGCTTCCCTTACGCGCAACTGGTGATAACCGGACCTCAAATCAATCTTGGAGTAGTAACTAGAACCCTGGAGTTGATCGAATAAATCATCAATACGTGGAAGAGGATAACGGTTCTTGACGGTTAATTTGTTCAGTTCTCTGTAGTCCACACACAATCGGAAACTTCCATCCTTCTTCTTGACGAATAGAATCGGGGCTCCCCAAGGGGTAGAACTTGGCCTGATGAAACCCTTGTCCAAGAGTTCCTATAACTGACTAGACAATTCCTGCATCTCGGGAGGTGCAAGACGGTAGGGGGCCCGAGCAATAGGAGCAGCCCCTGGTACAAGATCAATACCGAACTCGACTTGACGATGGGGAGGAAGACCAGATAAATCATCGGGAAAAACATCAGGAAACTCGCGTACAACTGGAATATCGCCGATCTTCTTCTCATCACCAGAGGAAACAGATAAAAGTGCCAAAACGGCCGGATAACCCTTTCGAAGACACTTAAGGGCTTTCATGCTAGAGATGATATTCAGCGGAACACCACCCTTGATACCGTACACAGAAAGGAATTCTCCATCAGGGAGAGGAATCCGAATAATCTTGTCGTAACAGACAATCTCCGCGCGATACAAAGACAACCAATCCATGCCTACCACCACGTCAAAACTACCCAAAGGTACCGGCATAAGGTCGATGGGGAACGACAAACCCGACAACTCTAATTGACACTCCCGAAGGATACTAGTAGCTTCAATCTTTTTACCGTCAGCTAACTCAATAATATACTTAGTCTCTAATGGTACGGGTACTACATCTACCAGTCGACTAACTTCCATGGATACAAAACTCTTGTCGGCACCAGAATCAAATAACACACTAACAGAACGATTATTGAGAAGGAACGTACCGGTAACTGTGTCGGGATCCTGTCTAGCCTCAGCGGCTCCAATGACGAAGGCGCGTGCATTCCTGCCACCGCCCCCGTTGTTCCCATTACCGTTGTTTCCACCCTGCTTCAGTTTTGGGCAATCCTTCTTGTAATGCCCAGTCTCACCACAGTTGTAACATCCTTGTCTGCCCGTAGTCCCTTGAGTAGTAGGAGCTGAGTTAGTAGTCGGGGCCTGGGTCGATGGAAGTGTAACCCGACAATCCTTAGCAAAATGCCCAATTCGCTGGCAGCGATGACAACGGTTACTGTCGCAGTTCCCTTGATGATGACGTCCACACTTGTTACATTTGGGCAGTTTCCCCGCATAACCACCCTGCTTGTTACCCAAAGAAGAAGAACCCCCATTATCAAACCTCTTACCCTGCTGTGCTGGCCCAGACCCTTTCCCTTCATTATCCCACTTGCGCTTGTTGTTCTCTGGGGCCTTGACAGTCGAACCCTTAGCAGGCAAAATACCCTCATTCACCTTTAAGTTGGTCATCCTATGAGCCGATCGGACCACCTCTGAGTATGTAGGATGATTTCCTGCAGCCACTAACCCTGCGATCTCTGGTACTAGCCCCGAGATATAATGCTCAATCCTCCTGTATTCTGGCACATGCAGATCGGGACACAGCACTGCCAACTCATTACGCCTCACAGTATACTTCTCAATTTCAGACCCAGACATCTTGAGGTTCCACACCTCGTGCTCTAACTTCTGCACCTCTTCCCTCGGACAGTACTCTCGCTTCAACAGTTGCACAAAATTCTCCCAAGGCATAGCATACGCCTCCCCAATACCCATATTCTCGGTGATATTATTCCACCAAGTCAAAGCAACATCCTGGAATAACGCAACAGCATACTTAACCCGATCTTCTGGGAGACAGTTACACATCAGAAACACTGACTCTACTTTCTCCAGCCACCTAAGCAAGCTCACCGCACCCTCAGTGCCAGAGAATTCCTGGGGCTTACAGTCCCGAAACATCTTGTAGGTACACTTGGGTGGGGGTGGGTTAACAGGACCACCTGAAATGAAATGCGTGAGGAATCACGACGAATGTAAATAAGGTTCACCCATGAGGCAAAGAAAATGGATAAATCAACTTACCACCACCATTGTGCCCTAACTGGAAGGCAGCTTGGAGCAAGTTGTTCAGATCAGCCTGCGATAGGTTAATACCTCCACGACCACCAGCACCACCGCGACCACCACCACGTCCACCATTGCGACCACCTCCACGTCCTCCTCGTACTCCCGACATGATTCTGGCAGAAAGAACGAGAAAATTTAGTTTCGCAGCTAAAGATAACCACTAATGTTTACAAGATCAAAGCTAGATCCAATCCAGGACTATCCCTTCAAACCCAGAGCTCACTATGGCTTGCATGCATTTCGGTTTATGATTTTGTGTGCACCCAAAATGATAAATCGCTCTACATGGTCCTCCAAGTGTTCTCCTAGTTCAAAGTTCAAATCACCGAACATAGACTCTTAGCTATACACCGTAATACTACGGTAGTTTATAACAAGTGTTTCTATTGGAGTATAGAAGGGAGATGTCCGAGCCTTGGACAAATCTCAAGAGCATACCAGTTACCCCAATATACTACACTGCCTAGAAAGTAAGTAACCCGACCTAAGATAGAACGGATGATGTAACGTAGAAAGACCGAATGATTTAGAGACACCCCGACAAGACCATACGTAAACCACCATAATGTTTAGTACCATGTGATCGTCTAGTGTGTGCGACTCGACTATAGACTAGACTCTACATGCAGTCCTAGTTCACTATAACCATTGGCTTAGATACCAATCTGTCACACCCTCAAAATCCACTTGCGGAGTTTTACCGCGAGGCGCATGACAAACCAGGATCCAAACCAACGATCACAATAAACAAGTCTAACATGAACATAATGCAATTTCAAAACAAAGTTTAAAATCCCCGTTTACAACGGAAGCTTATTCAAAACAATTATTCAATAGTAAACCAATGTTCAACGTTTGTAAAACCATGCAACCCTAACTAGACGCCGTGCAGACGCGTGCGCCCTAGTCCAGTCGTGCTACCTTAGCGACCTGAGAAAACATGTAAAAGTTTACGTCAGCACAAAAATGCTGGTGAGTTTACAGGTTTTGTAATCCAAGTACCAAGTCAACCTGTCCATACTATAACAAATCGAAAACCAGTGTACGCTAGCTAGGCGTATGTTTTGTTACTACCACGATTGGAAAACCATTACTAACTCGTAAACCAAATGTGTGCCCGATGTAGTAACCCTGTTGTTCCTGTTGTTCCTGTTGTTCCTGTTTGAGACAATATGCACCCGCCGACCCTCCAAGTCGACGAGCGGGGTTGGTCACTCCCAATAGCGGTATTCACATTTCCCCGTTGTGCAAACCCGCACATTCATGGTTCCCCCCGGGACTTCCAAAGATCGTGTAGTACACAATAGAAACCCATAGTATGACAGTAGTTACCAAATAATCGTTTTAACACATGTTTTCTCCCCCGAAAATGTGAAACCAGTTTAAAAGAGGGGCCGTAAACTCACCTTAAGTTGCGTTACTTCGTAATACGAATAACTCAGCAGCTATGCTAGTCCCGTAAAGCGGCGACCTAACATATGACAGTTACAAGTACTTAGACTAATAACCCGCAGGTTAGTTAGTCCCTAGATGTCCAGACCATAACCAAGTTCGTTTGAAAACACCGTGACTGTTTAACTGACCCAAAGTACAAGACTCGACATCCCATTGGTGACCCGAGACTCCCCGTGTTATGTTTACGCTCTCAAACATACAATCATGCAATCAAACTTAACATACGTTAACGCACAACAAGTTATAGCACATAGCTCACGTATCACATAATTACATCCAAACATATGTTACCAAGTTATTAGATATGTTACGGGGTTCCTAGCATGTTCCTACATGTCAAATCGGGTCTCGGAATGCTAATTTATACTTACAGCAGCAGTACACGCGATTAGGAAAAGTCAACTAGCATTTAGGTTGGTCAACTGGCATTTAGGAAGGCTAATCGCATGTAATATAGGCATTTAGGGTCATAAGACATGTAAACCTTGACCTTATAGGCGATTAGGGCTATACCACATGTAACATAGGCAATTAGCCTCCTAATCGCCCCTAACATAGGCGATTAGGGTTGCTAATCGCCTGTAACCTTGCTGTTCCGGTTTTTCGCGCGTTTAACGCTCCAAATCAGATCCAGAACGTGTGTAACCATCCAATATCATCCCAACAACTATTCTAAACATGTTTAAACTAAAATCCTTCGTTTAGCCTCGTATTATCAGTCCTGCATGCAACCATGTAATCCAAACGCCATACCCATAGCATGAAACACCACATTAACATGCATAACTATAACCCTAATAATCAATTACTCAGATTTCATTAATCATGACATCAATATTATTCTGAACTAACCTAACAACATGTTAATCACTCATCTTTAATCATAAAAACCCTAGATATTAATCATAAACACACATAACACATGTATGATTGTTAGAATCCGATTAACAACACTCATTAACGATTTTCAGAAAGCTTTTTCGTTTTAGAACAGGTCTGGACCATTAGGGATTGAATAAAAATGTTTATAAAGATTGCATGGATGGAAACCAAACCTTAGATTTGTGAAAGGATGATGAATTAAGCTTGAAACCTTGTGTTTTGATCAAAAATCGCGTTCCAGAGGTTGTGTGTGTGTTGGGACGGGTTATGGGACGACTAGGGTTTGTATTATGAAGTTTAGGAGGTCAAGTATGGTATTTATAGTCGTTTCTAGTCGTCCAGCACGTAACACGCGATTGTGCAGACTTACACGCGATTAGGGGTCCTAATCGCATGTAACTACATGCATTTGGGGCCTAATCGCATGAAACATCATGCATTTGGCCCCCAATCGCCTATAACCCTGCCCAATCGCCCCTCCTATAGGCGATTAGCCACCCCTAATCGCCTATAGGGGCTTGTTCCTGGTATTTTGCGCGTTAAACCCCGTTTTAACATATGTTAGCACATATTCACATACCGACAAGTCACATAATGATTGTAAACACATAACACTTGTAAATACACATATTCACACTCGTTCACCAATTCCCGGGACTCGAGACTTATATGTTCCGTATGCCCTGACGATCCTACAAATCGTCACCGTTTGTACACTTGGTTAAGGACTGACATCTAATGAACCTCTAGACCAACATCCAATGATCTTCTAGACTAAACCGATAGTTCCCGAACCATAACCCGACTTAACTAACCCAGTTAAGTGCAATATACGCGTGACTCGCTAAGGTAGACTTTCATCTAGACAACGTTGTTAACCAGAATTTGCCGGGTGTCACATCATCCCCACGTTAAAAGAATTTTCGTCCCGAAAATTGCACAAGTACCAAAAGGAATAACGAAGGAAACAACAAAAGATAGAAACCAAAAATAGAAACCAAAAAGAGAGATTTACCCGAGTTGTCACAGCATGTGTGTGCTAGAGTCAACAAATCAACTTCTTCCTCTTCAATCCCGAAGAAGAAGACAAGAGTAGGTAAGAACCCAAGTAAAAGCGGATGATATAACACAGAAGTATGATGATGATGTAAGGACACCCCGACAAAGTACGTATCTCACTAAGAGACTCAAAGTATGTGACCGTCTAGTGTGTGTGACTCGGCTATAGACCAGACTCTACATGCAGTCCTAGTTCACTATAACCATTGGCTCTGATACCAATCTGTCACACCCTAAAATTTCCACTGCGGGGTTTTACCACGAGGCGCATGACAAACCAGGATTCAAGTCAACGATCACAATAAACAACACTATATGAAGTACGTAAACCCAAAAACATAGATTTCATAAGCGGAAGCATTTAAAGAATTTAATCTCTACAAAACAGTGTTCCCAAGTATCCAAGACACTTATTACAGAACATGCTACTAATCCTAGACGCCAATGCAGACCCGTGCGCCTAGTCCAACTGGTGCTACCTTAGCGACTTGAGAAAAACATGCCAAAAAGACGTCAACATATATAATGCTGGTGAGTTCACAGGTTTGTTCAATGTGATACCAAAAGTTATCAAAGAGTTACCATGTCCATACTATATCAATGTTACCAAGTACGCTGGCTAGGCGTATGTTTTTTACTACTACGATTGGAAAACCATTACTAGACTGTTACCAATGTTCGGCCCGCGTGTGTTCAGCAATGTTACCAATGTTACTAGTTCGAGACAACATGCACCCGCCCGGCCCTCCAAGCCGTCGAGTGGGGTCTGTTAAACCCAAAAGATCTATCCACATTTCCCCCGTTGTGCATCCCCGCATATTCATGGTTTTCCCCGCGACTTTCAAAGATCGTATTGCAATGCAAAGTTAAAATCATAGTATGACATATGTTACCAAAATAGTTTATCGCATGTTTTCTCCCCCAAAAGTTAAAGCAGTAAAAGTGGGGCCGTGAACTCACCTTAAGTTGCGTTCTTCAGTTAATAATAGAAAGCCAAGCCCTTGATAATCCCACTACCGGAGATCTATCAAAATGTTCACATAAATTTTCCGACTAATAACCATAAGGTTATCTAGTCCGTGATTGTCCAGATTGTGACCAAGTATGTTTTAAAACGTTTTAAGTGTTCAACCGACACACTAGACCGTCCCGACATCCCGTTGGTGACTCATTACCCTAACTAATCAAGTACACATAGATTACACACAAGGTTCAAGCATAAAACACTTAGTTTGTATCAAAAATCTCATTTTTAATCAATAGGGTCGAACCAGGAAACTAAATCCACCTTCGCCCCTTTTTAAGCCACCTTCAACCTTTTTTAAACAGATTTGACCAAACTGTCCAGGTTCGACCCAGGGATTCCACATTCAACCACCCGATCGGTCGAATGTGCCCAGGTTCGACCCTGGCAGAATACTTTTCCCAAAAACGCTTCAAAAACATCCGAAAACATCTCCAAACATTATCAAACACAGCAGTTACGCATGAATAACTTATCCCTACAAAACCCCACCAATTCTGCCCCAAAACCTATTCGTTTTAGCTCTTTCCCAAAATGGCAAAGATTATGGAAGTGTCACATCATGCTTGTAATCTTTACCTAATTTGGAAACTTTTCAAAATCAATCCAAAATCATCTTAAAATGCATAGTTTATCATGTAATTGGAAACCCCCAATAGTTCTATTGATAATACCAACATGCAACAAGCCCTAGATTCAATAAGATCCCCAAATTAGACTTGATATCATAATCTATCTAATTATAACCTTCAATAATCCTAAACTATCATCAATAGCAGCCCTAGATCATGTTTCTAGCATTAGCACAATAGCAAATCATTAAACAACACATAATATCACATAACACATAATTAACATATGTTTATTGATATGAAAACCTATGTTTAATGATAGGGTTTAGGTTTAGAAAGATGTTTAAAAGGTTTTTATTAACAAAAACATCCTTAGAACAGATCTGGACATTTAGGGTTAGATAAAAACGAATTAAAATACTTGAAAAAGATTTAAAATTATGAACACACCTTGGATTCTTGATTAGATGTTGTTGGTAGGTTAGATTATGAAAAATAAGAGCAAAAACTCCTTCCTTAGTGATTAAAATCGTTTGAGAGTGTTTAGAGACGGTTAGGGTTTGTGAAATGGTGAAAAATGACAAAGTTTGGTATTTATACTAGTCCACATTCGCCCCTTTCACCTGGGCGAATGTACCCACGTTCGCCCCTTTCTCAGGGTCGAGCGTACCTTATCTGGTCGAATGAGATTTTATTATTTTCACATTCCAGGTTCGCCCCTTCAGTAAGGGTCGAACCAAGATTATTTTCCAGGTTCGCCCCCACGCTGTGGTTGAACCTGGACCTATGTTTTTCTAGTTTTCCAGTTTGTCATGTTTAACGTATTTTAACGCATCCTAACACATGAACATGCAATCTTAGTCTATGTTTAACATATTTAAGCATGGATGATTATCTACACATCGTTTAAACACGTCTTTGCATATAATCCACCATATAACACTTAATTTACACATAACACTTAATTAGTTAATGTAATTTCACCAACAACGGGACCCGGTACTAGTGTATTCCCAATACGACTCCCAATGATCCTCCAGATCATTGAACCCTGGACAATCCTATCCTATCCTGACCCGACTCAACTAACCTGGTTAAGTCCGTTTATAAATGTTTCTCGCTAAGGTAGACTTAGGTGTTACTAAAATGTTTAAGCCAAATATGCCGGGTGTCACACTTTGCAACAATTTAAGTAACTCAATGTATCAGCTAAATCGTAGCCCCTTGGTTCTCTATGCCACCCTTACTCCTAAGGACTCTCTTTCTCCCTTGAAGCACACACGCAACACACAAGATTGAAAGAAGAAAACAAGAAAATATGTATGGTGATCAACGCATTTGTGTTATTGAAAGAATTCATGATGCATCTCTTTATATTTGGAGATAGTACAAGATACATCAAAGACTGGTAACGTGTATACTGTAACGAAGAGTAAAAAAGTGAGTGGTAGATAAATTTAGGTGAGGATGTTGGTAGTTGGAACATATCAAACTATGTGCTAATACCATATCCCAGATGAAGTGTGAGTCAATATCAATACTTTTTTGCATGCTAACTAAACAACAGATTGGCTTCTAAGTATGTAAAGCCAATGTTGTCACTTCTAATTTGATGGACCGGTAAAAGTATATGTAACTCATAAAGAACACAAGTAGTCCATCGAATCTCAATAGTAGAATGAACAATAGAAGTAGAAGATACTCGGCTTCGGTACTGGAGTAAGCAACAATGCTAGAGCAAGTTCTTTAATTTTGTTTAACTAATTTACTTGATGATGTAGGGTGAAGTTCTTGTACAAATGACATTTTTCGTATAAAATGTGAGAAGTCTATATAGGCATTGTGTTTTAAATTTTAGGCATGATGTTTTATATTCTTTTGGTATAATATTATATAGAAAAACACAAAACATAACAATTAAAAACAATAATTAACGTATTATTGACATGCAATCTAAAACTTCATACGAAGAAAATAATCAGTGTGTTTTAAATTTCATGTCTAGAATATATCTGACTGTGTTTTAAATTGTTACGTTTTGTGTTTTTCAGTATAAAACAATGCAAAAGGGATCGTAAACATCATAGCCAAAATTTAAAACACAATGACTACATAAACTTTTCACACTTTGTACAACAAATATCTTTTGTACTGAAACCTATATCTAATGATGTATACGTATATTATGATTGATTCTTTAATTTAGTTTTTATTTAGTGTGTTAAGAGATAGGTTTCCTGCTTTGTTTCGGCTAGAAAATAACAAAAACTGCCTTGTGTCGGATGTGGTTTCGATGGAGAACATGGAGCTTGAGTTCAGTTGGAATTGGAAAAGGACGCCTCAAGATGAAGAATCGATGTTGCGGCTTAACAGTCTACAAAAAATTCCGCAGCAGATTTCGGTTCGGTTGGGGCAGGATGATTGGCGATGGAGTGGTGATAAAGATGGATGTTTCTCGACGGATGCTGTGCGGAATTGGTTTGTTGGGGATCAAGAAGTTAATCGGCAAAATGTATTTGAATGGTGCAAATGGTTACCTAACAAATGTAATATCTTCATGTGGCGTGCCTTGATGGATCAGATTCCAACTAAAGTCGCCCTTACAAAGAGGAATATTTTTACAGAAGATATCCGTTGTGTGCTTTGTAAGGAAGGGGAGGAAATGGTGGACCATGTTTTTTCTGGATGTGGTATCTCAACCGGGGTGTGGGATATTGTATCTAAATGGTGTGGTATTCCTAATTATTTCACTTTTAGCTTTAAAGATGTGATGGAGCTTCATAACATGCAAGGTATGTCGACAACACACAGAGATTGTTAGAGGGGTGATTATAGCGTCTTATTGGAGGTTATGAAAAGCTAGAAATGAATTGATATTTGAGAACAAAGTGGTTAAAGTCGTGGAGATAGTGGCGGACGTCAAGGCGCTAACATATTTATGGCATAGTAATAGTAACAATAGTAAAGATTTGGATTGGGAGAATTGGTGTAACTTATATTTGATGTAACGTTTTGTGGCGGACTCTACTCTCCGCCTTGGAGAGTAGGAGATTTTCGCGTTTGGTGTTAATGAAATTCTCTTAAAAAAAATCTATACATATAATAAACCAAAACCATTTTAATGACATGGCACTTAAAGAGAGTATTCTCTTCATTGAGTGTGCCATGTGTCATCCCATGTGGCAAGGGCTTTATTTTAGAAAAATAATAATTTAAAATTTAAAAACAAAATTAGATTTTTATCTCTAATGTTTTCTCCCATAACTTTTAAACGTTAATATCTTTTATATACGAGATTTTTTAAAGAAAAAAATTACACCAAATTAACGAGCGTTTTATTACCTTTCCAACGGGTACCATAGTGCTATATAAAAAACGGAGAAAAAAACGACTATTTTTTGTGTGGTTTTGTCCATACAGGAAAAAAAACACAAAGTGTTCAGATTATTCATTAATCATGTATAAGCAAGTCATTAGTTATGTTCAAATCAGTAAATATGATTTTTATTTACAACATGTGTTAGCATTGGAGTTGTACATTGTTTTAGGTTAGGTTTTAATATTATAGTTATACAGTGTTTAAGGTTATGCACTAATATTAAAGATACATTATTAATTGTTTTAGGTTAAGTGCTACCCGAAACTTTCCTGCATGTAACTGTAAAACGCATCAGTCTATTTCAGGTGTAAAATTGATATTTCAAATTAGATTTCTCAACCCAGGACGCTCCCGGGATATATTAGTTTTAAAAAAATTGTGGGTTTGGGTCGAGCCTGGGATTAGGTGATACCCGACTCAATTACCCTTTTTTTTATATTAGAATATGATAACTTATGGCAAAGATTTGTTTAAAATAATAATAATAATAATAATATTCATTAATCATATATTAGCAAGTTATTAATTATGTTGTCATTTTAGATATTTTATTATGTAATTGATATGTTTTTTTTCTACCATATTCTGAAATAGCTCAAATCTTATTGTATGCAGTTAAAGACCTTTGACTGAATGTATTGGTGCTAAACAATCTTTGTCCCCTTGAAGTGGTTGGGATCTTAATATTCTGTTTTAGGTGTTGATCTTGTAAGGTGAAATTGATCTTTTGGTATTTTTTTTTAAAGTATCTAATGTAAGTTGATACATAGATACCATTTTTATAATTTAAATACTTCCAATTTTATTCAATTTACTTAGATTTCTTAATCTGGAACGCTCCCGAGGTATAAGCTAGTAAATAAATAAAAACTCACATTTTACTTTCTATGCTCCAGTATTATTCCTTTGCCCGTGAAAAGCGTATTTTTTATATTGGCCACGTGAGTGTCAGGGAATTACAATCTTTGTTACATCGCACTATTTTCGTCAATGAAAAGAAAACTTTATTAAAAAAAAAAGGCTTTTGAAAAGCAACAATAATGTAATAAATAACTTAACTCTTCTTATATTTTAGTATATTCACCATAAAAAGTATGTAAATTTGAGAACGTTCGTGAAGAAAATAGGTCATGACAAATTAAATTTAAATCTTTACACATAAAAAGTGTGTAGTTTATTAAATAATTATATTTTAATATGTAACGGTGTGATTTTTTTTAAATATACTTAAACACTTATAAATGTGACAAATGCTCCTTATCTCAGAATAAATATAAATTATGTTTATTATATTTATTTATGGCCATCATTATCATTTATATTATACTAGTTTTTATCCCGGGAGCGTTCCGGGTTGAAATATCTAATATAACATAATAAAATATATTATTATTATTATTATTATTATTATTATTATTATTTTAAACAAATCTCTGCCATAAGTTATCATATTCAAATATAAAAAAAACGAATCTTTGTGCCGGTGTATAAATCTAGTGTCATTACAAATGAATTCGGAAGTTTGTAATCGATCATTCTAAAAAGAACTAACATAAAATAAAAAAAAAGTTAATTATTGAAATATCGAACGCATTAGTCTAAGGGTTATGTGATGCGTTAAAAAATTCATGGGTATATGATCGGGTATTTGGGTATGTTGTTTCGGGTAATCGGGTCGGGTATCACCTGATCCCAGACCCGACCCAAACCCACAATTTTTTTTAAACTAATCCCAAACCCGACACAATACCTGTCGGATTACAAAAAATAGTCATTTTTTTCTCCATTTTTATATAGGACTATGGTACTCGTTGGAAAGATAATAAAACACTCGTTAATTTGGTGTAATTTTTTTCTTTAAAAAATCTCGTATATAAAAAATATTAACGTTTAAAAGTTATGGGAGGAAACACGAGAGATAAAATAATAAAGGTTTAAGATTTAGATTTAGTAGATTAGGTATTTAATAGATTAGGTTAAATCATATTTATTTCTTTTTTTTAATTGGTTTAGAGTTGCCACATCACATCCTATGTGGCATCTTTAAAATGAGAGATTGCATAAGAGTATGACATGTAGGATTATTCCCTTTGCAATATATATATATATATATATATATATATATATATATAGGGGAAAGTTAATTTGAGAACACCTATATTTCGTGCGAACCGTGAGAACGGCATCTAAAACCATTCAAATTCAAAATTTATTTTTACATTTATCTTTATTACTAAAATACAATCTCAAAAACACAATTTATGCGAAAAAATTCAAACGTATACAAAAATAAATTGTTTTTACAGATGTGTAAATTTACTGCTTATACATGTGTAAACTGTTTCATTTACACATGTGTAAAAAGTTAATTTGAAAGTGTTTTTGCAAGAAAAGATGAATTATTTGGAAAGAAAATTCATTTATTAATGTTGTATTTTGATTATAATGAGGTTTGTATTAAAAATTTTTGATTTTGATTGATTTTTTACTTGTTCTCACGGTTCTCACAATATTTAGCGTTCTCAAGATAACCCTCCCCTATATATATATATATATATATATATATATATATATATATATATATATATATATATATATATATATAGGGGAGGGTTTAAATGAGAACACTTATCTTTTGTGAGAACCATGAGAACAAATCCCAACCATTCATTACCTTCCCTTATGTTTTAATCAAAAGGTTAAATTAGTAATTTTACCATTCCCATCTTCTCTGCTGATTTCATTATTCACGCCAAATTCAATCGTGAAAAATCATTGAAGCTTTATACAAACCTAAATCAAAGCTTCATTCAATTCCTTCCTAATACATCTTGTAATCCGACACATCTGAATGTGGTTTAAGGTTAGTGTTGTTCTATATCATCAATTTGTTTGTAGTAGTATGTCTGCAGCATTTGATTTGACTTCTTTCTAATCAGCCCATGTGATTCAATCCTAACATTCATACACTTGATATTAAACTTAATTCTAGGTTGCACTGATTTCTTAACCGATTGATGATTTTGTACCACAATTTCAATTCCTATTTTAGTTATTAATTTTGCCCTAATTAGTTTGGATTTGGTTAATTGCATTATTGATGATTCGAGACATATTTTATAAATGAATCTGGAAACCACAAACTTCATTTTTTTCCTGCATTTATAACTTTTTATGGTCATCATTTTCGTCATGATAGACAACATCAAACATGACCAGAATTTTTTCAAAAATCTGTGATTTTTGGGCAAATTTTGTAACAATGGTGGGACATAAAGACCTATCAACATTGGAGTATTCTCTGGCGTCGATGATCGAAATGTTCTTGCGGTCCATGGGAATCAGATGACTTATGTTCATACATCTGCCAAGAGTGATTAAAAATTGTTACGTTGTTTATACTAAATTTACAAGATATGGTTTTATGCACATAAGGTGTTTGATGTAATGTCACGTCAAGATTTTTCCTGTGTAAGTTGGGTTATTGAGGTGGAAATTTTGGGCTAATTGTGGGGTTTGTTTGGTTAATTGAAACTAACTATTGGGTGTTTGAAGTTCTCAAAAAAAAAAAAAAAAAAAAAAAAAAAAAAAAAAACTGAAATGACACAAATTTATGATATATGAATTCATGCACTTAACCGGTTTGATGTAATATCATTTCATGAATTCGACTTTGTACATTGTAATTTGTCATATAACTTTCTGTTCTAATTTACACATGTATAAATGCTTAAGGCTTTCTTTGTGTAGAAAAACTGGTATGGTTGTTTGATTTACACATGTGTGCCGGATAAGGTATTAACCCGTAAAGCTTGCTTCTTTTGTTCAAGAATTCAAGGCTATTAAGAACAACTTTTTTTGAAGAGTTCTTAAATGATCCAAGTTCTCATAAACATGTGCTCATTCAGATCTTGAAAATGTGTCTATTGTGGCTTATCAAGATATTAGGAACAAATGTTGTCAACAACTTGCCTTTTGATTGATCCGAGAGAAAAAGCTAAAGTTTAGAGCAAGAAGGATAAAAGGAGGTCCAAATTTTGTGACAAACCTGGCTCCCATGATTCTTGGAGCTATCCTAAAAAACAAAACCGAAATGATGAAGATTATAACGAAGATAGTCATAGTGATGATAAACATAGTTTCTTTTTTGTTTCTTTAGTTTTAGTTTGAATAAGGTATTCATGTATTATGATTTTTAAACACTTAACATTTAGTTGAATTTGAACTTTTGTTTTGATGTTGGATTTTACGGTTTTATGCTTTATTATTTCATTATTCTAATATTATTATGCGTTTAACCTTGTTTACTTATTTGTTATCAAATTGTATTTATGTAAGTGTTTGTTTTACACATATGTAAGTGTCTGTTTTACACATGTGTAAATCAAATGCACTCTTATGTAAGTCTTCACTCTCACTTATTTGTTTTACACATTTACGTAAGAAGTACACATGTGTAAAAATTTCATATTTATTTTGTTTTACATATATGCATTTGTACTACATATGTGTAAAATGTTCGGCGTCACTTATTGGTTTATGTTTTACAAATTTTGCAACTGATTTACATACGTGTAACTATTTGCTAAAACTTATTTGTTTATGACGTACGTATGTTAAGCTGTATTACACGTCTATAATCGTTAATTGTCACTTATTTATTTTTGTTTTACACATTTTGCAGTTAATTTACATATGTGTAAATTGTTCACTGACACTTATTTGTTTCTACATTTCACATTTACAACTGTATTTATTACACATGTGTAAATTGTTCGTTGTTATTCTATTTTTATTACATATTTGCAGTTCATTTACACACGTGTAAATAGTTAACGGTCACTTATTCGTTTCTATTTTACACATTTATAGTTGTATTACACATGTGTAAATTACTCATTGTCACTTATTTATTTTTGTTTTACACATCTGCAAGCTCATTTACACATATGTATATTACTCATCTTCACTTATTTGTTTTTGTTTTACACATTTGCAGTTCATTTACGCATGTTGAAACTACTAATTATCACTTATTTGTTTTTGTTTTACACATTTGTAGTTCATTTACAGGTATGTACATTGTTCATTGTCATTTATTTGTTTTTGTTTTACATATTTGAAGTGTTATTACCCATGCGTAAATTGCTCATTATCACTTATTTGTTTTTGTTTTAGATAGTTGCATCCTAATTACACATGTTTAATACGTTCAAAAGCATTAAATTACCCAACAAGTCATAATTCTTGATATACAGTAATCATCATAACATAAAACTAAAAGTTACAATCCTTGTTATGCGCTAACCATGATAACATAAAACTAAAACTGATAATCAAAAGTTTTTTCCAAGGTCCGCTGCTTTCTTTATCGCATCTTCTCGGTGAATATTCGTTCCTAAAATACAATACTCGCAACATATCCTTTCTGTCTTTTGCTTTTCTTTTCTTTGAAGTTTCATTCCTAGTTCTTCACATGACTTTCTTTGTACGGTGTCTCATCAGAAATACTCCACAATCAACACCATTTGCCTTTATTGCTCAAGTTATATTTAGTTTTCCAAGTTCCACAGCGTTCCTTTGATCCTATTTTCCATGACCCACTAATTTGAAGTAAACATGTGTGTCTGCATCAACAAAGAATATCCATAAACTTCTTACATACGCATTTATAACATGTCACTTACACATGTGTAAACACGTCACTTACACACGTGTAAACAACTTATTTACACGTGCTTAAAATATTTACTACACATGTTTAACCATACTTATTTATTTTAATACCATTGTTCTTGTGTTATAAGTTCACATGTGTAAGCATTTTTCTACACTACATGAATATGTTTTGAAGCTCAAGTATAATGATATACACATGTGTAAACTTTCATATATGTATTGTGACTTTTTATAAGTTTATTTTATATTACATACCTTCATCTTTGACAACTTCTTGGATTCTCTTTTATTGTTCTCTTTCCCTGTGATCATCATCTTTTTAGTTTCTCTTTCATTTATTCAATCTATGGTGCTTAACATAAAACTTCATATATATTATTTTTTTAGTTATAAATGTATATTTGTACTATGTACCTTCCCATGAGGCAACATCTTAGAGCTTCTTTTCCTGTGCTTCTCTACACCAAAACCAACTTCTACTAAACATATTTGAAAGTATCTTCAACATCAATTTCACTTTTAAAGAACGAATCAGAACAAATACACGGCCGATTCACCAATATCACTACATATTTAATACCTGAAAACATCACAGCAAAATTTATAAACCCTAAAAAGTAAAACAAAAATAAAAACCCTAGATCCATAACCAAACAAGAACTGCAAATATGAAGAACAATCAGGTGAATGAATCGAATATCAATTAAATATACACACACCTTGAATCGAAAATATGAAGAACAATCAAGGTCATGACTGTAGGTTTTGGAAGCTCCAGCTTAGGATTTCGTGAGGAAGACAAACAGGGGTTAACAATTTCTTTGATGGGGAGGATTTTTTTAAATGCCATTTGACAATTATACCCTTTTTAGTTTTTTTTCTTTGGTCCCCTTTCTCATTAAAACCCATCTAATCTTAGCCCTTAATTTAAGATGATCTAGGGATGAAAATTGTTCTTAGTGTTCTCACAAAAATTCATGTTCTCAAGATAACCCTCCCCTATATATATATATATATATATATATATATATATATATATATATATATATATATATATATATAGGGAAAAGTGAATACGGTGCTGTTAGGCGTGTAAGCTTACACGCAAAACCCATCAAAACTACGTCGTTTTGATTAATTTAACTAGAATTTTTATTTCACTCACTACTCTCTATCCAGATTGATGGATGCGTTCCTTGGTCCACTTAAATCTTCCAAACTAAATTCTATGTTGGTGAATTTTTTAGAAGAGCAAAGCATTAAAAAATATTCCAAACAATCTGAAATTCATTCACAAGATCCTAATGTGGGAAGTTCGCAAGTAAACATGATACCTCAAATTTCTATTCGGGATCCACTAGTCCATACAAATAGTAAAGCTCGCCCTAAAAGTGCAACTAGAATCAAATCTTCCCTTGAAGCACCAAAAAAGAGAGCTTGTTCGCACTGCAAGCTACTAGGTCATTATATCAGCAGTTGTTCGAAAAAGAAGGTAAGATACATATATTAATAATTAATTGGTGTTAGTACAATACTTATATTAATTTTTGCAGGCAGAAGAGTCGTTACAAGAACGAGAAGGATGATATCCGAATTGACAGTTTTGCATATTTGTAATGACTTATGGTGGGTGGCACTTGTTTTGTAGAAACTAGAAAATAAATTTATTTTGTAGTTTAATGAAATCGAATTAAGGTCAAATGAAAAGGATTAAAGTATCTGTGATTATTTTTTTACAATGGTTTTTGATATTTATTGAAATCAAACTAACTTCAAATGGATTGAAATATAGTGAAGTAAAATGAAAAGGGTCAAAATATAGTGAAATAAAATGAAACGGGTCAATACATAATGAATTGAGATGAAACGGGTCAATATATAATGAATTGAGATGAAACGGGTCAAAATATAATGAACTACAACGAAATGGGTCAAAATATAGAATGAAACGGATCAAAATATAATGAGTAGATACAAACGGGTCAAATAATGGTGAATTAGAATGAAACAATTTTAAAATATGAGAACTATCAAAGTATAGCGAATTAAAACGGAGAACTACAATGAAACGGGCCAAACGGGTCAAAATATAGTCGATCTCATGTACTTTGAGAATGTGGCAGTTGGATTTGGAGGAACATTCTTGATTGGTGATGGTAATGGAACTCAGTTTGGCATGGTGATGGTTACCAAAGAACTTGTGGTGCACCAGCAATAACATACAAAAACACACTCTCTACTATATTGCCACTAAGACTAGTGTTCATGGCTAGTTTAGATGATTCATTTCGGTTTGGCTGTTAGTATTTGGAATATTGATAGATTGTCCTTAGTATGGCTGCTAATGTGAAAATAATAATCATTCAACATGTACAAACTTAGGAACACAAACTCTATTTATAACAAAGAAAACTAGCTTTACACACACTCTGCTATATTGCCCCTAAGACTAGTCCTCCTAGCGGCAATAAGACCAACCTTTTACGTAGGTAAATTGACTCCGGGTTGAATTCGGCTCCAACCGATTTGATCTTCCTGCCACTACCGATAAAAATAATTGAGTCCGACCCCCTCCGATTCGACAACCAAGCTTCGCCACTGGTGATGGTTACCAAAGAACCTGTGGTACACCATCAGTAACATACAAAAACACCACATCCTTTGGTCCAACATGGTGAAAGAACATAATTCATGAGGTCCTTACTGTTCTAGTGTCCACATGACATAAACATATAAAAATCATTCATAATCAAAGAGTATAGTATTATTCCTGTAAGAACATAATTTATAGTGTGGAAAATCTCACAAAATAAAGAATCGATATGAAACAAAGCTATTTAAAAACATGATTTTAAAAATAAATAAAACCCATTTTTATCTTTCTTGTCAATTTGGTAACAACAGCCAATCATTCATCACTGACAACCTTCTCCTCTGTGGCACAATTGCAATGGGTTTTCGATGGATGGGGAAGAATGATTTGTGAAGAATTGTAAAGTCGGAAGATTTAAGTGGACCAAGGAACGCATCCATCAATCTGGATAGAGAGTAGTGAGTGAAATAAAAATTCTAGTTAAATTAATCAAAACTACGTAGTTTTGATGGGTTTTGCGTTTAAGCTTACACGCCTAATAGCACCGTATTCACTTTCCCCATATATATATATATATATATATATAGATTGATCATTTACTATAATATCCCTAAGTTTATAATAAGTGGTTCTTTGATGGACGGAATTACCCTTACTAAACCTAATTAGGTTGTCCCCTGTGTGTACACACTAAAGGGAACCCAATCAAGATGACGGTGTCTTCCATTACAGAGGTTCCTGAACGGTTAGGCAAATCAAGTACACTTAATTAAATCTTATGTTTATTCTTTATGTTCTTATGAAATATAATCAACACCTTATATTTACTTGTGTCTAATATGTGGATGTTTCACATATTTGGTGTAATGAGCAATTACCGGTAGTTAGGTTAGAGTGTGTGTTGTGGACACGCGAGTGACTAGACGTGGGTAGCCACAACAATCCCACGCTCACCCCAGCCACAACAACCTCACGCTAAGCCAACGCGAGCATGCTCACGACGCGAAGAAAGGAAATTGTGTTAGATTTGTATAGGTTGTGGTCGCGCAGGTGCTCACCCCCAGCCACAACAGCCTGGTGTGACCGGGTTGCTTGAGAGTCACGTCGGTAGCTCACGGCAGTGCTCACCACGAGCCACAACATACAGCCTTAGTCTACAGATGATTGTAAGGACGAACGAAGCTTGTGAAGCACAATCATAAATATCCAAAGTTGATCCGTGTGGTTCTAAAGGATGGTGCACGCTCCCATCAAGACGAGTCCTTAATTGACAAATGATATTAAAGCTACCTTGACCAGTTGGGTTATCTTATGGGCAAATTTCGTTCACCAAAATTAATAATTTATGGTTGCATAATAGTGTGGTAGGGACGGGATACAACATACTTTGTAAACGAAATATGATATACATTAGGTCAAGCATGGTCAATCTTGATCGATCATAATGAATTATAACTAAACATAGTCATAATATGTTTGGATTCGGGCATCTGTTTAAATATTTATAAAATCTATACTTTATATTAGTGTACGTTAAATAACAAGGTTATTCAAATCAGAAGAATGAGGATGCGTGTTAAAAACACAAAACATATATTTATTCCCAAATCAGCGATCCAATTACTAAACTAATCAGACAATAAATAACATGCAACACCATACGGTGTTCAATTTTTATACCTTGGACGAAAAACTGAAAGACTCACACTAAGGATGCAATGAACGATTCTGCTAGTCAGCTGTATCACAAAATCACCAACTTTAGAGATCCAACCTGAAGACACGCAAACTAGATCTAATCCAGAATATCAACCCGAGGTAGCCACATAAGGTGGTTGATGGTGGTGGTGGCCGAACACAGGGCACACACGCCAAGAAAGGCGGTGCATGGGGTATACGGCCTGGTCGACAATGGTGGCGTGGGATCGTAGTGACCGAGGGTGATGGTTGACGATGATGATGGTGGATGGGTGAGAGGGCGGTCGAGAGGAGAGATGGAGGGAGGAGCATAGTCACATAGTTCGCGGTACGATCCGGTACGGAACGTGGAACGAGTTCGCAATTCGCTAGGTCCCTAAAATTCGGTTCGCGCAGGGGTAGGCTCATTTCGGATCGCCCCGGTATGATGTACCATGTAATTTGGTACGATGTACAAATTAAACTAGGTATTAAAATATTTAAAAATATTTTTACGTACAAATTTACAAGTATAAGGACCAAATGTTTATATACACAAACTAATTTTATACTCTTATGTAAAATTTAGAAGTTTTAGACATTATATGTAAAAAAATGATAGATAAGGGGTTAAATATGAAAATTGATAAAATTATTTACAACTCAAAAATCCTGAAACAAAACAAAAAAGCACACTTGTTTACAGCTGTCCCATTCGTGTCTTCAAAAGCAAAAAGATAACATATGCCTTTGAATTATTCTCCTTCCTGTCTAAACAAACATAAACACTAAAGACGAGGTGATTAGATTAGGGTTCCGGTGAATTTCCCGGTAAGTTGTATTTCTTTAATTCATCTTCCTCCTTGTTTTTGGCAAAAAAAATCCAGCAAGTTTGTCCGCCCTTTCCAATTCTGGTTCGGTTCGATGTTCCCATGAATTTGCGTACTTGTTTCGAATTATATGAGATCGCGACTCCAATATTGAGTGGTACGATCGAAGTTGTCAGCTGGGAACGTCATAATCATGTACCGAATAGCGACCCGGAGCGAACCCGGAACACGTTCGTACCGTGTTTCGGTACGGACGATCCGGAACGGAAAACGTGGCATGTATAGCGAACTATGTGACTATGGGGAGGCGGCGGATGTGTTGTATTTTTATTGCAACTCTTAATCAATGATTATCGTGTTGTATTTTGATTACAACTCTTAGGGGATGTTTGGTTGGCACTTAATAGCCACTTAATAGACCAACACACCTGAATCGGTAAGATATATGTGTTTGGTTCGGTCCACTTAATGAGAAAGAGATCTGAATGGCCACTTATTAATTCAGATTTGAAAACCAATCTGAATAAAAAAAAAATCATTCCTTCCCTACTTGCCCTTTTCAGTCTACTCCTCCCCAAGACCCTATTCTCACACCACGCCACTTCTACATCTCCGCCTCCTCCTTGTTGCCGCCCGCCGCCCTTCTCAGTCTACTCCTCCCCAAAACCCTATTCTCACTACGTCTCCTCTCCATCAACGATTTTCAACTTAAAACGGTTAGACTTCCACTCGAAAAATCTTTATTTTTTTACATATATGGTTACAATTTTTTTTTTCTAGATCTCCTATTTTAAAAGTGTAATCACATATGATGTTTGATATGATTTTAAAAGGTGGATGAAGTAGGTCTATTTGTTGGTTTATTTGTCAGGTTTATTGTTGGTTCACTTTTCAAGGTTACATATACAAATTAGGTTGATAAATTGGTTTATTTGATTGATTATAGAGTGGACAGATTATACTACTTCTTAAGTTGGTTAATTTGTCATGTTTGTTAGGGGTGAGCATATATTGGGTCGACCCGAAAATTACCCAAAAACCAGGCCGAAAGTGTCCCAAAACTGAACCGGTAATAGCTATTTAAGTACAACATCGGTCTTATATTTTTGCCAATTTCGGGTTCGGTTCGGTTCGGTTCGGTTCTCGGTTCCGACCCTAATCAAACCGATAATGTTTGCGCTGGACCAAAAATTAAAATCAAAAGAAGGGCACATCGATCAATTAACCTAAAACAACACACATGGAGACATCTATATACAAGTAATACAGTGATGTATTTATTAATGAATATATAGAGAGGAGAAGAACTTTTTGTACGTTTACAGAACTCTTTTTAGCACTTGCTTCCCATAAATCATCTATATTTTTCACATAGGCCAATAAATTTGTAGAAGCTTTAAGAAGTAGGGATGAGCTCGGGACGGTATCGGTACCGAACCGATACTGATCCCGACAATACCGATACCGATCCCGACAATACCGATACCGAAAAGTCTAAAAAACCAATACCGATACCGATTATCCCGGTACGGTATCGGTATCGGTACGGTACCGGTGTGGTATCGGTATTTTACCTTAAAATACCGATACCATACCGATCCCGTATCGATACCGATAATACCGAAACCGAAAACCTCTAAATGTGGGTACCGATACCGAACACCCTCGGTTCGGTATCGGTTCGGTACGGTACGGGATCGGTATTTTTTCGGTTCGGGATCGGTTTTCGAGACCGTATGATCATCCCTATTAAGAAGAGTGCCACTTGAGCATTCCGATTTGTGTACACAATTGTTTGAAGGATCTACTTCTAATGGCTTTGATAGTTGGGGCCCGACCGCTAGAATTCCTCGTACTACTGTGGATGTGCTTGATCGAAGTGGCATTGAAGAGATTGATGGTACTCAAATGCCACATGAAGTTTCTAGTCACGAGTCTTCGGATCGTTCTAAACATAAAAGAACACAACCGACTCAAGTTGTTATTGATTAGTTACCAGTTCAGTCTAAAAAACCAAAGGCAAGGAATCATTTAATGCAAAGATCATAGATACGGGGGAGAATATTAGCAAAGTTGCAAATGCGTTGCTTGAGAAACACCAATCAAATGATATGGAGAAGTGTCTGGAGAAGTTGACAACATTAGGATGGGGACAAACAGATGCGAAATACCAGACAACGCTTTTGCTATTTTCTGAGAGTGTTGATATTAGGAAAATGTTTCTTCTACTTGAGCCACAAATTTGTGAGATATGGATTAAGAATGCGGGAGCGAAGTATGGGTTGTTTTGAGGTTTTATGTTATATGTTAGTGATTGTCTTTTTGATGTTATCTTTTGGGATGTCTTTTGGATGTTATGTTTTGGGATGTCTTTTGGATGTTATGTTTTGGGATATATTTTTATTATATTGTTTTGATAATTTTGTCTGACAGGTAACCTATGGACTCGGATGAGGAGATTATAGTCTTTGTGATGCTTTGTTGGCATTGGTTTCTATTAGTCTCAAGAAGACAAGAAAGGATAAGAGATCTTAATTCGGCACTGACCGGTCATGAATACACACAAGAATTGTTGCATGGATCTTCTACACAATGTCATGAGATGATGCGCATGTCACGTGATGCGTATGTACTATTGTGCAATCATTTTAACCAAAGAAATTGGTTGCAGAGTAGTAGGTCAATAACATTTGAAGAAAAGATAGCTATGTTTTTATTGTCATAAGACATAATGAGCGTTTTCGAATGATTAAACGAAGGTTCCAACACTCAACAGAAACAATTCATAGATGTTTTCATGAGGTCCTAGATGCAATGATGGTATTCGCAAGAGAAGTTATAGTACCAACATCTTCTAATCCAATCACAAATGCTTCAGAACGACAGAGAAGGCTAAAAGAAATATTTCCTGGAGCAATTGGTGCTTTGGATGGAACTCTTGTGCATGCGGTTGTACCTATAGATCAACAGACCCGTTACAGGGGTAGAGGAAAAGGTGAATGCTTTCAAAATGTGTTGGGAATCTGTAATTTTGATATGATATTCACCTTCGTATTGGCTGGATGGGAGGGCATTGCACATGATTCACGTGTTTTGAAAGAAGTTGCATTTAATCAGAATTCCTGCTTTTACTTCCCCCCCCCCCCAAGGTTTTTTAATCATTCGTTAACTTCGATGAAATTGTTCATTATTTTTTATGTTATAATTTTGATATTAATGTTTACAGGCAAATATTACCTTTGCGATGTTGCGTACACCAACACTAGTGGGTTTATGACTCCCTACCGTGGGACAAGATATTGGTTAGCGGATTTTCGACGACAACGTGCATTGACGAAGGAAGAAAAATTCAATCATGCTCACGCTCAACTCGTTATTGAGCGCGCATATGGTGTTTTGAAGGCAAGGTTCCCAATCCTAAAACAAATGGCCCCCTTTGCATTTCCAATACAAAGAGACATTGTGATTGCTTGTTTTGCCATCCATAACTTTATAAGGAAATGGAATATTAATGATCAGTTATTTATGGAATACGACGAGAACACATTGTTTACAGAAATGCATGAAGAGGAAAGTGGTGGTCAGTCCGTTTACGACATGGAATGGGGTTCACAAAGCGTTGAGTATATGTCTACTTTGTGTGACAAGATAGCAACTCAACTAATGTCAAATGCTTAATTTCAATTTGAATTTTAGTTTATTTACATGGATTATGAAGGATTTGTGTGTAATACGGATTTTCTATGATGATTTGTATTTTCTACCTTATAATTATTCATTATTCAGAATTCTGACGAAATAGATACATTTAAATTAGCAAGAAATAGTTCACAGGGGTAAAACAGACATTCTACATAGTCATTCAGAGATTCAACCAAACAGCATGTAACAACCGGCAAAATTAAGGTAATTCCGTACTAATTAATTAAACGCGATTAACGTAATTAACCGTAATTATGTGCTGAATATTTAATCGAGGCCTTAGAAAGATAGGAATTCCCAAATAATGCATAGGAATGCATGAGTTTAATAGCAAAGCATGATAGGATCGTGCGCAGACAAAACTATCCGGTATGGACACTGGCAATTACCCGGTAAAACTGAAATAAGCGAAACGAACACCGGACACCCGGAATATAAAATAAATAATATTTCCACAAAATATTATGAGTTTTGGAAACCCAAAACCATACGTAAAAGCTTATTGCACTAATCTCCCGGTAACGAATAAAGTGCGCGTACCGCACCCGATACGCGCGTAACACGTAAATTCACCCGACAGAAACCGAAATAAATTATCAGTAATTAAACTGGGCATAATTTTATAAATATTAACGGTATTTTAATATCGAGGGAAAACGCGACGAAAATTCAAGAAATACCCGGGCGGTACCCGGAAGGGACTTGCTTAAGCATAATGTGAAGAGTTAATTAGCAAAGTGGACCCCACCAAGAGCCCATAGGGGGGCCGGCCAAGGGCCACTTAGAGTGGAAGTTCACTTAAGTTTTTCTAAAATCTCTTCCAAATCATTTGTAATGATGAGGATGCATGTAATAAGATTGGACAAGGGAATTAACCCAATCATTTCTCCTCTCTCTCTAAAATTTTCGGCCCCATACACCCTCTTAAAATCTTTACAAGATTTTCATAATCTAACAAATCCTTCCATAATCTCACTAACCTATCCAAGCAAGATTTGATAATCTTTGGAGGATTTGCTAAGATCATATAAACACTAGAAGAGCACTTGGAGAAAAATCACAAAAAAATCCTTTCTTTTCTCCTCTTGGCCGTAGCTTTTCACCACCCCACCACCACCTCTCTTTCAATTTTTACTACTCCAAACTACCTCTAGTTCATCCTCCTTCAAACCCCTTCTTGTGTGTTAAGAGCTTGGAGCATAACCCACTTGGAAGAACACACTAAACCACACCCAAAATCCAAGATTTTGTCTTCCCTAGCCTTGAGCTAGTTGTAAGTCTTGCATTGTTTTATTAATTTAAATATTTTGTTTTTGTGCTATGATGCAAGTTGTACAATGTGGGTAATAAAAATGAGTTCTAAAGAAGTAATGGGTTTTTATTAAAAATGAAGATGAGAGAATAATGTTATGATGAAAACTTAGTTATTTTTAATAAAAGTAATATTTTGATGAAAGTATTATAATAAGAACATGTTTGGATGATTGAAGAAAGCAATATTTTGAAAAGTGACTTGAATATGATGAAAAGTGATTTTAATCATCTTAGGATGATATAATAAAGTCATAAAAATATTAAAATGGATTAGAAGGCCATAGGTGGAAAAAGTAGTTCTTCAAAGTCCACTCACTTGGATGAGTAAAAATTTGATGTTTTGGATAAGGATATGAAATAAACATGTTATTGATATCTAGAATGGATTAGAAGAACATTAAAAGTAAAAAGGAGTAAAAACAACTAAACATGGTGAAAATAATTCTTCAAAGTCCACTAAAGTGGAAGAAAAATAATAACCATGAAAGATTTAGGGAAAAATGCTACAAGTGTAAATTAAAGGATTTAAAATGACAACCTTGGAAACCAATGGACTAAAATGAATATTTTAGAAGTTATTGGACCAAGAACACCATGATGGAAATACTAGTGTCAAAAAGTGTAAGTAACGTTTTACAAGGTTGAATTGGTAAATAATAATAGTCTACTTGGGCATTTTAAGTAAAAAGTATATTTTTATAAAATGGACGTTTTATAAAAATAAATGGAGTAACGCAAGTATTTTATAAAGTAAGATTTTATAAAATAAATACTTGGAAAGACTTGTACAAAAATAAGGTACTTTTATATAAATGGGAATATAAAAGTATCGGAAACGTTTTTGGTAACAAGTTGGACGAGTCGGACTAAAACGCACATAATATATTTTTCCGAGAGATAAACGTTCGGAATCGGAAGTTGGAACAACACTTCCATAAGAACACGCAACGGAAATAAATATGAAAAACGCTAACTAACGAACTTAGTTGCACGAACCAACGTAAACGGACTTATTACGTCGAGATAAAAGTATACATATATATTTTACGGAAATAAAATATATATAACAAGGGTGAAACGTGCGTAACACTTTCCTAAGTGTAGTAACAATATTCGTGGGAAAGGAGAAACATAACGTAACAAATTAAAAACGCTAAACGACACATGAACTTAACAAGTAGTATCCACGCAATGGTATATGTACATATACTCGTTTCCGACGGAATTCTAGTACATCTATTTAAATGGGAAAATAGATGTGCGAGAAGGAAAACCGAGACGAGTAGATGAGATATATCTACGAACGCGTGAATACCGACAAGATTCTAGTACATTTATTTAAATGGGAAAATAAATGTACGGTGTGGAAAGTCTAGTCGGGCGTTAAGATTATGTTACCAAACGACAAAGACTTAGCATATTTATTTAAATGGGAAAATAAATATGTGGCAAAGTAAGTCGGGTCGGTTAATAAGAAAACACTTTATATTGAGCGAAAAGATCCTAAGTATAATTATTTGAATGGGAAAATAATTATACGTTGGGTGGAGTCGTGTCAAGTATAATGTTGTACAAGTCATAAAGAATAATTATGAGAATAATATATGACTTGTAAGGAAAGGGTAATCCATCGCCATTGAACCTAGGATACGAAACTATTAAACGGGAATTGGGATAAAGACGTGGTCGGGAAGTTGGGTGTACAACTTGCCAAGGCACATACACCATAGGTGTAAGTGACTTATACGCCTAGAACCTTTGTAGGTACGGGATCACAAACTTTACTATTTTCTTGAGCCAAGCACAGTTACAGGTGAGTCTCACGGCCCCATTTCTAAACTATTTAACGTTTTTACGGGGGAAAGATATGTTGGGATTGTATGACGGGTTGGATACTTGAGTAAAGATCGCCACTCGGGGTTGAGACCTCCCCACTATAATCATTTATTCAGGAATGAGAAACCAAAGGGATATTTGGATAGTACTATTGGTGCCTGACAAGGCCCACCCCTAATCGATAGCGTCGATTATGCATCGGCGTATGCCTGGGGTGCACTTATTCTGAAATAAAGTCGTAGGAATACCGAGTAACGACTTTGGGCGGGGGCATTATTGATTGTCTTGGTTTGGTTATAGGCTCAAGTAAATTGTAGGACTTTGCAACTCCTATAAATGTCATAACAAGGATGTTCCCACTTTATAAAGATTTACTAAATTAAAACCTGTGAACTCACCAATATTTATATATTGACGATTTTCAAACATATCTTTCAGGTAATTGAATGATGGAAGTTAGCATGGCGAGCAGGGTCGGGGATGTCTCCAAATTGGGCGTTAGGAATGTCGTGACGGGGTCTTATCTCTTTATTCCATGGATTTAGGGATAAAGGGAGAAGTCTCTTTATCATTTTCGAAAACAATTTATAATTATGTATGAATAATTTGACATGATTATTAGCATTGAATAAATGCGCGTTTTCTAATTAATATTGTGCTTTGCATTAATCTTGGCTTAATACTTTTGAACCGTCGCGCCACGTGTTTCCGCCTTAGACGTGGTGTGACAGAAAGTGGTATCAGAGCCAAGGTTATAGCGAATTAGCATTTTAAAAATCTAAACTATAACCGGATTTGGTTCAAAATCTTTCAAATATATGCGAAACGCAATAAAGTAAATTTTTCCAACGACCATTTGGGTATATGGAGATTCCGACCAAGCTAGCCATGGTAAGTATATGTATTATTTTTGTGTTAGAAGGTTAGGAAGAGTACCTTAGATATGTGCCTTAACTACCTAACGAATAATACTTAAATATTAGTACGGTTCTTTTGCCAGGATGTCAAACGCAGGGAGCGTAGCACCGAGCTACGACAGTAGCCTCCAGATCATCCCAGCACCGCCAGCAGAGCCGATCGAGGTGGTGATACTCGATCCCGAGGATGATGAGATGGACGTTGATGTCGCCATGGAGGGCGCCGACGGAGATAGCTCCGACGAGACGGACCCGAGCGAGGACCCGGCGTGGGCCCCCGCTGGAGACGATATGGCCGCCGTGGCCGACCTACCGATGGCCGAGGCCGACTTGCCTCTAGTGCCATTCCAGGCAGCACCACTGCCAGCACTACCTATCCGCGCCGTCAGGGACTTCCCTGTAGGTTGCGCAGGTCCTTCGAGACCTATCCCTACACGGTCGGAGACTGTCGAGTCTCCATACGATCGACACGCACCAGTCAACCGTGAGCCTCTACCTACCCCACCTATCCCCGTTCCCTCTGGCATGAGGCTTGTGCCTGTCTGCCGGGGACACAACGGGTGGATCTCCGATGACTCTGACGACGAGTCAACTGCGTCGGTGGAGCACATTGCTGTGCCTATCCCACCAGCAGGCCAGGAGGAGCAAGTCGCTCCGATGACAGGGCATGCTACCACTACCCCAGCCACCTTACCTACCATGCCCGAGCCCATACCACAGGATGGGCCAGCTTCTACTGGGCACATCCTTGAGGGCAGCTCAGCCCGCAGTTCTGAGTTGCACCGAGCAGGACTGGCAGCTCATGCCACTGCTAGCCCTCCTACCTCTACCACTGTGATGTCTACTTTAGAGTGGGTCACTGTCACCCAGCCACTCATGGTTCCACTCGCCGAGCTTATAGTCCCCTCACCCATATCCATGACACTACCCATCACCACTTTTCCCACATTACCACCCCTACCCGAGATGCTCCCTACCCCACCACCTGCACCATTCACTATGGATGCAGGAGCCCCGTTTGTGACACCCCCATTTGCACCGTATACTCTAGGTGCGGGAGACCCATACCAGGTACCACCCTACTGCTTCACTGGATTACCGGGCTTTGCCCCACCCTTCACACCACTACCCATACCCGATATCGTCGGCCCGTCTCAGCCGACATACACTGACATCCCCGGGCCGTCGCAGCCCCACGGGATGGCCCCACTGTCAGGACCCGCATGGTCCAAGGTGATCTCACTGGAGAGAGATTTCCAGACCCTCACCGACACGGTGCAGCGCACCGTGAGTCAGATGGAGCAGCAGGCCCAGCTCATGTGGGCCAGGATCATCGATGCCAGGGATGCACTGGCACATTATGCTGAGGAGCTGCTGAGCATGGATGCTCATTGTGGCCTTACGGGCGACGCACACTTTGCGCATCGCCAATTCTTGTACGATCGCATTATGGCGATCAGTATGACCATCAGCATGTGCGCACCTCAGTACCAGTACCAGCACCCGCCGCCGCCACCGCCACAGTAGCATCAGGGACGTTTTGGGAGATCACTCGCGGACATAGCAGTAGTAGTAGTAGTATGATAGCACAGCATGGGTTATAGCACCCATCTGCATTTTTACCTAGCCGAGCGGGATTGTGCCGGCATATGACATTATATTTCTAGTGTATTTCAAAGAGCAATGTAAGAGGAAGGTATCCTCGGTTTTTGTTATTATGAACAAATCATTGTACTTGTTATTGAAATTAATGAAAGTTTTGTTATGGTAAAATATGTGTTGTGATTATCTACGATTATTATTACTTACTCTGTTTATGTTGGGATTGCGTGTTGTTGTTATGGTGACTATTGTGTTCATATGTTGTGTGGTTGTTTATACTATATATGTGATGATATTGTATGAATGATTGTTGGAAATTAACCTTTGATATTGGTTATTGAAGAAACATGGCACCAGCCACAAGAAGCAACAGTGGGAATGAAAGACTACCCACGACACCTGAAGAGCTTGAAACCCTAGTTTCAGGACGTATCGCTCAGGCTCTCGCAGAACACAATGCCACACGCACCGAAAGGTCGCGAGACCGAACCGGGAGCGACAGACGCGAAACCTCCCCTACTGGTAAGAAGACGTCGGGTATATGCGACAGGAGTCTTCGTGAAACTCCTACCTTATATTTAACATTGCTTTATTATTGCAGAAACGGCCTCACGAGAACGTGGCTGCACGTTTAAAGCTTTCCTGGACTGCAAACCACTGAATTTCAGCGGCACTGAAGGTTCTGTCGGACTAGTCAAATGGTTCGAGAAAACCGAAGCTGTGATTCGTATTAGCAGCTGTACCCCGCGACAGGCTGTCATGTATGCCACCAACCTGTTTCTGGACCAAGTTCTGACCTGGTGGAACAACCAAGTGCAGACACTGGGAGATGATGCTGCTTACTCCTTATCATGGTTGGAGTTGAAAGAACTAATGATCGCCGAGTACTGTCCGGCAAGTGAAGTGCAGAAGCTAGAGACTGAGTTCTGGAACCTCACCATGGTTGGACCGGACGTAGCTGGTTACACGTCCAGATTCCATGACCTCTCCCGGTTAGTACCTCGCCTGGTCACCCCGGAAAGCAAGAAGGTGGAAAGATACCTTTTCGGACTGGCACCACAGATACGCGGCATGGTCACTGCTTCCAAGCCTATAACCATGCGCGAAGCCATCGATCTCGCTTTGAGCCTCACTGAAGACGCCATCCGAATGGGCACGCTAATCCGGAAAGTGTCAGGGTTGAAGCTTACTGAGTCCAGCAGTGTTGAGGGTAAGAATCTGGGTACAAGTTCAGTCGTTGGGTCAAGTGAACAGGGAAATAGGCCAAGGTTTGGGAAGCGTAAGCGCGATGAAAGGAAGAAGGATGGGTCATCAGGCTCAGGGAAGAAGGGAAAAGGGTATGTAGCCACTGGACGTGGAAATAATGGGAAGCAAGGTTATCAAGGCAAGAACGAAGTAATCTGCGGTAAGTGCCGTCGATCGGGGCACAAGACTGAAGACTGCAGATCAGGAGCGCCAAAGAACAGTGGAGCGAGGCCCTGTTTCTCATGTGGATCGCTCGATCATTGGAAGAGGGACTGCCCCAAACTTAACAACCAAGCCCGTGGGCGAGCGTTCGTGATTGGTGCCGGTGACGCACGACAAGACCCTAATGTGGTCACTGGTACGTTCCCTCTAAATGGTCATTATGCTTCAGTATTGTTTGATACTGGCGCTGATTTTAGCTTCGTATCTGTCGAATTTAAAAGATTACTTGGGTTAAAGACTAGTAAGCTAGACACACCATATTCCATTGAACTAGCTAACGGTAAAACTATAGAAACTCGAGAGGTAGCAAAGGGTTGTAAGTTGGATCTCTGTGGTCATGAGTTTGACATTGAGCTATTACCAGTCGTACTGGGTAGCTTTGACATAGTCGTTGGCATGGATTGGCTATCCGCACACCGCGCCATCGTCGTGTGCAATGACAAAATAATTCAAGTTCCCCTCGCGAGCGGTGAAACCCTATCGATCCAAGGGGAAAGGCGTGGAACGCCATTGAGAATTATTACCAGCATGAAAGCCAGGAAGTGCCTAAGGAAAGGTCTCGTCGCATTCTTGGCGCACGTGGTAGACAAGAAGGCCGACGAGCGAAAGCTAGAAGACATTCCGATAGCCCGAGACTTTCCAGATGTGTTCCCAGAAGACTTACCAGGATTGCCACCACCCCGACAAGTCGAGTTTCGTATCGACCTTGTTCCAGGAGCAGCACCGGTAGCGCGATCGCCATATCGCCTAGCTCCTTCTGAGATGCAGGAATTGTCTGAACAACTGCAAGAGTTGTTGGACAAAGGTTTCATAAGACCAAGTTTCTCACCCTGGGGAGCTCCCGTCTTATTCGTAAAGAAGAAGGATGGCACTTTTCGAATGTGCATCGACTATCGAGAACTGAACAAGTTAACTATTAAAAATCGCTATCCTCTTCCCAGGATCGACGATTTGTTTGACCAACTCCAAGGATCCAGTTTCTACTCCAAGATCGACCTAAGGTCCGGTTATCATCAGTTACGTATTCAAGAAGAAGACGTGCCAAAAACAGCATTCAGGACTCGTTATGGACACTATGAGTTTCTGGTTATGCCTTTCGGTTTAACTAACGCACCAGCTGTTTTTATGGACTTGATGAACCGAGTGTGCAAACCATACTTGGATAAATTTGTTATTGTCTTCATTGATGACATCTTGATCTACTCACGCACGAAGGAGGAACACGAGGAACATCTCCGATTAATCCTCGAGGTACTTCGCAAAGAGAAACTCTATGCTAAGTTTTCAAAATGTGATTTTTGGATTCGAGAGGTTCACTTTTTAGGCCACGTGGTGAACGAAAGGGGTATACATGTCGATCCCGCCAAGATCGAAGCAATCAAGAATTGGGACGCCCCTAGAACACCTACTGAAGTACGACAATTTCTTGGCCTTGCGGGTTACTACAGAAGGTTCATCGAGAACTTTTCTAAAATAGCACAGTCCTTAACCATGCTAACCCAAAAGGATAAGAAGTTTGAATGGACGGAAAAGCAGGAAGCAGCATTTCAGTTGCTGAAGGATAAGTTATGTGGTGCACCGATACTAGCACTCCCCGATGGTACAGAAGACTTCGTAGTTTACTGTGACGCCTCTCATCAGGGATTGGGTTGCGTATTGATGCAGCGAGAGAAGGTCATAGCCTATGCTTCCAGACAGCTAAAACTTCACGAGAAGAATTACACCACACATGATCTGGAACTAGGAGCCGTGGTATTCGCACTCAAGATATGGAGACACTATCTGTACGGAACCAAGTGTACGATCTTCACTGATCATAAAAGCTTGCAGCACATCTTTGACCAGAAGGAATTGAACATGCGACAACGGCGATGGGTCGAATTATTGAACGATTACGATTGTGAGATAAAGTACCATCCCGGGAAGGCAAACGTCGTAGCCGATGCCTTGAGTCGCAAGGAACGGGTTAAGCCACTGCGTGTCCGAGCTTTGGGTCTAACCATCCACACGAACCTGACTGACCGGATTCGTGAAGCTCAAACTAACGCTCTTAAACCCGAGAATGTCAAAGGAGAAAGATTGCGAAAGATGGTTGAGTCACTGGAGTCAAAAGCGGATCAAGCTCTGTATTTTATGAATAGAATTTGGGTACCAGTGTACGGTGGATTGCGTGAACTGGTATTAGCCGAAGCCCACAGTTCGCGATATTCAGTTCACCCTGGAGCAGACAAGATGTTCCATGATTTGAAGGAATTTTACTGGTGGCCAAACTTCAAGAGAGATATAGCGGCGTATGTTGCGCGATGTTTGACTTGCGCAAAGGTCAAGGCCGAGCACCAGAGACCATCCGGATTGCTCCAGCAACCGGAAATACCGGAATGGAAATGGGAAAGGATCACTATGGACTTCATCACCAAATTGCCCAAGACAGCAAGCGGCCATGACATGATCTGGGTAATCGTTGATCGATTGACAAAATCGGCACACTTCCTCCCCATTCGCGAAACGGATAAGTTGGAGAAACTAACCCGTTTGTACATTAAGGAAGTTGTGTCAAAGCACGGTGTACCTATTTCTATCATCTCCGATCGAGATAGTCGTTTCACCTCAAGATTTTGGGAAAGTCTGAATAAAGCCCTGGGTACTCGCCTTGATATGAGTACCGCATATCACCCACAAACCGATGGTCAGAGTGAACGAACCATCCAGACCCTGGAGGATATGCTGCGGGCATGCGCAATCGATTTCAGCGGAAATTGGGATACTCACTTGCCACTGGTAGAGTTTTCGTATAACAACAGCTACCACACGAGCATTCAAGCTGCACCTTTTGAAGCTCTATATGGACGCAAGTGTAGATCGCCTCTATGTTGGGCCGAAGTTGGCGAAAAGCAACTTACCGGGCCCGAAATTGTTCAAGAAACGACGGATAAGGTCTTTCTGATTAGAGAACGTCTCAAAGCGGCACGTGACCGACAGAAAAGCTACGCAGACATGAGGAGGAAGCCTTTGGAATTTCAAGTCGGAGACAGGGTCCTACTAAAGGTGTCACCTTGGAAAGGTGTCGCGCGTTTCGGGAAGCGCGGAAAGCTAAACCCACGATATGTTGGACCATTTGAAATCCTGTCCAGAGTAGGCCCCGTAGCATACAAGCTCAAGTTACCACAAGAACTTAACGGTGTACACGACACGTTCCACGTGTCGAACTTGAAAAAGTGCTTATCCGACGAAACCCTCATCATCCCCGCAGACGAAATCCACATTGACGACAAGTTACACTTCGTCGAAGAGCCAGTCGAAGTAACCGATTGGAAGGTCCAAAAGCTAAGACGCAGTAAGATCAGATTGGTCAAGGTGCGTTGGAATGCCAAGCGTGGACCGGAGTTCACGTGGGAAAGGCTGGACCAGATGAAGCAAAAGTATCCCGCCCTATTTAAGAAGACCCCTATACCGGAGAGCTCAAAGTGAATTCCGGGACGGAATTCTCTTAACGGGGGGAGAATGTAACAACCGGCAAAATTAAGGTAATTCCGTACTAATTAATTAAACGCGATTAACGTAATTAACCGTAATTATGTGCTGAATATTTAATCGAGGCCTTAGAAAGATAGGAATTCCCAAATAATGCATAGGAATGCATGAGTTTAATAGCAAAGCATGATAGGATCGTGCGCAGACAAAACTATCCGGTATGGACACTGGCAATTACCCGGTAAAACTGAAATAAGCGAAACGAACACCGGACACCCGGAATATAAAATAAATAATATTTCCACAAAATATTATGAGTTTTGGAAACCCAAAACCATACGTAAAAGCTTATTGCACTAATCTCCCGGTAACGAATAAAGTGCGCGTACCGCACCCGATACGCGCGTAACACGTAAATTCACCCGACAGAAACCGAAATAAATTATCAGTATTTAAACTGGGCATAATTTTATAAATATTAACGGTATTTTAATATCGAGGGAAAACGCGACGAAAATTCAAGAAATACCCGGGCGGTACCCGGAAGGGACTTGCTTAAGCATAATGTGAAGAGTTAATTAGCAAAGTGGACCCCACCAAGAGCCCATAGGGGGGCCGGCCAAGGGCCACTTAGAGTGGAAGTTCACTTAAGTTTTTCTAAAATCTCTTCCAAATCATTTGTAATGATGAGGATGCATGTAATAAGATTGGACAAGGGAATTAACCCAATCATTTCTCCTCTCTCTCTAAAATTTTCGGCCCCATACACCCTCTTAAAATCTTTACAAGATTTTCATAATCTAACAAATCCTTCCATAATCTCACTAACCTATCCAAGCAAGATTTGATAATCTTTGGAGGATTTGCTAAGATCATATAAACACTAGAAGAGCACTTGGAGAAAAATCACAAAAAAATCCTTTCTTTTCTCCTCTTGGCCGTAGCTTTTCACCACCCCACCACCACCTCTCTTTCAATTTTTACTACTCCAAACTACCTCTAGTTCATCCTCCTTCAAACCCCTTCTTGTGTGTTAAGAGCTTGGAGCATAACCCACTTGGAAGAACACACTAAACCACACCCAAAATCCAAGATTTTGTCTTCCCTAGCCTTGAGCTAGTTGTAAGTCTTGCATTGTTTTATTAATTTAAATATTTTGTTTTTGTGCTATGATGCAAGTTGTACAATGTGGGTAATAAAAATGAGTTCTAAAGAAGTAATGGGTTTTTATTAAAAATGAAGATGAGAGAATAATGTTATGATGAAAACTTAGTTATTTTTAATAAAAGTAATATTTTGATGAAAGTATTATAATAAGAACATGTTTGGATGATTGAAGAAAGCAATATTTTGAAAAGTGACTTGAATATGATGAAAAGTGATTTTAATCATCTTAGGATGATATAATAAAGTCATAAAAATATTAAAATGGATTAGAAGGCCATAGGTGGAAAAAGTAGTTCTTCAAAGTCCACTCACTTGGATGAGTAAAAATTTGATGTTTTGGATAAGGATATGAAATAAACATGTTATTGATATCTAGAATGGATTAGAAGAACATTAAAAGTAAAAAGGAGTAAAAACAACTAAACATGGTGAAAATAATTCTTCAAAGTCCACTAAAGTGGAAGAAAAATAATAACCATGAAAGATTTAGGGAAAAATGCTACAAGTGTAAATTAAAGGATTTAAAATGACAACCTTGGAAACCAATGGACTAAAATGAATATTTTAGAAGTTATTGGACCAAGAACACCATGATGGAAATACTAGTGTCAAAAAGTGTAAGTAACGTTTTACAAGGTTGAATTGGTAAATAATAATAGTCTACTTGGGCATTTTAAGTAAAAAGTATATTTTTATAAAATGGACGTTTTATAAAAATAAATGGAGTAACGCAAGTATTTTATAAAGTAAGATTTTATAAAATAAATACTTGGAAAGACTTGTACAAAAATAAGGTACTTTTATATAAATGGGAATATAAAAGTATCGGAAACGTTTTTGGTAACAAGTTGGACGAGTCGGACTAAAACGCACATAATATATTTTTCCGAGAGATAAACGTTCGGAATCGGAAGTTGGAACAACACTTCCATAAGAACACGCAACGGAAATAAATATGAAAAACGCTAACTAACGAACTTAGTTGCACGAACCAACGTAAACGGACTTATTACGTCGAGATAAAAGTATACATATATATTTTACGGAAATAAAATATATATAACAAGGGTGAAACGTGCGTAACACTTTCCTAAGTGTAGTAACAATATTCGTGGGAAAGGAGAAACATAACGTAACAAATTAAAAACGCTAAACGACACATGAACTTAACAAGTAGTATCCACGCAATGGTATATGTACATATACTCGTTTCCGACGGAATTCTAGTACATCTATTTAAATGGGAAAATAGATGTGCGAGAAGGAAAACCGAGACGAGTAGATGAGATATATCTACGAACGCGTGAATACCGACAAGATTCTAGTACATTTATTTAAATGGGAAAATAAATGTACGGTGTGGAAAGTCTAGTCGGGCGTTAAGATTATGTTACCAAACGACAAAGACTTAGCATATTTATTTAAATGGGAAAATAAATATGTGGCAAAGTAAGTCGGGTCGGTTAATAAGAAAACACTTTATATTGAGCGAAAAGATCCTAAGTATAATTATTTGAATGGGAAAATAATTATACGTTGGGTGGAGTCGTGTCAAGTATAATGTTGTACAAGTCATAAAGAATAATTATGAGAATAATATATGACTTGTAAGGAAAGGGTAATCCATCGCCATTGAACCTAGGATACGAAACTATTAAACGGGAATTGGGATAAAGACGTGGTCGGGAAGTTGGGTGTACAACTTGCCAAGGCACATACACCATAGGTGTAAGTGACTTATACGCCTAGAACCTTTGTAGGTACGGGATCACAAACTTTACTATTTTCTTGAGCCAAGCACAGTTACAGGTGAGTCTCACGGCCCCATTTCTAAACTATTTAACGTTTTTACGGGGGAAAGATATGTTGGGATTGTATGACGGGTTGGATACTTGAGTAAAGATCGCCACTCGGGGTTGAGACCTCCCCACTATAATCATTTATTCAGGAATGAGAAACCAAAGGGATATTTGGATAGTACTATTGGTGCCTGACAAGGCCCACCCCTAATCGATAGCGTCGATTATGCATCGGCGTATGCCTGGGGTGCACTTATTCTGAAATAAAGTCGTAGGAATACCGAGTAACGACTTTGGGCGGGGGCATTATTGATTGTCTTGGTTTGGTTATAGGCTCAAGTAAATTGTAGGACTTTGCAACTCCTATAAATGTCATAACAAGGATGTTCCCACTTTATAAAGATTTACTAAATTAAAACCTGTGAACTCACCAATATTTATATATTGACGATTTTCAAACATATCTTTCAGGTAATTGAATGATGGAAGTTAGCATGGCGAGCAGGGTCGGGGATGTCTCCAAATTGGGCGTTAGGAATGTCGTGACGGGGTCTTATCTCTTTATTCCATGGATTTAGGGATAAAGGGAGAAGTCTCTTTATCATTTTCGAAAACAATTTATAATTATGTATGAATAATTTGACATGATTATTAGCATTGAATAAATGCGCGTTTTCTAATTAATATTGTGCTTTGCATTAATCTTGGCTTAATACTTTTGAACCGTCGCGCCACGTGTTTCCGCCTTAGACGTGGTGTGACACAGCACTTCTGGTTCAACACTTACTGGTTCAGAGTCACTTATTGATTCAGACCATTTAATGGTTCATCACTTAATGAGAAAGATCTTACCAAATAGCACCTTAATCAATGATTATCTCCACATAGGGTTTAGGTCTATCATTCCTTTTATAATTAAAATATTTACAAACTATACCCTAACAGGCTCGCTTACGGTGTACGCATATAATGTATATATGTGTGGACCCTTGGGGGGGATTGCACTAATTTTAACGTTATTTTACTAATTGCATGATAATAACGTTTATAAACGGCATTCGGTTAATCATGCATCATGTGGTGGCGTTGACAGCAAAAGACAAGTGTGTACATGCACCAATACATGGGACCATCAGTGGTTATTTTTGTCGTTGGGACTGTTATTGGCCAATAGACAATAGTTGGGATTATTAAAGGCCTCGGCTATTCACACCCCCCCCCCTTCTATTTAAACCCCCCCCCCCCCCCCCAAGCGCCTCGCTTAGGCCAAAGTGAGGCGCCTGTGGTCAAATCGTACGAGGTAGCAGAGGGGGGCAGAAAAAGCTGATCCAAAGCGCCTAGCTTAGGCCAAAGCGAGGCGCTTTGGATCAGAGTTCTAATTTTGGTATTTTTTGGTGTTTTGAATTGGTTTTTTATTTTTTTTTATTTTTTTAATATAATTATTTTAAAAAGTTAAAATAAAATAAAAAACAAATGTCTTAACTCTAATCAAACGTCTATATAGGGGTTTTCGATTTCCAAATGAATCAACGACTTAAACTTTACATATTAACCACAAACAAAGGTCTTAACTCTAATCAAACGTCTATATAGGCGTTTTCGATTTCCAAATGAATCAACGACTTAAACTTGACATCATCAACCACGTATAGTTAAAGATTTTAACAAATATATTCAATTAAGTACTAACGCAGACCTTGATCTGCAATTTTTGAAAATTATCATTTCTTGACATGCTTGGTAACAGAGAGGAACACTTTCTTTTTTTGTTCTACAATATTTTTTGTTAGTTGTTAATGTTTTTATAGTTTTTTCTACTTTTAGAAAAAATAAAAAACCACGTATAGTCGAATGCGGTATGCGCGTTAAATTTAATTAAATAAGTGAATGATCAAGGGATCCGCTTGGAGTCTAAAGCTTCGCGTGTCATCTCAAAGTATTCAATTCCGATAATCCACACCTTTCTCCTGAAGCAAAACCTCTCTAGGTTTACCATCACCAAACGGATTCACCTTAGGCCTCGGTTTGTCCACTCAAATTCCTAACATTAATTCCAATTCCAATTCCAATTCCACCGGTGCAATTAGAATCTGAAGAGAAGTTATTATCATCATCATCCACAATGTTCTTACCTAGAGCTACCAACCAACCGGCATGGGAGCCAAGCTTTGAGAACTGGTGGCAGAGGGAGTTCGTACATCTCCACCTATGGAACTGCCAGAAACAAAACCAGGCAAAACCATTTTCTTGTTACTGTTGATAAAACCTGGTTTTGAGAATTTGATGAGGCAGCAACAAAGCTGCTTTTGAACTGAGCCATAACTCCTGATTTAAGTGAGCTAATAGCTGAAGAGAAGTTATTATCATCATCATCCACAATGTTCTTGCCTAGAGCTACCAACCATCCGGTTGAAGAAGAAGAAGATGACAGATATCACTAATATAACTTGCACCGACTTGAGATATGAGTTTGATTAGCTTAAATCTCTCTGATCCATAGTATCCACTTTCAAAGGATCCATGACACGCGATAATCGCTACGGTTAGTGGATACCATGGATCAGAGAGATTCAAGCTAATCAAACTCATATCTCAAGTTGGTCCAACAACTGAATTTGACTTGCTTGCATTGGAATCTTGTACGAAATCATCTCATTGCATATTCTCCATATCCATACCTTGTTTCAAGTATCTTGTAAAATTCATTTCGTCTTCAAGACTCCTAGGAGTCAACAAAGGTTGACTTCTTTGAGCATTAACCATGACTATATTACATTATTATTAATATTATAATTATTATTATTATTATTATTTTTTATTATATTTGTAACTTAGTTCCTTTGTTTTATTATTATAATAATTTATTATTATCAAGAATCGGAAATTAGTAAAACGATTTATGAAAGTATCAAGAATCGGGAATTAGTAAAATGATCGGATGTGACTTCTGAAAACCACAAACGATCAATTAAACATTACGAAACGCGTCAAACAGAGACCGGAAGTCCAGCATGTCGATTAGACATGCAAAAATCGTGTTTCAAACGAATTTTGTTGTATTGGGAACAACTAAAAACAATTTAAAATTAATTAAAATTAATTTTTAATCAATAACAACTATTTAAAATGAATTAAAACAAGTTAATTTTTTTTAAAAAAGGCCAAAGCTAGGCCCTTTGGCCTTTTTAAAAAAAATTACCTTGTTTTAATTCATTTTAAATAGTTTTTATTGATTAAAAATTAATTTTAATTCATTTTAAATTGTTTTTAGTTGTTCCCAATACAACAAAATTCGTTTGAGGCGTTACGGGTCGTTTATTGCTCGTTTGTACAAATGTTTTGGTTGAAACATCCAAGTTTGTTCAACTTTCATGAATCATTCTACTTGGTGCTCCGACTATACAGTCGATACCCACATTTTTTCGAAACACGATTTTTGCATGTCTAATCGGCATGATGGACTTCCGGTCTCTGTTTGACGCGTTTCGTAATGTTTACTAATTTCCGAATGTTGATACTTTTCAAAAATCGTTTGTCAAATCATAACCATCATCATCATTACACCCTCAAAACAGAAATAAAATAACAATAAATAAAATAATAATAATAAATCATTGCTCAGACGTTAGGGTTTGATAAACACAAAACTTATTATTTAAAAAGCAACAAAAACACAAATCGTACCGTGAAATAAAGAGAGTCCCATTAGGAGTGTCGTGGAGGAAGATCGTCGGTTTGCTGTAGTCGATGATGGTGCAGAGGTTAGCGGTAACTTTAAATTTTGAATGATCGTCGGTTTGCTCTCTATATACCAATCAACAGTCGATCCGACTGTTGATTTCTTTCTATAACCGGTACAACTTTTCAGGCAAGCAAGTAAAATTCAGTTGTTATCGGATAGATATCGGTCAACGATGAAGGCAACCTGATAAAGGCTGAACACGAGTATAATCAAACAGCGATGTCAATGGTTTTAAGATAAGCAAGTAAAATTCAGTTGTTATCGGAGAGATATCGGTCAACGATGAAGGCAACCTGATAAAGGCTGAACACGAGTATAATCAAACAGCGATGTCAAGGGTTTTAAGACAAGGAAGATGAATTGTTGGACCGTGAGATTGATAACTTCTCTATGGAAGTTGCTAAAATAGTTAAACAAAAGCTGAAATTATACAGTTATTTGGAATGTTCCTGATTATTACAGTGAGATTGATAACTTCTCATTGGAAGCAACAAATTCAAAACAGAGGTAGGTTTTCCAGAGGGTCACTATTCATACATAAAGAGTATAATCAAACAAGGGTTGTTATCGGAGAGATATCGGTCAACGCTGAAGGCAACTTGAAACGACATGAACATTTATAACCTTTCTGTACCTGTGGCCAAAAGAACCTGATAAAGGCTGTACATGAGTATGATCGAACAAGGGTTGCCCTAAGTTTGATTAGCTTGAATCTCTCTGATCCATGGTATCCACTAACCGTAGCGATCATTACAGTTATTTGGAATGTTTATGATCATTACAGTAACGATCGCTTTATGACGCCGAAAACGACTATCATCACGCAATTTCTTTTGACAGCCAGTACAACGAACTCTGCCGGGATGCAAATCGTGATGTGATGGATTTTTATATTTGCAACCTAGTTCCTTTCTAGCTGGTTGCAAAGGAACTTCAGGTCAGCCAGGCGTTTGTCAAAAGCAAGTGTGAAGATCAAGATCAAGAAGAACAGTGCTCCAACACGGTCAACGATGAAGGTGTGTTGTATGTATAAAATAGTGAATTATTGTAGTGTGTTAGGTATACGATGGAAGGGTTTGAAAATAAATAGCACAAGTCCTTCTTTAATGTTGTACTATGTATTCTCACATGAACATCTAACAACAATGGCATATGAATAGTGACCCTCTGTAAGGGTCTTGATGAATATCTTCATCAATCTCCTTGATCTACGCATAAGTGTGAGAGTCGATTTTCCTATGAGGGTGACTGACAAAGAGATGGTCTTTTTGATGAATGTATTATTCACAAATACATTTGTTTAACTATTTTAGCAACTTCCATAAGATGGAAGGGTTTGAAAAGAAATAGCATAAGTCCTTCTTCAGGTAAGTCCACATGGTTAATCATCCGATTGTACCATTTTCCTGCAGTATCATAAACAATGCTTTAGAAACTCAATATCTCATCCAATCCAAGTGTGTTATCATCATACTTGTTTCTCATAATCCCAGCTTATGAATCACCATAGTTAATATTTGAGTAAGTTATGAAGGTTAGAAGATTAGGGTTCATGGTGTTGAAGTTGGGGAAGAAGATTCTAGGTTAGAGAAGAACGAAGGGAGAGAGAGTGAGATTGTTATAAACCTGAAACTAATAAGTTATGTTGGAGCAATGGTTGTGGAAAGAAATCGACAGTAGGATCGACGCTAAGAAGCCACCCATACAGAGTGATGATAGTCGTTTTCGGCATTGTGAAGCGATCGTTTTACTCATATAAAGTGTTCGATGTCACTGTGAGTACACATTGTGCATGACATTACATTTTGCATGTGTCATTTCATAACTTGCACCGGCTTGAGATATGAGTTTGATTAGCTTAAATCTCTCTGATCCATGGTATCCACTTTCAAAGGATCCATGAAACGCGATAATCGCTACGGTTAGTGGATACAATGGATCAGAGAGATTCAAGCTAATCAAACTCATATCTCAAGTTGGTCCAACAACTGAATTTGACTTGCTTGCATAGGAATCTTGTACGAAATCATTCTCACATGAATATCCTTTGATGAATGTATTAGGGGTTGGAAACTCTGAAGACCAATGACCCTCTGGCAAACCTCCGTAAAGGTCTTCAGAGTTTCCATGGGAAGGTAAACATACTTGAAATCAATGGAAAGGTAAACAATTCCAGCAGCTGGATATCAGGCAAACGTTTGTCAAAAGAATTTTGTACTATGCATTCTTACATGAATATCCTTTGATGAATGTATTAGGGGTTGGAAACTCTAAAGACCAATGACCCTCTAGCAAAACTCCGTAAAGGTCTTCAGAGTTTCCATGGGAAGGTAAACATACTTGAAATCAATGGGAAGGTAAACATACTTGAAATCAATAGGAAGGTAAACATATATAACATTCTCTTCTTCTTCCCTTACAAATCTATTTGCCATTAATACCAATGGACTACTCTCACGTCGGTATGGCCATCACCTAGTTCCAGGTTGCCTTCAGTTGTTGTCAGAGAGATATCTGTCAACGATGAAGGCAACATACTTGAAATCAATGGGAAGATAAATAATCCTCATCGACAATGTTCTTACCTATAGCTACCAACCATCCGGTTGTTTTCATGTTGCCTTCATCGTTGACAGATAATGAGATTTGGTGTTAGATCATAAGCAAAAGGGTAGACCACACCACTGTTAGTGAACCCTGTGTTGGATGGAAAGTGTCTTCGGCTTAAATGTCTTGTTGAGTTGAGTTGGAGCAATGTCGATAAAAGTTGGTGGTTATTATTTTGTTTTTTAATTTTTATAATTTTTTTTACATTAATTATATTAAAAAAAATAAAAATAAAAATAAAAATAAAAAACCAATCCAAAACACAAAATTTACCACAAAAATAAAAGCTGGATTCCAAGCGCCTCGCTTAGGCCAAAGCGAGGTGCCTGGGGTCAAATCAGAATAACTTACCTCGGACCGAGGTAGTTAAAAAAGTAACCAAAGCCCCTCGCTTTGGCCAAAGCGAAACGCTTTGGGGGGTGGGAATAGAAGGGGGGGGGGGGGGTTAATATTACCACCCTTATTAAAATCCATTATTCCAATATATCTAATTAGTGTTCAAGCTTAATTATCCATGCTTAAATATGAATTATATTGTCCTAATCCTTTAACTTGTTATTCAACGATCATCTAATTTGTTTTAGCCTAATAAATCTGTGTTAATTTAAGGTTAGTTCCTCCAAGCCTAACTTAGCCCTAGTAATCAGTTAACCGAACCATCGCAATCCCTGTGTTGGATAAAATTTTATAAAAGAAACATCTGGTTATGATTAGAATAATATTGAACCTAAATGATACATGAACTTTTTTTTTTTTTTTTTTGAGCGGCCAACAAATCAAACCCGAGCATTCTTGGGGCACCCTTTCGACAAACTCAAGTACTCCAAGAGTACCCGAGTTGTCAAACACCAATTCTAGGGAAAACCCGGTAACCCACTCGCCCATAGACACGACGATAAAATTACCAGTAACACCCTTTTGGCGCAAGAATCGAACCCAGGATGCCCTGGGTCTTCTATCATTACCCGCCAGTCTAATTAATTTAATGATACATTGAACCTAAATGATACATGAAAAATTTAACGATACTAATTCAAAATTGATCATCTCGACTCTTTTATAACACAAAGAAATGGAAAATGTTATATACTTTTGATAGTGTTGTCATAGGAGTGGGGTCGATGATACTTCTGTTCCGAATCTTTGCAACAAATCTTTTTTTATTCGGCAACTTTTTTATGTCCTTCCAAAATAATCTCACATTTCGTAATACAAAAGGAAGCCAAATTCTTTTTGTTAGGGGGTGTTTGGGATTGATTATTCAAAACAGATTATGCGTTTTGGTAGCCTAAAAAACTAATTATTTGCGTTTTCAAAACGCAATCCAAACACTAAAAACTGATTATCTGCGTTTTCAAAACGCAATAATCTAAAAATCAGATTCAAAACGCAATTCCAAACACCCTCTAGCTTTTAACTATTACTCAAAACCTGTAGATTAGTTGTGCCAATATTATGTTCTTACTGAAAAACGGTTGATAATAAACTAACCCCTAATTAAACATTTTTACGAATCAAGTTAGGGGTGTTCATTGTCCGGTTCAATGGGCTTTGATTACATTCAGAGGCGGAAGCGTTAATTACGTTTCTGGAAAACGACCAACCATACCGTCAAAGAATTGGTTTGAGTCTATTCGACAGACAAAACTATTTAGCTTACAATGTAAACTATTTTTTTTAAACTGATTAGTTTGTTAAAAGACTAAAATGACGAATTGTTGACTGTTGAGTATGTGGTATCAGCCCATTTGGGCCAAATATTAGGAAAGGAAGAAAAAGGGACTGGCCAGCCCTAAGCCCAGTGTCTTTTTTTTGAAGATTAAGTTTAGACAGGGTTAAACCCTAATTATCTAGGTGTATAACCACATCTCTTGTACTTGTAAATATTATCGCTTAACAAAAAGAAAACCCTAGTTGCCCCTATGGACGTATATCAGTTCAGACCAAACCACTTAAATCTTGTGTTTTGTTTTTCGTGTGTGTGTTCCGTTCCTAACAAAGACGTTATATTAAAATAACACATAATACAAAAATAAAAAGATAGGCTCCAAATTCAAAACCACTGTCCACTGGTGAACCATTGAACCACCTTCACTCGACTGTAAACCGAACGCTAAACTGCCAGCCTTCGGTTTTGTTAAAGGTTTTGAGGGTATGTAAAACACCTCTGGCTACTACATAGTTGCTTATTATGTTTTCTTTAGTAAAAAAAAAAAAAAAGAAATCTTATGTAATTATAGAACATAGAAAGTAATACACTTGACAGTGTCAAATTTTCTGACTTTAGTTCATTACTGTATTTCTGACCATATGCCTTTGCCGTCATTGGGTTAGCTCACTTGGTAGAGGCGAGACACATGTCTCTACCAAGTTCAAACCTAGCCACCTAGGCAACGAGAATTTTTGTATTATTTGGTGTAAAATGCAGTAGAGTAACGTTTGCCGTTAAAAAAAGAGTTAATTATTGTATTTACAAGTTATTGTCACTATATGTACTTAATACACTTCAAGTGCACAAATTAAAAAAGTCATCAAGACCAATTAACAATCCATCAAATTATAAGGTTCCACATAGGGAAATTGTAGTTACAAATCAAGAAAAATTGTATTTTTATGCAAAAGCTCTAACTACCATTTTACCATTACTGCTGCAGTAAAGTTATCCAGGAAGCATTTCAAGTAAACTATACTCATCAAATCATATCATATCAACCTTGCATCACCACCAAATGATATACACAACAAAATTAGCATAAAGTATTATATTAGCTACAATGTAAACCCAATTCAGTAACAAGTCATATTCATACCTATAAGGCGAGGACGATTATGTCAACTCAATGGCAAGGGGAACAACAGAAAGACCTGACGCATTGATATCTGATACAATGCCCGAAAAATGTATTAGCCATTAGGATTAGCAAATCAAATAACCTAGAGTTGGCTGACTGTCCGACTGAATGGGTCATGTAGGAAGTTGAAACAGGCCCCAGTGCGGATCTTAAAGTATTAAAACTGGGCCTCGGCCAGGTCTCTTTTTTCGTTTCGTAGTGTAAATTTTACTGAAAATTTGTATATGTATTGAGTCCGGCCCGCCCAGATTGAGCCCGGCCCTACCAGGTATTTGGTTCAAGTTCCGCCACTGAACAGGCCTGATCAGGTTGGATTGGTGCGAAATACTTCTTGTCCAAAAATGTTAAGTTTTCTTAAAAATAATTTGGATAAAGTGATTTATAAGGTTTTTAAGCATTAAAAATACACTTTGACAAACTATAGAGCTGTTTCAATTTAAGCTACTTTTTTTATATTATGTCGAATGCACATTGGGCAACTTTTGACCCATTCTACCCGTTCCCAATAAACATAACCCAAAACGACCCATTCATACTTAAATAAGTCAACCCATTCGATATGTACCTTCAGGCTCCATCCGCAACCAATCTTGCCCACAAATCAAAGCTTGGCGGATATCCGGGTCAACCGATCTCAGATGATTGTCAAGCATTTTGCCACCAGTGCTAAGTGCCAGGTCAGCAGTAAGAGTAGACACAGGAACACCTAAGATATCACGAACCATCGTAGATAAAATCGGGTACCTTGGTGTATGCACTTTCCACCAATTTAAAATATTAAAATCATGATTTCGTGGAAACACGGGTTCCTCCAAATACTTGTCAAGATCCGAACCCCCGCTTTGTTGGTTTGAAGTTTCATTAAGAAACTTATCGAAACCTCTCAATCGGTCCTGAGTGGCGTTACTTGTACCGATTAAACCGCTGCCACCCTGCCCCGCCGTGTCATCAAGTGAACCCATGTCTACAGAATACTCATTAAAAAGGTCGCTTATACCCTTGGAAACCTCCCGTATACGATCTGGAGCTTCAGTATCGTATATTTGTTTATAATAATATTCAACCAGCTTCATTTTAAATCTTGGATCCAAAATCGCTGCAATTGCTAAACCTAACCCGCTTTTATTCCAATATTTATCAAACTTAACCTTCATTTCCGCTGCAAAAGCGCTGATAAACACATCTGGGCTCTTGCAGTAATCAATCAATTGGATATGAACATCACATATTTCCGGGAAAAACACGTTTGAAGTAGGGTATTTGCTTTGTGAATGTGAAAAGACGTTTATGACCTCAACAAGAAGTTTTATAAAAGATGTAATCGACCCGACCCGTTGCCATTCTTCATCAGATAAACACGCTGTGTATGTAGCATCATGTTCTTGAAGTAAAAAAAACGCGTCTTTGTATTCTAATACAGTTTCAAGCATGAGATATGTAGAATTCCATCGGATTTGATTATCAAGAAATAAACATTTTTCGGTATTAATCCCAGCTTGTTGAGCATACTCATCGAACTTACCATGCGTGGCTAATGAGCTTTTCACAAACTGAACACTTTCACGAATCTTTTCAATCACGTTTTTAATTGATTCCATCGAATCCTCAAGAAGGGATTTCATTAAATGCGAAGCACATCTTATGTCAAATAATTCACCATGATCTAAAACGGGTCGGTTTTCTGCAAGCCAGTTCTTAATTCTATAGGCTAAATTGTCATACCTGAAGCAATCATCGAGAGTCAGCGAGAACAGCTTCTGGTCAACGTCCCAATCCATTAAACACTTTATAAGTAACTCGGATAGCGCATCTTCTGTTTGAGAAGAATCCAAAGTCAAGAAATTCAATATTTTCCTCTGAAGTTTCCAGTTGTCGTCGATGTAATTAGCGGTCAAACTTATGTACTCAACGTTCTCGGGTGAAGACCAAAAACCGACAGCAAGACTAATCCTGCCATGTAGATTTCTTATGACTTCAAACACCTTCTGTCTTTCTTTTGCATAAATGGTCAAACAGTCAGACTCGATGACACCTGTGGGCACAACATCGAACATCGGCTGAAGATTCTTGACAAATATTTTGAACCCAACATGTTCCACCATAGACGGTGGATAATCATGTAACATGATCATACGGGCCAAGTCAAGCCGACTCTTTTCTTGGTCAAACTTCACACTTCCAAGGTTAACCATCGTCTCATCAACCTTCGCCTCATGGTCAAACTTATGATAAGCTATAGGTATAACATGTTCATCTTTTCTTTGAACTTCATTATAACCAACACTTGCAATAGTAACCGGATCGTCTTTCCTTTTTCTTTTCACTGCAAGCATTTGTGAAACATCAAAATTTGACCTTTTCAAACATCTCATTAAATGATTCCTCAAATGGGTCGTCCCACTGTTGCTTGACCCACTAAGCCTTTTTTGACAATGAACACATACTGCATAACACACTTCTGCTTTCCTGACCCGTTCAAAGTGATTCCACACCACTGATGTCAACCTCTTTGTTTTTTTGACCGGAGTTTCAGTTTGTATTTCCATCATATAAACCTGACAGAAAAGAAAGAAAAAAAAAAAAAAAAAAAAACTACTCAGCCTACAAACATATAAGTAAATTCATGATTTAAGCATCAAAACTGAAATAATTCACATAATAAAAGAAAAAAAAAAACTAATTTTTCTAAATGTAACAAACCACAAGCAATTAACAAATAACAATTTCAACTAATTATCAAACATAAGAGTGATTGGTGTTCCAAATTTTAATACTTGCACATTTAAACACAATGTAAGTCTACTTAGGTTTCATCTTTCGGAATAAACCGACGACCTTCCAATGTAGAGGTCATTGGTTCGAGTCTCACCCGCAGCAAAATTGCTCTGGGTTGAGCCACAGGTTTTACCACAATGGGCCTTCGGGCAGTGAGTTTCCTTTGGAACTGTGGCGGGCCAAGTCACGAGCGTTGTTTGCGTTTGCGGGCATGAGTAACCTTATGCCATTGGTTACCCGGGTGATTGGACTTTTGTTGGTCGTTCAACAACACACAAAAAAAAACGGAATAATCATCGCATAAATAAAAATTTAAAATTCCAATTCGGTACTTTTATGAATGAATCGGTACTTTTAAATTATTATTATTATCTTTTATATTTTAGGCTAAAATAACCCCAACTAATGCAAGACTTCTAAAAAAAATTCACTGAAAAAAAAGGGACAAATTACATAATCATAGGCAGACAAGCAACAAGCTGCGTTGCCGTCCTTTTCTAAATAGCGAATCTGAACCTACTAAAGACAAATCCTTGCCCTTGGGGGTCGAAAAATTGCTATGAATGATCCGTTGGACTCTGTCCGGTGCCAAAGAGCCAAAAGTACCAAAGGCTAAGGGGACGGAAACATGCTAGATTATCCTCATGTTATAGTATAAAATTAACAGACCAATCTAACTGTACGATAATAATAATAATAATAATAAAAATAACAATAATAATAATAATAATAATAATAATAATAATAATGAAAAAGATAAAGATAAAAGAAAAAGAGGGGTGTGATTAATTAAGAAAGAAATAGGGATCCGAACCTTTTTTAATTTGCAGAGTCCGATTGGAAGATCCGGGAAGAGTTTGCAGGGTTAGGGTTGGATTGGGGAAAGAGGATCTGAAAACCCGATTATATGATCCGAATGTTGAGTTAGGGTTTCCCGACCGAATCTTTTGGGTTGGGTTTGTGGTTCTCATTCTCGGATCCGAATGCCAATTTTTATTTGCTTATTTATTTAACTAGGTTAGAGACCCGTGAACTTCACGGGTGAAGAAATTTTTAAATAAAACATATTATCGACTAAATAAAATTATACAGTTTTTATAAGGGCAATGTTAAACTAAAAGTTTAAAACATATCATGAAAGAAAATATAACATGACAAATTAATATTCTGTTAAAGTTTTTAATTTTAATTTTGTTGTGCTCGTGATTTATGTAAATTAATATTATCAGAACAAAGATAAAATGAAAAGTTAAAGGAGATGTATACATGGCCGGCCCTTAAGGGGTGCGGGGAGGACTCCCGGCCCGGGCCCTATTTCTCGGGGGCACATTAACCCTTCGGCAATCCAAATTTTTTTAATAGTGATGTATTTAATTCGATGTATTTTTGTATGTTTGAGCCCCAAAATTATTAATCAAGTATTAATCAAAGTGAAGAGTAGTTTATATAAAATAGAAAGTAAAGAAATGTTGAGAGAGGTTAAGAATTAAAGAAGAAGATAAAATGGTTTGAGAAAAAAAATTTGCAGGTTTATTAATGAGTGTAGGACTAGAGATGATGAAGAAGATGAAATGAAGAAGGTTCACACTTAGTTGTTTTTGCCTTTTTACTGGTTGGTTTTGACTTCCTTTTTAATTTTTATTTTTGTTATAAAACAATTTTTTTTAATTGCTAAACTTTCACCCCTTTATCATTTCCCCCTTTATGAGATTCGAACTCTCAACCTCCCCAAGAGGATTTGTTAGACTACAACCTAAGTGGGAAATAAAATTTGATCCATCAATTTGATATTATTTAATCGTAACTTAAAAAATAGTTTACATTATTTATTTCGTTAAGACCTAAAGCTAAGGCTAAGGGGCACAATTTATGCAGCTCGTCCCGGGCACCTGAATTTTCAGGGCCGGCCCTGGATGTATACAATATTATTTTCTAATAATTGAAATCAAAACATGAAGCAAAACTTAGCATGATATCTAACTCTTGTTTGTCTAGGAAGTAAAACATACTTGTGATTCAAGTGAGAACCTTGAAGTTAAACAATTTACTGTCGTTATGCAAGTAGTAGATGTCATTAAAATAAATCATGCTTACCACACCCTACTACACTCTTGAGTCTAAATTTATGCATTTTGCGTGCCTTACTGCCTTGCAACCTCTGGTAGAGAACCGGATCACCATTTTAGCCTTTTAGGATCCTAAACATAAAGCGATAATAAGTTCTTTAGATAAAGAAAACCATCTATAACATAAAGTAATGAACCAAAGCTTAACTAACTCATAATATCTTTTTACATATAACCGACAAAAAAGTCGATATTATATTATTAAGTGACATAAGAGAATCAATATGCTATGTTGTCAGCAAACATATCTACAGAAACCACCATATGTAGTTTATATTAGTTGCAGTATGACTGAATGGTTCTGGTAGGTATACAAACCTTTATACTTCAACTCTTTGATCCACGTAAGTTAGTGATAGGTTCATTTTGTGAGGGATTTTACAATTCGTATAGTAAATTTGAACAAAAATGGTAGCGGTTAGATATGATTACATTTTTTTTTGAACGGTATACTTCATTAAAACAACGCCAAACCCACAAAACGGGGCGGCACAAGGAACAACAACAAACTTACATAATTACAAATTTACACCATTGATCCCAAGATAAAGACGACAACTTAGCTCTATGCTTTGCCCAAAGGAAACCTAAAGCCTTAACTTCGCCAATGATATCCTCCATTCTAGCTTTCTTACTCTGAAACTTGAGCCGATTCCTGGCACGCCAAATACTCCAACACCCAATAATGATCAGCCCATAGAAAACGTCTTTAGCTTTGCCCGAAAGCCCCACAAAATTATGGATTTCGAACAGGTCCTTCACCGAAAAGACGACCAAGTTCTGAACCTTACACCAAGCCGAGATATGTTGCCAAAGCACTGACGCAAAGATGCAGCCGGTAAATAAGTGATCAACCGACTCATCAGACTCACCACAAAGAGGACACGACACATCCGGCACTTGAATACCTCTATACCTTAAAGTAGTCGGAATCTTGTTCATCTCTACAAGCCAGCCAAAAATATTACACTTTTTAGGGATCCATCTACACCACTGAAACACCGAAAAGTTGCTGCAGTCCGTATTACTGAGAAGCGACTAAAGCATATATGTATTTAATATTATTTGTTGGTTATCGCAGAAACTAAAGCGTGTACTCAAATACTTATGAAAAAATGAAATATTTGACTGATTCAAAAAAAAAAAAGAAAAGAATCAAAATGTAAATAATGAAATCAACCCTCTTAGGTCCTCTACTCAATACATCACAAAATTACAAAACTAAATTTATATATAGTAACCTAATTCTGGAAGAACTTTAGATGGTGAAAACAACTAATACTAAACATGATATTAACAACTTAGGCGGTGTTTGACATACATGTTAGTCAAAATTAGGGTCTGGATGTAAAAATGACCAAAAGCATAAAACTATTGTCACTGGTTTACCTAATGAAGGGCTGATATGTTAAAAGGGATGCAGCTTTTCAAGTAATCAGTTATCATGGGCAACACATGAAAACACAATTATGTATGCTAAATTAATGAGGGAAAAATAAATTGGAATAAGACATGTTGTAATCCCAAACTATTTGTCCAATAAGGTTGTCCGTTGCGGACAAACGAACAGCCCGGCGCGAGCCATTTGCGAGCCACGTGGCTCGCGAACACCACAACAGCCCCACGCCAAGCCCCGCGTGAGCAAGCCACCGCGAGCACAAACGACTACGGTCACGGCGCTATTATCTTGAATTTTGAGTGGGACGCGAGCGATGGTCTGGAGCGAGCCATAACAACCCACCCGAGCGATTGCCGGAGCGATTGTTTGGAGGTGGCCGCGCCCACTCGCTCGTGCACCACAACACACAGTGTAAGCTAAGGGTAAGAAGAGCTGCAATCAATTAAAAGACATGTAATCCCATTCTATTTGGTCCAATAGTAATATTGTTGAACTCAATTTAACTTGCATCGATTCCATAAAAGTATACATCTATTGACTTATCCATTAGTTTCACAAGATTTGTAACTCTCTTTGTCCTGAAAAGGTCAAAATCAATTGATAGCAATCAAGTGTACATAGCCTACTTAATAAAACGGTTTGTAGAAATCAACATGCATGAATAGCCAAGTTAGTGAAGTTGTCCAAACTCTTCAACTACTTCACAAAGTTCTTTTATTTTATAACGTCATAAATACAGACTCATAAGTTTATTACAAGCATACGCTTCTAGATGAGATGTATAAACCAAAATCTGAAGGGCCAACTTTAACCCATATGAATAGAAACATGTAGCTTGGGGTTTTATATTTTATTGGTAACAGGTAAAAAGGTTATTATTAAGACTCCCAAGTTTTTATCCGCATATAAAAATCTTTTTAGTATAAATCTGGAAATGAGATACACAACATAATGTTTTTACATGAATGAAACCACTTTTTCTATTTCAATACATGTGTCATTGTATATCATAGCTGGTGTTCAAAGGAAAATAAAATTTATTGTCATGATGACGATAATAATAATTTCATGTTTAATAGTATCGTAAATTTGAAAAGAAAAAAAAATATTTACCATTGTACCTCATATAGGAGTATGTCTTCTTATTGTGAGCAACCTCAAATCGGAATTCAAATTAGTGACCCATTATACTCTAAACATATACACAAATAAAGGATTAGCAAACAATACAATCTATTCTATCTATATAATAATTGAGGTCACTTGGGTTGAATGAAGGCTTAGGAGAGAGTTTAAGGTATCCATATTGAATATGGAGCTCCAACTTGCTCCCTATAAATAGTCTTTTCTACATTTTAATTTCCTACATTCTTCCATTACACTCTCAAATCCTCACTAACAAATCTTCCAAACCACATTCATCACTCTTCTTTTTATTCATTATTCCTTCTAGGTATGTCTCTTTTTCACGTAGATTGAAGGAAGTTCATCCATTGTAACGTGTTCCGATTCATAAACGTTAAAAATAGGCATATCATATGATCCTCAAACCTGGAAAACTTTTATGTTATCGTAACATCAATCAATTACTTTGACATAAACCGGTTTAATATTCAAAGAGGAAATCATGTTTTATAAAGGTTAGTAATAATATGGAATCACTTCAGAATGTGGAAACAATATTCAAACCTTTATGAAGAAATCGTGGTTTATAAAGGTTCCAGATTCGTTTTCTTTATGTCATCGTTTTGTAAAGTAATCGGATGATATATATTGACTCTTTTTTGATGTTTTTTTCATTTGATTAATATGAAACCACTCTTTTTTGTAAAGGAATCGGTTAGTTATAATATGGAATCACTTCTGAAAGTGCAAACGATCTTCAACCCGTTGTGAAGAAATATATTGAATGTTTAGATGTTTTTTCATTTTAATACTAGAATACCATCCATCGCTGCAACTAAAAGGTATGTGGTAGATCTTTTTTTTTTGTGTGTGTGTGTTTATTAATGCGAAGTAGCTATTTTTCTAAAAGCAGAATGTCATTGTTTATATCTTTTATTATTATGTGTTTGTGATTAGTGATGTTAACTATTATGTTGGATGGGATGCATGACTTTTAAGGTCGAGATATGATGTTCATATATTGTTCATAATTGTTCTTAAAGATCTCATATGGTTTGGTGTTAAAGAGTGGATTGTTATGTTAATATGATTTGATCGAGTAAGGAGCCAAATCTCAGTTCGGATTCTGGATATGGATCTGAAATAATTATGGAGCATTTAATTTTGGATTATTAGTTTCCTAAGTTTGTGCCACATATTTGGAAAGGTAGTAAATATCCTTGAATGCATTAATTATTGGTTGACCAAGAAACTTAGGCGCCAAGCATAATTTTTTCAAAAATTATAAAGGAGCCGGGTTTATAATAATTCATGTTTCTTTTATTACTTCTTTTTGTCATATTTATTTTTAAGTTAGCGTATTTAATATTTACGTTTTTTAAGACTACTCGATAAGCTTTTTCTACTGCATTGTATATACTCTTTGAATATGAAAATGCAAATGAGACAAATGCTATTGTTTTGGGGCACACCAATGTCAAATGTAATGTTGTAATTGCTTAGGTACATGTTTTTTAAATCTTTAAATTTTTATAATTCAGTGTTTTCTTTATCTTTAAATTGATGTTGTAAATTGTTTATTCGTGTTTTTGTATACCAGCTTATTGACTGATTATATGCATTCGTGTGTTAGGGTTTCGATTTATAAACCGAATTTTGGATCATCAGGAGCAGGGCAGACTTTTAATAAAAAAGTTGTTGAAGCTATGTCGTCAATAATATGGGGTAATGATATGTACCCAAGAGTTTATTCTTTTGTATTAATTATATTGACTGTCAATCATTTTAATTAATGTGATTTAGGTTAACCATAATAGGTGGAGTAATTTTAGGACAAAATTTAAATTTCAAATACTAATTTGCACTACATAATTAATGCTTTATCATAATTTACGCTTTCTATATTCATACTAAAATTTAAACTTTCCATAATACAAATATATAAGGAAAAAAACACTTATATTATAAGTGTATACTAAATTAAATAGATTTTGTTACAGAAAATTATGTTAATTTATATATTTAGTTTACATTTTATAAACTACCATGTTTGATATATAACATCAATACATATATATTTAGATGTAAAAGACGTATTTATAATATGTAAACAACTAACAAACCAATCATTTTTATAATACGTTTGAATTTCGTAAGGCATAATTATTACTCGTAGAAATGAATAAACAAAAAAAAACCACATTTGGTATATTTTATTTTTGAATTTCAAAACTTATAAATCTTTTACACAAAAATACTAAACACATAATGGAAACTTACCAATTTTACTTATACGACTTTAATAAGCAATCAAGATTTGATCCTGAAAACTATATTAAGCGTTTAATGTGATTTATTAAGATTTGAATATTAATTCACATTTATTCTTTTGTATTAATTATATTGAATGTCAATCAATTAAAATAATTAATGTAATTTAGGTTAACCATAATAGGTGGAGTAATTTAGGACAATCTTTAAATTTCAAATACTAATTTGCACTACATAATTAATGCTTTATCATAATTTACGCTTTCTATATTCATACTAAACTTTAAACTTTCCATAATACAAATATATAAGGAAAAAAATCACTTATATTATAATTGTATACTAAATTAAATAGATTTTGTTACAGAAAAGTATGTTAATTTATATATTTAGTTTACATTTTATAAACTACCATGTTTGATATATAACATCAATCCATATATATTTAGATGTAAAAGACGTATTTATAATATGTAAACAACTAACAAACCAATCATTTTTATAATACGTTTGAATTTCGTAAGTCATAATTATTACTTGTAAAAATGTTTAAACAAAAAAACCTCATTTAGTATATCTTATTTTTGAATTTCAAAACTTATAAATCTTTTACACCAAAATACTAAACACATAATGGAAACTTACCAATTTTACTTATACGACTTTAATAATTAATCAATACTAATTTATCAGTTAATTTTGTATATTATACTGTTCTAATTAGTCATAAATGCTATTTAAAATATGATGACAATAACTTCGCTAATTTCAATCAATTTTCATTGATTGACGTCTTAATACATGTCTTCCATTTTTGCACTTCATCTATATAGATAGTTTAATCAAATCCATCTCAGTTGCTCTACACAGAATTACTTGATTGTGCAACAGCATTCCAACTAATACTAAAACTAATATTACGGTTTTTAAACCCATTTATATCTTATTGACCAAATTGAATTTTTCTATTACTATTTTACGAATATATTACTAATTACTAATAATTACTAATACTAATGAAATTGAATTTGAATTGGTAAGTCAATTTGAAATATAAATAATTTAATGAGACAAAAAAATGGTAATAAATTTAGGTTTACTATATTTGCTTTACTATAATAACTCTCATTAAATTTATTACCATTTTTTGTCTCATTAAATTATTTTACGAAATTATGTCTCATTAAATTTATTAAATTTAACTCTAATTTCAGCTTACCATAATTTAATGAGACGAAATTAAGTTTAATACGAAATTATTGTTGGTAATTATGAATCAATTTAATTCGTAATTATGAATCAATTTAATTCCTATTTATAAATCAATTTAATCAATCTTTTATTATGTATGATTGATTATAAATCAATTTATAATCAATAAGTTAGACTTACCATAACTTAATGAAACGAATTTAATTTTAATACGAAATTATTTTTGGTAATTAGTAATCAATTTAATCCGTAAGATGGAACATCAATTTAATCCATAATTATATATAATTTTAATCAATTTTTTTATTATGTATGATTGATTATAAATCAATTAATCTGTAATTTCGACTTACCATAATTTATTTATCGAATTTATGTATGATTGATTATGATACAATTTTACCATTTTTTTGTATTAATGATTCATTATGAATCAATTTAATCCATAATTTAAATACAATAAAGCATTCAGTTGTATATTATTCAAAATATAGAATCGATTAGGAGTAGAAATATTAACTCAATGAATATCCTAGACAACCATTTTAAACATATATCTATGTATACAAATTTTAAGAATCGATTAACAACTAAAGTTTTTTTTTAATTTTAACACTTATTATACAAATCTTTTATTCTAAAAAAGTACGTTATGAATGTGTAGTTATCTAATTGTTATGAATTGATACTTAACTAAGTATAGAGTGTAACTTGCGAAAGAAGGTTTTGTGTTTTGAAATTAGCTTTCTAAAATTGAATGAATTTTACACAATTATGGCATAATTGGTCATCAATTTATAGAGTAAATTAGATTTCTAAATGTAGCGAAGATTGATTGACTGATTGATTGATAAACCAATCTTTACCCAAATTTTCGCAACCATTAACTTCAATAGTTATTTAATCTCATATTTTTACGAATTCTGATTGGTGTTCATTGCAATTAATAAGATTTATTCAATTTGAAATGCGAATGTTTTTAATATAATTGATTTGAATTACTGATTACGATTTTAAGGTTATTTATTAAGATTTTTAATCTCATTTATTTATATTACTATTTTTACGAATTCTGATTGGTCTCCATTGCAATTAATAATATTTATTCATTTTTAATGTTATTTATTAAGAGTTTTAATGTTATTTATTGACATTAATAATAGTTGACCGAATTTAATGTTATTTAGTAAAAAAAATTAATCTCATTTATGTATATTTCTAATTTTACGAATTTATGTTTAAAATTATTGGCCAAATTTAATTTTTTATATTATGACTTTCGTTTAATCAATTCTTATTAAAAGATAATCATCAAAATCATTTCAATAGTAATATGCTAATTTTAAGATGTCTATAATAATTTGTCGATAATTGGTAAGTCAATTTGAAACGCGGATGTTTTTATTATGTAACTGATTTGAATTATTGATTACGATTTTAAAGTTATTTATTAAGATTTTTAAACTCATTTATTTATATTACTATTTTTACGAATTCTGATTGGTCTTGATTGCAATTAAAAATATTTATTCATTTTTAATGTTTTTTATTAAGAGTTTTAATGTTATTTATTGACATTAATAATAATTGCAAGAATTTAATGTTATTTAGTAAAAAAATTTAATCTCATTTATATATTATTAATTTTATGAATTTGTGTTTAATATTATTGACCGAAATTAATTTTTTATATTATGACTTTCTGTAATCAGTTTTCATTAAAACATAATCATCAAAATCATTTTAATAGTAATATGCTAATTTTAAGATGTCAATAATAATTTGTCGATAATTGGTAAGTTAATTTCAAATGCGGATGTTTTTAATGTAATTGTTTTGAATTATTGATTATAATTTTGAGGTTACTTATTAACATTTTTAATCTCATTTATTTATATTACTATTTTTACAAATTTATTTTTAATATTACTGACCCAATTTAATTTTTCTATTATTTTTAATATTATTGACCCAATTTAATTGATTTGAATTATTGATTACATTTTTTGAGGTTACTTATTAACATTTTTAATCTCATTTAGTATTGATTTTCACCGTGGTTTTAGCTTGATTTTTAGGTCATTGGTTATGAGTCAAACCGTCAAAACAGTTTAGGGTCTTCTGGATATATTTACCTTAAATTCTTGATGATAATACAATTATAATGCCAAATGTCTTTACAGAGTTGTTTTTGACAAATTTCACTGTTTTGTTATTCAAATGGTTCAGGGATCCTATAAGTGGACATAAATTCTTTTCAAAGCCACAAGTTTCAAATCGTCTTGCCATGTCAAATCGTGTTATAGAAGCTAAAATAATTCAGGGAGTAACATTGGAATGCGAATTTTTTTCCAAAGAATTAGGCTGTCCCCATCTGATAAGAAGATTCCTTTCAAATTTAACATAAGACAATTCCCTCTTACTTTATGTTTCGCAATGACAATAAATAAGAGTCAAGGACAAACCCTATTTAGGGTAGGTCTGTATTTGAAAGATCCTGTTTTTACACATGGGCAGTTTTATGTCGTTGCCAAGTGACAAAAGTAGAGATGGCCTGAAGATACTAATATTGGGCAAAGATGACAGCGTTAATAATAAATAGCAAATGTTGTCTATAAAAAAATATTTTGAAGTTTGTGAATAAGTATGCGATCATATTTTGCATAAATTGTTTAATTTTTTTTTTTATAATTTTTGGGTTGTATGATTTGTCAAACTACATTTATTTACTTTGAATTTAATCTTCATTTGTATGTCGGTACAATAAATATTTGTTTATTCATTTCATTATTTGTTTTTAGATCACGTCAACTCAAACATTTGTTGATTCATATATATGTTATTGGGTAACATTAAACTTTTTTATGATAATATACAATCAACCAAAATTCACACGAATTGTATTACGTAATTTTCAATAAATAAATTTGCATACTACAATCTTTATAGAATTTTTTTCATTTGACATGGATATGTACCGCGTGTACACGCGGGGCTCTAACCTAGTATAGTAAAAAAAAAGTTGTAGAATCGTGAAAGCGTAACAAATAATTACAACTCAACGTGTAATAAGGTAGTTGTATTAAAAAAAAATTATAACCAAGATCATCATAAAAGAAATAACTATATGTATATCCATATTAAAAGAAACTCTACTTTTAATTATATGCATTCCAAGAGGTCATATAGCTTTTAGTTGCCATTTAGATTTTGATTGGCAGCCAGTAGTTTGAGTGAACTGAGCCAAATTAAATTATACCCAATAAATTGCAATTATAACAATTATCATCATAATTCGACAAAACATAATAAACTTTTATCTTCATATGCATATGCCATTATTAATTTTAGATGTTCGGATTAAAGAAATGGCACAAAAAAAACCATAGGGTAAATTGACATGTGCCATTTTCACATTATAGAATCATAATTTTGTATTAAGAAGAAAGCTGACATTTATCATTAAGAAAGGTTAAGCTGCTGGAACAATAATAATTTTATTAAACCATATGTTCACATTGGCGTCTATAAGTTTCAAAACAACAAACAATGTTATCACCTATCAAAATCTTCTGTGTGCAAATTAGGTATTGTTTACCAGAATCAAGAAGCTGGATATCCATGGTTCAAAAAGAATAACATAAAAAGCACAACCTAAGAAGAATACATACAGTAATGAACAGAGAGGATATAATGAGAATTATATTAGAATGACATACTACGATAACAATTATACAAAAAATGACAATTATGCATCCAGTTTTAAAGATCTCTAACCTCCTGCCTGAAACCAAGAAATGTAGTCTCATGCCAGTCACAATTTTGTATTTCTTATAATGAACATAACATGTCCAAAATATGTCGTTTAAACTTACCATAGAAGTTTCATTCCGGTGCAAACCATTCACCTAAAACCAAAAAAAAAAAACTCTAATATTAATTTAAGCAATAACATTTGTAGGTGTCATAAAAGGCAAACACCCACAATAACTCACACCTGTCTAAATTGGTTGAAGATGGTAAAATCTATTCTCTAGAACCAATTTGGATATCAATTTTGAAGTTACCAATCCACTCTATTGTGCTCTGGACACGCTGATATGCTAGGTGCTCAGAATCACCACCACATTTGGAGACCTAAAGCGTGCTCCAAAATTAAGGACCTTTTTAAAATTCGTTTTCATCGACAAATAGCCTTTTCGGCTTCAGGTGGGAAAATATTAAACTAAAAAATTCTAGTGTAAACTTAGGCTAGAAAATTGATTCAAAATTTCAAATACAAATTAAATATTTTAAAAACATGTAGAAAAATGTAGCAGATGATAATTAGAAAATATTCATTTATTTTATTGACATTTAAATACCATGTTTCAAAGTTTTTCTAATACATTCATATCAATATGAAACACATAGAACTATTAAATTAAACATGGCCTACGATTAGAGGAATTATGTACTGATGTTAATAGTTATAATTGTTGTACATGTCTACATGACATGTCTTTGTATAAAATTATGTGGCTCTTGCATTATTACGAGCACCAAAGATTTTATTAATGAGCCTATCTAGCAATTTTTTTTGGTTGCCTGAGCCCTGAGAAAAAACAGAGTAGGAATAAATAACCTGCAAATAATTCATTTTCCTTTATTTTTTGACATTATGAAAACAACTCACCTGGTTATGCAATATTGGCTCACCAACTACATCTGCAGTTAGATTTCCTTTTGGTGTCCAGCTTCATGTCATGCAAGTCCATCTTTACCAAAGAGTAGGCTATTGCACACTTTAAGAAGTAAAGCAAAGGAGTTCATATGAGGCATAATATACTACCATAAGATATACAAATGGATGAATTCAGGTTACTAATTATCTCAAACATGTCAAATGAATTAACTAAAAAGAAACGGGTCAAATGCAAATCCGACCCAAACCTAAGAAATTGCACATTTTGACTCGAACCCACGTAAAACCGTGACCTAACCACTCATACCATTTTAAGAAACTCACACTCACTGACCATTCACAAGCTGAAAGCCATCCATATCATATATTTTCATATCACGCTCATTGCTTGAGGCCATAAAATGCATTCTATGGACACAAAATGACAAAACATTGATAAGAATATATTTACATCATAATGTATATTACTATAACATTTGTTATTCCATTATCTTCGTAAGTTGTTCTTGTATAGAAGATAACTCCCAGTTAATTCAATATCTACATTGTTCAATAACACACAGATTAAATAACAAACAAATGACATATCAACAAAAACTATGCAAACTACAATTTTATCCTAACTCAAAACCGAAATTAACTACCTTGAATACTGTAAACTTTCCATTAATAGGCATAGAAAATAGAGATGCCGACTACGCCTGTCGTATAAATTTTCATTTTGTTTGGATGTTGAATACATTGACCCCTTATTTAGGTTTGTTTCGTTTACTATACAAGTAAATATTTCATTAATTCACAGATTTTTCAGATTTAGTTAACTATGCATGTCTAAAAAATATTTTCAGGCAGTTCAAGATACAAATCCTTATAGACAAAAGCTCGAAATATTAAATTAAGATCTAGTTATTTCCAATAAGACGTTTTCGTTTTATCAGTTGCGACTTGCTTCTAAAATAATTTACTGCTAGTGTGCTAATCTTAGTTTGATATAATCAAATATTCAAATTACCCAAATAACATGCGCATTAGTTATTCCTTACTCGTCCTCAATTAATCTTAATAAAACCTTTTACTTTTTTTAGGTGGTAATAATAAACAATGCACCAAGGGCTATGAGTGATAATCATTTTAGAAAAAATACTTATAAAAAAATTAATCATAAACAACCAGCCACATAACAATACAGCAGATGAATGGCTAAGGTCACAAGCAGACGAATGGCAAAGGTCACACAAAGAATGGAACTTACCTTGTGAGATGTCACTACAGAAACTTTACTGCTCATGATGACAAGTCTCATTGGTCTTTAAGTCTTGACAAACTAAAATCCATGCCTATAATACATACATTTTCTTGAAATCAAAAGCCTTTATAAGAATAATAATGCATTAATACAACACAACACACAAGTTATATAAAAATGTCATATATAGATTAGTAGATGAAACTCTGCATAGACTACGCTCTCATGTTAACATGTTGCACCTTTGCAATGCATTCTTTCCTAGCTAAGAGTTTAAAATTAGTTAAGTATTATCCCTTGGTGGGAGCCTGTAGAGTAGACAATACTCCAAGAAAAAAAAAAGAAGGGAAAGAGACTACTTGGGGCAATTTTCTTCATTAATTCCAAATGCAAATACAGAATTTAAATATGCAGACTAACATTGAGAACATGTACCACTAAGTCCATCTCCTCCTTATTCATAGGACACTATGATGCACTATCCCACTACATACTAACAGAATGCAACATAATTAAATATGCAATGCTGAAACAAATGACAAGTGCTAAATTTAATAATACAACAGAAATAAAATGCAATAACAGAATGCAAGTTCCGGACTTAATCCAATAATCGAGCAGGCTTCCTAGTGATCCTTTTGGGCTTATTGTTCATCCATTACAGTAACAATTAATTTGTAAAAACACAAGGTAGATGGCCTTCAAACGTTTTTACACACGAACTGTTAAGATTGGTATATCATGAATTAAAAAACATCAAATACAACTATCAATAACAAACCCTAACGAATCAAAACAAAAAGAAATTAAACGGCGCTAATAGTAAAATGAAGATCATACTAAATTGTTTGATCAATCGAGACAAATAGGAATCTATGAAATCGATTGAACGAAATAACTAATGAACAAAAACATCAAACACAAAAGGGAAAAACGAAAATTAAACCTTGATTGCAGATCAGATGATTGGAGACCGATAGGAGATTTGGGACGATTTGCTTCAAATCATATACATTGCCCTTGATGGAATCGGTTGGTGAGCAGTGTCAAAGAAAAGGATGAAAGTTAGGGTTAGGATTAGGGGCAGCGGTTTAGGTTTTGGAAGGAATGTAAACGCGTATTTGTGTTATATACCCGGGTCAAAAACAATCCGGGTTATAATATGGGTTTGGATAGTAGCTTGGCTGATTGACATTAGGGCTGGCAAATCGTGTCCCTAACAGATCTCTGACGCGCGCGAACAAATAAGTTCTAAACATGAACACGACTCGTTTAACTCATTTATATCTCATGTTTATAACACAGTTTTATGTTTTATGTACCAAAAAAGGGAAATGAAAGATTTTTGCCTCTTAATTCTAAGTATTAAAAAAAGTCAAAAAAATCAAATAGTGTACTTTTCAGTCAAACAGGTCTTATCGTGTCTTAACAGGTTACCCATTGCCAGCCCTAATTGACATGTGTACTCTCAATTTGAGGAGCTCTAGTATGAGGACAAGTGTCCCCCTAGCTACTCCTTTATTAGAAGAAGGAGATTAAATTAATCTAAATCATTTTTATAGCATTTCTTTTTGAGTTTTTGTCATATAAATTGAAAATATTACATTAACAATTGTGAAAACCACATAAATTATATAATTAATTTTTATATATTGATTTAAGTGTGATATAAAAGACACTTACATCACCACCTACTAGGGATGCAAATGAGCCGAACCGTTCACGAGCTACTTGAGCTTGGCTCGGTAAAAGTTCAAAACGAGCTTAGCCTTATCGACTCCGAACCAAGCTTGAGCCTAAAACAAGGATCGTTTAGTTATCGAGCCTGGCATGTGAGGCTCATTGAGCTCGTCAAGCTTTATCGAGCCTAATATAATATTAGTTTTACTAAATTTTAATAATATTTACTCCTCATTTAAAGTTGTTAGTAAACGAGTACGAGCTCGAGCGTCACCTATCGAGCTCAAGAGTCTAGTAAGAGCATTTGTATCAGCTCGGCTTGAGCTCCTTGTGTAATCTTTTGCCTATTGGTGTGATTTTATCCCATTGATTCTGCAACTTAAGTATCTGACTTGTGACTTGTGTAGATCATAGTTATCAAAGGCGGTAGGCGCACTCAAGGCGCATAGGCCTCGCCTGAGGCCTAGGCGCGAGGCACAAAAAAAAGCGAGGGCCTGAGATAAAAAAAAAGTGAACGAAAAAAATAAAGTAAAAATATATTAAAGTAGTACTATTTTTCATATAGTTAGTATCAAAAGTTTTAAAATATTGATGTATTAGTGTATAGAAGTAGTTTTCCTTAGATAAAAGTAGAAATCTGACTGGAATCTAGCCATAATTTGACGAATTTGGTTGGAAACTCTCCGGAATTTGGGAATCCAGCTGAAATCTGTGCCTAAACCATCACCTGCAGAATTAAAGAGCAATTTCCTTGACTCAAAGCGCAAATGCATCACCTCGCCTAAAAAATGGACCTATGCGCAAGAGGCAATGACTTTTAACAAGTATGGTGCAGATAATATTCTCTTCTTGCTTTATTACCTTTGTGTAAGTCTTAGGGAAGATGTCTTTACTTGAATCAAGAATGCCTAACTAAAGGGATATGGTATTAAAGCACTACAAATACCATACCATCGCCCACTTAGAACAGGCCCCGCCAAACGCTCATCCGCCCATTCTACGTCAGCGAATGTCTCACGCCCATCCGCCCGTTTTACGTCAGCGGAACGTCTGGCGTCCACAAACCCGTTCTACGTCAGCGATGCATCTGCCGTCCGAACGTAAGCATCGATACTCTCGTGCTACGTCGACGGAACACCTGGCGTCACCTGCCCGTTTTACGTCAGCGGTACATTTAACGCCAGGCGCAAGAACGGCCGCCCCTTTCACATCGGCGGGCCAAATATACATCAAAGCTTTCTTGGCAAGCTTCACTACAAGTGGAATATACCTTTTGGGGCAGCTTTGGGACTCACCCCTGCCCCAAACAAAATATCTCTGACATGACAGGCGGCCCGTCAGAGTTCCCTTCCAATCAAAGACTGTTCCGAGTCTGACGAGCAGAAAGGACGACGACGTGGCAGCCTCCCAGCCAAGATATCTTTCTGACAAAGCAGACTTTCTCTGCCCATCTCGAAGTCCTGGAAAGCATAAACTGTCCACCGCCTTTCTCTACCAATAGGCGAGCATCACGTGTCCACCACCCATCAGCGTCCACTTACTGGGCGCCACGTGTATATGTGTTAAAATAATATAATTCAAATTCTGTTGATTGGGCCAAATATTTTTGGGCTTAATGTTACGAAGATTGTTGGGCTCATATTTTGGGCTCATCTCCTGAGCTAGTTGTGATCAGCTGTGGGCTTATTATTGACAGCTGAGTTATGTTAATCACGTGGTTATAAAAGCCCATTTACTTTTGTGTTTCTTATCAATGGTGCAGATCATTCATGGGAATTAGTGAACGGCTGAGATTATTAGCACACGGATCGTCTCTCTGGATATAAAAGCTTTTCTCTCAGATTATTATTATTCATTCGTTCATTTTCTTATTTTGTGTCTCTGTATTTTCTCTCTAGGGTTTCCCCTCTGTATTGTCTTCTTGGTCTGTATTCTGTCTTAATCTTCTCTGTAAGTCTTTGAATTTGTATTATCAGTTGTTACAACTGATCATTAAGATCAGTTGATTAACAATAAAACTTTGTATTGTTTCTGGGTTCATCTTTTGTTGAATCCTTGGGTATATTGGGGGGTAATTTTTGGGTTGGTTTAATAATAGATTTTGTCACCTTTTTTGTCGCTATTTCTTTGTCTGTTGATCTTTGGTTGTTTGTATATTGTTAGTCTTTATATTTTTGACATGGTATCAGAGCCTAAGGCTCTGGATCCGGGTGTCCTTTTGTCTTCCGCTGCTGTGTTTCCTGATCTAAATAATAGATCTGGTCTCTGGTTGTTCTATATAGTAGATCTGATCTTCTTGATAGATCTGGTCTATTGTTATTGTGTATCTTTGGGTATTTGATTGAGCAGGAGAACTAGGTCAACTGCTGTTGGCTGAAGGATTCATTGGATTGCTGTTGGATTGGAATATTTTGCTTCAATTGCACCCATAGCTCAACACCCTAAGTGAAGGTGTTGGTTGTGGGTTTGGCGAAACCCTAACTTGGGTTCCCCCTCATTGTGAGATCGTTCCTCTCTTGTTTTTGTTCCTTGTTGTGTCTAGTGGCACTGACCGGGTTAGGTGGACCGGTATTGGCCAAACTACTTAGTATTATATATAGCTAATAAAAGAACTCCTGAGTTAAGAACTGGGTGGGCACCCTTGAGTGATGAACCCACTATCTTTACACTGACTCAGCTTCGTTCTTCTAGGTTGTTTCTTTTTTACTACTCTTGTCTGGTTTATTGTCTGTGTGTATTTGTGATCTGTTTGTGTGTTCATCATGAATGATGATGTTGTGGATCAACCAACACCACCACGTAACACTGGTGGTGGTGATGGATCTGGGACCCTTATCAGTAAACTTGATATAGGAGACCCTTTGTATATTCACCCTAGTGACACTAGTTCATTAACTATTATCAGTCTAAAACTAAAAGGAACTGATAACTATAAAGTATGGTCTAATGCTATGAAACTTGCTCTTGAAACTAAAAATAAGTTTGGGTTTATAGATGGTACAGTTGTTAGACCAACTGATGATGAGGTCTTAGGCAAGCAATGGGATAGGTGTAATTCAGTTGTTCTGTCTTGGTTGTTAAATTCTGTTAATGATGAATTATACCTTGGTCAAGTTTTCTCTAAGTCTGCTAGGGATGTCTGGTTAGACTTAAGGGAAACTTATGATAAAGTTGATGGGTCTGTTGTCTTTAACCTACATCAACAAATTTGTTCTATGAGTCAAAATGGAAGTTCTGTTTCAGACTATTATCATAAACTAAATACCATGTGGAAACAATTTGACTCTATTGTTCAATTACCACCTTGTGTGTGTGAGGCTTCAAAAGAGTTTAATAATTTTAATGGGTTGATAAAACTTATGCAATTCTTAATGGGTTTAGATGAAATTTACCAACCATTTAGAACAAATCTGTTGATGCAAGACCCATTGCCTACTGTCAAACATGCTTTCTCTATTGTGTCTAGGGAAGAGTCACATAGAAGAATTAGTTCTGGTAATGTGAAGGATACAAATGTGTCTTTTCTAACTAGGTCTAATAATGGGAACACTAATAAAAGGTTTAGTAACAGGGGATTTAATAATAGTCCCAATACTCCAACTAGTAACAGAGGACCTAATCCAAATCTCAAGTGTACCCACTGCAATATGCTAGGGCACACTGTGGATAGGTGCTATGAATTGGTTGGATATCCTCCTGGGGTAAGGAGGAAGAGGTTTAATCAAAATCCTAGGTCTAATATGTCTTCTAATAATTCAAATGAAAAACAGTCTGTTTCTAGTTCTACTGGTTTGCCTTTTTCATCTGAACAGATATCAAAGTTAATGAATCTGATAAGTGAAAAGGGTGGAAGTGAGACTCAGTCTAGTAATGCAGGAGGTAAGAGTGTGTTTATAAATGGTTTCTCCTGCATGTCAAAAATTTCTAATCTGGAAAACATTTTCAAAAAGTTTTCAAACTGTTCTAGCTTTGTTAAAGTTGCTATCTGTTTTGGTTGGATCACTGATTCTGGTGCTAACCAACACATGACTAGCAGTGACAAAGAAATGTTTAACTGTATTGAAGTGTCTGAATATGATATTTTGGTAAAACACCCTAATGGTACTAGTGCTAAAGTAACTAAAATTGGAGATATAAAACTTGCAGAAGGGGTGATTTTATATGATGTTTTTCTAGTTCCAGATTATTGTGTAAATCTGCTATCTGTTCATAAGCTAGCTAGGGATAACAAGTTGAGTGTTTTATTTGATGAACAAAACTGTTTCATTCAGGATTCCAAGTCCAAGAGAATCCTGGTGACTGGTAAACAGACTAATGGTCTGTATTTTGTTGGTAGAAATGTAAGTGTTAACAATAGTTGTTTTAATAGTGTTGATGATGCCAACTTATGGCATAACAGACTTGGTCATCCCTCTGACCAGGTTCTAGCTGTATTAAGAAAGGATTTGAATCTTGGACATAGGGACTCACAACAGCCTTGTGAGGTATGTCACAAGGCTAAACAAGTGAGGGTACCCTTTCCTATAAGTGATCATAAAACCAAACAAGTAGGTGACTTAGTTCACCTAGATGTTTGGGGTCCGTATAGAATCACTAGTAGGGAAGGTTACAGATATTTTCTAACTGTAGTGGATGATTTTAGTAGAACTGTGTGGTGTTACTTGTTAAAATCTAAAAGTGAAGTGTATGAAAATTTAGTCATCTTTTATGAGTTAGTCAAAACTCAGTTTAGAAAACAAGTAAAAGTATTTAGAAGTGATAATGGGACTGAGTTTGTGAATAAACAGTTACAGTCTTTTTGTCTTAAAAATGGTATTATACATCAAACAACCTGTGCTTACACTCCTCAGCAAAATGGTATTGCTGAAAGAAAGCACAGGCACCTTTTAAATACAGCTAGAGCCTTGCTGTTTCAGAGTGGTTTACCACTTAGATTTTGGAGTGATTGTGTTTTGACTGCTACCTATTTGATTAACAGGATTCCCTCGTCTGTTCTGTCAGGAAAGAGTCCATATGAAGTTGTCTTTGGGTTTCCCCCCAAACTCAGTCATGTTAAAACCTTTGGGTGTCTGTGTTTTAATACAGTCTTAAATAACTCAGATAAGTTGTCTAGTAGGGCTGAAAAGAGTGTTTTAATTGGTTATTCTAATGAGAAAAAGGGTTATAAGTTGTGGTGTTTAGAGTCTAAAGTTGTTGAGTATTCTAGGGATGTTAGATTTTATGAAGAAGTTTTTCCATTTAAACAAATTTCTGAAAAACAAAATGTTTTTGAACCCAAAGGTCTTTCTAGTCTCAACTTCTTTGATTTCTTTGAGACAAATGACACTGATGGTAATAATATGACTGAGACAGGAAAGCTTCCCGATGATGAAGGGGGAAACAATTTTACTCAGGGGGAATCAACTAGTTTGCAACCAGGAATTCCTCCCAGGGCTGCTGGGGGGGTAGACTTAAGTCAGCAGCCTGGCAGTCCAGGTTGTAGGACTTCTGGTATGGCAGACCAGGATGTTGAACCCCCAAATGATGAGTCTAACCCATCTGAGGGAACTGTTAGAAGGTCTGAGAGAGTGTCTAGTATTCCTAGAAGGTTTAGTGATTATGTGGTAGAAGGTAAGGTCAAATTTGGTGTTGAAAGAGTAGTTAACTACTCAAATTTGTCTGCTGACAATTTTTGTTTTGCTTCTGGTTTAAATAAAACCTTTGAACCCACTTCTTATTCTGATGCTTCAAAAGACCCTAAATGGGTTGAAGCCATGAATAATGAAATGGAAGCCCTCTATAGGAATAATACCTGGGAACTTACTGAGTTACCAAAAGGTAGAAAACCTATAGGGTGCAAGTGGGTTTATAAGGTTAAATATAAAGCAAATGGTGAGGTTGAGAGGTATAAGGCAAGACTTGTTGCCAAAGGGTATAATCAGAGAGAGGGCTTAGATTTTGGTGAGACTTTTTCACCTGTTGTTAAAATGGTTACCATTAGATGTGTGTTGTCTTTAGCTGTTTAGTATAGATGGTCTTTGTATCAGTTAGACATTAACAATGCTTTTTTATATGGGTCAATAACTGAAGATGTATATATGATACCACCTGAAGGTTATTGTTCTAAAACTGATAATAAAGTATGTAAGCTAATCAAATCATTATATGGGCTTAAACAAGCCCCTAGGAAATGGAATGAAAAGCTTACCAGTGTATTAGTGGAGTTTGGTTTTAAACAAAGTGTCTGTGACTTTTCTTTGTTTGTCAAATCTGAAAAAGATGTTTTTGTGATATTACTTGTCTATGTGGATGATATCATTGTCACTGGAAACAGTGAGAATGAGATAAAAAGAATTAAACAGTTTCTTAGTCAAAATTTTCAAATTAAAGATTTAGGGAATTTGAAGTACTTTCTTGGTATTGAAGTACTCTATAATGAGTTTGGTCTATGTCTGTCACAAAGGAAGTACTGTCTTGAATTGTTGTCTGAGTTTGGATACCTAGGATGTAAACCAGTCTCTACTCCTATTGAGTTGAGTTATATTGTTTCAAGTAAAACAGGAAAAAATGAGGTTTTACTTGAAAACATTACTGGGTATCAAAAATTGATAGGCAAGCTTATTTATCTCTCTTTAACCAGACCTGATATAAGCTACTCTGTCCAGTTCTTAAGTCAGTTCATGCATAAGCCTACCTTTGGGCATTTGCAAACTGCCTTAAGACTATTAAGATATTTAAAAGCTTCACCTGGAAAAGGCATCCAGTTTAAAAGGTCTACTGATTTTAAACTCAGTGCCTTTGTTGATGCTGACTGGGCAAAATGCTTAGTCACAAGGAAGTCTGTGACTGGGTATTGTTTGTTTCTAGGTGAATCCTTAGTTTCATGGAAGAGTAAGAAGCAAAGCACTGTTTCTAGATCCTCAGCTGAGGCTGAGTATTGTGCTTTGTGTTCTGGTACTTGTGAAGTTATGTGGGTCTTAAATTTGTTAAAAGAGTTACATGTAAAATGTGATTTGCCAGTTAGTGTGCATAGTGATAGCAAAGCAGCTATCTCTATTGCTGCTAATCCAGTTTTTCATGAAAAAACTAAACACTTCGAGATTGATTTGCATTTTGTTAGAGAAAAGATCTCTGAAGGAATTGTTAAGACTGTAAAGATAAGCTCTGATGATCAAATTGCAGATGTATTTACAAAAGGTTTACATACTGCACAACATGATGTGTTGTGTGATAAACTTGGTATGGTTGATATGTTTAAAAAGGAAATTTGAATTAAGGGGGAATGTTAAAATAATATAATTCAAATTCTGTTGATTGGGCCAAATATTTTTGGGCTTAATGTTACGAAGATTGTTGGGCTCATATTTTGGGCTCATCTCCTGAGCTAGTTGTGATCAGCTGTGGGCTTATTATTGACAGCTGAGTTATGTTAATCACGTGGGTTATAAAAGCCCATTTACTTTTGTGTTTCTTATCAATGGTGCAGATCATTCATGGGAATTAGTGAACGGCTGAGATTATTAGCACACGGATCGTCTCTCTGGATATAAAAGCTTTTCTCTCAGATTATTATTATTCATTCGTTCATTTTCTTATTTTGTGACTCTGTATTTTCTCTCTAGGGTTTCCCCTCTGTATTGTCTTCTTGGTCTGTATTCTGTCTTAATCTTCTCTGTAAGTCTTTGTATTTGTATTATCAGTTGTTACAACTGATCATTAAGATCAGTTGATTAACAACAAAACTTTGTATTGTTTCTGGGTTCATCTTTTGTTGAATCCTTGGGTATATTGGGGGGTAATTTTTGGGTTGGTTTAATAATAGATTTTGTCACCTTTTTTGTCGCTATTTCTTTGTCTGTTGATCTTTGGTTGTTTGTATATTGTTAGTCTTTATATTTTTGACAATATGCGCCAGGACGGTAACATCCCCCCTAGCATTCTACTTTTCCCTACTTTGCTAAAACCCACTTGCACCAAATGGGCCTAAGGGCTTGGGCCGGATTATGGAGACACCTCTACCTGGGCCGGGCCCCGTTAAGGGTAGAGGATGGACAGAGAAAGTAGGATACCTTGGTACTATAAAAGGAGGACTCCCTTCTCCTTTTATTGGCATCTAATATCTCACATACTTTCACTCAAGAAGAATACGAATTCTCTCGTACCTTCTTCAACCCTCTGTTTATTATACTAACAGTTAGAGGCTCGGCTCTTCTAATTGGTAGTCTCTTAATTCCTTGGTCTTGCCTTTAGACCTTCACGTATTTTATAATCACACTCTCTTTATAAAATACAGTAGAATCACTTCTCGGATCGCCTTCCGCCATACGATCTTAGATTCGTGTTTCTTCACTAACAAACTCACTATCTTACTTGCGGCTCAAGGTTATAAGACGTTAAACTAGGGGTGTTCACGGTCCACGGTTTTTAGATCATGCTGTGAGTCAAACCATTACTAACGTTTTTGATCATCGAAAACGGCAACCAAACCGTTGAAAATTAAAACCAAGCCAAACCAAACAATTACTAACGGTTAGGCTCTGGTTTAGTTTCATGGTTTGATTGTTTTAACTGATGATGCCTTTATATGAAAAAAAAATAAAAATAAAAATTCATTAACATGTACAACAAAGTTGTCCAAAATAGAGCTTTGCAACAAAAAGAAAAAACATGCTGGTTAAAAATGTTCTCATTCCATGTTTGTTAGTTTTAAGGTTTAGTTCAACAAGATATAAAAGAGATTGTATGAAAAACATGCCATACAATTACAAAAGCACAAAAATATATAGAATAATGTATAAAAACCAGTCCACCTCAAACAGCAGAAGAAGCTATATCTGCAAGTCCAGTAAACAAACTTCGAAGCAAATATTCTCAGCCCTTAATTTACAAGTCAAAATCCTACTGTTAACATTGTACATTAAGGCAGGTGTTCATATTATTACCATGGTTAAAATAGTTATACTTCAAGCTAGTTAAAATGAAATTAAAGGTCCAACCTACAGTTACGGTCCGGTGTTTCCCGGCTGGTTTCCTGTAAACCGTATGCCAAACCGTTCATTACACATTCAAAATTCACAAACTGACCAACCGAATAATTAAAAAAATATATATATACAACCGTGACACCAAAACGATGACCAGTATGGCCTATGGGCGGCGTCACAGTTTTAAACCAAACGATGAACACCCTACGTTCTGGTTGTAGCTCAAGAGTCTTTTTCATGTTCACATGGCCAAACATCCGAATGAATTGCTTTCCTTTGATCGGGTATATCGTATACAGGTCTTTTAGATTATCAGCGAAAGGAAGAAAGTCGCCAACCTTACATTTCCCTTGGTTTCCAATACTGGTTCATTATTGCTTGCAATGTAATCTTCGGTTACTCAGTTTGGGATTCTCAAATCATCAATAGAGTTGTTGAATGTTGATGATAATTCAGCGGGACGAGTGTTTACCACTTTGATCACTTCTTTGGTTACTCAATTTTTGGCCCCATCGCCTAGACCCTACTAATAGCTCTGCTATGAGTTGGTTCATCCGTTCTATTGTGTCTCATGACAGAATCAAAATGCATACACTCAATAAATCAAAACCAAATCATGTGACTGATTAAATGATTAGTTAATGATAAGAAATATAAACCTAAACCTTTAATAGCTATCCCACATCGGAAGTGTGAAGAAATGGAAACACAAGCGGAACTGAATAAAAGGGAAAAGAGGGCATTGGAAACCTCACTTACCTGGATGGGGTCAATGAGCGATCAAGAAGGCTCATGGCCTAGGTTAGTGACCTCCATTGCACTTAGGAGGGGTGCTACCCTAAGATCGGCCCAAGTGGTCGAGTCTACATCATAATTTGTGGCAGTGGAGGCCTGCGTTCGCGCGGCCTCTGCACAATACTTGAATTTAAACTTTTATTTGTTAAAATAATGTTGTGTGTCTAGCCGTATTTTGTTTAGCATGGGCCAACCCCTTTTAATGTCTTAGCATTGTGGGAGCTTGACAGTCGAGTATTCTCTTGATGAAAAGTCCAGGTCTAGGTTACAGGTAGCTAAGCAATCCCATGTGCTGAATGCTTTAGAGAGGAATACTTATACTTGGGTCCCTAAAAAAGTTTGTGTTGTGGCATGGAGGGCTAGTATGGAGAGATGGCGTTACATAGGAGAAACATTGCTACCACTTCACTAGGGTGTGTTCTCTGTGGAGATTGTAAGGAATCAGCATGTATTTCTGTCGTGTGTTTTTGTTCAGGCGGTCTGGCAAGTTGTGTTCCAATGGTGCAACATTTATTGGAGATTTTCTAGTATAGTCCGGGTTCTAAAAAGAGAAAGAAAGCCATACATGCGGTATTTTATTTGACAATTTGGAGTTTGTGGAGAATGAGGAACGATAAGGTGTTCAATCAGGCCCGATTTGCTTATCAAAGATCATTGAGGAAGTCAAGGTATTTAGTTTTTTTTTTTTTTTTTTTTTTTTTTTTTTTTTTTGGCTTAGAGTAAACTGCCATTTTCGTCCTTGAGGTTTGGCACTTTTTTCCAGTTTCATCCAAAAGATTTTTTTTTCTCAAATGGCTCCACTAGTTTTCAAATTTTTGCTCGTTTCATCCAAATCGTAAACGACGTTAGTTGAACTCAGTTAAATAAGGGCAGTTTTGTCATTTTATCTTTTAAAATCCTAACCCTATTTAAACGTCCCTAAACTCAGAAAAACATCAGTTCACTCACAATCATCCCCAATTCAACCCAAACCCTAAACCTGATTATCATAATGATTGGAGATTGGCAGCTTCAAAATCCTGATTCTAGCTTCAATACAGACGAGTATGGTATGTTACACAAATCCGTTTACTTGATTTTTGGTTTTAATGTTTTATTTTCTTGAGCCCTAATTAGAGATAATGATTAATGCAGGTAATGAAGTTGAAAAATTTTCAATCAAATTCCACCATGGTGGACAGTTTAGTCAGCCTCCTGAGCCAATGGTTTATCTTAATGGTAAGGTTGATTTCATAGACAACGTTAACTCTGATCTTTTCTCTGTGGTAATTTTGTATGATATGTTCTTGGAACTGGGGTACTTGGAGGATGATGAAGTTAGATTTCATTATAGGAAGCCAGATGAAGATGACTTAGAATTAGGGTTAAGGCCATTGATGAATGATTCAAATGTTTTAGATTGTATAAAATACACTGCAACTGTTAAAATTATTGAGTTGTTCATAGAACATATTTCACCTGATTATGAAGAACTAAAAAACAGAGTCATTGAGAAAAAAACTGAATTAGAGGACAGTGGTGAGGAACATGAGGGTAGTGACTCTGAGGATATTGATTATGAACCTGTGATTGTGGAGAGTTCTGAGGACAGTGAGAGTGAAGAAGATAATGAGGGTTCTCATAAGGGGAAATCTAAGGTAACTGATAGTCAAAATACTGAAGAAGATAATGAGGGTTCTCATAAGGGGAAATCTAAGGTAACTGATAGTCAAAATACTGAAGAAGATTCAGACTTTATTGTAGATTTAGATAATGAAATTCAGGACTATGATGTTGACATGGATGAGTTTAGAGCTGCTGTGGATTTTGATGTTAGTGAGGATGATTTAGGTAATGAAAAGGAAGGTAATGAAGATGAAGAAAATGAGGATGTTGAGGTTGATTTAGAGAACTTTGATAGCTTAAGTGATGAGGATAATGACACTAAGTTGCATAGGGCAATGAGGGCCACAAGAAGAAAGCAGAAAAAAGCTAAACAAAGTGGTGATTGTCCATTTTATTTGTCTCAGACTTTTAAGAGTAAAGAAGACATTAAATTACTTGTGAAGACTCATGCAGTAGAGAGTAGAAGGCAGTTGATGATAACAAGGAATGATAAAGTTAGGTTTAGGGTGGTGTGTCAAGGTGTAAACCCAAAACTAGTTAGGTGTGAAAGTAATGTGGAAGGGACAAAAGATAGTGGGCCTCATGCAGTGGGCTGTTCATCCACTATAAAGAAAAGAAAGAGTAATAAAACAAGTGGGCCTAAACAAGTGGATGAGTCTTCAACTAAAAAACAAAGCAAACCTAAAAAGCAGATTCCTGAACCCACTTGCCCTTGGGAACTATACATAGCCAATAGCAACCAAGAGGGTACTTGGGTTGTGACAACACTGTTCAAAGAGCACAAATGCCTTCAGACAAGGGATGTTAGGTTATGCAACATCAGTTGGTTGGCTAAGGAGCTTGAGCCTATGATTCAGATAAATCCTAACCATACACTTAGTTCTTTGCAAGACACAATCCAGAAGAAGTTCCAGGTACAAGTCACAATACAACAGATGTTTAGGGCTAGATCTATTGCAACTCAGAGGATCCAAGGTAGTTATGGGGCTCAATATGGGATGCTTAGGGACTACTGTGAAGAGCTACTCAGGTCTAATCCTGGGTCAACAATAAAAATAGATGTTGAGAGGGAACCCAATCCAAATAGTCCAACTAGGCAGTTTAAGAGGATTTATATATGTTTGGGAGCTTTGAAGGCTGGTTTTAAGCTAGGTGGTAGAGATATTATGGGTCTGGATGGATGTTTTATGAAGGGACCTTATCCAGGACAGATTTTGACTGCTGTTAGTGTTGATGCAAACAATGGGATTTACCCTGTTGCTTATGCTTTGGTGGAGTCTGAAACTACATCCTCATGGATGTGGTTCTTGATGAATTTAGGAGATGACTTGGGGCTTGACTGTAACTCACATTTCACATTTATAAGTGACAGGAAAAAAGTAAGTATTTTTCACCATTTATTTGTATTTTGTGTTTGACTCTGTGTTTTGTTAAAGCTAACACTTGATATGTTTTACCAGGGTATAATACCAGCTATACAAAGGCTCTTTCCAAATGCTGAGCATAGGTACTGCCTACGGCATATACATGAGAATATGAAACCAAGATGGAATACACAACTGTACAAAGAGTTGTTATGGAGCTGTGCAAGTGTAACCACACCAATTGGTTTTCAAAAGGCTATGAAGGCAGTACTCAATCAAGATAGTGCATTACATGACTGGTTGAAACAAATTCCCCCAAAGCATTTTTCAAGATCCCATTTCAGTGGTATGTTAACTGCATTACTTGTTTAGTTGTATGTTAAGTCCTTATAGTTTTTAGCTAATAATAGGCTGTTATGCAGGTAGGGCAAAATGTGACATCTTGTTGAATAATATTTGTGAGTGTTTCAACAGGCAGCTGGTGAATGGTAGGGACAAACCTATCATCACCTGCCTAGAGTTTATTAGAGAGTATCTAATGAAAAAGATAGTGGTGGTCAAAAAGTTGATTTCCAAGTGTGATGGCCCTTTAACCCCTGCTGCAACCACCATCTTTGATAAAATCAAGTCTGAGGCCTCACAATACACTTAATACACTGTCATTTGGACTGGTGGAACACAGTATCAGGTGAGTGGACCTAACTTTGACCAGAGAGCTGTTATTCTTGACCAAAGGACCTGTACTTGCAGAAAATGGGACTTGACTGGCATGCCCTGCAAGCATGCAGTGGCATGTATATGGAATTTGGCTATGCATGGAGGTGATGATGGTATACCAGAGAAATGGGTTGATCCAGCTTACTGGTTAGATACTTGGAAAAAGGTGTATGAATGTACAATTGAACCCATCAATGGCATGGACTTGTGGCCACAGTCAGATTGCCCAACCACATTAAAACCCCCAAAGCATCACAAGCAAATTGGTAGGCCAAAGAAAAAAAGAAAGAAATCTGCTGAGGAATTGGCTGAGGGCAGTCAAAGTCAAGTTAAAAAGATTCCTGAATCTGGAAAGTTGCCAAGGTCTGGTGGGACAGTAACATGTGTTATCTGCAAGACCAAAGGACATAACCAGAGAACCTGCCCATAGAACAAGAACAAGAAAAAGAAGAAGGCTGCAAAACAGGCTGGTGGAAGTCAAGATGTTGGAAGTCAACCTGCTGGAAGTCAACCTACTGGAAGTCAACCTGCTGGAAATCAGGCTGCTGGAAGTCAAGTTGGTGGAAGTCAACAGGGTTAGGTGTTTGTGTGTCTGGTAGTTTGTTTGATCTTTTGGTCTTTTATTATGTATGCAACTTTAGACATGCTTCTTTTGGTCTTTTGGTCTGTTTTATTACTTGGTTTGTTATGTACTGGTTGAACATGAATTAGCATGGCTGTATGGTTCATTATGGTTTTAATGTATGGTTGTTATGGTTATTAATGGTATGGTCTTATGGTTATTAATGGTATGGTTATTAATGATCACTTGGTATTGTTGAATATGGGTCAATAGGGTATGAATGTTGAATATGGGTCAATATAGGTCAATAGGGTATGAATGTTGAATATGGGTTAGTTTGGTATGATCAGTTGGTGTGATCAGTTGGTATGGGTCAATAAACACAATGTTGAACACATAATGCCTTTACTCTTAACAAAATTTATCACTTGCTATGGTTTTAGGGGATCAGTTGGTATGATCAGTTGGTATGGGTCAATAAACACAGTGTAGAACACATAATGCATTTCTAATTAACAAAATGTATCACTTGGTATGGGTCAAACACAAAATGTTCATTTCATTCATCAACTTCAACATACATTTCATTCATCAACACACCAGTACATTATCACCATTACATCCTACACTAAGACACAATTAACCCACATTATCATTCATTTTCACCATTACATACCATCTCCACCACTAACAACAACATAGTACAGTAAAAAAAAACCCAACTGAGACACAAACAAAGCTTCAATCTCCTGTTTTGATCAGTCACTGTTTTCATCTCCTGATTGTGCCTGTTGACGAGCCTTTCAACAATTACAGCTGTGTTTTCACAATGTCCACCCTCGACCCAGCTAACAAACCCACAGCCCCTTCCTTGTCGATTACAACAGTAAAAGCGTCGTCCAGGGTTTTCAGCTGTCCACGATGTTCTTATTATAGTTTCCGATCCACAAGAACACAACACCATGGTTCAATTTTGGGTTTTGATTTATTAGGGTTTTTAGAAGACGATTTTGAAGAAGATGAGGATTTGGGGGTTTTGATCTGATTTAGGTTTTATATAGATGGAGTTGATAAAACTAATGAATTGACATAAATGCCCTTAAGTTAAATGATAAAATGACAAAACTGCCCTTATTTAGCTGAGTTCAACTAACGTCGTTTACGATTTGGATGAAACGAGCAAAAATTTGAAAACTAGTGGAGCCATTTGAGAAAAAAAAATCTTTTGGATGAAACTGGCAAAAAGTGCCAAACCTCAAGGACGAAAATGGCAGTTTACTCTTTGGCTTAAAAGTAAAAAAGTTTTAGTGATGGTGGTGGTGGTAAAAGGTGAAGATGGTGGTGGGTGGTGGGTCTGATTAGGGAATAAGACAATGAGAAGAAGATGAATTTATAAGTGAGTTGACGAAAATGCTCCTGACTTAACGTCAAAAACTTAACTGGCTTAAGTCGTTGGATTGTTTTGGCCTATTTTCTCAAAAGTTAGGGACTGTTCAAGCAATTTTTAAAAGATTGGGCTGGAATGACAAATTGGACCAAACCACATGATCGGTTTTGGTAATTTACTCTTTTAATTAATAGGCCTTTTCCTTTGTTTTGTTCCTTTGTAGTTTTGGTCTATGTTTTGTAGTTTTTGGTGTACTTTGCCATCTACTTGTTTACCCTAGTTGGGCTAGTGCATTAGTTGATACATGTGTTGTCTATTTAAATGTAGGTGGGCTAAGGCCCAAACACTGAAACATGAGCCTAAACAAATTTGGATTAAAAAAAATATAAAGGCTGAATTGAGAAGTACAACCACGTGAAAAGAAGCCTCATATAAACAAAAAAATGTTTTGATGTTTTGTAAATAAATCTATAGTATAGCGAGTGTTGACTACATAAATTGTGAGTTTATTTAAGTTCATCTTGCAGTCTTCCTGAATCCTGCTTTTTAATCTTTTTAATATACACAATTAAAAGTGATTAAGCTATCTATTATAGTCAAATCTTTCTTTCTTCACCCCAGGGATACGATACATGGGCTCCGGGAGGAGATATAAGAAAAATCATCAACTTGACGCTGACGCTAAGACCTTTTTACAGCGATATGAACGAATTCAATCTCCATCATTTTGGGATTTGCCAAGATCCACATGTAAGCATTTAGTGATTTCAATAATGTGATATTTGAACTTAAGGGAGCTGAAAATACAGCAACATCAAAGGAGAGACGGGTCAAGTTCTAGGCATTCAAGAAGGACTTAGACGATAGTTTTAGATGAACATCAACCAAATAATTGAAAGTATTTCCAACCATTTTGTACTCTTCACAAAGATATGATTGATCAAGTAAATAACATATGTCTCCTTTTAACAAAATGCAAATGTCCACCAATAGACCTTTGGATTTGGCATGGATATTCGAAAATCAAGCTAGAGGCAGTTGCATCATAATAAGACATGTGGGTTTTGCATGGATATTTTGCATCATAACAATGACATCAACGCGTTCAATTAATCTACAATATCTAATCAAGTCCTAGATAGCGTGGCTATGCATGTCGTTTCACAACGAGTTTGATAGATACACACAAGGAATTCTCTTGCAAATGATAAATATCTTAAAACACTAGTAAGAAGTTTTACGCATTCACAAGATCCAAAGTAGATAAAGTTCAAACAAAGACATGACTATGCAAAAAGGGACGTCTTAGAAACATGAAAATAATAATAAGTGATATAATGTATGCGTGTATTAAAATAAATACTATGATTGTAGAGGACAAAGAATTTCCAATAAAGTCAATAACTAATTGATAAATGATAAGATGGTGGTCCTAATGATGATCATGCTCCGCCAAATTTTGCTTGAGGTGTCACACCGGAAGTTGAACAATATCTTTTTTTTTTTTTTTGAATTATTTTTCGATGGTATATGGGATGAGTCATTCCATCGTCAACTTCGACATGATGTGATGGAATATTAAAGACGAATTTAATTTACGTTTCGTAATACTTTGGTTATGTTTTTATTGTCATTTCTAACCCATCATTGGCGAGGGTTAGTGAGGGCCGGGGGTGATAGAAGTTTACGATTCTTATAGATAACTTTTATATGGATTGAGGCCGGCCACCACCGATTTGATCTTCTGGCCTCTAACAATGCAAAAACATTGAGTCCGGCCCCTGCCGATTTGATCTTCAAGCATTGAGGTCGGCCCCTGCCGATTTGATCTTCCGGCCCCTACCGATATTAAACCTATGAATTTCAATATTTAAATTTTCCTAAATTTATTAAATTGAAATACATTTGTTCTATTCTTTAATTTGTTTAATTTGTTTAGGAAACCAAAGTTCTCTTCTAAAAGTGGTTGTTATGTTATGGTTTCAAATTTGGAAATTGCATCGGCTTCTTTAAGCATGAGATTAAGCAACTTTTCATTGATCTCAATCTCCGATTCAAGGTTGCTAATCGCCAGTCCGCGGTCATCTGCCACCACTCTCAACGCCTCTTCCTTTTCGGCAGCCTCCTTCGCCGCCTTAAACAACTCCTTCCCACCACCATATACACCATTTTCAATCAATCTTGTCGCAAAACCACCACCTCGTTTCACCACCACACTGCCGGTAATGCCAAGGCCAATCTTCTCGACAAAACTACTTAACATTTTACCACTATCCACTTCCCATGCACAAATTCTTCCATTCTCGGAACATGTCAAAAGTGTTCTCCCATAATTTAACATCATCATCGCCACCACTGCTCCGTCGTTTATCCTTCCCCACACCAATGTTTCTCCCCCTTGTGCAACCTGTTGATTTGTACTGAATCGGTTTAGAGAGAAATCCAGATGGAACAACAGATTTTTAGGGAGATTGAGACTCAATTCATACTTTGGCTTATTTATAAGCTTACAAGAAATAACTAACAGATCTACTACAAGTGACGGAACTAAAAGAGGGTCAAGAGGATTAGCTGATCCCTCAGTCACTAGAATTTGTTGGAATTTTTAATATATAGTTTTAAGGGTTTTTTTTTAAAAAAAAAAATTTAACATGACTTTGACTCATTAATAGTTGGAAAAGAACATAACACCCTACTGCTTCTAACAATAAAAATTGAAAGACCAGCCCTCATACGGGCCATATTACAAGGCGAATATGGGTCATATGAGGGGGGCTAAGTTGGCTATACAACCCGTATGAGATGATGTTTTGCCAATATCATACAACATGTATGAAAACGCGACTTGCCAAAGAAATAACTATGTAATAGTGATACGAGCCTTAAAGCACATATCACCTTTTCCACCCATGTATATGGCATGCTAGTATCACCGATACAACATGTATGATGTGATAGGATACGTCTTGGCCTGGTGCACTGATAACAACACCCAAATAAAAAAAAACACGTGTCACCTGTTTTCGCGTCTCTACTTTAAACCTTCTTTTGTATATCAACCCGTCTGTTCCAGCACCGTACAACTCCGTCTCCGACGGGTCCAACGCCATGGACCATATCTCGCCGGGGAACTTCACCGTCTGGAGATGCACACCATTCGTGACGCCCCACACCTTGCAAGTCCAGTCCAAGGAGCTAGAGATCATAATGCTATCCGATCTCCCCAACCCGGTGGTTATTCCGGTCACCGGTAATTCATGTCCGGCGAACCTTTTAACAACATTCGATTTCGCATCAATAGAATAATCTAAAAGCATTATTATAGGAGTAACCGCAATTGTTCCATCATCACTACCCGAAAGAATCAACGATCCATCGCCATTGATCGCAATGCAAGATACCGGTTTATCATGGGTCGAAAAAGACCGGATTAGCTCGCCCGAATGTACCATTATCGAATGAATTCGACCCGAAACTCCACCCGAAAATAAGTACGATCCATCAGTAGTAGCAACAAGTGGAGCCACCGGTTCCGGTAGAGCAATATTTTGTGTGCAAGATGGTGACCACCAATAATAAAGATTAATATAACCTGAACCGGTCTCCGGAGACACATTAGAGCTAGCGAATTGATTGTCACCGACTACGGTTATGCCGTTTCGCGGGCATTGGCCGCTGTTGAAGCGCGCTAAGACGGTTCCGGTGTAGGGGTCGTAGGCGGTGATCGGACCGTCAACGGAAGCGGTGAGGAGAGTTTCGGGCAGTGGTGGCGGTGGTGACATTGGCGGGATATATTTTTTTAACAGCGAAAACTTTATTAAAAATGTTTTAAACCGTAAAAAAAAAGGCTAGCAAGATACTAGAATACATACATAAACATAAAGATAAAGATAGCGTAATAAATATGCATATGAAAACCGACAGTATCACAACAAGGGTTTGAATGTTTTTTACTTTTGATGTTATAGCTCCCTCTTTTTGGGACATAGATCAAGAAAAAGTGAAACATTACACATATTCCATCGTATGATTCATGTGAATCCTTTGATATGTGCAACATTAATGTCTAACGTAGGAGAAACAATAATAAAAGTATATATTTCATTTCATTTCTTTAAATCTTGAATTGAATAAGTATTGATGAATATATGATAATCATATGCCATCAATATTCATGGCAATGGTATCCAATTTATGGTATATCACTTATTATTTTCTATATAAATCCAATCAATAATTGAATTATGAATTTTCTTTTCCTAAAACATGAGGTTGTATAGCAAAATATTCCATGTGTCTGGGACTCCAGCAAGGCACCAGTGGCTGCAATCTGTAGCCCCGAACCCGTAAGCCGACGGGTGGCCGTCTTTTCGAAGCAGTGAGAGGTTGGTAATGTCCAACAAAGTGACCGGTTTCTTGATGGTTTTCAGCGATTTTTTGAGAGCTGCCACCGCGGGCAGCGAGGCGCCGGGATAGGTGGAGGTTAATAGAGGAATTTTCTGACCGGAGCAAGATTTCGCCTTTGGGTCTCCCCAATCTGTGCCACTGTAATATCAACATTTTAGATAATGAGGCTATTGTGAAAATTTATAGTATGTTTTATAACCATGAGAATCCGATAACAGAAAACTCACGGTAATCATTAACAACCTGCTAACTAATGAGATCATGTAAAACATAGTTTACGCTCTACAGGTGGCCTCCAAAAGGGTTAAAGCCAACAATGTACACTTAACAGTGTACCACCCAGATGGCCAGATGAAGGTTTTAGAAGGAGCCTTTTGCATAAAGTTAATTGCTTATGGAGTTAATGGCCAAAAACGTCCATGAGGTTTGACCAGTTTTGCTACATCAGTTTAAAATCGAAACTTTTTTATATCTGGGTCCTTTTGTTTTACATTTTGTTGCCAAATTCATCCCTGGCACCAAACCCAGTTAACTATCGCCGTTAACTCTGGGGGAATTTTTGTTTTTTTGGCTGAACCCTCTTTTAAAACCCAATTTAAACAGAGTTATTCATACCCCCAAAAGATAAAAATACCTAGATGTAAAAAGGGGGCAGCCAAAAAGACAAAAATACCCCCAGAGTTAACGACAATAGTTAACTGGGGTTAGCGTCAGGGACGAACTTAGCAACAAAATGTAAAACAGAAGGACCCAGATGTAAAAAGTTTCAATTTTAAACTGATGTAGCAAAACTGGCCAAACGTCAGGGACGATTTTGGCCATTAACTTTATATTAAAAGAAAAATGTTAGTTTGTTTATATTTTAGGTGATTGTCATTCAAGTTGCTTGTAGTGGGATGTAAACATCATATAACAATTATCATACTTACTTGTAATGAGATGGCGATATCCCTTGAAAAAACACTTTTGTTTTGTTTTGAACAACGTAGGCATCAACCCATTGGCCCCATGTAACAATGGCCTTTCCGAAAGCTACTACACGGTCCATGTCCTTATATATACGAGTCCCATCTTGTATATAATCAAATCTACATTCATGAATAATCTATTATAAATAACCAATAATAAATTATTTTTAAACAAGAATTGTGTATTTTCGTTTTGATGTATATAACTTTTATTTATGTTTAAATTTTAATACACACTTTAAAATAAGATGAAAATGTGCACTTACGGTTGACTAACTCCTCTACGGTTCCACCAGTGCCACGTGTTAAAGATAAGGTAGTCAACACCCAACCATAACTTGCCAGCTGTCACAGTATTCAAATTCAACACTCTTCCAAACCTTCTCTTCACTATATCCACAAGGTACAAATTGTGATGGTACGTCACTCTTAACCCATAATCCTACAATTATTTAAAAAAATATATAAAATATAGATATTTTTAAATTAACACAAAAAAAGAAAATAAAATGAAATTGTTGTTAAAAGGTATACCGTAAAGGTGTAAGTGGTCATATCTAGAACCACGGAGATATTGACCGCGTAATTTGCCTTTGGTACCGACGAGTGAATCATACATAACATCGATAGCCACTGGTTTCGGCTAAGCGAATCTCCTACAAACATAATGGTTTTCCCTCTTAGTTTTTCTAAGAAGTATCGACCATCAAATCTATTACAAAAGAAAATGCATAAGTATTGGTTAATGACATATTAGTGGTTTTTGGAATATTCCCAAATGGTTTTAAAAATAGTAGCAACTTTTTTTTATTGGAATATATATGTGTAGTGCTAGTTGTAAAATGGATCAACACATGCATGATCACATGGAATTCTATCACAAATCACATCTAGTTGTGGTTCTAACAAGTGATAATTAAAAGTGTATAATGTCAATGTGGAATAATGGTTGGTAAAACATCTTATCTTAACGAAGAAACCAGCTTGACATAAAGTTAACCAAACAAATTAGTTGATAACGATGATCGATTAGACCACTCGACTTATATATGTATTAAGTTAATAATACAATCTTTTGATGTATGATTAAATTAAATTATTGTTTCATGTGTGATTCGAGTACTTTTAAATTTATCAAATACTAACTAACAAAAATCATTACTTATAATATTAAAAAGATAACAATCTCACTTCCAACATAGTTAGGGTACTGCCTTTTAACCTTTGAAAATTAGCAAATGAGTATACATTCATTAATAAGACTTTTTTCTTTATATTTTACTTTTTTTTTTTTCTAATTTTTAACTATAGCTTTGCCTTTATTTTAATAGCTTTAATATAAAATACATTATATAAGTTTTGTCATATCAAGTATAATAAGTTTTTATCATAGGAACTTTGTAATTTTACACAGGGGCGAAGGATATGTTGGGCCAAGGGTGGCCCAGACCCCGCCGATTTGTCACTACCGATCAAAAAAAATTAAGTCCGGCCTCTCACGATTCAAAAACCAAGCTTCTCCCCTGATTTTACTAACAATTTATAACATAGTGCTCATGTACCATATCAAATATAACAAGTTTTCAGAAATGTTAAGAGTTACCGCCAACCCACAAGCTGTCCTAACCCTACACACCAATTCCTCTTGGCCCACTAGTCACTAAGTCAACTATACTACAATTCCATCCTTTACCCACCAAAAAAAAACACAACTCAATCTTACATTTTATATTATTTTAAACATTAATATCTTTCCAAAACAAAAGATGTCACACGAATTCGGATATAGTGTGACCAGTTTTCCTATCATGCCTTTTCTTTTAGTTATATTTAACCATATTATAAGATTAGAAATATAAGTTTGGGTATTCTTCATGTTAACTACACAATAATAGTAGCCAAGTTTTTCAAGTATCTTACTAAAATTAGTTAAAGTTTGTTTCTACATAAAGCAACTTTCCTAGGTGTTACAGTTTGTTTTTACTTAAAGCAACTTTCCTAGGTGTTGCAATCCTGTAAAGTTTCTATTTCTTTAGAGGTTAAATTTTAAAATTACTTGAGACAAAAGAAAATGTGAATCATGAGATATAAAAATAAGACGAACAGACTTAATAACAAACGATATTCAAGAAATAATTACAAATTCTTGATATAAGTATACTAGTTTATACCCCGGGAGCGTCCCGGGTTGAGAAATTTAAGTAAAGTGAATAAAATTATAAGTATCTAAACTATAAAAATGGTATCTTCTAATATATGATTAATAAATATTATTATTATTATTATTATAATTATTATTATTATTTTAAACAAATCTCTGCCAACCCACAATTTTTTTAAACTAATTCCAAACCTGGTACAATACCTATCGGGTTACAAAAAATAGTCGTTTTTTTTCTCCGTTTTTTATATAACACTATGGTACTCATTGGAAAGATAATAAAACGCTCTTTAATTTGGTGTCATTTTTTTCTTTAAAAAATCTCGTATATAAAAGATATTAACATTTAAAAGTTATGAGAGGAAACATGAGAAAGAAAAAAATAAAGTTTTAATATTTACATTTAGTAGATTAGGTAAATGTTAAATTATATTTAAATCATATTTATTACTTTTTTTTAATTGGTCTAGAGTTGCTACATCACATCCTATGTGGCATCTCTCAAAAGAGAGATTACATAATATTATGACATGTCATTAAAAATGCTTTGGTTTATTATATGTATAGATAGATATAGATTTATAAGAACATTAATATTAATACGGAGTATTTATTATATAAAATATACAAGTAAAAATAAATATATTCACCTGATTTTCTCAATATTTGAAAAAGCCCATATTATATTTTTTAAATTCGAGGGAAAGGGTATCAAAGGTGCAGAGAACCGAGGAAAACATCCTCCGTGACAACTCACATCGTATAACGTGCCATGCTTTTGTAGCTCACATGAACACGTTTTTGTCGGATTTATACAATCAATTTTTTCCTTGTTAATTTTATGATTTATTAACAAATTCATATTAGTGTGACTTGTAATATATTATATACTTTAATAATTATTTTCTCTTAACATTTGTTCAGCTACTAATTACTATAATAACCTTTTAAGATCTATGTCCTCAATTTCATGTCCTCAATCATTTCCCCTTTCATATTATATTCTCATAAACATGTCGGTGGAAATTGATAAAACACATAATAGTTCTTTTTCCTTTTTTTCCCTTTTTTTAACAAATTGCCAAACAATAAAAAAAGATGGTAATATTAGTTGGCCGATTTTTCTTAACGGCAAACGAACAAAAGCCAAACTATCTAAGATAACTCAATAGCAAAAGACGATCTCATACGTCCGCGAATCTGCAATTCGCAAACACCACTGGGTAGCTCAAGGGCCTACTGCGGTTAGCCTTCAGCCCAAGTCTTCACTTCCCTTCCCTTCAAAACAAGCCTGGCCTTTGTTTATCGTTTTTGTGTTGTTATGCATAGTATATAAATATATTTCGATAATTCCTAGTAGATTTAAGTTTGTCTGTGTTGAAATATATAAAAAATTTTATATAATTAAGTTAATCTTAGAACAGGCTAATTGGTGTAGTTTTAACTTCAAAAACATTTTAACATACTATTAGTGATATGTACATTTTGATTCTAGAGATGCACATGAGCCAAGCTACTTCAACTAAAAATAATTTAAAACGAGTCAAGGTTAAATAAGCTCAAGCTAAAACGAAAGCTTAAGAAAAGGTTACATATCACATACCCTTTAAATCTATTTTCTAAATCTTGCTAGTATCCACTTTAGAACTAGATACCTCAATCACTTATGGAAGATTACTATTACTACTAGTTACTACACGATATTGCTAGGCTACAAATTATTTTGATATTTATCTAAATATTTTAACTTAAAATAAGCATAATCTCATTTGTATATTTTAATAATAACTAAAATAGAATGGATTACCTTAAATGCCATTAAATCACATAACTAAAAAGTTTCCAATGAAAAAGGAATCTAATCTCCACCCAATAAAAACAAAAACAATTTTATCACAAATTCCCTTTCACAAATGACAGCTAAGCGCACCACCACGTTTTAAAGTGCGAGGGACCTCCAACTTGGTGGAGAGAAAACGAACTACCACCAATACCCGTCGTCACTAGCCGCCATAAAACAGCCACCAATGACGGCTCTTTAACACAAATATAAAAAAAAGACGAGTCTAAACGCACCCCATATGCTAAACACACCCATTTTATTATTTAATAATATTATGGGACAAGGGGTGTGTTTAGTAAAAATAACAGGATGCGTTTAGCCTCGTCCAAATACAAATATTTCAGATAAGAGGGATGGATGTAAATACCTGGATACGCGGCAGCCGCGTGGTTGCCAGCTATATTTAAGATACAAACGATCAGGGCGGCCATTGTTGATACAGTTGAACTCTTTTTCAAGGAAAGGGCAGGTGGATTCATTGTAGAGTGGATATGAACGATCCAATACCCAGTTTCCTTGGAACAAATCACAGCCAGTTGTGGCTGCATCGACCGCCAATAATGGCGAAAGAATGCTGATAATAAGGAGTAATGAACTGAAATAATGGGGATTTACCCTCAACTCCATTGTGTATCTCCCTCCAAACTGAGAAAGAGGGAGGGAGTGAATGAAAAACGCTTTTTTGTTTGTGGGTTGTTCTATTAATGAATGTGGGCAGGGGTATTTATAGGGTTAGGTTTCAATGTGATAAATAAGTGAATATATAAATAGGTTTACCCGCGCGTTGCGGCGTGATCCACAAATGGGTTGTCAGGGGCGTAGGTTGGTTGGGGCGGGGAGGGGTAGCCCACCCTTCGAAATTTTCGCTCAGAAATTTCGATTATATATTATTCGTATAGAATTTTTTAGGTATATACGGTTTCGACCTCCGTTTTTTTTAAATAAGTATATTTTATAAACCATAACTAACGATATATTGGACAATACAAGGTTCCAAAATATAGGTTGTTTTACCGAGTTTATCGTTATTCTTTTTTTTTTTGGCCCATTTTGAGATATACAATCCAATTATTTGATTTAGCCCATTTTATTTTCTTAAGGGAAAATCCAAATAAAAAGCCTAATTAAAAGCATAAGCGTAAAAAAAAAACTCTAAACTCTCTGTACTTTACTCTGTCTCTTAATCTCACCCTGGTAATTTCATACTTTTATTTTTCAACTTTCAAGTATTCAATCAAAGAATCAAGCCATCAAGGTACATAATTGGAGAAGAATTGTCTTTGGTGTCTTTGGAAAGACTGCTCCCAAAACAGCAGGTACGATACTCTCTGCTTCACATCGGAACCCTAGCTCTCAGTTAGGTAACATTTGTCCCTAAATTTGTTATTGCTCCTAGGTTGCATTGATCGGTTTGATTCTTTTTTAAATAGGAATTGTATTAGACTGGTTATTAAATAAACTGTGATGGATGTTATTCGTGTCATACAGTCAATATTGTGATGACTGTCGATACGATGCATGTGATATTTGAATGTTTGACTCAATCCGAATCGAATCACCGACCCGAACATACAATCCAAAACATAGCTATAGAAAAAAAAATTAGGTCCCGTCCTATGACTGGTGATTTCCGACCCCCCGGACCAATTTCTCAAGCGTCGCCACTATGGGTTGCAATACAACATTATGATACTTAGGATTTTTGCAATAAGTTACGCAAAAAGAATAGAAATGTGTCACATTGCCCAAATGCATCGTAAACTTACAAATAGATAACAAAAAAATATTTTTTTTTTTGTGAAAGAAAAAAAAAGTTATTTCTGTGTTGTTATATTAAAAAATGAAAGGTCAGGATTTAGATAATTACACATAAATATATTGACGCATACATCATGTACGCTTTTTATTCACATGATACTATCCAATCTTACTATTTTAGTTTTAAGGACCAAAATTATTTTTTGGTTTTGAAAGTTTCTTTATGATACTGAAATAAGTCTTCTGTAATGTGAAAATGTGAGTCTTTAATTTTGTAATGTGAAAATTTGGTAAAGAGTGGTTAGATAAATTATGGGAAAAAGTTTGGTTTGTTTTAAAAGGAAGACAAAATTAATGGGTAAGCAAATTCTAACATTTCTAAAGTCTTATGAGAATGAATGATGGCCACCTCTAAACAACTAGCGTCGACTGAATGCCACATAAACTGCAAGAAAGGGAAAAAAAATGGATAGACAATAGCCTGACAAAGAAGCACTGCAATCCATACTTCTTCAAAACATCGACAAACTAAACCGACGACTTCCTTTCTCTTTCCTACAGGGCAGACTGAAAGAACAAATCACAAACGATGATGATATACTACAGTTATAACAGGAAGCTATACCATTGAAATCCTTGCTTTTGTCGAAAGCCTAATTCATGAAGTGATCGGAAGAAGTGACAGAACAAAATATGATAATACTGAAATTAAGTCGCAATTGTGGATTGAATGAGAATTGTTGAGTATATAAAGAAGTGAGGACAGGAAACGAAGGGGTGGATTGATTCGCGTCTTCAAATTTCCACCACAATTCAAGAACATAACCGATGATTTGATTGTTATTGATATTCAAGGGAGAAAGCCAAGGGGTTTATAGTGGGTGGTATTGTTAATGTTCTAGAGAGAAGTAAAGGTTAATTAAATGGGAGAACATGAAGTAAAAAATAGAGAACTCTTGAACTTGCCCCATTGTTAATAACCATTAAGCTCAATATTGATGAGTAAAAGACTAATTTACCATTTTACAAATGCATCAAGTGTTTGTACTTTAGGCAATAAAATTTGTAATTACTTAAATTTTACCGGTATCCTTCCCTCATGCTTTATAATATAGTATAGATAAGTTTAATTCACTCATTTTTTGGTGCTTATATTTCAACCCTCTCAAAAGTTCTATTCACCCCCTTCAAAGCGTCTCGCTTTGATCAAAGTGAGGTGTTTATGGTTACCTTTTCAGACTTTATGTCAAATCAGTCAAACATCGTACGCCTCGCTTTGGCAAAGTGAGACGTTTTGAGGTGCGAGGTTGATTGATTGGTCTGAAACGTCTGAAAGGGGGGACATGTGAACCATAAGTGCCTCTCTGTGGCCATAGCGAGGCGCTTTAGCATCAGATTGTGACTATAAGTTCATTTGATACGTTCGATATTATATCGTTCATTTTACATTTACATCCTTACCCACGATATACAAATTTTATCCATAATATGCAAGATGTCGTATTACGACTTCATTATGAGTCTAAACCAAATGACGTTGAGGAAGTTCAGTCTAGCATTTGTTATTGTGATAATACGATGTCACTGGACTTGAATACCCCCTTTGAAGGACCCGTATGCACAACACTATCCCCGTCAACCCGACTACAGTTATGGTGGTGAACCACCATTTGATCACCAAAGTTATCCTAACTACGCTTACGGTGGTGAGGAGACATTTGTACAAGAAGACTATCCGAAACAGGGAGACGGTGGTGGTGAAGAGAAGCCGGTAGAAGATCATGAAGGCTCTTACCCGATCATAGTTTCGTTTGAGACTGACCGGACCTTTTCGTCACGCCAGGAGTTGATCGACCGGGTACAAGAAATGGGAAAGGAACAAGGTTACGTCATTGTATAAAAAGATCGAAGAAAAAAGGAGGCAATTTCGTGAAGGTATATTTCAAGATGCGCATCTTACTTTTCCAGCTGCGTTAGAGGTGAGGAAGAGGTGTGCCAAGATGCGCACCATGGTGGTCGGCCACATGTATATTGATGGCCGTTCTTAGAGTCGGTCGACGCGACAGAGAGGGCACACGATATTATTGGGATTGACACTCCATGGAGTCATCTGCCCCAGGGCGCGACCGAGGACACCTTTCACAAGCTGATGGTAGAATTCATATCGTCCTTTGAGCGTACAACAATGCCTAAGGGTTACGTGGAGGATCCAGAGCAGCCGTATCACGAGATATCATTTTGCCTGGCCATACATACATATCGTATGACGATAGAGGTTAGTATTTTAAATTTAAATTTATTTTATAATAGTTAATATTGTATTAGTTACATTTATTATTATAATAGTTAATATTTTAAATTTAATTTTTACAGGAGTTTGCGGTGGCATCGGGGTTGTACTAGGCGGCGGAGCTTTGGACAGAGCTATACATAGACGAGATCACAGAGCTCGACCATCAGACGCCTTTGAGTTTTTGGAGGGCCATCTCCACTTCTCACTTTGAGAAGTCTCATGCGAAGGTTAGTCGCATAAGGGACCCCTATACATCAACCTGCATCGCGCCATAGCGACGTTGATCCCACCGAGATCACATAGTCGGGATAAGGTCAACACTTCTGACCTTTTCTTTTTATATTATCTACTTATGGGCTCGACATGCGACCTAGCCTCGAGCCTGGCAGAGTTTTATGTCACTGCGCATCATCACCAGGCTCGTGGTGATCTGTACGGAGGGGCCTATATCACGAGCATTGCTCGCTATATGGGCCTCTTCCTTGATGATACCACCCAGCTGTTTGACGGGATACCATCGACTCCATTGGTTTGCGGTCAATGCACGGAGCATGGGGATCCTGCGCGACTTTCCAAGGCTAGGTCCTTGTCTTCGGGCTCCCGGCGGCCGCGCCGCGTATGTCCCGATGCCGTTGCCCGCGCCCGAGGATATATCGGTATACGTGGAACTAGAGTCGGGAGTACCTGCACCTTTTCCCGTGCAGGCGCAAGCCTAACAGCAAGAGGCATAGTTTGCAAGCGATGATGGCCTCAACCCTCCGAAGCAACCACATTAGCAGTACCCACGCCATATATACGAGGCTTTGCCTCATGCTGCGCGTTTGGTAGCTCAGGACTTTGATCGCCGCCTCCAGCACTACGAGGCGGTTTAGAGGTGGACGGTTGCGATGCTACATGTGATCGCACAACAGATGGGGGTGCCAGACATACCACCAGTACCACAGCCACCACCACTTCCACGGTGATTAGTATATATGTTAGGTTGTAGTACACTTTCAGTTGTATTTATGTTTTTGTATGTAAAAACTGATTATTATATATTTACGTTGTTTGTTTTGAATGCTTAAATTTATTTGAATATTTGTGGCGATATTCAAGGTCAAGTTTGCAAAATATAGTTCATTGTAGAGTTTATGCATGAAGAAATAGAGGTGCAATTGATTTGGTTATAAAAAGCCCACAGCAGGCCACCGTGGATGAATAGATGTCATCGTTGGCCAGAGTTATGGTGTGGCCATATTTGTTGTAAGACTACATGTAGTGGTATTCAAATTGGGCGTGGAAGAGGGCAATCCACGTCCCAATTTGATTGTGCACACTGTAACATCGCGAAAATTTCAAATTTTAATACGTATAATTTTTTTTTCCGAGCACACAACTTATATATATATATATATGTATAAATATATATAAGTATAATAATAATAATAATAAGATTTGTTTAATTATGTTTGTCTAAGCCCACAACACAATTTAACCCATCCTTTATTTAAACTCGGCCCAGCCCAAACTCCATAACCCCAAGCCCAACCCAGCCAAGGCCCAAACCCCTCCTTCCCCCTTGACCGTTTTTAATCAAAAAAAAAAAAAATAAAGGACCAGCCGGGTTTCGAACCGGAGGCCCTTCACACCACACAACACACAAACTAACCAGCTGCTCCACATCCTTTAGTTGGAATTAATCCAACTTTAAATATATTTAAACCTTTTGTCTTCCTTTCCTTCTTCCTTGTGGACGAGCAGCAGCAGATATGGATATGGGTTTCTTTTTTTTTCACCAACTTGATTTCCTTATTTCACGCGTTTTTGACTAGAATTAACACGGAATCAAAAGTTTTCGGCCCTTTCATGACTAGGAAGCACATTGATTGTCGATTGATTGATAATCAATCAACCATTTACGCGTATTACATTCAAAGGTGGTCAACAATTGCCATTTCGAGCATACGGATCATTACACTATAAATTAAACACTCTCGAACCTACTACACTTGCCGAACTTTCTCTCTTCACCTCCAATTTCTGGGTTAAACCATCTTTCAAAGCTTTTGATCGCATAGTTGACTTTTCTGTTGACTGATTGTAAAACACGAATTAAGCCTTGTAAGTTCTTCTTTTTTGATGGGTTATGATCATCGGCCATTACACAACAATAACCCTATGATCAATTGGGTTATTGTTGTGTAAATCAGGGTATTGGTAAATCTAGGGTTCTTCCATGATGATTTGGGGAAGAAGACTCAGTTGACTGTTAAGATAAAAACTTTCGAAACAATAATTCAACACCAACTGATCAACAGATCAGTTGGTTGGTCTCTTTTCACAAAAACATGAACCGGCCAGATGGCCAGGTTCGAGTCCCACAAGGCACCATCTTTTTTTTGGATTAACTTATAGATATATATATTCATTTATATATTTAAAATTCATTTTTAAATACCAAAACCCTTTTATAAATTCTACAAAAATTATATTATGTTAATCTGATGAAAAAGTTCAACACCCAATTTTTAGTTTTCAAAAATTTATTTATTTAATATATATAATAAATAAATCAAGTTTATTCCATTTTATTTATAAAAATCTATAAAAATATCAAAACGATCTTATTAATTTCCACAAAAATTATTCTAGGTTTTCATAACGATAAAATTTTCTGAAATGATTTTTAATTCAGAAAAATCATTTATTTTATATTTTTAACCAATTTTTGTTAGTTTTAATCATAATTAAATCATAATAAATTCAATTTTTGATATTTTTGCACCAAAATTTTATACAATTTATTTCTAAATATTTAGAACAGTAATATGATTTTTAAAATAACAATTCTTTAATTTTAATATTTTTAAATATTAAAGTTAAATATTGACAATTTCTTATAAATAGATTTAATAATCTATTTTAAAGAAAATAATTTTATAAAAATTATTTTCATACTTCAAAAAAAACATTATTGTGATCATCTTAAATTTAACATTTATAAAAAGATTTTTAGTTATTTATTTACTAAATTTCTCTCAATTGGCGAATATTTTTAATATTAATCACACGAGCAATTATCCCCAATTCGAAGCCCTAGAAACTTATACATTTGTAGACTCGATAGACTTAGACATATTTATTACTTTATTATAGGGTGATACTTGATACATTTGGTCAACACAATTATCCAAATTTCTCAACAGATATAACATTTTACCAAGGTGAGTTTTACATAGCCCCTTTTCTATTTATCACCATTTTTGGGGTGAAACATGTTACAACATCATTTATGCAATTCAATCATCAATGTGTCTATGTGTTTTCTATGTTGCATTATGTCTTGAGCATGATTAGAGTAAGCACCATTCTAGCATAATCATTAACTCCGTACAAGCCGACGGTATACATTGATAGATCTATTGGACTGACAATCCCACCCGGATACGTGCCTCCTACAAAGGTAGCGTGGGTGTTTGTTATCGTATAACATATTCAAGTGGACCATGAGCGTATGGTATGTATCATATTATAACAGTCATCAGGGTTGGTTATGCACTCGATTTATTTCTAGTATGTTCTCACATATGGACTAGATTGACATGACACATGAATTGCACAACATTTTTTATTCAATTATCAAAAACCTATGTAATTCTCACCAACTTTTGTTGACCCAAAACCTTTTCAACTTAACATGTTTCAGGTTCTAATTGCTTGAAGATTTGAATTGATGCTTGGAGATATGTGTATAGTTTTATTACCTTTGATGTACAAATTCTAGAACAATTGTATGTAATTCATTTAAATCATTTAATGAAATTTATTATTCACCATGAGCTACTGAACAATCATCAATACGTGACATCCCGATGTTTCCGCCATCGGTTGGGGTGTTACACACACCACCCCCTTCAAGTTTTTTGGGTGTGGAATCATCCCACGTGAAATATTTCATGCTTGAAAACAAAACCATTCCACCAATCAAATTTTGACACATCCCCCCTCCAATGGCTCTATTAGCAACGGTCGATTTTTTTATTTTTGATTCATTTGTAATCTTTATATTAAACACACACACACATACACACACTCCTCAATCTAACACACTCAACCTTTATAAAACACATACACACCACACCACACCACAACATTTTATAAAAAACACTGAGTTCCCCCACATCCTCATTATCCGTTGCTAATTACAAAGAGTTTTTAGCTTATACGGGCGAGTCAACCGACGAGGAGATCGAGCAAGAGGTGGTTACAAGTGCTTGTGAGCTTGCGACGAAGTATATGAAACATGTTAATAATCCTCCACGTCCTATCTTACAAAGAAAATATATGGAACGCGACCGTAAGGAGGCAAACACTCGCTTGATGAAAATTTACTTTGATGAAGAGCCAACTTATCCAGGCCCAACGAACGAACGTGTTCTAATCCATATGCACAATGCATGGTCTAATACATTTTACTATACTAGTAGGAAGTCCGCGCGATGCGGCAGGAGCGGCACTTTGCAATGCGATACTTATTTTACATTCGTATAATATTTGTTGTAGCATCATTGCGGTGGATATACGTCATAAACGTTACACATGTCTAGTAACTAAAAGATTTAACATTAAAAGTATAAAGTAATTCAATAACATTTGATGAAATAATAAAGTACCATGCGAATAAGGAAAAATAAGTCTTAATAAACATAAAGTTGAAAACTAAAAGCTTAAGTGTGAACTACTTGAATCATGATATCAATTTAGTCATACGTCTTCCAAATCTGCATGTTCTCATATATATTGTCGGCCCACCATTCGTCATCAAGAGCGATCCCTGAAATTTCGTGTATCTCTTCATGTTTGATTATTACATCTTTTGGAGGTTGAGTTTCCTCCATCTTCTCTTGTTTTGCTGACCTGTCAGTAGCCGGAGCAAGTTTAGGACCTAAAAAACAATTTAAGTATGTTAGTAACATATATATATATATATATATATAGGGTAGGGGTCCTAAGAGAACCAACCTCTATTTGAGAACTGAAAAAACCATTCTGCGTCACACATTTCATATAAAGGCAAATATATATATATATATATATATATATATATATATTGCTTTAATCGCACATTTTTATGCAAGGAAATTTTTTTTTTTTGATTTTTTTTTTCATTTATACATATGTGTATATAGCATTTTTCAGCTATACATATGTGTATATTTCAGTTATACATATGTGTATATTGAAAAAAATACAAAAAAAAAAAAAATTCCTTACATATAAAGCAGCGATTTTTGCAAAAAAAAAATAATAATAATTTTTTTTTTGCCTTAGAGAAATGTGTGGCCCAGAATGGTTCTCTCAGTTCTCAATTTGGGGAAAGGTTCTCATTTGAACCAAATCCTATATATATATATATATATATATATTATAACTAGCTGATTACCCCGAAAGTGTCCCGAGATTGAAAAATCTAATATTACTTAATAAAAAAAGGATAAAAGAAATAAATAGTCTCAACATCTTTTAATGTTAAAGAAAGTTGTTCTAATGTTTATACTATCAAAAGAGGTTCTCGTGCTGCGTTCCCAGCAGATTAAAAAATCTGAACCTCTTTTAATGCTAAACATGTCGTTATAGAACATAAACATGGGCAATTCATATATGTAATAGTAGGTTCAAAAACATATATACTATCATAACATGATTAGTGACTTGCCTATATATGATTAAGAAATTACCTAAATACATTGTATTTTTTTCTGCATGAACAAAAACTCACTAAAAAAACATTTTTTTCGTTTTTGTATAGCACTATATATGGTGCTCCTTGGAAAGATAATAAAGCGATCGTTAATTTGGTGTAATTTTTTTTTTCAAAAAAATGTCATACATAAAAGTTACTAACGTTTAAAAATTGTGAGCGGAAAATAAGAAAAAAATAAAGATAAAAATATTAATTAACATATTTGAAATTTTAAAATAATAGTTCATTAACATTTAAAAATTGTGAGAGGAAAATAAGGAAAAGATATTAATTAACATAATTGAAACTTTAACATAATATAGATATAGATTTTATTTAAAAATACAAAATAAATAAATTTAAAAGAAAGCTTTACATGATGTCACATGGCACATTCAATTGAATGCCATCTCACACAAACTCAATTATTTTATAGATTTCATGTTATATATATATATATATATATATATATATATATATATATATGTGTGTGTGTGTTTAGGATCCTGTACAAAGTACATTTTTCGTGAGAAGTGTGAGAAGGACTAAGAATTGACATGTAGACATCATGTTTTGGATTTAGGAATGATGTTTTAGGTTTTTTTAACTTGAAAAACACCAAACACAACAATCTAAAACACAATACAATGTATTATAGTCATTAAATTTAAAAAACAGCTAAAACACACTACTTAACGCTTAAAACACACTGCTAATGTTCTTAGCATGGTGTTTTAAGTTTTAAGCCAAAAATACATTGTTTTCGGTTTTTAATTGTTATGTTTGGTGTTTTTATAGGCAAAACAATCCATAACATCACGACTAAGTTCAAAAAATGATGCCTAAGTATCAATTTTTAATACTTCTCACACTTCTCACAAAAAAACCACTTTGTACACGATCTTGACCCTATATATATATATATATATATATATATATATATATATATATATATATATATATATATATAGAGAGAGAGAGAGAGAGAGTTTACATACCTGACATTTCTTTCATTTTTCACTTTGTCTCATCCAAGACAAATTCCTAATATTTCTTTAAGAGAAAAATGAATAAGTTAGTAAAAGTGACCAAAGTATATAAAGTAATAACATGTAACTATATTTAGAATGTATTTGCGTAAACCACCAAATGCATAAAAACACCATTATGTTCTCACTTACAAGCATTTTATATATCGCGTAACACCTCCCAATAGACAACATTTGAAGTGTATACCCTGTCTCGTTTGAATTTTATGGCAGGATGTACTAATACCTTTGAATTAGCGCGTGATATCCCTCTTGACAGAGCGACATAAAGTCGTCCATGCGAAAATTTGAAATCCGAAAGATAAACACCAACATGTGGAATTGTTTGACCTTGAGCTTTCTTAATTGTCATGAAGAAGCTAAGTCGAATGGGAAACTGTTTTCTTTTCAGCTTGAATGGGAACATGTCGTCCTCAGAAAGACATAGAGGGATTCTCGGCAAAAATACTCTCTTTTTCATTATGTTGCTCGACATCTATCTCTGCATCAATAACATTGTGCTGAAAGGCTTTACATTCTAGTGCCATTACACAACCCATAAGATAGATCAATATTTCGTAACAATATAATGAGGCATCTGATTTTTAGATGAAGCTTAAGAGGCAAACCACTAATAGTTAGCGAGTTTAAGAACTCGACCGGATAGAAGTTGTGGCGATCGTCTTCGACTTCATCAAAACTATAGTAAACCTTTTCATCCCCTTGAAGCCGATGATGGCGGTTGCTAAACAACCTAAATCCCGATAGCGCTAAACAACCTAAATCCCGATAGCGTTAAATAATTTTTCAGATATATCGCAGTCACAAACGTTGTTGTGTATGATTTCTTCTTTTTGTGTCAACAATTGTGATAATATATATCGTGTCGCTTTTATTGTATTAATATCCTGTATACGACTCACTTTTATAAAAAAATCATGCTGATAGTTCAATTTTTTGCACTTAGATCATAGGTTGTTTAAAATGTGCATATCAATGTTCTTGCAATGCATTCGAATGTGGGTTTAACAGTTAACTCTTAGTAGCCATATTAGTATTTAAACATGAAATGCGATAATCACTTGTTCATAAGGCAATTTCTTGTACATTTCAATCCACACATCGATATTGACTAAGACAAACATCGAAACATCGACAACAATGAGCAGGTCGTCATGGTATTTTTGAATGTTTTTAAAATATAATTGTTTTAAAGTTATGATAGAATTAAAAAAAGAATTATAAGTTTTTAGGGGAGGGGAGAAAAATGTAATTACTAACTAAAAATTAGGAAATTAAAGTGTAAATATGATATGGTATTAAAGTATAAATAATGTGTGAATGACTATTTTACCATCATTTTAGGGTTATTAATAAAAAATAAGTTCTTAACTTTTGGGTATCTTAAACTACCCATCCCTCATGCATTATAATATATAGTATATATAGATAAACAAAGAAAAAGTAGCAATTTTGCTACATAATCAAAGTAAAAGTAACATTCATTAAATAAATAACTTCTTACTGTTGGGAGAGGCGATGCTATATAGAGTATAAAAGCCTCCATATATTTACATAACCACAACTAATATTTACATATCCTTGCCTTTTATACGCCACATATAGGGTTATACGTGGTGCATGAGAGATCTTTCAATGAGAATGTTGTGGCCCTTTATACGTCATGCGTAGATTTATATGCTGCGTATAGACCTATATGTGGCGTATAGGTCCTGATATGCAGGGCCGGTCCTGAAAATTTAGGTGCCCGGGCCGAGCCGGAAAATATGTGCCCCTTAGTCTTAGGTCTTTTAAGCAATGTTTTCATAACCGAAGCGGACGTTGAACCGGTTTCCTTACTGGTTCCCTGGTCGGACCGGTCGGACCGGATATGAAAGTGTTGTAATAATTATAAAAATTAATATGTTTGGTTAATTGGCTCATAAAAAAACCACCATTTCTTAAAATTCCATAATAATCTGAAGGGCTATTATTTATGTCTAGACTTCAAAAGTTTTTTTAATGAAATGAATTTGACTTGAATCATGTGTACAAGCGTGAGACAATTACTTTTTTGTAGTACTACTATATATTAAAATTTACTGCAAAGACTGCACAATTACTGTACCACAATACAAATCTCAAATAACACACTTCAACTTTTTTTTTTTTTTAATTTTGTCATATCCTTCAAATATAGTTTTTCATGTATGACTCATCTTCTTCCTTATATACTTTTCACCTTCTTGCGTTTATAACCAGTGATGTTTAAGATAGATCTTTTTTTGGGTTAAAAGCAGAAAGAAAATACTTGCAGAAAAAATACACTCTACTCGTCGCCGCTCAAAGTGCCCCTTTAGAAATTGGGTCCGGGCCGGGTGTCCTCCCCGCACCCCCTCAGGGCCGGCCCTGCTGATATGACTCTGACTGATGAACATTAATGACGCGTGAAAGTTTGTTCAACCCTCTATACATCACGTAAAACAATTTTAAGGTGATAGAATCACCCTTATAGAATTATATATAGACACCCTTTTGACCGTGTTTTTTACAGAATGTACAACTTTCCCTTCTCACATGACATCCTTCTACTGTATGAGTCATGGCATTATATCCCGTGCACAGGCATATAACCCTGATGGACGGATAAGCATCCCTTGTATAATCCATAAATTAATCAAATCAAATTCAGAGGAATGGGTATTCCTTTAGCCACCCCTTTGGATGGAGACCCACATGCATTTTAATTATATTAAAAAAATCAAAATTTTAAATCTTGTATATAGATGTGTACTCTTTACACGGGAAAGCATAGTTCCAAAATCAATCAAATCAAATAAAAGGATTTCTTTATTTTTAGTCATTTTGATGGTATTCACTTAAAAAAAATAAAAATTTTTATTGCAACCAAAATACATGTGAAAAGGGAAGACATTCTTTTTTTTTTTTGTTTGAAGAACAATACTCATGTTCACATGAAAAGAACAAATACTATTCATATCACTAACATATGCATGTTGGCGAACCATGTGCATATATAAACATTAAACACCATACGAAGTTGCAATACAATGAATGTCCGTCCAATCATCCGTTTGTCTTTTAACTTAAACTAAATTGTATAGGCATATAGAGTATTGTAAGTAATCAGATATATAAATTTTTAAGGTGACAGTTTATGTTACATATATGAGTTTGGTAAATATGTACACTCCACTAAAAAATGTAACATGTTCAACAATGGAATCTTAATATATACACACACCAATTATTTAAAAGAGTAAAATGATTTATTAAACAAATTAGTCATGTTGCCTCAACCCAATGTGAGTCTGTTTAGCCTCGTCTAATTTGTTAAAAATACGTTAATTGAATTTTCAAGATGACTGAGTTGTATGAGCGTTGAACTAATCAGCTTATTAGACATCAGTCGAGTCGTCTCAACCTGATTTGAGCCCGTTTAACCCCGACCTATTCTTTTATCATGTGCTTGATTTATGTCGTGATATGTGTAATGTGGGTGAAATTTGGTGGGTGAAAGGGACATTTTTTGACACTTGGCAATGTGGGGTCACTTGGTGGGTGAAATGGGCTTGAAATGGGTAAGGGGTGTAATGGTGAGTGAAATTTGGTGGGTGAAAGGGGTATTTTTCTGATTGGCTATTTTTTTATTGTGGCCACTTGGCATCATCAGATTGGCCCATCCATCCCTCCTCTCACGCGAAATTTTTCGTGCAACATCCTTTCACGCCCCTTTAACAAGGGAGGGGGCGGTGTTGGTGGGTGAAAAAGGCGGCAATTTGCTCACTTCACGCCCTTTTAGCGGATTACTACGTATGGCCTAATAAAGAAGTTAATGAAAGTAATTTAGGTTGTAACTAGCATGATGCTCGTCGCGCGTTACGGCGGCGTCAAAATTTAATTTAAATTAACTTGAATTTGTACCGTCAAATATTTGATCTGACTCGTTTCCAAACAAAAATTATGTCAAAACGTAGAGCAATTGAAAACAAAAATAAAAATAAGCACAAAGTATATTATATTTGACCTGACTCATTTTCAAGAAAAAAAATATGTTGACATGTAAATCAATTGGATTTATCCTGAAACATACTTAAAAATACGCACGCAAGAAAATGATGTTTTTTTAGGTTAAAGAATGGTATTGCGCATTGTGCGGTTAAATATTTAACCGTCATAACTACCTTTGTAACCCCTAGAATGGGATTGTATAAATACCCTCACTAATCTCAGTTTACGTTCTCTCTAAACACTCTCTCTCAATCGATCGATCTTTATCAAATTTGCATCAGATCCCTGCTACGATCCCATCCTGTTTCAAAAAAACACCCAGTTGGAACATACTCTATTTTGTTTGATTCCTTGTTTGCAAATCATTCAAACATCAAGATTGAATCAGAACATATAAAAATAAAATCATATATTTGATTGCTATTAAAATCATCCATAAGAAAGAAGAACGTCAATAAATTTGATCAAACAGTTTGTTCTCGATAAAATACAATACACAACACTGATAAAGAAAGGGAAATTTAATCAAAGGATATCTGATTGTTTCTAATCAATACTCAAGTACGAAAAACAACAATCAAAGGAATCTTGTCATCAACGGGTTAAGTCTGGTGTGATACGCGGTCAAGACTTTGTTCCGACAACAATCATATGGTAAAATCGAAGGATTATTTGCGTGTTTCCAATCTTAATCAAGACGAAATCCGCTTAATCTGATATCTAATCGAATTCATATGTGAAATTTTGATTTCGTTTGTCTCGTACAAAACAATAACTTTTGGCGTGAAACCGTGATACCGGTTCCGATCACGTAATCGCTATTTGTTTTTATAAGATAGATATAATAAAATTCTTGGTGATAAAGAGATTAAATCGCTCAATCCTTGAAAAACATTTGTTGTGATCAAATCCTTTTTAACAGAATACATATTATTATCAGTTTGAGTTTTGCAAAGTCAAACTGTACTTTGGTTGTGTGTTTTGACGGAAAAGTGACCGTTATTAAAACCGTTAGTTGAAAAGTTAACTTGCTAATTGTATAGATATATAATGTGATTGATTTCATTGATGAAACAATACCCCTAGGGAAAGATACAACTAAAGAATAAGGAAATGATATACACAATTTAAAAACAATAATTTTCTCTAATAACAAACATGATCTATCCCTAAAATATATCATATTATTCGGCTGCTAAGACACCCCGTCAGTTTGAGCGGGCGGAGGACAAACGCTCAAGCTGGACCGAAATGACTGGAATAGCTCACGAGATAATCCTTTTGTGAATATATCCGCATACTGCATCGAGGACGGGACATGAAGAACCTTGATGTGGCCAAGACGAACCTTTTCGCGAACGAAATGTATATCAATCTCAATGTGTTTCGTCCGTTGGTGCTGAACCGGATTGTTGGACAAATAAACCGCTGAAATATTGTCACAAAACACAACAGAGGAACGAGTCACTGGTATGAGAAGTTCGAACAGCAGATTTCAAATCCAAGACAACTCGGCAACAGCATTGGCAACTCCCTTGTATTCGGCTTCGGCACTAGAACGTGACACAGTAGGTTGTCGTTTTGCAGACCACGATATAAGATTGTCCCCGAGGAAGACACAATAGCCCGATGTAGACAGTCTAGAATCCGGGCATCCACCCCAATCAGCGTCAGAATAGGCAACCAAGTCAGGAGAAGTTGACCGCAAAATTCGAATACCGTAATCAACGGTTCCTTGTAGGTAACGAAGGATCCGTTTCATGAAAGCAAAGTGAGGATCTCTCGGTTCATGCATGAAAAGGCATACCTGCTGGACAGCATACGACAAGTCGGGTCGCGTAAAAGTTAAATATTGTAATGCACCCGCCAAACTCCGATAGAGCGTAGGATCCGAAAATAATTCCCCATCCCTGGAACTTAACTTGGAAGATAGATCAACCGGTGTAGAGCAAGGTTTGCAAGCGGTCATAGAGGCTCGGGCAATAATATCCTTAGCATATTGAGCTTGGGACAAAAAAATGCCATTTTTCTGTTTGGTCACTGTAATCCCCTAAAAATGGTGTAGCAAGCCCAAGTCGGTCATAGCAAACTCGGTGGATAGTGTACTGATGATTGTGGTTAAGAGACGATCATTAGAAGCGGTTAGAACGATATCATCAACATATAAAAGTAGGTATGCAATATTCGCCGGGTCCTTGTGATACACGAATAAGGACTGATCACTGGTGATGCTACGAAACCCCTTAGAGGTGATGAAGGTAGCAAAGCGAGTGTACCATGCCCTTGGTGCCTGTTTAAGTCCATAGAGGGATTTCTTCAATCGACAAACATGATTAGGATACCGTTTATCATAAAACCCGGTGGCTGATGCATAAATACTGTCTCATTAAGTTCCCCATGTAAAAACGCATTCTTGACGTCAAGTTGGTGAATCGGCCAAGCCCGTGAAACTGCAAGTGACAACACGGTGCGAATAGTAGCCGGTTTGACTACCGGACTGAAAGTCTCGTCACAATCTATACCAACCGTTTGTGAATTTCCATTAACCACCAATCAAGCCTTATAACGAGCTAATGATCCATCCGATTTAAATTTATGCAGAAATAACCACATGCAACGGATGAAAGGTCTGTCATGAGGACAACAAGCTCCCATGTTTCATTGTCCTGTAATGCCGAGTACTCGGTTTGCATAGCATGTAACCAATTAGGATCAGTCAGGGCTTTGGCATACGAGGTAGGGACCGGTGAGATGGTAGGGGTGTGATGTATGGCCGAAGCATTGGATCAGGTCTTGGACCGAGTGGTCATCGGGTGATGGTTAACTGTCACACCACGACAAAGGCGGAAACACGTGGCGCGACGGTTCAAAAGCATAAAGTCAAGGTTATTGCTAAACACAAGTAATTTAAGAAAATGGGTCATTTATTATGACGTCAAATCAGTTTCAAACATTACACAAAAGTTAATTGTTTTTGAAATAAACATAGAGGTTTCTCGTATATATCCCAAATGCCTTGGGAAATAAAAGTGAAACCCCACAAAAGTTCGACGTCGCATTGGAGATTCTCCGACCCAGCTCGCCTGATCCTTCATCGTCTAGTTACCTGAAAGATATGTTTAAAAAGTTTCGTCAATATAGATATATTGGTGAGTTCACAGGTTTTCAGTTTCTAAAACTTGAATACTTGGGAATACCATGTTATGACAATATATAGGAGTTGCAAATTCCTATAAATCTACTTGAGACTATAATCAAACCAAGACGTATATAAATAAAATGCCCCGCTCCAAGTCGTTACTCGGTTTCCCACGACTTAAGTTCAGAATATTTGCACCCCAGGCATAACCTAATGCACAATCGACACTATCGATTAGGGGTGGGCCTTGTCAGGCACCAATAGTACTATTCAAACATTCCACCGGTTTCATTTCCCTGAACAAATGATTATAGAGGCGAGGACTCAACCCCGAGTGGCGGTCACACCTCAAGTATTAAATCCGTCAAACATTATCCCCAACATATCTTTCCCCCGGAAAACGTAAAAATAGTTTAAAATGGGGCCGTGAAACTCACCTGAAACTGCGTCTGGCTCAAAAGGGTGGATAGCAAGTGGGTGGTCTCGCACCTACAAACGTCCTAGACGTATAAGTCACTATACCTATAGTGCATGTGCCTTGGCAAGTTGTACACCCAACTCCCGACCACAAGTTGTTCCAAATCCCGTTCAATTAAGCGCGTATCCTAGGTTTTGTTGGCGTTACATTACCCTTTGTGTTACAAGTTATATATTACTCTTGTTAATATTTCCATAACTTGTATCTTATTATCATCGACTCGACTTCACTTAACATATAATTATTTTCCCATTTAAATAATTATACTTAAGATCGCATCGCTCGATATAATATATATTTCGATCCTCGACCCGACTCACTTTGCCACACATTCGTTTTCCCATTTAAACAATTATGCTAAGATCTTGTCGTTCGATTGTATATTCTTAACGTCCGATTCAACTCACCACACCGTATATTTATTTTCCCATTCAAATAAATATACTAGGATTTCGTTGGTACGACATACACGTATATATATCCTCGTCTTCTCGTCGCGGCTTTCCTTCCCGCATATCTACTTTCCCATTAAGTAGATATACTAGAATTTTGCCGAGACGAGCGTACAAATATATATAAATGTGTAATTTTTCTTGTTAAGTATATACGTTTGTTTTAACGTCTTACTCGTTTGTGTCATGTGTTTCTCCCACGAATTAATCCTCCAACACTTAGGAAAGTGTTTATTTGTTTTCACCCATAATGTATATATATATTTTACTTCTTAAAATATATATTTTTCTTATCTTGCCGCAACGGCATTTTTCTCATGTTTTGTCCGTGTATGGTTCGTTAACGCGTTTTAGTTCGATATCTTAACTCGATTAGTTAATTTTTCCAAGTTTTTCCCAACATGTATTTTATAGGAATATCATCCATATTTCTTCCTATTTTCACATGTTACTTGGATGGTTTAAAATACTTATGTATTTTTAACCCAACTTGTTAACTTAACTACAAAAATGTTTCCAACACTTTTATATTCCCATTTATATAAAAGTATTCATTTTTGTATAAGTTTCCCAAGTTTGTTTAATATTTTTATAAAATCTCTATTTTATAAAAATCCTTATGTTAAAACCCTTTTATATTTTTATAACTTTCAAAAATACACTTTTATACAAAATACCCAAGTATTTTTACTAGTATTTACAAAAATCATCCTTAGACTTTATTACTTGCATTTTTGACACCAAACTTTCCATACTTGTATTTTTGGACTAATAGTTTCTAAAATGTCCATTTTAGCCCCTTAACTTTCAAAGTTACAACTTTAGTCCCTTAACTTACAAAAGTTGCATTTTTCTATTCTAACTTTCAAAGTTAACATTTTTCACTCAAAATAGTAAACTTTGAAGATTCAACTCTTTATTGGTAAGTTATTTTTGTATCAAAACACTTATGTTAGTCTTATATTCCATATGGAGGACTAATTATATGTGTGTTTTATGTATTTGTCCATCTTATCAAAATTTCATTCATCTAAGTAAGCTAACTTAGATTTTCCATCTTATTCATTTATGAACTTCTAACATGTTTTACCACATATTATAACTTAAATGATCATAATAAGATGAATTAAAGTTAGTTTTAACATATTCAAGTTCATTTCAAAATCTTAACCAAAACATCATCCTACTTAGTCTTACATGTAAACTTTATATATTTTCAAGACTAATACATCATCATCAACAAATCCATGGTTTATTTTCATATCTTTAATCTTCCATTTTACACATGAAAACCTATTAAAGATTATGTTCAAAACCATTTTTAAACCCTTCATGTACAACTTGCTACTAGGAACACATACATGAATAATAACAATCAAAAACAAGATTAAGAAGCTTACTACTAGCACAAGGCTAGGGAAGACAAAAACCTTGAATTTGAGAGGGGTTTAGTGTGTTCTTCCAAGTGTTTTAGCTCCAAGCTCTTGAAACACACAATAGGGGTTTGGATGATGGATGATTTTAAGTATTTTGGAGATGTAGAAACTTGAAAGAAATGTGTATGGGGGAGGATGGAAACCTACGGCCAAAGGAAGGAAGAAGAAGAAGTGTTTTTGCTATCTTATTCAATCTACTAACACATGTTATTTATACCCTTATCACATGTAATCTTTCATGGATCTTGTAATTATTACCAAAGCTTCAAGATATTTATGAAGTACCTAAAATGATCTTGGATGGGTATGGGAGGGGTGTTGTGGCCGTGAGTTTTGAAGGGACAAGAGAGGTGGCTTGTAAATCTTGGTTAATTGATTATGATCTTTCCTAATCTTTACACTTGATTTTATACAAGACCCTTCCATGCATGCATACACTCTAGTGTAATGATGGCTAGCTTTGTCTTGGATTTTCTTGGCCTCTTGGCCGAAATTTCTTCAAGGGGGGACAAGAAAGTGTGTTGCTTTTGTACTTATGTTTCTTACACACTTTATCTTATGTTAAGGCATGCTTTACACTAGATTACTTAGGGTATTATTAAAACACATGCATGGACACCATGAGGCCTTCTAGGCCGGCCCCCAAGTGGGTTTATGTGGGGTCCACAACTTCAAATATTTACCCATTGTTTGTTATGTTTAATCCCCCGTCGTTCGGGTGTCGTTCGGGTATTTTTCGGGTTTTAATCACGCGTTGTCCGGACATTAAAAATACCTTTAATAACCCTTAAATATAGTCTAATTTAAGCGTTGATTGGTTATTTAGGCCTTTGCCGGGTGAAATTATGAGTTATACGCGTATCGGGTGCGGTACGCGCATTTTATTCGTTACCGGGAGATTTGTACAAGACGTTTTCATTTATGGTTTTGGAGTTCCAAAACTCATTATATTTCATGAAAATACCCTTTATTTTATATCCTGGGTGTCCGGGATCCGTTTCGTTTATTTAATTGTTACCGGGTAATTGCCAACGTCCATACCGGATAGCTCATTCGCACATGATCCAATCATGTTTTACCATTAAACGTATGCATTCCTATGCACTATTTGGAAATTGCTATCCCCTAAGGCCTTGATAATTAAATCACACATAATTGCATTTAATTACGTTAATCATATATTAATTAATTGTACGGAATTACCTTATTTTTGCCGGTTGTTACATTAACAGGCTGGGTGGGCTGGGTTGAGGATGGGCCGGAGTGGTGGTTTGGGCCGGGCTGTTGGGTAGTGGCTGTTGGGCTAGGTTTGGGCCGGCGTGTGTAAGTAAATTGGAAGGGTGCTGTGACAGGATTGGGATTGGGAGGGGCCACAGGCTGGGTCACAGGTTGGGCCACGGGTTGGGGCACGGGTTGGCTAACGGGCCGATGAAAGGTAAAACCCGGGGGAGTGGGGTCATCTAGGAAGCTGTATGAGACGGGACGATGTGAAAGTGTGTAAGGGAACACACGTTCATCAAAGGTCACATGACGAGATATGTGAACCTTGCCCGTGGTAGGGTCCAGGAAACGATAGCCACGAAAGTCGGGAGGATACCCGAGAAAAATGCAACGCATGGACCGATGGTGAAGTTTATGGGGCTGTGTGGCGGAGGTATTAGGGTAGCAAGCACACCCGAACACTCGTAAGTGTTCATAATCTGGGTGGAGAAGGTAAAGGACAAAGGTAGGTGTCACACCCTCAAAATCCACTTGCGGAGTTTTACCTCGAGGCGCATGACAAACCAAGATCCAAGTCAACGATCACAATAAACAAGTCTAAATGAACATATGCAATTTCAAAAACATAGTTTAAATCCCCAATTACAGCGGAAGCTTATTCTCAAAACATAATCCAAAAGTAAACCAAATTATTCAATGTTTGAAAACCATGCAATCCTAACTAGACGCCGTGCAGACGCGTGCGCCCTAGTCCCATAGTGCTACCTTAGCGACCTGAGAAAACATGTAAGAGTTACGTCAGCACAAAAATGCTGGTGAGTTCACAGGTTTTGTAATCAAAGTATCAAGTTCAACCTGTCCATACTATATCAATTCGTAAACCAAGTACGCTAGCTAGGCGTATGTTTTGTTACTACAACGATTGGAAAACCATTACTAACTCGCAAACCAGATGTTGTGCCCGAATAGTAAACCTGTTCCTGTTTGAGACAATATGCACTCGCCCGGCCCTCCAAGCCGACGAGCGGGGTTGGTCACTCCCAATAGATCTATTCACATTTCCCCGTTGTGCTAACCCGCACATTCATGGTTTCCCCCGGGACTTCCAAAGATCGTATAGTAAATCATAGAAACCCATAGTATGACAGTTGTTACCAAAACATAAGTTTAACACATGTTTTCTCCCCCAAAAAGTGAAACCAGTTAAAAGAGGGGCCGTAAACTCACCTTAGGTTGCGTTACTTCGTAATACGAATAAAATCAGCAAGCTATGTTAGCCCCGTAAGGCGGCGACCTAACAGATGACAGTTACAAGTAATTAGACTAATAACCCGTAGGTTAGTTAGTCCCTAGATGTCCAGACCATAACCAAGTTCGTTTGTAAACACTGTGACTGTTAAATTAACCCAATGTACAAGACTCGACATCCCATTGGTGACCCGAGACTCCCCGTGTTATACTTGCACTCTCAAACATACAATTATGCAATCACACTTAACATACGTTAAAGTCCAACAAGTTGTAGCACGTAGTTCAAGTACCACATAAACAAGTCCGAGCACATATTACCAAGTTACTAGGTATGTTACGGGGTTCCTAGCATGTTCCTAGGTGTCAAATCGGGTCCCGAAATGCTAAATTACACTTACAGCAGCAGTACAGGCGATTAGGAAAAGTCAACTAGTGATTACGTGGGTCAACAGGCATTTAGGAAGGCTAATAATGCGGTATGCAAATCATGAGTTTATAGGCGATTACGTCGTAAGGCATGCAATTCAGGGCTTAACTAGCATTTAGGATCGTAAATGCATGAAGTAAAGGCAAATAGGCCCCTATTCGCCTATACTATAGGCGATTAGGGCTTCCCATCAGGCGAGTAGGCTCCTAATCGCCTATAGTATAGGCGATTAGGGTTCCTATTCGCCTATAGCACAGCTGTTCCGGTTTTTCGCGCGTTTAACACTCCAAATCAAATCCAGAACGTGTGTAAACATCAAATATCAATCAAACAACTATATCAAACATATTTCAATCAAAATCCTTCGTTTAACCTCGTTCTATCAGCCCTGCACGCAACCATGTATCCCAAAAACAATACACATAGCATGAAACATCACATTAACATGCATAACCGTAACCCTAATGAACAATTACTCAGATTTCATCAACATGCTATCTTCATCAATCTGTAACTACCTTAACATCATGCTAACAATCCTTCTTGAATCATAAAAACCCTATCTTTTAATCATAAACACACATACAACATGCATAATAGTTAGAATCCAATTAGCAACGATTATTAACGAATTTCAGAAGACACATACGTTTATAAACAGGTCTGGACCATTAGGGATTCAATAAAACATTATTAAAGATTTCATGAATGAAAACCACACCTTAGATTTATGATAGATTGATGTAATAGGCTTAAAATCTTGTGTTTTGATCCAAAATCATGTTCCAGAGGTTGTGTGTGTGTTGGGACGAGTTGTGGGACGACTAGGGTTGTTATAATGAAGTTTAGGAGGTCAAGTATTGTATTTATAGGCGTTTTTAGTCGTCCAGCACGTTATAGGCGATTACGCAGCAGCATCAGGCGAATAGGGCTCCTAATCGCCTATAGTAGGGGCGATTAGGGCCTACTCGCCCCTGATGAAGCCCTACTCGCCTCCCCTATAGGCGATTACAGCTCCTATTCGCCTATAGGGTCTGGTTCAGCATATTTGGCGCGTTAAACTCCGTTTTAACATATGTTAACACATTTTCACATACCGACAAGTCACATAATGATTGTAAACACATAATACTTGCAAACAAACACATTCACACTCGTTCACCAATTCCCGGGACTCGAGACTTGTATGTTCCCTATGCTCTGACGATTCTACGAATCGTCACCCTTTGTACACTTGGTTAAGGACTGACATCTAATGAGCCTTTAGACTAACATCTAATGATCCTCTATACTAAACTAATAGTTCCCGAACCGTAACACGACTCAACTAACCCAGTTAGGTATAATATACGCGTGACTCGCTAAGGTAGACTTTAATCTAGACAGCGTTGTTAACCGGAATTTGCCGGGTGTCACAGTAGGTGTGTAAAAGTTTAGGCGCTTGGTGGGTAAAATATTATGTAAGTAGGTGGCGGTGTGTAGGGCTTCAACCCAAAAAGAAGGAGGTAGATTCGCATGAATTAGGAGAGCCCGAATGATGTCATTCAAGCGGCGAATCATACGCTCGGCCCTGCCATTTTGAGAAGAGGTTTGTGGGCATGCAAAACGGAAAAGTAAACCGTTATTTTGAGCAAAGGTTTTAAATGCTAAGTTGTCAAATTCACCCCCTAAGTCGCATTGGAAGGTTTTTATTTTGCGGTTAAATTGGGTGAGGATTAATTGATGAAATTTAGCAAAAGTGGGAAAGGTTTCAGATTTATATTTTAGGGGGTAAACCCACACGAAGTGTGAGAAATTGTCAATTAGCACCATGTAATACTTATATCCTGTTTTACTCGTGATAGGCGAAGTCCATAAATCGCAATGAATAATATCAAAAGGAGCAAAAGTATATGTATTGGACGAATAAAAAGGTAAACGTTTATTATTCGAAAGTTGACAAGAATTGCAAAGATTATGACTTTTGTCCTTAGTACATTGAAAATTAAAATTGCGATTTAAAATATCTAAAACTTGCGCCCCGGGATGTCCTAGACGATCATGACAAGGTAGATGATGGGAAGCAATAAAGGTGGCTTGAGGTGGCAGTTGAGGCGGCGTGAACGTGTAGAGAGGCCCGGGACTATCATGCCGAGATAGGTGCTTCCTAGTTTTGAGGTCCTTCAAAGAAAAACTAAACGGGTCAAATTCGACAGACACTTGATTATCACGAGTAAATCGTCTTACGGAAATAAGATTTTTAATAATTTGTGGGCTATAAAGGATGTGGGGAAGTATATAGGTACGGGTTGGTAAAGGGTGAAAGCCAGTGCCTGATTGATTAATCGGTAAAAACATACCATTACCTACCAAAATATTACGACACACAGGAGTAGAATCAGGGATAATAATTTTACCTGGGTCCTTGGCGACGTGAGACTCAGCGCCTGTATCCATAACATCATAGTGCCAACCTGTATTAGAGTTATTAACTTGCATATTGGACATGGCAACACTCAAATCAGTTGGGCAGAGAGGATTGTACTGCGGCATAGCGAACCCTGGTGGTGCAAATTGGGCCGGAGAGTAACCGGCATTGGCAGGGGGTAGCCGGCGTATTGTACCTGCGGGGAAGTTGTCTGATCCGATTGTTTTTGGCTGCCGGACCACTGCTGCTGGGTAGGATAAGGACACGGTGAAGGAGTCCACCATGCCCACGCCGGAAAGGAGTTCAATTGCTACTGTTCTTGATAACCGGTCCATGGGAACTGCTGCTGACGACCTCTACCCCGGCCCCTGCGATTCGAAACTGATCCACGACCCCTACTGCCACGTCGATTCTGCTGATCAGAGGGCGGTTGGGCTGTGCTGTTGGAAGAAGAGCCGGCCGAAGCCGGGGCTGCAGTAGCAGCAAGAACCATAGTCTGTGAGCCTTTCTGGGCCTCGATCCGTATGACCTCGTCGTTCAACATGGTGATGGCCTCGTCCCAATCAACACCCTGCTGATTTATAAGCGAGGCAGTGGTGTTAAATTCGACCGGAAGCCCTCGCACAAGCTGAAGAACAAGGCGTGAATCAGATACGGGCTGATCAACATCCGCTAACTGATTCGCTAGATCAGAAAGTTGTTGACAATAATCTTCAACAGAGACGCAAGAAGTGAGAGTAAGATTGCAGAATTTTGTCTCAAGCGCCGCAGAGCGAGCCTTTTTGTTACTCAAGTATTTCTTCTCGAGTTTTAGCCAAGCCGATCTAGCATCAGTAGTATCCATGAGGCGTTTCAGATTGTCATCCGAATCTGTGCTGTAAATCCATTGTAAGACCAACGCATCTAATTCTTTCCACTGTTCGTACTCGGGTGATGTAGCGGCTGGAGGAGCTGAACCGTCAATGTGGTTAATGACCTTGTATGCGACAGCATGAAGGTTAAATAGCTTAACCCATGCCGAATAGGTAACCTTAGATCCGTCCAACGTCCGGATTTTAGATTGAATATTCGACACGGAGTAGGCTGGGTGCAAAGGGACCGGTTTGGTGGACGATTCAGCTGCTGTGTCGTCTTTTGTCATGGCGACAAGGACCGAACAAATCCGGTGATAATAGGGCAGAAAAACAAAAAAGAAGACGGAAGCGAAAAGGTAATCAAGAGCCGATTAAAGCTCTGATACCATGAAAGTAATTTAGGTTATAATGTGATTGATTTCATTGATGAAACAATACCTCTATTTATAGGGAAAGATATAACCAAAAAATAAGAAAAGGATATACACAATTTAAATACAATAATTATCTCTAATAACAAACATGATCTATCCCTAAAATATATCATATTATTCGGCTGCTAAGAGTTAGAAGAAAATGCTAATTTTTAATCAAATGTATAATCTATTAATATATATAAAAGAACTGAATATTGTTGACGTGGCGTGCAATGGTGTCTTCAACCTCTCCATGAAACTGCCACGTGGCATTATCATTGAAAGATTTTAGTGTTTTTGAATTATTTCCTTTTTTTAATTAAAAAAAGATAAACATAAAACCCTAAATTTATCTCTCTATCTCTCAATTCTCATTTACTAAAATTAAATTGAGTTATTTTAGAAAAAAAAAGAATTTAAAAACAAATTTAAATTTTTCTCTCTTATGTTTCCTCCCATAATTTTTAAACGTTAATATTTTTTATATTCGAGATTTTTTAAATAAAAAAATTACACCAAATTAACGAGCGTTTCATTATTTTTCCAACGAGTACCATAGTGTTATATAAAAAACGGAGAAAAAAACGACTATTTTTTGTGGGGTTTTGTTCATACAGGAAAAAAAACACAAAGTGTTCAGGTTATTCATTAATCATGTTTTTTCTTTTAAACCAGGTTCTTATATACGATGTTGAAATTCAGCCCAATCGTCATGCTATAATTGGAATTTTACTCTTCTAAAGATGGATAGGTGTACTTCATCAAGAGAAGCTAGGAGAAAGAATCGCGCAACACTGCAACACATGGTGTCACCTTATAGCAAGGTTATTTTTTATTTATTTAATTACAAGAGTAATAATTATTACTATTAGTATTAGTATTAGTATTATTAGAATGGTTATATTTTTCAACCCCGGGACACTCTCGGGATAAAAGCTATAATAAACCAAAGCATTTTTTATGACATGTCATAATATTATGCAATCTCTCTTTTGAGAGATGCCACATAGGATGTGATGTGCCAACTCTAGACCAATTAAAAAAAAGAAATAAATATGGTTTAAATATGATTTAACATAATCTATTAAATACATAATCTACTAAATATAAATATTAAAACTTTATTATTTTCTCTCTCATGTTTCCTCTCATAACTTTTAAACGTTAATACCTTTTATATACGAGATTTTTTAAAGAAAAAAATTACACCAAATTAACGAGCGTTTTATTATCTTTCCAACGAGTACCATATTGCTATATAAAAAATAGAGAAAAAAAACGACTATTTTTTGTAACCCGACAGGTATTGTGTCAGGTTTGGAATTAGTTTAAAAAAAATTGTGGGTTTGGGTCGGGCCTGGGATTAGGTGATACCCGACTCAATTACCCTTTTTTTATATTAGAATATGATAACTTATGGCAGAAATTTGTTTAAAATAATAATAGTAATAATAATAATAATAATAATATTCACTAATCATATATTGGCAAGTCATTAATTATGTTGTCATATTAGATATTTTATTATGTCATATTAGATATTTCAACCCGAGACGCTCTTCAACAGGTAATTACTATGTTTTCTTTTTCTACCATATTCTGAAATAGCTCAAATCTTATTGTATGCAGTTAAAGGTCTTTGACTGAATGTATTGGTGTTAAACAATCTCTGTCCCCTTGAAGTGCTTGGGATCTTAATATTCTGTTTTAGGTGTTGATGTTGTAAGGTGAAATGGATCTTTTGGTATATTTTTTTTAAAGTATCTAATGTAAGTTGATACATATATGTCATTTTTATAGTTTAGATACTTCTAATTTTATTCACTTTACTTAGATTTTTCAACCCGAGACGCTCCCGGGGTATAAGCTAGTGTATAATTATGACAAAACAATTAACAAATAATTTAAGTGCAAGGTGGCAAATAGAGAATGGAGGAACACCAAATGTGGTCCATAGTCATAACTTTTCTACTGTCCCATAATTTCATAGATCATACTGGTGGGCCCTACATTTTTTTATAAAATTTAGACTTTACCTTACTTTTATGCTCTATTGTTTTTTTATGCTCTATTGTCAAAGAGGTCCTCGCGTTTCAGAAAATATCAAAAATATAACCGACACCCCGCATAATAAAATAAATATAAAAAGTAAAAAAACTAAGAATTCATTCTATTAACATAGAGAAGTTAGTAGGTGACCGGGCTCTTTTTGGAGAGTCTGGGGTATGATCTCTACTTGTGACATTTGAGGGATATTATGTAATGAAGAGGAAAACCTATACGCCATTAGTTGCCCAGGTTCGAATATGAGCTGACCCGGTTTTCATCCGGCTGTTACTCTAACGAGGAAACTCGTGTGGAGGCAGTACGGTTTCCGGGCGAACGCCGTAGTCCCCACCGTACCAGCGTGGATCCGGTTCAGACAACATAGTCTGGACGCGTGGGTGATTAGGGCCTGCCAAGAGACGGGTGTAATGATCTCTGCCACACTGTTAAAAAATTCACCGTTTAAAAAAAACAAAGAAGAATTTGTTATTTTAACTTGTTGACTATTTTATTTACTTTTTTTTTGTTTTTATATAAAAATATAGTTAGTCATTCAAAAATGAGTTGCAGCGCAATTTATTACCCGTTTACCTACTATTCAGCTGTAACTTGCCTTTTATTATAAATTGAATAAATTTTAAGTTATAAGTAATTAAATTTCTTCCACGAAGATTCACACAAAACCGAGCTTGGATGGACTGAACAAGATTTGGCGAACAAATAGAAATGTCAAATTTTTATTGAGAACCTTTCTTTCTCTTCTGAGTTCTCTTAGATGGCAAATTCAAATATACCGTTTCAATATATTAATAAGTAAAAAAAGTCAAAATGTCTCATATCTACTAAAGAATGTAAATATGAGGACAATCATTTTATTTGTTCTATAACTAGGTTTAACACCCGCGCTTCGCCGCGGGGTAAACCGATTTTTAACAACATTTATACGAACTAATCTCACGCGTTGTACGGTTCGGTTGAACCACCCGACATACCCAGTTGAATTGTCCGGTATGGCCGGTTGAACCAATATTCCTAACCATTCATACCGGCCGGTTCAACTGGTTGAACCACCCGACATACCCGGTTGAACCAGCTGACATACCCGGTTGAATAGTCCGGTATGGCCGATTGAACCAATACTCCTAACCTATTTCTAAGCCTACTACAAATGTTCAACTGGTTGAACTGTCCGGTATGGCATACGAACCAATCTCACGCGTTGCGACGGTTCGGTTGAATCAACTTGTACAACCGGTTGAACCACCCGACATACCTGGTTGAACCGTCCGGTATGGCCGGTTGAACCAGTATTCCTAACCATTCATTCAGGCCGGTTCAGCTGGTGGAACCACCAGGTACAACTGGCTGAACCAGTCGACATACCCAGTTGAAATGTCCGGTATGGCCGGTTGAACCAATATTCCTAACCTATTTCCAAGTCTACTACATATGTTCAACCGATTGAACCGTCCGGTATGACCGGTTAAACTAATATTCCTAACCTGTTTCTAAACCTACTATATATAAAGACAAAATAATATATAAATACAAAACTAAAACTAAAAAAAAAAAAAGAAAAAAAAAAAGAAGGTACTATTCATAAGACCTTCAAGAAATGTTATATTAATAATTCCAAAATATTCAATAACACCATTACCAAATGTTAAAAAAACAACCTGTAAACTGAAAAACAAAATGTATATCATAGTGATTACAACTTAATAAATGCATAAATCTGGGAGGGTATCATACAATAAGTATTGTATTTCCATATAACCAAGGTATTTGGTCTAAGATATCAGCTTCTTTGAATCACCTTCTCTCTTCTGCAGATATTCACTGACACCTTTGACCGGGTAGAGATCGGCAGCAGAAGTTGAAGAATCAGTGTACGCGAATGACATTTCCTCGGCTTGGTTCTCATCCTTGATCTCAAGTAGCTTCATCATTTTGTCGCGATCCATTTTAGTCATTGACAAACTTTGTTCAGCACTAGACGCTTCAGGAACTATTCGCCCTTCTAGCATGCTAACCACTGATGACATTGTTGGTCTTTCGGTTGGAGTGATTGCGGTGCACATTAGAGCCAAACTGATAACTACCATCACCTCCTGCTTGTCATATTCTGAACCCAGCTTTGGATCAACTAAATCCATCATTTTTCCCTCAGCTTTCAAAGCAATGGCCTAATGAATATGAGAAATTAATGCATATTTGTAAGTTGAAAAAGGTTCATATAGATGTGGCAATGTCAACACATAAGCCTTAACACGAGTTTGTAACCGATAAAACTTTTAAAAGAATGATAAAAAAAATTCCATGAAAAATTCACAACCTAATTTTGGTATATTAAGTCCCAAGCCTGTCGAAAACGGCTGTACTTGTTTTTTTCCCCACAGGTCTCAAGTTCGAGCCTTGGGGTTTCCCGCACTGGGATAATCAACCCTCGGGTCTGCGGTGGGCCAGGCTGTGGCCCTGTCTTTGCCACTGGAGGGTCGCGCAATGGGTTTGGTCGGTCAAAAAAAAAATAAAAAATAAAAAAAATGTTTAGCAAGTTTTTGAGGCATCTTTTACAAGTTTATGTAAGTTTATTTTACAAATAAAATTAAAAAAAATAATAATAAATTGGTTTTGATGGTATTAAGTATTAACCCTTAATTTTATGCAAGTTAATTTTTACAAAACAACTATTTATATAATTAAAAAAAAGTGTTGGGCCAAATAGGTTAATGTTAGTTACCCGATCAAGAAGAACAAACTGATTCTCCTTTGTCCTGTCCGCAATGTTAGCCATTCCGCTCACAATCTCTAAGAGGACAATTCCATAGCTATAGACATCTGCTTTATCTGTTAGGTAACCACGCAGTGCGTATTCGGGAGCCATATATCCACTGGAAATTGTAAAGAAAATAGAGATTCTTGAAGTTTGATAATGACATAATTATAGAGAAAATAATGTAAACTAGGGCATAAATGACTCACTAAGTTCCAGCAACACGAGTGCTTATATGCGTGTTGTCCTCTTCATCAAGCTTAGCTAAACCGAAGTCAGAAATTTTAGCATTTAAATCCTTATCAAGGAGCACATTAGTGGCTTTGATATCTCTATGAACAATCTTCAATCTTGATTCTTCGTGCAGAAAAGCAAGCCCTTTTGCTATATCGATGCAAATTCTATATCTCGTACCCCAATCAAGTTCCAATTGCCATTGTTTAGGTCCTTTGATTCACAAGGTCAACAATAACTCAGCAAAATAATAAAAAAAATGTTTACACGTCCTACTGATCAAACAACCAGAAGTGGTTTTATATGTCGAAGAACGATGCATTTATAATCCAGAATTAATATTAAAACATCAATTGCTTACCAAACAAAGCACGTGCTAGACTGTTATTTTCCAAGTATTCGTATGCTAGCAACAATTGATTTCCTTCGATACAACATCCGTGCAGCTTCACAAGATTCGGGTGTTGCAAAGCGGATATCACGCCCAATTCATTCAAGAATTCTCTATTTCCTTGCTTTGATTTGGCGGACAGCTGTTTCACTGCTATTAAGGTGCCATTTGGTAATGCTCCCTTCATTATAACACAAAATTAAATTTTTTAACATTGTAAAAAATATTCTTCAATATTATGTGATCAAGAAAGAAAATGTAGAGTACCTTGTAAACCGAGCCAAAACCACCCTCTCCAATCTTATTAACAACATCGAAGTTGTTTGTTGCAGCTTTGATTTGCTTCAAGGTAAATGAACCGGTGTTAAGCTCTAGACCATTGAGGTCTATACCATGCAGATCTGTTGAGCCACAAATGTATTTGAGAACATGTAAAAAAGGTTAGACATAACCATTTAATGAGAACATACATGTAAAAGCGACAATTTTAACCCACTGATTATAACCGGATTGATTGGGGTTGTATTCTATATCAAACGAGTCAAATGGTTTAACGAGTGAGATTAATCATATAATTAAAGATTAAACTACTATTGTTTCTTTTCTTATTTTTTTTAACAACTAGCATGATAACTATTCATGACAAAAAAGTGTAGGTGTTAACCCAACTAAATATTGTTTTTAGAACAAACCAGTTTGACCCATTATCATAGCTACCCAACCCGTTCATCTTGACACCTATAGACTTTAGAGTACTTGTGTGACACGTAAATACCTAGTTCTGCAGGATCTTTGCAACGTAAACAGCGCCGCCACCATAAAATTCCTAAAATTAGGATTATGGCACAAACTGCTCCAATCACAATCCCAGCCACAACTCCTCCGGACACACCATTTCCATTTCCTTGCGAATCGTCAATTAGTGGAACCTCGAAATCTGAATGATCGAAATATACAAAGATTGAAACAATTGTTAAGGAAGGAAATCTAAAATAAAAGTGGTCCTACATATAGAGATTCTTTTGGAAATGCTAAATCTAGCGTTATGAATGTCCGACACAAAAAGCTTTTGGATTGATAATTTGAACCGTTAGAAAAGATTTACATGGTATACATATAGAGCTTGCATATGTGCACTATTACCACCCACATCAAATTTTATTAAAAGTAATGTGCACAAGATCAAGCACAAAATCAACCTGCTTTTTGTAGGTAGCAATCTTTACAAAATAACCTACTTTTGACCACTGTTGTAAGAATCACTAGGCGCTAGTCGGCCAGTGGGGTACCGACTAGCGATCAAACACATAAGGAGTTAGTTATAACTTACTAGGATCCACAGAAATAGCTGAAATAAGAGGACCATAATTTCCTCGCAATGGAATGTTTATTGTTCCTTTTCCAGCCCAATAGAGACGGATTTCCAAACTGCTTGTAACATCTATGGTATAAGTGGTCACAATTGCTCTCCTAACCCCGCCTGCTCTAGCACTGATGTCAAAATCCTTCTCCACCAGTTTACCCTGGCACAGTACCAACCATTTATATATGAATGATTCGCATATCACTATATTTCAGTTCAAGATACATTGTGTTTGTATATATATTATTTATATATGAGAACTGACCTGAATGTAGATATCAAATACACGCCTCCCAAGGCTGCTAAACATTTTATCATCAGTAAAAACAATCTCGGCAAAGTGAAGGCTGACGTTGTAGCTTCCATTACGCATGCAGAAACCATAGTAAGTCAAAGATATGGCCGAGGTTCGTGCATCCATGTACAATTCAGAGTTGTTCACTACGACCCCAGAACGATTTGTCAAAACGTAACTGTCAGGCTGATCATCATCCAAAAAGTGACCAGTATTGCTAAATCCCCATCGATTAGCAAATGATGAGAAATGTGAAGCACCACCTGAGTCTGTGTCACCTTCGTATTCCTTATTCCCATCCGTTACTCTCTTTCCACCACAGTTAATATACAACGAGGTTGAAGCTGATCCAAAAACAGTGTCATAATCAGAAGCGGATTATGAATCCATCGAGAACCTAACATGTTCTATTGCTTATGCGTTTCTAAATAAATTGCTCTCGCATCCAACATTTTAACTATCAAAAGTTAAAACCAGTCTAGAAAGTTTCTCAGAAAAGGTTTAATTCTGCATTTGTTATTTTATCGTTGCAACGTAGTAACCATAAGTTAGAGGGAATAAGGATATTATACAATATAGAAGATAATTTTGTACTGCGTGTTGTATCATAAGAAATTTTCACTATTTGATTTCGTGTGTTTACGTCATCAGTGAAAGTTGTCATAAAAAGAACATCGCCAATGAATTAAGTATAAACTGAATCACGATAAACATGTCACCAAATTTCATCAAAATATGAGAAAAAAATGAGTAATTTTAACTTACTTGTACTACAAACGTTGTTCCCCAAGCATGAGACTTCCTTACTGGTATAATAATAGACACAACAAATTGTGTCACAAAGAAGTGAACGTCGACGTATTTTTATCTAGAAAAATAATTCATGGCAGAGAAACTTACGACATATTATCTGTTGAAAAGGAAGCGAACAAGTTTCTACAAGAATCAACAAAAACAACAAGCTTTTAGCGGATAGAATAATAAACACTTGCGAGTTAACACAGTTGAAGAATGTTGGCTTTGAGAAAGGGGAAACTGATCTTACGTATCCCGAATCTGACACCTTAAGTCACTTAAGTTTGGAGATGTGAAATTGTTGTATGACAGATCACTGCAAGGAGTAGATAAGGATTTATTTGGAGTAAATTAGGAGTATGTAATATTTGCCATTAAAAAAAAAAAAAAAGATTAACTTACATAATATCTCCTGAAGTGAGCATCCAGTCAGGTATACTTCCAGATAGCGAGTTTCCGGTAAGATAGCTAAAAAGTATAAATGAAAAGTTAATATTTCAGTTAAAGTGAGATATTTTATAATACGAATGTGGAATTATACAGTAATTATATGGTTTTATCTGTTGCACAAATTAACTATTTCAAAAGTATTATGTCAAAATTTAAAGTACACTGCTTACGAGCTGCTTGATTAGCTAAATTACAAAGCCTGCCTAGTGAGAACCAGAAGTATGAGAAATGAGTCGATACATTAGAGAACGAGATGCTTACATGTAGTCGGTTGGCCTTAGATCCTGGAACCCACTAGGAATGGTACCATTAAGCTTGTTAAAGCTAAAGTCTCTGAAATAGCAACACAAGCAATGAGTGTATCAGATATGATAATATTGTAATTAACTAATAGAGCAAAACACAAAATAAACAAAATATATATTAATGATTTAATAGTCTTTTCTTTAAGTGTTTAATATGGCATTTGAATCCAACACATTACCTTGGATCTTCACATTAGTATACATGGTTATAATTGCTTCAAATATATATATATATATAAAAACACACACACACAACTTAAACAACTTAATATGGCGCGCCTCAAGGCGAGTCGGGGAAAAAACGAATATGAGGCGTCGCCTCAGGGGTTATTTTGTTAGGTGCGCCTCACAGGCCTGAGACGGTAAGAAAAGGAGCACCTCAGGCACGGCTCAGGGGTTTTGAGATATGCTTTTGATGTTTTAGACTTTTTGTGACATTTCATGTCTTCTTTTATGTGTGTTTTTGATGTTTTTGATGAATTTGATGATGAAATTAATTAGTATTTTATTTTTATAAGATACATAATTTTTTAATTCCGCCTCGGGCTTACCCCTAGGTTCGCCTCAGGCTTACGCCTCGAGGCTCGTTTCCGTACTTTTAAACCTTGACTAGCACAGGTCAAACGCTATAGGACACGCTTTGATTTACATTCTAACACATAAACATATTGCTAATGTTGCTGCAAGGCATTTCCTTCATAACATAATAATACAAGGGAAAGGTAAGAAAATACTAACAAGACTTTCAAAGCGCTTGAAGGAAGAGAATCAGGTAAGCTGCCAGATAGATTGCAATTCCTCAAGATCCTGGCAAGATTGAATTGACAATAAATTAAGCGAAGAAACTGACCGATAATATATACTTCATTAAAAGAAGAAATCACATTACTCACAAGTTCTTGAAAGATGCGTTACCAAAAGGTGGACAAGGCGCGACTGGTCCTCCCAAGTCACTAATTCGCCTGCATATCTTGACTCAGTCAACACATATATTTAACGAACGTCGCAAGCAAAATAAAGACTATATAACAGAAATTACTGACAAGTCTGTGAGGCTGTCCAAGAGAGTAATGCTAGAAGGTATTGGTCCTTCCAATCCACTCGCCTGAATCCTTCTGTTATTCAGAAAATTTAATAAAATATAATTTATATATGCGATAAACGGAAAATAGAACAGTAGGCAAATGCCTCACAAGCCCTCGAGACTTTTCCATTGGCCAATGTAATCGGGGATCCTCCCAGAGAAATTGTTACCACCAATCCGACTACAAAAGGAAAAAAATAATAAAAGTTAGTTATATTTGGCAATATATTGAAATTCAGTTTGGTAGAACTCACAATTCCTTGATGGTTGTCAAATTTGTGAACGACGCAGGCAACCTTCCGGTAAAAGAGTTGGAGTTGAGAAATCTACAATTAAAAACGGAACATATGTATAACGAGATACAGAGGGCGTCAAACAACGATACCAAGAAAATCCAAGTTAGTCTTACAATCGCTCGATGCTTGCAAGATTCCCAAGCTCCTCGGGAATTATTCCAGACATCATATTGTCCTCTACAGTTCTAAATAACAATAGAATTGACAACATAAACAACAAAAAAAGTTACATAAGTTGTATTTAAAGTAAATTTAAAGAGAAACATACAAAGTTGTCAATGTGCGTAAGTTCCCGAGCTCCTTTGGGATTGATCCATTTATACGATTCCCTATTAGAGTACTGCAAAATAGTCCTAAAATAAGCTAAAAAGTTTCTGATACAAAATCCAATACTAAGTTATAAATGAAAAATGCAAGTACATGTTTAAAATTTGTGGCATGGAACCCCATGCTGGAGGGATGGTACCGCTGAGATAGTTGCGAGCCAAGTCTCTGTAACAACAATGAAATGAAACACAGAGATCAAATGCTATATATATACAAACATTAAGGATCATAATATAATAATATTTATATAAGCAAACAAGTATTAGAAGTGTACAGATTTAGAAGGTTGGGAAGATTGGTGAATTCAGGTGGGAGAATGCCTGCTAAGCTTTGTCCTTTAAGACTTCTGCATCCCCTCATACAAACCAAAACATCATCAATAATAAATAATAATTTGCAAACCAAAACATAATCAATAATAATTTACTTTTAGTTCAAATACTCAAAAAAACCTAATTTTCATAAGCAATATACTTCTGGATATCAAAAGTGGAATATATTTGCGTCTAGACTGCCAAACTTGACCAAATTTAAGACATAAATATGATTACCCTAAATGGTGAGTCAGTTCCGATTATGGTTGATGAAGCAAATGAAAATATTGAGTCTCTGTTCAGTGTATTCATCATCCAAAGGTTTGGTATTCAGGCGATGATGAAAACGACAAGTATGTTGGGTCGGCCCACGTAACTTCGGGCTAAATGAGACATAAGGTGTAAATAATTTTAGTGAAATGAAGTTCCGTTTGATATTTAAAAAAAAAATAATAATCCATCACGCAAAGAATCTTATTCCCTCTTAACACCATCCACCACCGCCCGCTACCATTCACCACCATCGCCAACTACCTGCCACCCACCCACCACCACCGTCCACCCTTGCCGCCATCAACCACCTAATTTTAGGTTATTGAAACGGGTTTGGGACAAAACAAGTTATAAGAAAAATAAGTCTATGTGGTCGAGACGACAACAAGTATAGGTGGTAGAGATAAACAGTGGTCATGTGTGGTACCAGTGGTAGTGGTGAAGTTTGGTTCTCGAATCGGTGGGGACCGAACTCAATTTTTTTCGATTGGTAGTGGCTGGAAGATCAAATCGGTGGGGGTCGGGCTCAACCTGGACTCAATTTACCTACGAAAATCGTAAAATTCCACCACTGCGCCAAAAAATGGAGGGGGCTGGGGCCCTCTCGGGCCCTCAAGAAACTTCGCCTCTGTGTGGTACCCCAACCTATTTGTACTCTTTTAAAGTAGACAAGTTTCATAATAATTGTCGTTTTGACTTGTTGACTAATTTGAGCAGATTCAAATTGACATGTCGACTAATTTGAGCTGATCCATATATACTATTAAGTTGTTATAGAAAAAGCTCGAAAAAAGCAAGGTTGTAAACAAGTCAAGCTCGAGCCAAGTTTGGCTCGCTCAAGCTAACCCCAATTTATAACATTTCATAGGCCAAGTAAAAAACATTCGGTATTTCAAACCTCAACTCTCCATCAATATTTGGTCAAAACCGAGCTAAGCCAAACCGAGCTGTCTTGTTTTAAAAGTAAGTTACGCTTAAGCTCAACAACTTCGCCCAGTTACATTTTCGAATGTGTTTTTAACATTTCATAAACGCACACCAATATAACATTAATTGAAAGAGCCAAGGGAAAAGGATATTACATGCTAGTGACATGGCATATATTGGTGTTGTTTGGTTCCGGGTTGCAAGTGACATTATTCACATATGTTCTATTGCTAATACTATCGCTCCATTCAACACATGGATCGAGTTGGAAATCCCAATCTTTACCAAGCTTTGTTCCAATCTCCCTTAGTACATCCACTACAAAAAAAAAGGTACATAATCGTTTTAAATTACTTTGGGGTTTAATGACAGGGACAGCTCGAGAGCTACTCGGGATCGGTATGATAAAAAGCTCGAACGAGCCGAGCCATAACTAGCCTGAGCTCAAGTTCGAGCCTGAAACATGACTCGTTTAGTTATCAAGCCCAAGCTCAAGCCTTACATACAAAGCTCGTTTAAGCTCGCGAGCCTAAACGAGCCCAAACAAATGTTATATCATTTATTTATGTATCGATTTTGTCCTTTGAACATGTTCAATTTTAATTAATAATATTGGTGAACCGAGCTCGAGCTAAGCTTTTGCTCATTTAAGCTATTTAAGCGAGCTCGAGCCCTTAGGTTTTACTTTCGAGCCGAGCTCGAGCCCAGAATAGTAGGCTCGAACGGAGCCGAGCTTGAGCTCGAGCCTCAAAAGAGCATGACTAGCCGAACTCGAGCCTAGTCAAGCTCGGACTCAGCTCGGCTTGTTTACACCCCTAATTAATTACCTAACCAAGAACCGTACGTAAAATAGTGTATATAATCGAAACTAACCTTCTTCAGATGGAAGACAAGTTGTGTTGATGGATGCAAAAGCAAAAGGTAGGAACGTAACACAAAGAATTACCAACAACATGTTGCTTAGATCTATAATTTAGTTAATGATGTTTTATGGAACGAAAAAGATATATAGTGTATTTATTTATATAACATATATCCAGTTGATTGATGGAAACTTATCGGAAGCAGGCTGGCAGGCTGCAGCAGTAGCAATTGGGAAATAAAGGGGGGTGCTGTGAAGACCAAAGACTTGCTTTGGTATTCATTTGGAATTATGTGAACAACTTGATTTTGCCAGCTTCCAATAATACACAACTAGCTAGGTGACCCATCGTACTATAATAATATCTACATGATAAGAAAGTGTTTGTTTGTGTGTGTAAGACATGGATGTATATTGTTGAAAAGTTTACAAAACCAAAAGGCTAGAAAACGAGAAGAAAAGTAGCTGCATTTTTTTTTACTTTTTATTTAACTTTGAATAAAAAAATAGTTTCTATTACATCAACTTAATATAATAAAGATTTTTAGTGGAAAAACTATATTGAAAAGTCCTAATTTTAATGATTTTATAATTCTAGTTGTGGTATATTTTTCTTTAACAAATCAAACATTGTATTTAACATGTTTTGAGGATCACATAACCTATATCTATACTATATTATAAAGTATTTCACAAATATCTTTTAAGAGTAAATGGTTAAATTTGTCCATAAGGTTTGATCAATATTGCTAGATTCATCCAAAATAAGAATTTTTTATACCCGAGCCACTAAGGTTAGAAATATAGTGCTAAATCCATCCAATTTACAAACTCTATTAAATACTGACGTTAAATCATGAGCATTTTGGTCATTAACTTGATCCTTTGTGACTGACTCCTTGAGTACAGAGACATTGGATTCAGGACCTTCGCATTTAGCCGTCAATTCTTGTGGAATGTTTGAAACATCATCCAAATTAATGGAATCATCTGAATCCCTGACTATATCATCAATGATGACTTCATCAGTTAAACCATGAGCTAGGCCCAACCTAGTATCATCATGTACCCCTTTGTCTTGGTTCTGGGGGTTTCATGCCTCAGGCACAAGGCCTTCATCAGCAGTTGCCACAAGTGAGGTCTTATCTATGTTACTACTGTCCTCAAATCCATCACTGGGTGGTATAGGAGTAGTAGCAGCCTCAAATATACCTAAAGACTCTAAGTTTGGGCTTAGAATCCTTGGTCCCTCCTTATCTCTTGGGATAAGGCTGATAACATCCTCATCAATGTCCATTTCAGTGGTTTTATCCCCTGTTTTATGTGGTGATTAGGGATTGACATTGTCTGATGGGATGTTTTGTTTCAGCATAGAGAGAAATTGAGCAATTTATACTGTTTGGTGTGAAACTTCTGGTTCAGTAGAAGGAAAGTTTTCAGTAGTTTCAAAAGCAGGGTCAGTAGTTATGGTCCTTTTAAGTTTCTTTCTGAAAACTGAATGGATATTGGTGCTCTTTTGGGGGTTGGAGATGGATGAGACCGAGGGGAAGTTTCAGTCACATCTTTTGGAAGTACAGATTGCACATCAGCAGTTTCAGCCAAAAGCAAGGAACCTGCAAAGTTGAATCTTGAAGCCTCTAAAAAGGCTAGAAAAGCACGACAACTCAAGGAGGCCATGAAAGAAACAGTCAAGACAAGACAAGAAATTGCTTTGAAAGAAAGACATTACTGGCAAGAGAAACAAGAAAGGCTCCTTAGAGATAAAGCTCTGAAAAATTCCCAAGGCACTGAAGAAACTGCTGAAGACATTCCTAGAAGTTCTGAAGACAATCCTTTAGTAGTTGATACTCAGATCAACACTTCAATAGTTGATACTTCCTATACTGAACTTGAACAGCCTTCTAAAACAGCAGAACCAATTCCAGCTGATATTCCAAAGCATATTCCAACTCTAACAACTGTTTGAACCATTCTCCTGTATCATTCTCATCTAACAAATGGAGAAGAGTTTAAAGGCAGCAAAGAAGAAGGCTATAGAAGATGAGATCTGGAACAACTTAGAAGCAAGGGAAGATATGAGCTTTGATGAAAAACTAAAAGCTTATGAAGAAAAGCTAAGTGAGTTAGAGGAAGAAGAAGAAAGGATTGCTGAGCAACAACTCCTTAATGCTAAAGAAGATAAGAGACAACAGCTGATGAATTATATCAGCAAACACAGCAAAACAAAGAAACACTCACTTCGGGGACTCTCAACTGAAGAACTTACACATAGGGCACAGATTGTATCTGACAAGCTTGCCACAGAGAAAGATAGAAAGTTGAAGGGGGCCCAGATCATACAAGAACTGGCAGACAATGAATGTGGTTCAAAAACACAATTGTCAAAGTGGAAAGAAGATGTTCTTCTAGACACTTACAAAAAATTCAAGGCCTTACAAAAGTCAAATCCAGAGAAGTTCAAAACTTCTGAAGTTTCACTAACTTCAGTAGTTCAAACTTCTGGTGTTCATTCTAAACCCCCCCCCCCCCCCCCAACAAGGCCTGCTGCCAAGAAGAAGCCAGAGGAACAAGTAAAGACAAACTTCAAAATGGTTTTGCTTGAAGGCAACACTATTGTTGAAGATGATTTTATTATTAAAGAGAAGCCTCTGCTCACACAATACAGAGATCCTTCTACTTATGCTTATCAACTTACTTAAACCATAACAGACAAGAAACAAACCAAGGTAATCACTGAACATCACATTCCAACTTCTAGTGATACACCTGGTGTTGTAAATATTGAACAGAGAATGATATCCCACCCGATGATCACTGAAATATAAGACTTTAAAAAATCAGGTACAAACCAAGAAAAGGGCATTGTCCCTTATACCCTAGACTTTGACATGTCTAAGGTAAACATTGTGAAATGGTCCTTCACTACCTCAAACTCAGTTGTGATCACAAAAAGAAATCGTTCCTTCAAGATCTTCAAAAACATAAATGAACTGAAGAATCTTTCAATAAAAGACCTTCTTACAATTCAACATCGTGAACCAGAACAAGGACCACTCACAGAACAACAAGCTCACCAGCTCAAGATATCCATGGTCAGAGAAATATGGAGAATACTTGATTGCAGAAAGAAAGAGAATAAAGATTAGATAAGGTTTTGGCTTCATCAATCCAGGGGGAGATTGAAAGGTCAAAGAGGATTGACAAAGCCAATTTTGATCCTTAGTCTTAATCATATTCTGCAATATTTTGCTAAGTATAGAATCTGCCGAAGAAGAAGAAAACAAAGTACTGAAGAAGCTGGTAACAAGTGCTGAAGAGTAAAGATAAGAAGTTTTGAAGATGAACCAGACAAACATCTGAAGAACAACTACTGAAGACAAACTTCTGAAGATATACTCATCACTAGTTTGTCACTCATCAGCAGTTGTCATAGAAGCTTCCCACCACCCTTATACTTCAGTAGTTTAGTATTATATTAATTTTGTTAAAGTCTTTGTACAAGTTCCAATACTACAGCCTGTTGTAGTATTATTATATTGTTTTGAATACTTCTCATGTACGTATTAACCAGTCTATAAATAGATGGGTTTATCCCTCTATTTTAGACAAGCTATTGTAGTTAACATTTAAAATATATTTTGAGAATCATTCAAAGCATTTACTACTATTATATTCATTAGCCGTTTGCTTCTCTCATTTACTGCTTTAGTTCATTAACTAATGGGGGAGTAATAACTCCTGTTAAAAGTGAAGTTTTAACTTAGAACACTTATACTTATTCCGTTGTGCAAATTACTTTGATAAATCTAAACAAGTGTTCTAGATAAGAATTTGTTAAAGGAAATTGATCCAACAGTGAAGATGATGTTGATCTTCGTCCTCGTCATAGAATCGTCTATCATAATAGCAGAGATTTCTTGATTCCTCCCAAGTTATCGAAGCTAATCGAAGACCAAGACAAGATCTTATGAAGCCACGACTAAAGCCCAAATTAGAAAATATATTCAAGTCTTTAGAGGTTCATACACCGCGGTGTTACCCTACGTTAAAGAATACTGGATATGAAGACTTGAAGACTCGAAGACCACATATCACCAGCTAGGTCCAAGGGGGAGTATGTAAATACACTTTGTGTGTGTCCCCAGCTAGGTGATAAGTTAAGTCTGTAAATCACTAGCTAGGTCCAAGGGGGAGACTGTAAGTGCATTATTTGTATGTCCCCATCTAGTGATAGGTCCTTATAGGTCGTTGGCTAGGTTAATCGACTGGTTTATAGCTTGTAAATGTGATAAAGGGCATGTTTATTGGTTGACAGGCGAGTATGAAATGTTTACATGATTAGCTGGTTTTGTACACGAGTATGGGCCTAGTCGTGTGACTTTCAAGCGACTATGACCCATAGTCGCCCCATGGGCCTTGAGCTGACTAGCTGGGCCTATAAATGGGTGCACTCCTTGCCATAATCACAATAGTTGTTCATTTGAGAGAGAAAACTTGGTGTTTTGATAATCAGGTTGTATTTGTAACACTCGAGCTCTGTTTAATATAATCTTTATCATTGAAAACCAGATCTGAACAACTCATTTTTGTGTGTGTTTGATGTTTCTTGTTTCTTAAACCGCAAACCAAGGATTCCGCACTCGTTTCATGTCAAACCCGTGATATCCGGATCATCCGTGATGGTCCTAACAAACAAGTTGAATGGTATCATTATTCACAACTTGTTTATGCAATTGGTGCTTTACATATATGTTTTTTTATAGGACAAAGTATTGTTGTTCATACAATAAGTGGTTTGATGTTCATAAAGATAATGAAGTCCATCTTGATGTATTACAATCAAATTAAAAGTTTACTATTTAAATTTAATGTGGTTAGATATGTTGTTTTCTTTAGTGAAATTACAAAGGCTTCAAGTCTTGCATATCCCCTTTCTGGTAAAAGGTTGCCGAATAACAGGGTTAAGGACACTCCTTTTGTTATTATCATTTAAAATTATGGCCACCCAGGTTTGAACATTCAAACCAAGAACCCCTTGTTAACTTATCTTAATGTGGTATGATTTGTAGAATGATTGTTCGGAGTTTTGACAATTCAGTGTGCAATAATCTTTTATGTATGTCTTTTTACATATATGTTAATTGTGGTGTGGAACTACTTTTGACATGGTTTCTTTCTTTGGATGCAACTTTAATCTCCTTTTGGTGAATGCAGGAAACATCTTATTGGGTACAACCTAAAAGGGATCACCTTAAGTAGCATATTTGCAGCTAGCGGATGGGATAAAGTTGAAGAAGTAAATGCCGCTAATCTCACCCAAAATAATTAAATTGCATTACAAAAGTTTTTCTTTGTACTATCAGTTCATCCCATTTTGTTTGTAAAAAATTATAGTCATCGATTTAATTCCCGTAGCAAATGAGGTTAATTATTTGTAAATTATAGTCGATTTATTTCGAAGCTGCTAGCTGAGTAATTGTTGATAAATTATTTTTAGATTTGGGAAGAGTTGGGAGATATATACAATTATATGGTTCTTTGTTTCCCACCAAGGTTTGTTTTTCATTTTTAATTACTTTTTTTTGTTGTGCAAATTGGTTTTAGTTTTTTAGCTATATAAAGTTGCACTATGGATCTTTGCAGTGATTCAATGTTTATCCACCATGGTAGAAAAAAAAGGTTTTTGAAAATAGTTTTGTCGTCATTGACTAATGTTAAAGGGTCAGTCAAAAATAAGATTAAAATCATTTCCTTATTTTCTTATTAGATATGGTAATTCAAGTGTCGAACCACGAGGAGTATTGTGGAAAGTGTTTGCTTTAATTGATTGATTACTAATTAATTAATTGCTAGAAAAATAAAATTCTGTTGTTCGAGAGTGAATGTGAAAACGAAATTAAAATTTAGGGGCTGTTTGGTAGCCTCTTAATGACCATTCAGAGGCTACCTCTTAATGGTTCATAACCTCTGAATGGTTAAGAGGTAACCTTAAGTCTGAATGGTTAAGAGGCAACCATTAAGATGTTATCTCTTAACCATTCATACTTAAGATTATATCTTAACCATTAAGAGGCTATAAACCATTCAGATGTAGCCTCTTAATGACCATTCAGAGGCTACCAAACAGCCCCTTAGTTGCAAACAATTGGAAAAAAAGTGATTTCTCTAGGTTTTAGACTCAAACTGGCTTCAAGTAATTATTACTATATTGTTTCCCACATACAAAACTGCCATTTTTAGCCAAAAAAACTGTTTTTCAATTGATCTCCACCATCCACAGTTAGCAGTTTTTTCTAAGATGAAATCTGGACCGCAATATATAGTTGGTTACTCTCCAAATTTAACGGTTATGTTTTTCATTTGGCACTTTTTGTTCAGCTCTCCCCCCTACTATCCCCCACTACTCCTTAAAAATAGCCACATGAGGAGATTATAATACACATTCCATCAAAATCAATCCACTTTTTTTTTTTTTTTTTTTTTGCCAAAAGTGGCGGTTGCCTTTATAATACACATTCCATCAAAATTGCACAGGTTACATATTTACCTTGGTGTTGAAGCATCGTCAGTTACAAATCATTGCTTTAACCCTATCATACCCGTCACCCATCGTTCACCAGAATGGATGTTGCTTCGTTAATCCATCGGTGCGTCGCTTCGGATTACCGGCGATTAAATCCCCTATCTGTTTCGATTTAAGCCTATTTAAGCCCTACGCTATGGAACTCTGCTTCTGGGAAATTTTCTTATTATCATATACATGATTAATTACTCCTCAATTGCCATCTATTTTCTCCGATTGTCATATGATCTTGCTTCAACTGAAATCTGTAACGATTTGAGGTCAGTTCTGCGTTTGTCTAACTGTGTCGGTTTTGTTTTCAGTTGTTTGTTTGTGAAGTGAATATTTTATTTTATTCTAATTAAAGCTTAATTTGGGTGTAGGTTAGTTAATGATGGTGTTTGTAGTGCGACCTGTCAGCTGCTTTGGTTTGCAGCCTGAAAATGAAGAAGTAATTAAAAACATATGCTTAATCAATGACGGAATCGAGTATTTACGATATGTTTAAAATCGTGTTGTTGCAGAGTGATATTAGCTGATTGCTATTATAGCTTATGTTCTTCTTTGTAAATTCAGCTTCATTCATAAGTAAATTTGGTCGAATTCAACTTTTGTAGTCATCATCTTGACGCATCTTTACTGAACACAAACTTACTTATTATTTTATCAAGAGACTGTTGAACATCTTGATTTTACAACACTGAATTTTTAACCCTTCAAATGGGTTCCTCATGCACACCATGTGTTTGGTTTTTTGCTCAAGTGAAGATAACAACACATTCTAATAAGTTTTGGTCCCCTTTTTTATTTTCTTTAAAGGTACTTCATGTGTTACTGATTTTATGATGGCTATACTTGAGAAGCTAAACACCATTTATTCATCTCAAGGTACTCTATAGAACGGTGCAGAGCTGCTACATTATTTGTAATTCCAAGCTTACCATAGCGAAACCTTGCTGATTTGTGGAAGAATGCAACGTTTTTCTCCTATATGTGTATTGAGCTTTGACCACCTTCAACCATTTGATTTGGTATTACAAATTATGAAAAAAACTTGATAATCTAGCGCGCAAGGCTGACCCTTGGCTAAGTGGCTGATTGGCATGGTTCAGAGTTTTGGGTGATTCTTGGTTATTATTAAGCGGGTTATCGGTACAAATTGAAAGATGGATGAGTTTATTGGGTTAAGCTATACACAAGTATGTTTTGGTAATTACTTAAGAAGTGGGTTCCACCAAATTCCATACCCATGTATGTTTTAGACAACTTCTCAAATTTCCTAAATTTAATGTTTATTCATTTTCTTAAGTAGCGTCATTCACTGATTTTTTTTGTGACACCTACTTATCACTTTTTGATTACCTGAACTTTATACAAACGTTTATGATTTCTGTTTAATAGTATAGAAAATGGAAAAGTGCTGCTACCTATCAATCTTTTAGCGATTGGCGCCTATTCGCCTAGGCGCCTACCTGCCTAACCGAATAGGCTCCTAAGCGAATCAAACATCTTAGCGCCTAAGCGAATAAACGCCTGTGCCCCTAGGCGAAAATATATAGAAAGTGGAAAAGTGTTGGTATTTATTTTTTTGGCGATTGGTGCCTATTCGCCTATGCGAATCAAATGCCATAGCGCCTAAGCAAATAAGCGTCTATGCGCCTAGGCGAATAGTCTATGCGCCTAAGCGCCTATTTGCCTTGGCGCCTATTCGCCTAGGCACCTACGCGCCTAAGAGAATCAAATGCCTTAGCGCCTAAGGGAATAAGCACTTAAGCGAATCGAACGCCTAAGCGCCTATTTGCCTTGGCGCCTATTAACTATAAATTTTTATGTTCTCTGCAAGAACAAGAACATGGTTCCTGTTGGTGACTTTTTTTGCATTATGTTGTGGTGCCTCACCAACACAGTACCATCAGAAGAGCTGTTGACAGGTTGCCATTTGTTTGCATTGTTTATTTCCATTCTCTACCATAAATACATCAAATAAAAAAGTCCCAGAATCATATATTCTCTGTAAAACAAGATGAAAATGTCAATGTTAAATTACAGATGACATCAATGAATAACAATGTGTAGGATTTGTTTACATTTTCTTGATTTTACTTTAATGGTATTGTGCTTTGAGGTTGGTGTTTCTTCATGAAGGAAAGGTTGTATGGGAAGGAACCAGGGGCAGACCCACGTAGAGCGGATCGAGGTCCCCGGACACCGATGTTTTAAATTTTTTTACTAGAAGTGATATATTAATTTTTTTTTGACCCCATAAATAATATAAGATGGACAAAAGAAAGTTTGAGCCCACAACTTCTTCAAATAATACCCCTAACAAAATTGATTTGAAAGATATAATGGATCAATTTAGAAATTTGTAAGTTGAGCCCACAACTTATGAAAACTCTTTGGGGACAACTTTAGAAATTTGTAAGTTCCTTTTTTTTAATGACATCGTATTTTATTGTGTGTTTTGAATGAGTAATGACCATATATTTTGTTATGATATTATATTTTATTATGTTCTTAATCCCGCCCCGCCCTGCCCTACCCCGAACGATGACCGACCCGAAAATTCTAACCTTTGTTGTGAAAAATCTTGATACCGAAAAACTGGACCCCATTAGGAAAAAATCCTGAGTCCGCCACCAGAAGGAACGACTCATGAATTCACTTGCTCATAAATTTCATTGGTTACAAAATATGGAGAGTCAGTCAAATAGCTTGATCATCACTGGAGTATATTAAAGAAAAGACTATTAATGAGCAGTGTCTTAAAAGCATATGATAAGACGCATCTTAAGCCCAGATGCATTACATACTTGTAAATACCGTTATTAACTATTATGGTTTTTTTTTGAAAATTTATGTGTTCCATTTTGTAGGTTACCACTACAATCATGCGTTTAACAAAAACGTATGCACTGACTGTATGCAATTGCTTCAATTATAAGCATCTTGATAGTTTATGAACTATATTATCTAATTACATATTGTATATGAATGTGTTTAAAACCCGTCCCAGCGGACGGGTATAATACTAGTTAGTTTTTATTGAAAAAATCACATAGACATGATTAAGATAATTAATTAGTTGATTGTGATAAACAAGGACTAAGTACTTTGATTGCAAAACAACGAAAGGTTATCACACGGTTATCAATCGAACGTTTGGCACTAAAACTCGTCATGATGGTATTCAAACAGGTCGAGGAATTCGAGGGGGACGGAGAATCATTTGCAGGGCTGTCTTCGAGAATCTCCAACGTTTTGGGCCTAAGGCAACAAAAAAATTGGGGGCCTTATAAAATTCAAGTTTAACTTTCAATTTTCAAGTATGAGTAATTCAAATTTCAACTTTTAATTATCAAACTTCAATACCAAGAATATATATTATATTATAAAAAATAAATAAAATTTTGTCTTCTTTATTAAATGCATTGTTATACAAAATTTAAATGTATGAAGCGGGATTTGAACCCAAGTTCTCTATCTTGAAATATAACCCACTTCATCTACCTTGGTTTTGTTCTCATTTCTTACACCAAAATAATTTAAATACACTTTATACAAAATATATATTTTAAAATTTCCAGCTGAAGAGGTATAACCCGGAATGGACCTCCGAACCACCTTGAGTGGATCTCCGTCTCGGACTTACTTATTTAATATTAATGTTGTTTATTATCTTGTACTAACTCGTTCGCGAGGTTCAGCGCTACTGGACCTGAGACTTGTAGAGAAACCCCTAACTGGGCCTGGCCCAATTATGTTAGGCTATTGTCATATGAAAATTAGACGCATCAGCAGCTATAAGCTATTGTTGCCGAGGTTCTAGATAAAGTCATCTCCGACTTTCGTTAATCTCCAGATGCCGAAACGAAGTTTTAATTATATCCTCCTTATGTCCCAAACAAAGTCATGATCATATTCTCCATGGATCGTGTATACGGAATCTTTTTGCTCAAAATTCCTTAAGACGTACAACCGAATGGAAAAAATTCATTAAACGAATGTCGCGTCTGATTAGTTCCGGATCATTAATAGTCAAGATCGGTGTGATGCATCTGCAGACACGATCGAGTGAACGCCATACCGAATGATTTTTGTTCGTACCAGAATACCGAACCGTGTTGTACAAACAACTGATGAAAATCTGAATCACGATAGCAAAATATTGAAAGACTTGCTCCTCTTTAAAAACTGCCAACTACCCGCATGTAGTTCGGAACCGACTGGCCTCCTATCCGAAGCAAATTTCCAAGCATTAGCTTCCCCAAGGTGCGAGTAGGGGAATAGCCATATGGGATGTGAGTTATTCAAGGATATAACTCTAAAAAAAAAAAAAAGAAGAAGAAGAAGTCTTATAGACACAGGCCGATTGAAATGAATGATTTAATTCTCATTTCCAAAAACTTATTATGGGATGCCTGGGCAATCAAGGCCAAATCGGATGTCATGAGTTTAGTATCGCTAAGTTATTAAACCAAGCTCCAGTACATAGGCTCTCCATGTGCAAATTAAAAGCTAGAGGCTTAACTCCCAGATACGGTTCACGCTAGGAAAATTACGCAATGAACTCGGGGGCCTGCATAGTACAAGATCGTTGTTGGTGAAAAACATCACCCAAAGCCAATTATAATCTTCGAATGTGTTCCATCATACGCGAAACAAGTTGGCTTCAAAACCAAAGGTACTACCTCCTACACATTTTACATTATTTATCATTATTCGTTGACTTATTATAAATTCAAGCAACGCTTAAACAAAGATGGACGTTGCATAACACTTCCATCTATATGTGGCTATATGCCACATTATCGGTTGGCTATATGCCTCATTCTCCTTGACCAAAGAAATCCCCTCAAAAGTATGCTATACGCATCGACATAAAGAAACAGCCTTATTAAAACTTTTTATTGCTGTAACAGCTCAAGGACGTTGTGATACACCGGGCGTTCGTTAGATACGAACCATGAGTCCATAATGGCATAAACACGCGCTATGAGCCACCCCCAAGGGATAAGGATGTCAAAGAATAACACGGGTTATATGGTTCGGATAAGCAGGGACATATGTTCCGGATCGTCTCCACTTACACAACTCTTACGGCTTCGAGCAAAACACCACATGTAACACCCCAACCGATGGCGGAAACATCGGGATGTCACGTATTGATGATTGTTCAGTAGCTCATGGTAAATAATAAGTTTCATTAATTGATTTAAATACATTACATACAATTGTTCTCCAAAATTTGTACATCAAGATGAATAAATACTAGCTACGCATCTTCAAGTATTAACTCTAATCTTCAAGCAAGTAGAACCTGAAACATGTTAAGTTGAAAATATTTTGGGTCAACAAAAGTTGGTGAGAATTACATAGGTTTTGATAATCAAATGAAATTGTTGTGCAATTCATGTGTCATGGCAATCCAGTCCATATGCGAAAACATACTAGAAGTAAATCGAGTGCATAATCAACCATTGTGACTGTTGTATTGTGGTACATCCCATACGCTCATGGTTCACTCGTTTATATTGCAGTAACAAACACCCACGCAACCTTTGTAGGAGGCACGTATCCGGGTGGGATTGTCAGTCCAATAGATCTATCAATGTATACCGTTTGGCTGATGAATGTTTATGCTAGAATTGTGCTTACCCTAGTCATGTTCAAGACATAATGCAACATAGAAATACACATAGACACATTGATGATTGAATTGCATAAATGATGTTGTAACATGTTTCACCCCAAAAATGGTGATAAATAGAAAAGGGGCTATGTAAAACTCACCTTAGCAAAATGTTATGTCTCGTAAAAAAATAGAATAATGTGTTGTGAATGTATGCGAGGCGAATCCCAAAGACTCAACAACGTAGCTAGTCCAAATTGAAGAAAACGAAAAAGAAAGAATATCAAGCTTCCAATTCGCCAATTATAAGACCTTATAATCAAAGCTTCAATTGTAGAAGTAATAGACTATAGAAGAAAGGTATGAGGGAAAGTTTAATCGGATTGAAACAATCGATTTAGAGGTGCAAAGTATAATGGTCAACACCATAAAGTAAGGTTTTATGATGAATTGACTATTTGACTAAGACTTTGACTGTTTGACTAAGACTTTGACTAGGACTTTGACTATTTGACTCAAGGCTTTATTTAAAAAAAAAAAAATCTTGTATGTGAAAAAAAAAAAGAATTTAGAATCATATTATTATTATTATTAATTATATACATTTATGTATGTATATAAGTTGTGAGTTAGGATAAATAAAGACTTAGGCACATTTGTATAATATTAATGATAAAGGTGTAATAAAAATATATATATATATATATATATATATATATATATATATATATATATATATATATAAGGGCTTTTTATGTATTAAAATTTTGGGGAAAATTTTGCGATGTTACAGTCTCCCCTACTTTTGGAAACTTCGTCCCGAAGTTTATTGAAAACACAGGGTTGAAGGTGATTGGGTAGAAATTAGGACAAGGGTGGTTTGGGAAGTTTCGAGTTAAGGCATGACATAAATTTATAGGTAACAGAATAAACTGTTTCGAATAATTTGGGTAAGAGTTTTGATATGTGTGAGTTTTAAGGGTTGGATTAGGTTCATCTGAAATAGCAAGGAGAATAAGAATCTTAAGTTTTAGGACTCCTAAAAGAAATGCATGAGTTGATTGACTATAGAAAGACTAAATGAACTACCAGGTAACTAGAGTTTATAATTGGTTATTTACTGAAAACCTTGATAGAATTTCACACTACCTTAACGTACCTGTAAATTCATGATTACGTTCCGGACCGCAATCACCAATTTACCTTACATTAAAGTTTTGCGTCCTTCTATATCTCCACCGATTGTTGAGCAGGTCCGATAGCCTCCACCAGTCGTGGAGTAGGTTGTAGGGCCTCTCCCGACTGTTGAAAAGGCATAATGACCTCTACCAATCGTTGAGTAGGTTCGATAGCCTCCACCAGTCATGGAGCAGGTTGTAGGGCCTCTCCCGACTGTTGAAAAGGCATGATGACCTCTATTAAGTGCAGCATTTATTATACACATAGGTTGCAAATTGATAACATGTTTATGCAAGCAAGTATAACAAGCACAGTATATGAGTTGTAGTTGTATAGATTTATATAATTAGTTCACATTCAAACAATCATGCACCATGTAACAACTCTCAGACAAATATTTTATTACTTGAATCAAATAGCGTCAATACATAGAATAAAAGCAACCAATAGTCAAATGGTGAGACTTGCGGTTAGGTAGCTGGAGGATCTTGATCTTTGCTTAGTTTAGGGCATCGGTTACGGAAGTGATTTGGGTAATGAATGTTCAATAAGATATGGGTTGAATGAAGGACAATGAGGTAATATAAGGAATGTAATCATTTATTCATTTAATTAAAACGAATAAACGAAAACGTTGACTTATCAAAGATTCTAAATTCTAATAACATATGAAGACATGCTTTAGCCTATAAGTGAACACTCATCCCGAGAATTCCCAGGTAGGCATCCGGGTCCCTCGTCTGATTGGGATATATGCGCAATGCCAGCCTAGACAAAAGACTTAGAATACAGGCGTTCACCCTTCCAGATTGCACGTGTTCGTTATTAAAATCTAGAACTTCGACGAGATCTCAAGGTGGTTCAGGCTAAACCTGAGGATTTTGTCCTATTAGTCTAAGAGTAGATCCAATGGTGGAGAGCAACATTCTTGTAAGGATGAAAGTAGGGATAAGAAGTAGGAGGGAGATAGAGAATGACAAGTAAAAGAAGCAAATACTGGTTATAATCATATGGTTATAGACTAGATTATTTTTCTAATAACCTAATTCCCTATAACCATGGCTCTGATACCAATCTGTAACACCCCAACCGATGGCGGAAACATCGGGATGTCACGTATTGATGATTGTTCAGTAGCTCATGGTAAATAATAAGTTTCATTAATTGATTTAAATACATTACATACAATTGTTCTCCAAAATTTGTACATCAAGATGAATAAATACTAGCTACGCATCTTCAAGTATTAACTCTAATCTTCAAGCAAGTAGAACCTGAAACATGTTAAGTTGAAAATATTTTGGGTCAACAAAAGTTGGTGAGAATTACATAGGTTTTGATAATCAAATGAAATTGTTGTGCAATTCATGTGTCATGGCAATCCAGTCCATATGCGAAAACATACTAGAAGTAAATCGAGTGCATAATCAACCATTGTGACTGTTGTATTGTGGTACATCCCATACGCTCATGGTTCACTCGTTTATATTGCAGTAACAAACACCCACGCAACCTTTGTAGGAGGCACGTATCCGGGTGGGATTGTCAGTCCAATAGATCTATCAATGTATACCGTTTGACTGATGAATGTTTATGCTAGAATTGTGCTTACCCTAGTCATGTTCAAGACATAATGCAACATAGAAATACACATAGACACATTGATGATTGAATTGCATAAATGATGTTGTAACATGTTTCACCCCAAAAATGGTGATAAATAGAAAAGGGGCTATGTAAAACTCACCTTAGCAAAATGTTATGTCTCGTAAAAAAAATAGAATAATGTGTTGGGAATGTATGCGAGGCGAATCCCAAAGACTCAACAACGTAGCTAGTCCAAATTGAAGAAAACGAAAAAGAAAGAATATCAAGCTTCCAATTCGCCAATTATAAGACCTTATAATCAAAGCTTCAATTGTAGAAGTAATAGACTATAGAAGAAAGGTATGAGGGAAAGTTTAATCGGATTGAAACAATCGATTTAGAGGTGCAAAGTATAATGGGTCATAGGTGGGTTTTTATACTAGTTTTGGATTCAATTAGCCATTAAAATTGGTCAACACCATAAAGTAAGGTTTTATGATGAATTGACTATTTGACTAAGACTTTGACTGTTTGACTAAGACTTTGACTAGGACTTTGACTATTTGACTCAAGGCTTTATTTAAAAAAAAAAAAAATCTTGTATGTAAAAAAAAAAAAAGAATTTAGAATCATATTATTATTATTATTTATATACATTTATGTATGTATATAAGTTGTGAGTTAGGATAAATAAAGACTTAGGCACATTTGTATAATATTAATGATAAAGGTGTAATAAAAATATATATATATATATATATATATATATATATATATATATATATATAAGGGCTTTTTATGTATTAAAATTTTGGGGAAAATTTTGCGATGTTACACCACATAGCTAGAGTAAACCCATCATTATAACTGGGTACGGTATAGACAAGGTACCTCAAACACAAAGTGTGACAATGAGAAAAGATCTACAAACGTCAAGGAGTACTAAAACCCGGACGTACTTACAAAGTGTCCCGAATGAGCATGAATGAATGCTTCGGAACACTAATAAACTCAACAAATATGAGTTTTTTCGAGGGATATATGCCCCGAAAACAAATAAATAAAAAAGCCGGATAAGTGCTACAATGCCAAAGTAAAGGTCAAGACACTCAATGTCGGAGAATTTTTACTCCGATCAGACAAAGCAAATTGAGCTGCTCCAAAAGGGAAAAACCCCGCCAAAACAGTCGGGACCCCACATAATCGAGTCAGCTAGACCTTTGAGATCTTATTTACCGGTGAAGATCAATAGAACTTCCAGTCCCCGCACATGGAACGGAGTTCACCTAAAAAATGCTACGTGTAATCCAAAGTCCAAGACCAAAACAGTTCAAACACATAGACGATCGAACAAGTTCTATTTTTATTTTACTTGCCTCAAGTGGGATGAGCCATCCCTCACCATTCGTCTCAAACGCGCTTATGGGAAGAATTTCCCTTGTTAATCAGTTGCGAACAAAGCAATGCTTCCTTCGGTCTATTTTATCTTTATGTGCATTATCATCTCGGTTACAGCAATAAGGGGAACTACCCAAAAGTCTCACAGACATTCCGAGTAAAAAAAAAAAAAAGACTTCGTCATAAGAAAGCCTCATGCTCTGCAATAACTTGAAGCTAAGGGAAAGATACCGAACCAAAGGGGCCGGGATAAAGATCCCTTTTGGTTTGAAACCTTTCTATACTCCGGAACAAACAAATCTACACACGCAGCATAAAGCCTTCAGCACTAAAATAATGATAAGGGCTTAACTTGTTTCTAAGTTAAATCTTTCACCGAGGCCAGGCTATAGGCTTCGGCAAAACGCCCCACCAAAAATGAAAACAAAGTGTTCCGGAAGAATGTGATCTTTGTTTAGAATGAGATGTGGCATACCTCATTTAATAAAACATGAGTTGATCCTTAAAATGTTTATACGTATGTTGAAAAAACAACATGCAAGCTTCGGTGTACGGAGCAAAAAATACTCCGGCATTAGAAGGGGGATAAGAATTAGGGCATGGGGGTATCGAAGGCCCTTTCGTCCGGACTTCTTGGTCATACAAGTTCGAAAGACAAAATACCGAACTTAAAAGACACCCCAGAACAAAGACTACGTAGCACTTTTTTAATTTAAATACGCGAAAAATGAACGTTCTACTTCGAATGTTATAAGTAGTCAAGGATGAAGAATCCCAAAACACTTAAAACATAATTACCCATACCGAGACATAAAAATTGTGGACGCACGATAAGTCTCGATGCTTAAAAGAACGAGGGATTATAGAATAACCCTCAGTACTAACATGACATGCTTCATCAAGAAAGCTCGACCCACACATAACGGGCCGAACCTTGATCATTTTTCATCAAGACCCATCATTTAAAGTCTGGCATTCATTCTTGCTAATGAACACCGGACTTGGGGGGACATGAAGAGGTATAATCCGGAATGGACCTCCGAACCACCTTGAGTGTGTCTCCGTCTCGGACTTACTTATTTAATATTAATGTTGTTTATTATCTTGTACTAACTCGTTCGCGAGGTTCAGCGCTACTGGACCTGGGACTTGTAGAGAAACCCTAACTGGGCCTGGCCCAATTATGTTAGGGGATCCATTTGGGTAGCCCATTGACTTGGGTCCATTTGGAAGGCCCATTAACTTCCTATATAAAGAGGTCTCCACCTCTTGTATTGGCAAGTTATGAGCACCCCACTTTTTTACTACTAGGTAGAGGAGAGTTTTCTCCTCCAAGCCTAGGCCCCTCTCTACAGTCCTATCCTTTCTTCCTCTCTATTATTGCAGATCCGGTTACAGAAGATGGAGCACACTCTCAATCTCACCATCTCTAAGAGGATCCAAACCTGCCTGATCAACCGGGTAAGTTTTTCCCTCTTCACCGGCCTTCTGAGAGTTTTGGGCTTTGCGCCGTCGCTCACCCCGCCCATGCCCAAAACCGGGCCTGATCACTTGCCCTGTAATGATAGAACTTAAATTTGTATAAAAAAAACATGTATTAATAATCATAAGAGAAAAGGAATAAAATTCAAATTATCACATCTGTACTTTGTAACATAAAGGGTGTAAATAATAACACAATTGCTAAATATAAAATACAGCCGACAAACTGAAATAACCAAATATCATAGTGATTACATTACAACTTTATAAATGTATAAATCTAACATGATATCAAACAATAAGTATTCAACATCTGTATAACCAAGGTATTCAACTATTCGTGTATATCGGTTTAAGGTAACAACTTTTTTGCATCACTATCTCTTTTTTGCAGATACTCGCTGAAACCATTGACCGGATAGAGGTCGACGGCAGATGTTGACGAATCAGTGTACGCATATGAAATTTCATCCATTTGGTTCCCATTCTTGATCTCGAGTTGCTTCATCATTTTGTCACGATCCATCCGAGTCATCGAGACACTTTGTTCAGCAATAAACGCTTCAGGAACTATACGTCCTTCTAGCATGCTAACCACTAAAGACATTGTTGGTCTATCAGTTGGAGAGATTGCAGTGCATGTTAGAGCCAAATTGATAACTACCATCATCTCTGTGATGTCATATTCTGAACCCAGCTTCGGATCAACTAGATCCGTCAATTTACCCTCGGCTTTCAAAGCAACGGCCTAATACAAAGAAACAAGAGGGATAATGAATATGAGGAATTTATGCAGATTTGTAAATTGGAAAAGGTTCATATAGCCTTAGGGTGTCATGGGCATTAAATGTGTTAGGGCATATGAGAGAGTGAGGGTTACGCCCCTAACACCCTTACATGGATCGCTTTGGTTTCTAACGGACAAAACATAAAAAAATTAACAAGAAAATTTGTTTCAAGTTTCAACATTAGTTTCTTGATTAGTACCATAAGGCTACACGGGTTGGGTTGGGTTGGGGGGGGGGGGGGGGGGAGATGATGTGGAGTCCCTCCATGTCACCAACACCATCCCGTATGTGGTGTGGGGCAGGTTGGGTGGAAATCTCCACGGGCGTGAGGCAAAAGGTGAGGATGAGATAGATGGTTGTGGTTGGTTCTTGGGGTATGTATGATTTTTGATTGGTTGGTTGATTAAAAAATAAATACACCTTCACACCGCCACTACCCGTGGTTTTTTAAGGGTTCAAATGGAATTGACGTGGTTGTCACATGTCGCCCCATGCCCCCTTCACCTCATGACCACACCGTTTAGTCTAAAAGCAATACAGTTCTTATTTTTCATGAAAATGCTAATTGTCACAACCTAAGTTTTGGTATACTAAGTCTCAAACTTGTATAAAATGCATGTATATATATTCAACATTTTTGGAAATTAAAAATTATACCATCTTATTTTAAAACAATTCAGGATTTTTAGTTTCATGTTAGTTACCCGATCAAGAAGAACAAATTGATTTTCCTTTGCCCTGTCAGCAATGTTAGCCATTCCACTGACGATCTCCAAGAGGACAATTCCATAGCTATAAACATCTGCTTTATCTGTTAGATAACCACGCAATGCATATTCGGGAGCCATATATCCACTGGAAATTGTAAAGAAATTGAGATAAGTGTGATGATGGCACTAAAATATAAAGAAAATGGTGTAAATGACTCACTAAGTTCCAGCAACCCGGGTGCTTATATGGGTGTTTTCCTCGTCATCAAGCTTAGCCAAACCAAAATCAGAAATTTTAGCATTTAAATCATTATCCAAGAGCACATTAGTTGCTTTGATATCTCTATGAACAATCTTTAATCTTGATTCTTCATGCAGAAAAGCCAGCCCTCTCGCTATACCGACGCAAATTCTATATCTTACAGGCCAATCAAGTTCCAACTGCCATTGTTTAGGCCCTTCAATCCACAAGGTCAACAACAACTCAGCAAATTAGTATACTTTTTAATAAAGTATACTTTTTAATAAAGTGAAAGTATACTTTTTAATGGATTGAGATCCTTTCATGTGGAAGCAACGTTTTTAGAACTGGACCGAACCGACCGGTCAGACTGGAACTGGTAGTCGGACCGGTCCGGGTCATGGGTTGAGCTGGGCACGCAGTGACCCGGTGGTCGGACCGGAGAACCGGGAAATCGGCCGGTTGGACCGGGTAAAAAGGGGGTCGAATTGGGAAATTTTAGTTTTGTTGGATTTTTTTTGAATGTTTTACCGGTTCGTTGGACCGGTCGGACCAGTGACCCGGTGAGGGGTCCAGTTCGACGTCGGGTCCGGTCCAGTTCCGACAGAACCCAATATGAGAAGTCATGTTTTCTTATAGAAAATGTAAAATATATTGTAGGGCCCACTATTTCGTAAAACAACGGGCACGCTTATTTTTGGTTAGACAAATGACCTATCATGTCAGTTTCAAAACATTAGCTTACTATAAAATAATATCATTTTGAAATCATGTTTGAAATAACCTATGATGTCAGTTTCAAAACATCTGCTTACTATTAAACTAATATCACTTTGAAATCATGTTGGACTTACTAAATATTTATATAAAACTAAAATGTTTTGATAAAACAAAATGTGTTGAGGTCAGCCCAATCTGATTAGATAAACAAAAGAGTTACCTGTTTTTGACGTGATCCCTAACATGTCTTTTCTATTCAATTTTCCACCTCTACTCAAGTGGTGTTATTGTTTATACGTCTAAGAACAAGGCATTAATGGTCCAACATAATGTTGAAAAACTAATCGCTTACCAAACAAAGCACGGGCTAAACTGTTATTTTCCAAGTATTCATACGCTAGCAACAACTGATTTCCTTCGATACAACATCCATACAGCTTCACAAGATGTGGGTGTTGCAAAGCGGATATCATGCCTAATTCATTCAAGAACTCTCTATTTCCTTGCTTTGATTTGGAGGAAAGCTGTTTCACTGCTATTAAAGTGCCATTTGGTAATACTCCCTTCATCATGACATGAAATTAGTTTTCAGCATTGTAAAAAGCATTTTTCAATATTATATAATTGAGAAAGACGTTGTTGAGTACCTTGTAAACCGAGCCAAAACCACCTTCTCCGATCTTATTAGCAGCATCGAAATTGTTTGTTGCAATTTTGATTTGCTTCAATGTAAAGGAACCAGTGTTAAGCTCTAGACCATGAAGCTCGAGACCATGCAAATCTGTAGAGTCACAAATGTAGATTAAAACATGTAAAAAATAAGTACATACGTGACAGTTTCAACCCATTATCTATAAAAGGGTTGGCTCTGGTTCTATTCTATATCAAAATGGTCAAATGGTTAAATGGTCGAATGGTTTTGTTGTTTAAACGAGTGAGAGAGTCAAGGGAGAGTCTCTTTTAAAAACACAGAAATTCTTAACCATTTCATTCCAAGATTTAAAATACTATTGAACCTTTTAAATAATTGGCGCAATAACTACTTATGACAAAAGGTGTTTTGAGGGAGAACCCAACAATCCGACGGTTTTAACACGAACTCATTTTGACGTGTTATCACACCAACCCAACCCGTTCATCTTTACACCTCAAACGTACGGGCTTGCCACATAATTACCTAGTCCCATAGCATCTTTGTGAGGTAAATAACCACACCACCATAAAATTCCTAAAATTAGGATGATGGCACCAACTGCTCCAACCACAATCCCTGCCACAACCCTTGTAGGGACCCCTGATCGAGGAATCGGGAAATCTAATTGATTGAAATAAAAAAAAAAAAAAAAACAAAAAAAAGATTGAAACCATTGTCAAGGAGAGAAATAAAGCAATAAATATGATCCTACATAGAGAGATTCTTATGGAATGCTAAAATATAACGATATGAAAGACAGATAATATCTGAGCTATTGGTTGGACAACACCAGAAAAGATTTAGATAGTAATCATATAAAACATGCATATATGCCATATATGAACTATTAAGATCCGGATGAAATTTTATTAAATGTAATGTACATCAGATTAAATACCAAATCACTTGGTGATCTGATCTTGCAAACGAGAATTATCTTCAACTTTTAACTCTTGATGTTGAAATGAGTTAGTTGACCTCCTAAAATGTTTATCCAGAGCTATGAATAGCATAGCACTATCCTAAGTTGTTTTAAAATTTTTGATTGAACCGACGCATAGTAAGGGTTTTTTTTTTTTTTTTTTATGTTGTGAATCTTTTTCACAACATGAAATAAACTTGAAAATTTTTGTAGGACCTGCACGATTTTATGTTCCTGTTCTTGCACAGACAAACAGGGGTGAGCATTTCGTGGTTTGGACCACGAGAACCTTAGACCCGACCGGCGAGAACCTTGGACTCGAACCTTTTTAAATATATGGGTCGGTTCGCGGTTCTAGATTTATATAAATTATCGGTTTCAGGTCGGGTCGGTTCCGAACCCACGGTTCTAATATAAGAAGCACAAGAACCGTTTAAATTTTAATTCGAACATGACTTATTAATAGATTGATAATTTATGAAAAAACTATAATTTATAAAAATGATCAAATAGAGATGTATTATTAACGGAAAAAACAATACTATTTTTTAGTTTTTCATTATTCTTTTTTACGTGTTATTGTAATCGATTTCACGCAATGTTAATACAATATTAAAAATTATTATTTATAAAGATAACAATGTATTTTTCTTGAAATATTTTCCGGTTCGATGTATAGCATAGATCCAATATATTATAATATATATATATCCAAAATTCAAGTAAATATTTATGTATGCCGCTTTGATGTGTATGTGTGTATTTGTGATGTATAAATAACAGATTCACATAATGTTTTGAGTGATGAGAATGGCAAAATTGTTACCAAAACATACGTCAAGAAATGAAAAATGATTAAAAAAGGCAACTCGTGAACTATTGTTAGAACCATATGGAGGAACTCTTTTACAAGCATGATAAAAGAATAGGAATATGTAACCCTTTAAAAGCCTATTACATTAAAAACTTCTGGAGGGTCAGACCCTTTACCTGACCCATGAGAAATCTTTAGGACCCGGAACCACATAGCCTTTTAAGGTTCGGTTCGTAGTTCCAAATTTCCACAATAAAAGGGTATACGGTTCTAGTGGGTCCGGGTCGGGTAGGGTCGGTTCATGACCCTTTGCACAGCCCTACAGACAAACATTATCATAGGTAAGATCTCAATGTTATAAACAACCTTGCCTAGCTAATACAGTATGGAAGAGTAAAGTAATTATTTTAACTAAATAAAGTTAGTTCGTAGATCTAAATTGCAACTTTATTTGCATGTTATAAACTAGAACAAACTTAAATTGAGAAGAGTCAAGTCATTTTGGCAATCTAACATAATCGTCACATATGGTACACACTACTCCAAATCGAGAACACATAAGGAGGTAGTAATCGCTTACTTGGATCCACAGAAATAGCAGAAATAAGAGGACCATAATTTCCTCGGAATGGGATAGTTTGTGTTCCTTTACCAGCCCAATAGAGACGGATTTCCAAATGACTCGTAACATTTATTGTATAGGTTCTCACAATTGCTTTCCTAGCCCCACCTGCTATAGCACTGATGTCAAAATCCTTCTCCTTTCGCTTACCCTGGCATAATTGACACCATTTACAATCAACAACAAATTACGCAGCCACAAAGAAACGAAACTGAACTAAATCCTACTGAAATAGTGAAATGCACATTGTTAATTATAGCATCAAGAGAGTACAACAAGCTACTAAATTCTTTTATCATAGAGTGAACAATTTTGACCAATTTACTTACAATTTGCTAGATGAGTTTATTTTAGTTGCTTATAATCTTAAAAAATGTCACATGGATAAAAGAAAATTCTACCTAATAGTAAACTGCGTTACCCATGATCTCTTGGTCTAGTGGTATGGTGTCCCCTCTTACAAATGTGAGGTTGTCGGTTCAAATCCTTGAAAATGCAAGGTTAGGTGGATATAAGGTGGATAAATTGTTGGAAAAATGGTAGTGAAAATTGATTTTTCCCTAATTTTGGACTTAAATAAATATATTTATATATGTATTACATAAATAATTATTTATGGGTTTGTGTACTATATTGTGAGAGTATCACAACAAATCAAACCACGTCCAAAATGGAGCTAAGATGAATGAGATATCGAAACTTGATAGTTGTAGGTTGGAACAACCAAAGATGAGAAAATGGATTAAGTTTTGTCCCACATTGGTGCGATGACAAAACATGAAGTGGTTTATACTGAGGAGCACTCCTTGTATATTGTTTAGCATGAGCCAAACACTAGTGGGACCCTAAAGCAGCACCCTTAACTCGCACACGCGCGCGCGTGGCATGGGCGATGGGCGAAATGTGGCGCTTTGATGGCGCACTTCACACACTCGCATCGCCGTGAGCCACCTTTGTATTTTTGACCTTGTGCGCATGGTCTGGTACATGGCGGAAGACCAAGTAGCGTCTTGGTCTGCTCGGTTGACAGAAACCGTAATCAAGTGGCGCATGCGCGCAGGACGTTCAGGTCCGCGCGCGTACGAGGCATCAACCAGGTGTGCGCAGAGAAGTGGTCGTCCCCATAATACATGGCGTCGTCGCATAGGCTACGTACGTGCAAGACTAGGTGGCGTCCTAGTCCGTGCACGACGTAACAGACTGACTTGCACACGCACATATAGTGTTCAGTAGTGGCGCACGACCACGTAGCACCCTGGTTAGTGCGCTTCATCTTGGTCAGCACGCGGCTCACACAGCATTGGAGCAGGAGGCTGTTACGAGTCAGTTGACTTGGTCAAACCAGTCAATTGATTTGGCCAAACCGACTGTTTCAAGTCATGCCATAAAAGTAACTTGACGGTTTCAAGTTCACCATTAAAATCCATTAAGCATTTTATTAATTACAAGTTTAATGACTTGTTTAATGACGGTTTAATGAACTTACGATTCATATGGAATAGTAAGAGAGCTTGGAAAAACTCTTGAAGATACATTTTTTACAAAATGGTTTTGTTCCATGTTACGAGAGATAGATTCTCTCAATGTCAACTTTCTTTTCCTAATTTTACGAACACAAATTACATGGTGTAATCTTGGGCTCAAGACCATCTCCGGCAGTACGACTACTGTTTCGGTTGTTGTACCCTGGGAAACAGCCCGTCTAAAAGGAGGAGCGGAATCTGTTTTAAGGCCCCGTGTCAAACACGATCCTCAACCAAAAATCGTCTACGACTAGTTTGTTATTCTTGCAGCGGAGCGCTACACAAGATGGTTCGGTTGAAGTTTACTAAAGTATTCGACTTGGATCAAGATTCGGTATATGTATTAGTTTTTATTTTCATTTACATTTAGTTTAGTAATTGGTATTGTACTATGTTATTTCCTACGAATAATGAGAGTATCGTTATTATTTCTTTTTATTATTAATTTAATAAAATTGTGAACCCTATTTCCTACGTAAATTTTGCCGTTAAAAAAAATAGTAAACTGCGTTAACAAGACAACCAAACACTATTTCCATGGGAAAATTACCAAATTAGTCTTCTCAACCAAGTAAAACTGAGAACTAATATGAACCTTTATTAAGTTAAATCAACATCTAACAACTGAAATAATTTCCTCTTTCTAATGAGAGTCTGGAGAGAGAGAGGGGGTGGTCTTGAGGAAGGGGAAATCCCACCGGAGAAGGATTTCGGGAACTTTCGGGAGTCGATAACTTTCTTCATCTCAAATATTCCAGATGATTTATCGATCGGAAACCTGAGAGATGAGTATGGGAGGTGCGGCCAACTTGTGGATGCGTATATTGCAAGGAAAAGAGATAAGTTTGGGAATGTGTTTGCATTTGTCAGATTCGCAAACGTTATGGACACCGAGAAGATGGTTAAGGCACTAAACAGCGTAAGATTTTATGGGAGGAAAACGTTTGCTAAGGTAGCGAGGTTCGGAAAAGATGCGAGGTTGAAGCAGAAGGGAAGTCAAACGGTCCCTGTCAAAGACAAAGGTAAAGCCATTAAGGTTGATGAAACTCCAAGGCTGAACATCGCGTCGGGAAGTGGCAATAGGGTGTTCTCATACATGGATACACTCACGGGGGACAAGAGTTTCATGGAGCTAGACGATGTGGAGTCAGAGTTAACGGCTTCGTGGAAAGGAAGGTCAATTGTTGGGGAGGCTAATAGTTTTGAAAGTCTTGAAAATATGGTGAAAAATCTTGGCGAATTCAACGACATGAAAATAGAAATCAGGTACTTAGGCGGTATGAGAGTTCTGCTAACTTTCTCGTCGCCGGATAAATTGAAGCGGTTTATGGAGAGGCAACAGCAGTGGGTTAACTGGTTTAAACAAGTGTTTGTGTGGGATGGCCAACAGCTAAAGTTCCAAAGACTGGTATGGTTGAAAATTTTGGGTCTTCCGATCAATTTGAGGTGTGCTGCTCACATCGTGAAGATCGGACAATGTTTTGGTACTGTTATAAAAGATGCGACTATGGGGATCAAGGAACCGGATCTCACTAGTGTTTATGTGGGGGTGGTTGTGGAACACGGCAATAACATCAGAGAAGAGTTATCATTCAGATGGAAAGAAGTGTCCTCAGTCTGCTGGGTTTCAGAAACTGCCACATTTTGGAAGCCGAATTTTGTCGGACAAGAAACGGTGATTGTCGGGGATGATACTGTCTCGGACACTTCAGTTTCAGGTGTGCACGTACAGGAAGGGATTAGTTCGGGTGACGGATCTCTACCGGAGAAGAGGGATTCAGATGGTACGATGGGCACCGGTTACGATGAAAACATCCAAGACTCGCCGGTAATGGAAAATGCTCTGGCCAATGTACTGCGTGGGGAAGATCAACAACATGGGGGACAAGAAAATAATAATGGTGTCTTTCACGCGAATAAAGTGGGGGAAAATTCCAAGATAAACATTAATTTGGTGGGGAACAGTAATTCAAAGGGTAATTTGGATGGCTCTTTAGATGAAGTTGGACGTTTGGTGTTACAAAATAATATAATGGGGCCTACCATGGATAGAATTTTGAATCCACACGAGAATATGATCTCATTATGTCAAACTCCACCATGTGGAGTTGATTTTTTTAATGATGGTACGTTGGGTCGCGTAAATGCAGAGGTGGGTACTTTATCCAATGACCAAAAAGAAGCCACATTATTATCAAATGGGCCGCCTACCCAACCGGGCGTAACCCCAATTCCACTTTCAATTGGTAAAAGACCCAGAAATTTAAGGAGCCCACCTTCTTTGGGATCTACTCAAGCCCCACCTAATAGAGTTTGCTTTGGTGATACCTCCCCGAGATCAAAACCTATTGATTTAAATACCTCAGAAAATCAGCCGGTGGAGCCGGGGGGTGAGGATATTCGGTCGAACCCAGATGGCGTTCAAGTCCATTCGGATGAGGCGCCTAGGGAACAACCACTTAAGGAAATTAATGCGTCGGTTGGGGAAAGTGGGGAGCAGTCTTTGAGTAGAGAGAATGCAACCGTAGCGGGCATTAATAACCAACCAAAATCTGGTCAAATTTATTATTTTGGATCAAGAGGGGGAGTAGAGCAAAAGATCGAGACCATTCCTAGGAAGTGGACTAGACGTGGGAGAAGCTTAACTCAAGAAGGCCAAGCACCTAGGGGGAATGGTGAGGAGAACATCAATATGAACCGGGGAGACATCTCAAAAAGATGAATATGGTATATCCAAATGACGGTTTCCTTGGAGAAAAGCACCTTAGGGTTTCCATAGGGTACAAACATAGGGTGTCTAAACGCACTAAGGAGTTGGAGAGATGCGTGATTTTTGATGACATGGGGTAGGAATTTTTTTGGTTTTAACTGTAATATCTACAGGGGGTCTGGCGGGCGTTTTACATTGTGTTAGTGTGTTACTTGATACGTCAACGTCAATCCACAATTCACTTGACCTAACTCTCTGTCTGCCTTTAGTTATTTATCAACTTAGTAGATATATTATTCTTGTTACGAGAAAATAGTTATGTATCAGAACTTACCTGAATGTAGATATCAAATACACGTCTCCCAAGGCTGCTATATGTTTCGTCATCAGTAAAAACTATCTCAGCAAAGTGAAGACTTACATTATAGCTTCCTTCGTGCATACAAAAACTATAATATGTCAAAGATAAGGGTGACATTCGTGCATTCCTGTACAGTTCAGAAGCATTCACTTGGACCCCAGAAGATTGAACATAATTAATAGTGCCACCTCTACTGTCAACCATGAAGTTACCAGTATTGCTAAATCCCCATTGATTATCTACTTCAGAGAAATATGAAGCGTGACCTGGTTCTAGGTCCTTTTCATATACCTTGGTTCCAACTGTTGATTTATCTCCGCCACAGTTGATATACAAGGAGTACAAAGCTAAAACAAAGAAGTAACTGATACATCAGAATTTCATCAAGATATACGATAATAATATATAAGTTTAACATACTTTTTGGACACAAATCATTCCCCAAACATGAGACTTTTCTGCTGTTATAATACAAAGGAGAAAGAGTGTTATGTCACAGAGATATATATATTTGGATAAAATAATTCAAGGCAGAGAAACTTACGACGTATTATCCATTGAAAACGAAGCAAACAAGTTTCTGCACGAAACACAGACACCATTATTTAGCTGGTGGTGTAATAAGAAACACTTAGAGAGAGATGGGGCTGGTCTTACGTTTCCCGCATCTGACACTTAAAATTCCTTGAGCTTTCAAATGTAAAATTGTTGTATGACAGATCACTGGAATAAAATTTGTAAATTAGTCATTCTATTATACCGTCGTTTAAGAGAACATGGATATTATTTTAATTGTACAGATCCACATTAATTATATGGATTTTATCTTATACGATGAACCATATATGGCACCCACTGGCCACACCTTAGGTTTCTTACATAAAAGTCTAACAGTGGATAAACTCACATGTTCTTTCTAACATCTCCAATAGTATCACGGGTCATCCAAATAGGAACACTTTTGGATAGGGAGTTTCCAGTAAGATATCTAAAAATCAAACCAACAAATTAGTAAGGCGTGTTAGACATTAATTCTTATTTCCACAATATATCATTTATATCCTAAGTTAGTGAATAGGTATGTTAGTTAGTGAACCGACACGTCGGTTATGTGTCCCCTTGACACACCCCTTCAGCATTTATAAATACCCCAAACATTGTATCATTTGACATATGTATTGAATCTTTAGTTTCACATATTCTCTCTCAATCATTCCCTCATCCGATCCTGCAATCGATCATGCGGTCCTTCATTTGGCATCAGAGCATTCGGTTATTCATTTGTTCCATTGATTATAAAGAAGACGAAGAAGAAGACGATTAAAGTTTCGATCCCCTCTTTCCCTCCGGAAAAAACAGAGACCGACACATAATCGTTCAAACGTTGGAACAATCATTCACAAGCCAAACCAGGATCATTAGAAGATCAATACACATTAGTATAACCGTTCAAAGAAGAAGAATCAGAACCGGATAAAGTTCTCTGGCGAAGATCATCTATTCCGGCGATTACCGGAATTGACAAATAGAAAGTTTTAAACGCACCAAAGACGGTTATATCTAAGCCTACCCTATTTATTATCATAATCGAATACATAAAACCTTAATCCAAATCAAAAGAATCGAATCAAGTTTATACTCTGTTTTGTTCAAAGTTTTTTTCCCGCCAAATGTTTTATAAACAAAACAAAGTTTTTACACTTTAAAACTCATCTTCGAACAATCAATGAAACAAAACAGAATTGTTTATAAAATATATGAAGGATTAAGAATTGTTTCTATTTCAAAACAAGAACCGATTTTTTTTTTTGAATTTTTTTTTCGTATTCGATTGTTTTAGAACAAATTAGAGGAATTTGTTAAGGATCCGAAATATTGTGGAACATATTGCTGTTTCAGTCGGATCATACAGACACAAAAAAGGGTGTTTGTATTTTGGGCAGTAAGTCTTTTATAGAAGAAAAAAAGAATTGGTTGACTTTTTTGAAAGTCAAAACTCATGGAAAATAATATTATATTTTTGAGGGATCTATAACTTATAAAAAAAGAATTGAATATTGATGAGGTGACATTCAATGGAGGCCTCAACCCTTCTTTGAATGTGCCATGTGGCACGTTGAGGTGAGAGTTTTTAATTTATTTTTTTATTTTGTTTTCATCCATTCTCCTACACTTATCTAACCCTAATCTCTTTAAGAATTTAAAAACAAATTTAGATTTTTCTCTTTAATGTTTCTCCCATCATTTTTAAACGTTAATATCTTTTATATATGAGATTTTTTAAAGAAAAAAATTACACCAAATTAACGAGCGTTTTATTATCTTTTCAACGAGTACCATAGTGCTATATAAAAAAAGGAGAAAAAAACGACTATTTTTTATGGGGTTTCGTTCATACAGGAAAAAAAACACAAAGTGTTCAGTTTATTCATTATTCATGTTTTTTTAAACCAGGTTCTTATATACAATGTTGAAATTTAGCCCAATCGCCATGCTATCATTGGAATGTTACTCTTCTAAAGATGGATAGCTATACTTCATCAAGAGAAGCTAGGAGAAAGAATCACGCAACATTGAAACACATGGTGTCACCTTATAGGAAGGTTATTTTTTTATTTATTTAATTACAAGAGTAATAATTGTTACTATTAGTATTAGTATTATTTGAATGGTTATATTTTTCAACCCTAGGACACTCCCGGGATAAAAGCTAGTATATTATAAAAGATAGATAATCAGTGTTTGGGTTGATCACTAATTAAATTTGTTGAAGTCAGAAAAGATTATTTTAAAAGCAAAGTTGTTTGTTTTTATAAAGGTTGTTTAAAGGATTGATTGTTATCGGAGAACACTAATCATATTATTGGTGGATTAAGTCAAAAAGGATTTGACTTTATAAATTTGAAAGGAACATTTTATTGATACTAAAAAATTTATAAGAACTACAAAAGTTTGACAAAACCTTTTTGGTAATTTTGTTCAAGGCCTTACAAAATATCAAAAATTTGTTAAATTATATAGTTTTTTCTTTGAATATCAATACAGTTATCGACTTTAAGAAAGGGTCGAAAATTTGTTTGACAAAAAGTGGTCGAACAAAGTTCCTAAAGAAGCGTAATATTAGATTTGGACAATAGGGATGAAAAATAAGAACAAAAGTCCACAAAAGACGCCCATTAAACCCACAATGACGAAAGGAGAAACAATCACGAAGGAGACTCTCACTTTCAGCCTCTGAACACCGATGTTAACATCTACAAATTACACGATTTTGGCTGTTCGTGTAAAGGCAATATTAAATGCCAATAACCTTTGGGAAGTAGTGGAACCCGCAGAAGGTACGTCGATGATAGATGCAAAGAAGGATAAGACAGCGATTGCCTATTTATTCCAACAATTCTAAAAGATATCGTGATGCAGGTGGCGTCACATTCTACAGCAAGAGAAATTTGGGAAGCATTAAAGACAAGATTTATTGGAATTATCCGAGTCCAGAAAGCAAGACTTCAATCATTACACACAGAATTTGAAATGATTACAATGAGAGAGACAGAGACCATAGACTAGTTTGCTGGTAGGTTAAGTGTGATTAATACAAAGTTAAAAACCTTAGGAACGAAAATTGAAGAGTCAGTCTTGGTAAGAAAATTGTTGGACTCCATACCAGAAAGGTTCCTACAGATTATTACATCCATAGAACAGTATTCAGATATGGATACCATGATGCTAGATGAAGCGCTTGGAAGACTTAAAGCTTATGAGGAACGCCTTAAGTCAAGAGATGAGAAGAAATATGGACCATCGGGTCAAAAGAAGTTGTTATTTACAAGGCAAGAGAGAAAACTTTACAGCAATTACAAGAACTACAATCAGAATCGATGTAGACAGAACTTTAGGAAGTTCAATAACAGTCAAAGATATGGGAAGAAGAACTTTGATAGAAATGGCCATCAAGATCAGAGAAGTGATAGAAATCCCATTAAGAGTCATTATGACAATAGTAGTTACAAGCCCAAGAAAGATACACGCAATGTAAGATGTTACAATTGCAATGAATTAGGACATATAGCTCCCACATGTCCTAAACCTCGAAATAAGCAAGAAGAATCTCACCTAGTAATGGAAGAAGAGGATCCCACATTACTTATGGCAGTTGGTGAAGAAAGAAATGTAGTTCTCGAAGAAAAGAAGATAATACCAGAACGCTATCGCAGTGAAGAAAATGGAAATGAAGTATGGTATTTAAACAATGGAGCAAGAAATCATATGACAGGAAGACGCTCCTATTTCACAGAGTTAGATGAAAAGATAGCACGAAGCGTAAAATTTGGAGATGGATCGTGTGTCAATGTCAAAGGTAAAGGCTCAATATTATTGGAATGTAACAATGGAGAAGAAAGACTAGTCACAGAAGTATACTACATTCCAACACTCCAAAACAACATCTTAAGCCTCGGGCAAGTTACAGAATCAGGTTGCAAAGTAATTATGGAGAATGAACATCTATGGATCTATGACGCCTACAACAACTTGTTGATGAAAGTCCCAAGAGCTAAAAATAGACTCTACAAAGTAAAGCTAAAAATAGACTCTACAAAGTAAAGCTCAGAATAACAAATCCAATTTGTTTACCAGCTAAAATGAATACACCTGCATGGCTATGGCATGCACGTATGGGACATGTGAATTTTGATTCACTAAGACAATTGAGCACAAAAGGAATGGCACGTGGATTGCCAAAGATTCAGCACCCATCTCAAGTATGTGATGCATGTATTACGGGAAAACAAAGCAGACTTCCGTTTCCCTCTCAAGCAAATTTTAGAGCTACGGGACCTCTAGAATTAGTACATGCAAACTTACGTGGACCGATTACACCCACATCATTAGCAGGCAACAACTATTTCTTCCTGATAGTTGATGAATATTCAAGATATATGTGGATCTACATGCTTAAGTCAAAAGATCAAGTTTATGAAAATTTCAAGAAGTTTCTAAGCAAAGCTCAGACAGAGACAAATCACAAGCTCAAAAGATTAATAACGGATCATGGGGGAGAGTTTACTTCTAAAGAACTTACCACGTATTGTGAGGACAAAAGAATCCTTAGACAGCTTACAGCACCTTACACGCCTCAGCAGAATGGTGTAGTAGAAAGAAAGAACCGTTCAGTAATGAGTATGACAAGAAGCATGTTAAAGGCTATGAACGTACCACATAATTTATGGGCAGAAGCAACAAGACAAGAAATTTACATACAAAATCGGTTACCTACCAAAGCACTACAGGGAATGACGCCCTACGAAGCAGTAAATGGCAAAGCACTCAATATCAAGCACATTAGAGTATTTGGATGCACAACATATGTGAAGGTAACAACGCCCTATTTGAAGAAGTTAGAAGATAGAAGCAAGAAAATGGTACATCTAGGAAATGAAAATGGGTCAAAAGCCTATAGATTATATGATCCCGTAGAAGAAAATATACACATTAGCAGAGATGTCCAATTCATAGAAAATGAACCATGGGATTGGAACAACTATTTGAAAGAAGGAAGTAATGACGAACCATCATGGACAAGATTCGAAATTTATGAAGATCACGAAAGTGAAGCTGTACCAGAGCAAAGCAATGAGGACAATGAAGACCAAGATAGTGAAAGTGATAATGAATTCTTCAGTAGTCCAATCACACCTACAAGATCTTCAATAACAGTTCAAGAAACACCAACAAGTGATCCAGCAGTTGAATCAAGCACTCAAGAGTTAGAAGACTCACCAAGCTCCCAACATAGACCAGTACGGGCCCTTAGATCACTTAATGACATCTACGCAGCCACACAACCTCTTAAACCAGAAGAATGTGAACATCTATATTTAGCATACGATGAAGAGCCTGCAAATTAAAAGAAGCAGCAGAATACCCATAATGGATAGAAGCAATGGAAAGTGAAATAGACTCAATAGAACATAACAATACTTGGACACTGACTACACTGCCCTCAAGTCAGAAACCAATAGGTCTAAAATGGGTATTCAAGGTCAAAAGAGACGCAAGTGGAAAGATCACCAAACATAAGGCCAGATTAGTAGAAAAGGGATATGTACAACAAGAAGGTATAGACTACAATGAAGTTTTTGCACCCATTGCAAGAATGGAAACAATCAGGCTACTATTAGCATTGGCAGCACAGAAAGGATGGCAAGTACATCAGTTAGATGTATAATCAGCATTCTTACATAGTGAATTAAAGGAAGATGTCTACATTTCACAACCAGATGGATTCATAAAGAAGGAAAAAAGAGAACCTAGTCTACAAGCTAAAGAAAGCTCTATATGGTTTGAAGCAAGCACCAAGAGCATGGAATTTAAGGCTAATAACATCCTAAAGGAAATTGGATTTATAAGATGTCCACAAGAGCAAACAGTATACAAAAGAACTTCAAAGCAGTCTACAATAATTACAGGAGTTTATGTCGATGACATAATAGTGACAGGAAGTTCAATCAAGGACATATCAAGCTTCAAGAAAGAAATGCAAGGCAAGTTTGAAATGAGTGATTTAGGACCACTCACGTACTATCTAGGGATAGAAGTACGTCAAACACAAGGAAAGATACAATTGAAGCAATCAACCTACGCGAAGAAAGTTATTAAAGAAGCCAGACTAGAAGACTGCAATCCAACAAAATATGCAATGAAATCAGGTCTAAAGCTCACTAAAGAAGATGAAAGTGAACCAGTCAATGAGACAGAATATAGAAAGCTAATTGGAAGCTTAAGGTATCTTACACATACCAGAACAGATATCACCTACGCAGTTGGATACGTCATCAGATTTATGGAGAAGCCAAAAACAACTCACATGAAGGCAGTTAAACACTTAATAAGATATATCAAAGGAACATTGAATTATGGAATTCAATACAGTAGAAGCAAAGAAGCAGAAATCATTGGATACAGCGACAACAGTTATGGAGATCAAGACGATGGAAAAGAAACAACAGGAACAATATTCTACTATAGAGATTCACCTATCAAATGGACAAGTCAGAAACAAAGTACAGTAGCATTATCCTCATGCGAATCAGAATTTGTGGCAGCTACATCAGCAACATGTCAAGCAATATAGCTACAAGGAGTACTAAGCGAACTCACAGGTGAACAACCGAAGAAGATAACACTGCTAGTAGACAACAAGTCAGCAATACAACTTATGAAGAATCCAGTGTTTCATGGAAGATTAAAGCATATCAACATAAGGTATCACTTTATCGGATAATGCATATAGAACGAGCAGATACAAGTTGATCATATCAGTGGAGAGATGCCGAAAGCAGATATACTCACCAAGGCACTACCAAGAATAAAATTTCTCGAGATGCGAAGTCTCATAGGAGTTGAAGACCTTGGGGAAATCAAGAATTATGGGGGAGAATGTTTGACATTAATTCTTATTTCCACATTATATCATTTATATCCTAAGTATATTTATATCCTAAGTTAGTGAATTGGTATGTTAGTTAGTGAACCGGCACGTCGGTTAGTGTCCCCTTGATACACCCCTTCATCATGTATAAATACCCCAAACATTGTATCATTTGACATATGTATTGAATCTTTAGTTTCACATATTCTCTCTCAATCATTCCCTCATCCGATCCTGCAATCGATCCTGCGGTCCTTCAAGGCTTGTCAACCAGTATATCTTGAAACAGGTAATGGTGATGTCAAAGATTTTTTGAATAATAATTAACAAGCAGTATGATGGTGAAATCTGGTTAAAAGAACAAACAAAACATTGTTTCTTCTTCCCTGTATTACTTAAATTAACCACTAAACACATAGATTGCTGTTCAATCTTTCTGCAATTCTAGTTATGTGTCAACCAGTTAACCCCTACTTGTGCTAAAATATGTTCAATTCACAAGAGAGATTATTTAGACACAAGTGCGATGACATTATTAGCACATACAACTGTTAAGCATATACACAGTTTCATTTTCGTGATATGTTGTGAGATAGTGAATAATACATTAGAATGAAATGCTTACATATAGTTTGTGGCATTTAGATTAATGAAACCATCAGGAATGGATCCATTAAGTTTGTTAAAGCTGAAGTCTCTGAAAGAGCAACATAAACAATGAAGGTGTGAAATCTGGTAAAAAAAATGTAACTATGATAACAAAATACTAAGCAATCCCTGCCCCGATTTTTTTTCGAAATAGGTATAGTAGTATTGTGAATATGAATTCCAAAGGTATAGTATTGAGAACTTAGGGCCCAAAACTTGCTGAGAAACCCCATATTTGAACCTTAACTACATGAACACTGCTCACATGAACAATGTGCATTGATAGGTGATCGCTCCAATGCTCACATGAATAATATGCAAACAAACTTGGACTAAAAGAAAAGAACACATGATATAATAGTTCTTTTTGAAAAACTTAATATGATTCTTCTATAGTATTGTGATTCAATGTAAAATGCTATACATGAAATATTATAAGATTATTATCATGCCATCTCCTTTTATAAGCATCTTGATGGCAAAAAGCCAAAAACAAAAATCACAAAAAGCACAATAATGTTAATTAATTTATGTTGCTTTACAAGGTACAATTTTTTAATGATATATTTTCTTTACACAAACAAGAGTTCGTGGTTTTTGACTGATTTGAATCTCTAGGTGAAGAAAAAAAAATTATTTTAGTTTTGATTATTCAAGAAATAAGATTAACCCAACAGAAATAAATCAAAGGGGTGAAGGAAAACCTAGCTACCGTGAGCTAATTTTGGCTTCAATATCAATGGCAATTTTCTTCTAGATTTTGGACCTAACATGCATATGGCAGTTTTCTCCTAATTAATTTAATATGATAATAGCAATTTTCTGCTGCACCCATCTCACTTCTAAAGGAAACATAGAGTACTAAAAGTTACTCATTAGAGGAGAAGGTTATAAGTACTAACATGATATCAGTTGAAGCAAGAGATGTTGGTAACCCACCAATAAGATTGCAACTCCTCAAGATCCTGGCAGACATAGATGTGATAACATGATAAAGATGAATAAAAGGCCATGATATAATTTTATTAGTTAAACCAACTGGTGAGCCTCGCAAAGAATATATCCAAACCAATTTATGGTCACTCAAAACTCGAACATCACAGATAGACAGACATGCTCCAAGTCAAACTAGTATCTATTAGACTTGACACTCACAACATCAGCTCATGTTTACATAGGTTCATCTTGTATTGTATTGTATCAACACTTAGGGGCTTTTTGGTTGATTAAGTGCTGAATAGTTAAGAGGTCTGAATGGTTAAGCGCTGAATCATTAAGTTGGACCTCTTAATGGTTAGTTTTCTTGTCCCACGTTGGTAGGGGAGCCTCATTAAGGTTCAGCCTAGTTCAGTGCTTAATGGTTCAGCAACATCCCAAATCTTAATGATTCAGACTTAACCATTCCATTCATAAGCTGAACCAAACACACTGAATGCTGAATCATTCAGCACTGAATGGTTAAGAGCCTCATTAAGAGGCTACCAAACAGTACTTTTCTTGTAACATGTACACACTAGACAATTCATATCTAACAACCTTTTCAAACTATATGTGCACCCCCTATCTTATGGTGACCTTTTATAGGAGAACTATGTAACATCTAATTTTATGGTCCCTTTAAAATGCTAAATACATTCTGATTTAATAAAAAAAATGCCAAACATAAAATCTAATATTTTTCTACATAATAGAGGAGGTGGCAAGGCATCGTGTTTCAACATGCAACCTTTTAAGTTACATGACTTTTGTACATTTGTGTATCATCTTCCATTCTCTCATGTTCTTTGTTCTCCACAATTACGTCATAACTATTGCCAATGTGAAACACATCAAGGTTGCTAAAAGATTCACATATACTATACATCACAACGGTTTTTAAGAACAAACTATAAGACACCACCTGGACATGAGGAATTGAGGATCACAAATGTGTTTTAAACATGGACAGTTAACAGAAAAAAAAAATAAACAATTGCAACTTTATAGTTTATAATAACCGTAAAAAGAAAACTATGCGTTCATGATCTTCGATTCCAAGATATAAGCCATTAAGTGTTAGTGTATAATATTTGATTTATCCTAAAGTATATTATATATCCTAAGTCTAGAATAGAAATAAGTGAACCATTGTGTCACAATAGAAGTTAGGCGGTTATGTTAGTTTGTGAAGGGTCACGTCGGTTCACTCACACCGATTAGTTATGTAAAAATAGGGTTGAACATATCATTTGTAAATATGCATTTCACATTGTTATTCAATTCTCTCTCAATAAAGATCCTGTGAAATCATCCTTGTGACAACAATTGGTATCAGAGCACAGGCTATCAACAACTAAGATACGGACAAAAACGCAGAACTATTTTGGATCAAGAATTATTGATAAGAACATATTTTTTTTGATTCAGTAATCATTGCCAGATCAGAACGATCACAAAGGATCAACAAAGCAAAGCCTTTAACCATTTTTGAAGTATCAAGGCCTGCAACCATTTTTGAAGTATTCAACGGAAACAAGAAAATTCGGCGAACGATTCCGGCGAGTCAAAAACACAAATGAACAGTCACATATCTTCGAACAAACGGTTTTATGCCCTCTCCATAATCATACTTTGTTAATCGAATACAATAATTGTTGTTAATAAAGTCATATCTTCAAAACTTAGTAGTACTCTGTTTTTTCAAACAAACTTTGAAACTAATATTCTTATAATATTTCTCAGAAACTTTCAAAGTTTTTCTTTTCAAAGAGACGATTGTGTTTCAAAATAGAATAGTTTTTCGACAAATCAAAGAACAACAAAAAAACTTTTGGATTATTGAATTCGAATAAGAAACCGTTTTCGTATTCATACCCGTATTTGATTCACTTAAAATTGATTATACATCTGATTATAATATCAGATTGATACTAAACTGTTGAAAAAGAAACATTATTGAAATCCTTTGTTTCATTCGGAACAAAAATTGAAAAACAGTGAAAAAAATATTTTTTAAGCAACTTTGACTTTTAAAAGTCAACATATGAGTTTTATAATACCAGAGAACTTTTACCGTATAAACTTAAAATTAATCAGTTTGTTTTTTGAACAAAAGTCAATCAGAGTTTTGACTGCATTAAAATTATTTTGGGTAGAAAAAAAACGTCTTTTTAAAGGGAACCATATTCTTTTTAGAAAATATATGTTTAAAAAAAGGGCAATAAAGGAAAGAAAGTATATGATTTAGCAAAAAAAAAAAACAAAAAACAAAAAAGGGAGGAACGGTTGGTTTGATTTGCTTGATAACCGAAAAACCCCGTTATTGGTTTTGATTTGTCCTGCAATCGAAAGCCCCGTTACTGTTCTCGGCACACAACAATTGGTTTGATTTGTTAGACGACCGAAAGACCCAGTTGGTAGGTTTTGATTCGTCTCACAACCGAAGACCCGTTATTGTTGTGATAAAAAAGGAATAGTTGGGTTTGATTAGTTATAAACGACCGAAAGATCCCGTTACTATTCTCGGAATTAAGGTTTTGATTCGCTACGCAACCGAAAAACCAGAAGAAGATAATTTGATCCGAAGTCATTCAGACTGATATCAAATTAATCTCAAGAAAGGTTGATATTGATTTGATCCGAGACTAGCGAAGTTGATATCAAATCAATCTGAAACCAAAGAAGTTAAAGTTATGTACCTACTAATATTGGAAAGAAGAAAAAGAAGACACGAACAATGACTAAGGAAGTCATAAGAGAAGAAGGAACGTCAATGACCTTCCAATGCCCGACTCTAAGTTCCACGAATTACACTATTTGGGCAGTAAAAGTTAGAGCAATCTTCAACGTACATGGAATTTGGGAAGCAATAGAGCCAACAGGTGAAGTCGATGCAAAGAAAAATGCCAAAGCTATTGCTTATCTCTATCAAGCCATGCCAGAAGAAATAGTATTTCAAATCGCTCATCATACAAACGCTAAAGACATTTGGGAAGATTTGAAAGAAAGATATGTGGTAGCAGACAGAGTTAAAGAAGCAAGAATGCAAACACTCGAATCAGACTTTGAAGCTCTAAAGATGAAAGACTCAGAATCACTAGATGATTTTACTGGCAAAATTAGTAAACTTGTCTCACAAGCCAACAACCTTGGATCTACAATTGATAACAAAAGATTAGTAAGGAAACTACTCGCTCCGTACCAAAAAAGTACATCCAAATTGTTGCTGCAATCGAACAATTTGCCGATCTTAATACTATGCCATTTCAAGAAGCTATCGGAAGACTAAAGGCATACGAAGAACGCATCAAGAAACCAGAAGAAGGTGAATCACACAGTAAACTCTTATTCACCAAAGAAGATGCTAAAAGAAAAGTCAAGGAAGATAAATATGAACATTGTGGTCATGCAAATTCAAGTCAAGAAAAACAAGGACGTGATAAAGCAAAAGATTGGAAGACTTGGAGAAATAAAGATGACAGGAGGTACCAACAAAACAAGAGCTATATAAGATGCTACAATTGCAATGAATTTGGACACCTCAAACAAGAATGTCCAAAGCTAAAAGGAAAAGAGGAAGCTCATCTAATTCAATGTAAGGAAGTTGGACCAATAATGCTATAAGCAAGACATAATGAAGATGATTAAGACCCTACTGTGAAGCATTAAAGATAAATAAAAATTAAGGGGGAGAATGTTAGTGTATAATATTTTATTTATCCTAAAGTATATTATATATCCTAAGTCTAGAATAGAAATAAGTGAACCATTGTGTCACAATAGAAGTTAGGCGGTTATGTTAGTTTGTGAAGGGTCACGTCGGTTCACTCACACCGATTAGTTATATATAAATAGGGTTGAACATATCATTTGTAAATATGCATTTCACATTGTTATTCAATTCTCTCTCAATAAATATCCTGTGAAATCATCCCTGTGACAACATTAAGGCTCACAATTCTCTAACCTTACTGAAGAAGGTAATCTGATCAATAACACTTCTCTATCATATCAAATGAATGAATCAAAGAGCGTATAATCAATCCTCTATGTATAAAAGAGGATGTAATTAAGCTAACCGCCTCAACCATAATAACTAACTAACTAACCGACTCTCTAACAAAACTGTCAAGATTATGACTATAGAATCAAGGATTTGGCATTGTTTCCATATAAGTTGATTACCCTTAGATAGCTTCGAAACTTATGGTAGATTTCATGCACTTACATGATGTGCCTTGATCTTTTTAAATGCCAAAATGTCTAAATTAGAATATATTTTGATTTAATATACTATATGACAAATATAATAATATAAGATTTCAAAGCACAAATAATACCATATTAAAAGAAGAAATTCACTCACACAGTCTTAAAAGGTGTACTTTTAAAGGGTGGACAAAGCGCGTCTGGTCCTCTCAAATCGCTGATTCTCCTGCATTTCTTTACTAAGTCAACACAAATATTTGATTACAATGGCATGCACATGAAATAACTAGATATGAGGAATTACTAACAAGTCTGTTAAATTTTCCAGCAGAGTAATGCTAGGAGGTATTGGCCCTTCCAACCCACTGGCCATAATCCTTCTGTTATTCAGAAACATTAATTAAATATAATTACTATAGCCAATAAATGTAAAGGACAGAGTAGGAAAATGTCTCACAAGCTCCAAAGACTTGCCCATTCTCCAATGAAATCTGGGATCTTCCCTGAGAAGTTGTTACTACCAATCCGACTACGCAAGAAAGAAAAATAAAAATTAGTCAACTACATCTAACCATATGATGTTCAAAGAATAATATATAAGATCCAACGAGGTAGAACTCACAACTCCTTCATATTAATCAGATTTGCAAATGATGCAGGCAATTCCCCAGTGAAAAAGTTGGAGTTCAGTAATCTACAATAGAAAATATAACATTTGTATACAGTTATCGCATAACGAAATACATAACGCAACCGCAACAATTTGAATGATTTTCATCAAGTCTTACAGTCTCTCAATGCTTGTAAGCTTCCCAAGCTCATCAGGAATGGCTCCAGACATCATATTGTCCTCTACGGTTCTAATTGACAATCGAATTGCAGTCACAAACAACAAAATAACAATTACATATGTTAAAAAATGACTGTAAATTTGATGAAATTCCTGATGAAAGTAATTTACAAGGATTTCAATGTCTTGATGTTTCCGAATTCCTTTGGGATTGATCCGGTCAAACGATTTGCGAGAAGAGAACTGCAAATGAGTTGTTTGATTTCAAATATCATACTTTAACATCCAAACTAAGTCGATATAGCATAGGGGTGGCAATTCTTAACATGACCCAAATCCAACCCGAACCCAACACGAAAAAAAACAGTTTTTGGGTCGGTTAACACGACCTATTTTTTAAAACCGGCTGAGTCCGCATGTTGGGGTTGCCCCACATAAAAATGCCTGACTGGCCTGCCAGCAGTAGTAGGAATTATCCCGTTCCCTATTCAATGACCCATTAACCCGTTTAAGTATTAAAGAAAAAAACCTTTAAAATTCTTTTTCCCATTTTCTTAAAGATACACTTGCAATTTCCGATCTATTTTCAAGATTTATAGTATTTTTTTTAAATATTCATATGAACTCATTTTACAACTGGACAACCCGCTAATAATTTATCAACATGTGTGACTCATTTAAAAAAAATTGAGTTAAACTGGTCGTGTTCCAATTGACCAGTATTCATACGTATCCAAGTCATGGTTGACATATTTGACACGAACACTAATATGGGTTGGATTTGGTAGCACATTTCAACCTGCTAACCCGACATGATTGACAACCATAAGTATCACAGTATGTTAAAGATTACATGTTTATTATTCGCTCCATGGAACCCCATTGTGGCGGGATGGTGCCACTGAGATAGTTGCGAGTTAAATCTCTGTATATGAACAAACAAATCAAATGATAAATAGAAACTAGGAATTGAAATCAAATAATTGAACAGCAAAATCAACAAGGCAGGGACAGTGGACCGTACAGATACCGGAGGTAAGTAAGGTTGACTAGTTCTGGCGGGAGGATGCCTGGAAGGCTTTGTCCTTTAAGGCTTCTGTATGCATCTCGTACCAACCAAAATTTGGCATCAGAAACATTAATTTTTGTAACCTACAAACTTTTATAAACTATGTTTCTATGCCAAAAGTTGGATAACCGGGTCGGTGGTTATTAATTGGGAATATATAGTTCGGTTATAACTCTTACACAAAAATGAAACTGAAGTTGTACGTTATTCTATTTTTTTTTAACGGCTAATTTCTTCCGCCATTTTTTACACCGTTTTATTATACCCTTTTGTTTGCCTCTTATGAGGTTTGAACTCCCAACTTCCACTTTGAGACCCCAACACCTTTACCACCACACCACAAGTTAATTTGTTCGGTTTATTAGCTCAGTTTGTTGTGGGGGTTGTGGGGGGGGGGGGGGGGGTTGTTCGGTTAATTGTTGGCCTTTAATTGTGTGATCAAAGTTTGTTGAAAAGTAAACGGTCAGAAGTGTAAATAGTCTAAACTATGTTTAGATTATATTTAGAATATACGTGTTATTATAGGGATGTATTGTGTCAAGTTTAGAAGTTGATAACCGCCACTCCATAAAAGTAGGAGATACATTGTATCTAGAGTCTAGACAATTGAAAGTTGGCACCAAGTGACATGTCTATTGGAATGATACCAAATAGAAGGGACGTATTCAATGGTGTCTCTTCATCAAGCATATATAGGTCTAGAATACTCAATTTGTAAGTGTCCTGTATCTTGATTATAAATACAAAAGTTTATTCAAAGGTTAGTCCCTTGTTCTTGCTATTTAGTTTCTTGATTGGGGGTTGAATCATGGTCTCCTAGTGTCTATATTAATAAGCAAAACCAAACTTGACCTAAAAGTTTTATTTAAAAATACATAAAATTGAGATATAAATACATGAAATGGAGATATAGATACCTGAAATGAATGTATGAATATGTTAGACGAAGGTATGGAAACATGAAATAAAGGTGTTAACATGAAATGCATGAAATGAAATATACTAAATATCGCCAGAACAAAAAAAAATCAATCAAAATCAATTTTTTTTAATATAAACCTCATTATAATTAAAATACAACATTAAAAAATAAATTTTCTTTCCAAATAATTCATGCTTTCTTGCAAAAACACTCTACAATTAACTTTTACACATGTGTAAATTAAACAGTTTACACATGTATAAATAGTAAATTATCATATGTTTGTCCTACACATCAAAATTCATCCTACGTATATCAAAATTATCATATGTTTGTCCTACACATAACGAGATTATCATACGTTTATCCTATATATATAAAATTTAAATCTACATATATGCCACTCTTATCAAAATTATCCTTCACTCTGAATGATTATACTATTGTTCACCACTATAGAAACCGCCATTTTTGAAGAAATTAGCCGTTTTTTTGGATGATCTTGATCGTCTAAATTAAGCAGTTATTTCTAAGATTTAACCTAAACCGTAATAACTAGGTGGTTACTTTCAGAATTTGGCAGTTTTGTTTTAAGAAGAGCAGTTTAGCGGTTAGAAAATGGTTTCTTCCACCATCCCCACATTCCCGCGAATTAAGTGCCTCTTTCCCCACCCCGCGTCTTCTCTTCATCCAACTTCCGCCACCCGCTATATACCCCACCGCCCCATCTCACTCCTTAAATTATAAACTCTCCATCAATGTTTCTACAGTTTGGTTTATGTGTTGTATTGAAAAGCTAATATCACTCATTCTCATCAGCAGGTCAATCTCCCTTTCTCTCTCACACACACACTCATCAATCATCAAACCAAACTGTGATTATTGTTTAACAATCAAACACCGTCAATCAATCATCTTCACCTCTGTAATCATAAGTGATCTATAGATCTTTTATTGTGCAATTCTGTTTCTATCCCCTTACACACACGCAGACACGTGATATATGTTTATTTAATTAAGTTGTTCAGTTTCTCTTATCTTATACAGTTTTTTACCCGTTTTGACAGAGGTTTTGGTGATTATTACCAGTTCTATGCCATTTATGTGATACCCTGCAATTTCATGTTCTCACTTTAACTAAACTCTGGTTACATTCTATGCATTCTAGTTAACTAGGGTTAGCTATATAAGTTACACATTGCACGGTTATAGGTTAATAACTGCATGAGGTGGTAATTTGAGTACCAAACTATTTACATGAGTAGTGAACCCCGGACATTGGTGAATTGTTAAACAAAATGATTGTGATGAAGTAATTGTTTGAGATTGATTGCAATTACGTGCTTCTATGATACTCTGTGAAACTATGTGAAAACTATATGTGATTACGTGAACTTAAACCGAATACGTTAATAAAAACCATAATGGATGGACCATTAGGATGGTTGGGGTCTTAACACATGGAGTTACACTTGTTAGGGTCCAAAATAGCGAAAACATCGAAGGAAAACATGCCGTACAAAAAAGTAGGCCACCCGGAGCAGGCCCGGAGCTGTGAGCGAGGCGCTCACAGGGTCCGAGCGGGGCGCTCACGGAGGTCTGACGAAGCCTAATCGCCTTAATCCACTATTTAAACACTCTTAAGCCCCATGCAACCTCTAAACTCAACCCTAATCGCCCCCTACTTCCTCCTTACGAATTATTAACCCCTAAACACCTGCAAAAGATAAAGAACATCGATCGGGAAGCTTGGAGAGCCTTCGGTTGATTGTTTTGAAGTGCTTGTGGTATAATCTTCATTCTCTTGTGTTTTAATCTTCTTTAAATTGTTTTAAAACATCAAAACCTTGTTTGTCCAGGTCTGAAAGTATTTTATAAAAATTAAAACATGATGATTAAAAGGGTCAAGCATATTGTTATGTAATGAATATTATGTGTTTTGCATGATCATGTGTGTTCTTGATGTTTTAGATAACTGGGGTTTGTGAATGATAATATATGCGTGAATTTTGCTAGGTTATGATCAGATAATGTCTTATAGATGTTGTAGAATGTTTATTGGCGTTGTTGATCGATAATATGCAACTAGGGTTCAAGATAATTGATGTCATTGCATGATTGAAACTTGGACAGAATCTGAAAGTTAACTTATAGGGTCTGATACGTGGGTTAAAAGTTATTGTTTTGATGTGTTCTTGACATGGTTGTAATGTGCATGGTCTTAGCTTTTCGTAATGGGCAAAATCGTTCGATTTGGACTTCGTTTGAGTAGTTTTTGGAATTTTCTTTGAAAATAGGTCATATCAGAATTTCGGGTTTACAAACTGAGTCGACTTTAAACTGTCATAACTCGAGTTTTATAAAGAATTAAGTTATGAAATTTTTACAGAAGATTAACATTGGAATAATTTGGGTTTTCCAAGTGGATTCATCCCGTTTGGATGAATACACGATGTTTGGGAATTTTTCTACTAAAACCTGTTGTGAAAGTTTTCTGAACATAGCTGTGTTGGACGAATTTTAATATTTTTTGTGTTTGGTTTTGAGACAAAACAAAAGTATGGGTTGTTAAATGAATCCCAAAGAATATTCAGTAAAAAATTGGAAGTATAACTCACTGATTTAGTATTTTAAATAAATTAGTTTTGGTGACGCACAATCTGTCCTAAAAACGCAGATTGTGTATTTTGTGTTTGTGTGACTAATTGGAGTCCTATGTGGTATGTGTTTGATATGTACTTGAATAGGCACTTATATGAGATGCATATGAAGTGTAAAACTAATGGTAACCAACATATTCACTAACGGGTCCGTATGGTTTACTTATGCATGTAGAACCACTAGGTGTCACTTACACGGTTTTGAACATTAAAAACGTCCTGGACAAACGGGTTATATGGTGTAATGGTATTACACATATACTTACTTAGTGATGTATGTAATAGGGAGTCGGTAGCACACCCTACTTTGGGATTTGGATTTACTTGCTTGCATACTAAGGTGAGTTTCACTACTCTTTTTCTCAAAAGCATGCGTCTCGGGGAGACAACTTACTTACTGTACTAGTCCAGGTTTGGGACTACTATTTTTATCTTGGGTTTCTGGATGGGTTGATTCCTGGGAGGAATCGGACCGTGCTAGTTTCGCACTCCGTGTCCTTGATGAACTAAACTACACTCTATCACGGAAGTCCTTCACTATTTACCGAATGAGTTGCCGGGTGGCAAGCGGGTTACTAGTTGATAGCGCTATTAGGTTTGACAAACCTCACACCGTGCTGGGAGCCGGGCGTGAACTACGACCTTAGATTTTATCATTGTTGATAGGCAATGATGGGAGGCAAAAACCAGCTCGCGGGGCGAGTGCATCGTTCAAATAGCAATTCGGTATATCCTTGTTTAGTTATCATGAATGGGTTAGCTACCCTTGGCATACGCTGAACTAGTGGTACTTGGTTCTTGGTTTTAGTTGTTGATTACTACATTTGGGTTTGGGAAACCTAACTACTATTTCTTGGTTTGGGAAACCTACACTTTTACTTACCCTACTTTGTGAACTCACCAACTTTATGTTGACACACGATAGCATGCTTTTGCAGGTCTCTAGGTTTGGAGCACGATAGGACATGCATCATTTTGTCATGGGTTGTGAACATTATTTAACTTATACTTTACTTTACATTCAACGGTTTTATTTTGGGCGCGTTGTTTTGCGCATGAACTTAAATGGTTATGTTTGATTTACGTTTCCGCAACTTAACTAAACTTTTTGGTAAACTTTAAACTTGATTTTCAATAACGAACTAAATGGTTTGGGCATTTAGAGTCGTTCTTATGACTTATGGCTATGGGATCCTGGTATGTCACACGCCTCGTGATATAAACCCCGTAGTGGAAATTTGAGGGTGTGACAATTTAATTATGATGTTGTTAATAGTGGGCCAAATTCTTGTATTCCGCTTTCATGGAGGGAGATGGATAAGGATTTTGAGGATATTGAGAGCAGAGGTTTCCACACAATCCGTTTGGAATCAATTGGATGTAAGTATTTTTATTATCATTGATTTTATTCAAGTTTGCTACGAGTTTTTGTTTCAATTTATGGTAGTTAATGACTTCATGTAGCTCTTGATATCATGACATATCAGTTGTTGTTGTTGAGCATAAGCTACAAATCATTAATTGTTGTAAGATTATGCTATTCTAATTTAAATCTCAGCCATAATAACCTAGTAGTTACTTAAAAAATTTGTTAGTTTTTTATTGGGTAAGCAATAATAGTTTTTGAGATGGTTATCCCACTCTCCCCTAGTTTCGGCCCCCGAGCGGTTTCCACTCCTAGTTTCTTGTTACTGCACTAACTGTTACTAATATATATATATATATATATATATATATATATATATATATATATATATATATATATATATATGTAGGCCAACTCTATCCCACTGTCATTATCCAAGCATAATTTTTTTCTCGTGTAAACCACAATCACTTTAACCATCGCACCTTACAACCACACTGTTGCCTCCCATTGTTTCAACGACCTCCAAACCTGTACCACCACCACCAGACCAGTGGACCACTACACCAGCACTGCTTTAAACCAACCATGGACCAGTTCATTTTTTCGGTAGAAATTGGACACTCTGTTACTTTTAATTTCTGCTCTTATTACATGTTGATCCAGGTTCGTGTTTGTAATTAAGTTTTCTTTAAGAATGCAATCAAAGTATTATGGCTTCAAGAAGTCTTCTCCATTTTCTTCTCTTATTGTGTAATAATCCAGTTGTTGGAAGCACGGTGTTTAGAATAGGCCTCTAATTTCCATCAAGACAAGAGAAAACAAAAATTGAAGTTCTGCACACCAAGTGCTCTATTAAATGCTTTCTTGAGACTCACATTTGAATTTGATGTCACTTTGATATTTTAATGTTGCATATAGATTCTTAATGTGATTATAACTCATAACTTTCCTATTTTTTCTCGCAAATAATGAAAAGGTTGGGAATTTCAATAACAAAAGATTGCTTAGATTTTGCAAAGACAGAAAAAATGTTCGAAGCAATGGCTCAAAGTTTCACGGTTTTCGGAATACCCTTTCAGCTTTCGAGTTCTGAGGAAGTGTCGAATTAAACGGTTGAGAAAACCCAGTCGAGTCTTGTTATCTGGTTTGGCATCTCCGAGTCATCGTGGAATCAACAAAGTGGTAAGTCTTTGTCAGACAAAGATATTTATAGGGTGTTGTTGAAGTTGTAGGTGTTTTGGTTATAAAGGAGCGTTGAGGATATGTCATAATTAAAAGAAAACAAAAACCAAAAACCAAAATATATGTGAAAATGAGGATGTGTTTGTATTCAATTTTTGTGGGTTCTATAGATAAATTGCTTGGATTGTTGTTTGTTTTTATAGTATGGATATGTGTATTCATTGCATTACTTACCATTAAGGTCATTTATATTGATGCACATGTGCACAATTTATATACATATATATATATATTGATCATTTACTAATACATCCCTATGTTAGGCGCACTTTGGGGGATAGGCGTTGTTTAGAAAGTGAAAAAAGCACACTTGAATGATAAAAGTAAAATGTATTATGAATTGAAAATTAGTACTTTCTTCAAATACTTGAGTAAAAGTTGAATGATGCTTTTAGAAGGTGTTTTCAGGTAGGGTTGTTTGTTATTTAGATAGGTTAGGAATATATGTTCCGGTTGTTTATTAAATAAAGTAAATGGTCCTGCATACACTCTGTTAGGAGGATAATTTGTGTTTTGGACGAGGTGCCATTTTCTGATATGCACATGTGCATTAAGATTGTTAATGCACATGTGCAAAACGTAGTTTCTAATGTTAAAAGTAATGTTAAAGAACATACTTTATAATTAGGCCATTAACAATAATGCACGTGTGCATTTGTTTTGTTGTATTTAACAAAATAATGTTGTTGCACATGTGCATTCAGGTTGAAATATCGGTTTTCTTATGCGTTTTTATTAATTGTAGCTAAGAGATGGAGAAAAAAATCAAAGAAAGTAACATTTGTAGTACAATCGAGGGATAAAGGAACAAAAAGGTTACCAAATGCAATTGAAGATAATGACACGATTGTTGATCAGAAAGTTGAATCAGGTTGGCATTATTTATTTAGTTTGGATGTACTTGGTATTCACCTGTTCCCTATATTAGTTATGTTCTTTATTTATTGTATAATCGAGCTCAGTTTGATCTCCCATAATCAGAAGCAGAAGCTGATAATGTCACGGATGTTTATCAGGAAGTTGAATCAGGTTGTTATTTTTATTTACTACATTTATATAGAAATGCACATGTGCATATGTGCAGTTTTTCTTGTGAAATATTAAATGTTGATTATTTAAACACACAAATTATCCTATATGCAAATATAGATTTAAGAAGAAAGGTTTAAACGAGGTCAAATAAGCGGAAACATATTGTGACGGTGAATAATGATGGTATGTTGTTTTGCATAATATTTAATATATATAGTTGAGTACGCACATGTGCATAATTACGGATGAACATGATATAATGTGTTTTTTTGTTACAAATGTGTGTGCAGATACAATTACAAGAAATAAAAAAAACATCAAAGAGTGTTAAAATGGTGGTAATGAAGTCAACTCAAAAGAAGGTTATGAACAAAGCAAATTGGTGTTCGAAACAAACACGCGTTACACCACATCAACTTTCATTGGGGATAAGGAAATTGTCAAACAAACAAAGAAGTTTGGTATAACATTTTGTGTAATGTATGTTTGGTTTAACATTTTGTTATGTTGGTGAACGTGTGGTTGTGAGAAAATTAGAATTTTGTGTGTAGGTGGTAAACATAGTTGGTTTGTAATATAGATATTTTTTGCTGTTATCGTTTGTTATATTGAGTTAATATGTTTGGTAGAAACTACATGTAGTTGTATGATAAAAACAAATTGGTATAAAAACTTTATTATTTAAAGGATGATGCATGCACATATGTACGCCCGAAAGTTAAACCACTAAAAAATCTAACAATATTAGTGAAATACATATGTGCATGCAGTTCACGTTTCTTATTTTATAGTTCTTATATAGAGGTGTTTTAAGTTTATTCATGTTTGTTGTTATACACGTGTTTTATTTTCAATTTATGTTATAATATGCATGACTAAACACTAAACGAGTTCGAGTGTATTTTATATCTCACTTTGCGTCCATTTAATGATAATTGAATAAAATTTGTGACCCCTTATATATCTGTATCGCGTCCATTTAATAATCATTTAATTATGGTAATTGACAATTCATTCAAAAGTGTGATTTAATAGTGAAATGCACATATGCATACGGTATATTTATGTATAAATAACAGTGAATTGCACATGTGCATCAGTGATGACGTCATATCAGCCATTTTTTTATTTTATTTTATTTTATTTTGAATTATTAATGCAAAATAATCTTTTTGGTGTTTTTACTCTTTTAATTTTTTTATTTATTTAGGTTATATAAAATTTTTATTATTTTTTATTATTTTTTGATGGAGGGGTTTTTGTAGAAACCCTTCATATTTACAAAAATGTCACATGTTCACACTGGTTCCTTGGTTCTCTCCCTAAATGGTGATTCTCAAATGATACAAATCCTATATATATAGTGGAGGGTTATCTTGAGAACGCTAAATATCGTGAGAACCATGAGAACAAATGAGAAAAACAATCAAAATCATTTTTTTTCAATACAAACATCAATTAGCAACTTGGGTCACCTCTAAGAGTCACCACCTTTCCTCATCACTTGGCACCGTTTCACAAATTAGTTATAGTTGGGTCACTTTTAAGAGTCACCATCCCTCTCAATCACTTGGCACCGTTTCACAAAATAGTTAGTTGGGTCACTTCTAAGAGTCACCGCCCTTCTCCGTCACTTGGAATATTTTCACAAATTAATTATCAACATTAATCTCCTCTAAAAGTCGTCACTTTTCCTACAATTAGCAATTTGGGCAACTTCTAAGAGTCGCCACCCTTCCCCATCACTCCCCACCGTTTCACAAAGTATTATACATACAATTTGCAACATCATACGACTCGTGCTTTACTACCGCGTATATATATGTATATATATATAGGGTAGGGATCATACGAGAACCAACTTTTGGGAGAGAACTAGAGAACCAGTGTCAACACAAACAAAAAAAACTTAAAAACCCCACCTCCACCCCCTAAAAACCTAAACCCACCCACCTCACTCCCTAAAAACCTAAACCCCCCATACCCCACACTGCCCCACCCCACCTCCCCCCCCCCCCCCCCCCAAATTGTGAAATGCACATGTGCAACTAACCCCACATCCCCAAAAACCAAAACGCTCCATCCCATCCCCCCAAAAAGATACCCCCTATTCCACCATACCCAAAAACTAAACCCTAAAGCTAAACTCATTAAAAAACTTAACTATAATAGTGAAATTCACATGTGCATGTAGTACAATTATCTTATTTTATAGTTTTATCTAGAGGTTTTTTTAAGTTTATTCACCAACAACCCCAAAAAACCTAACCCCATTCCCATCATAACTAAAAACTAAACCCTAAAGCTAAACCCATGAAAAAAAACCTAACTATAATAGTAAAATGCACTTCGCGTTTATTTAATGATCATTAAATAAATTTTTTTCCACCTTATATATCATATCACGTCCATTTAATGAACATTTCATTATGGTAATTGATAATTTATTCAAAAGTGTGCTCTAATAGTGAAATGCACATGTGCATACGGTATATGTATGTATATATATAACAGCAAAATGCACATGTGCATCAGACCTGACCTAAATATGACGTAAAAAAAGCCATTTTTTGTTTTTTTTTATTTTTTTGTATTTTTTTCAGAAAGATTAACACTAAAAAACATTTTGGTGTTTTTACTTTTTTTATTTTTTTAGGTTATATAATTTTTTTATTTTTTGGTGGAGGGGTTTTGTGTTCACACTTGGTTCTTTCGTTCTCTCCCTAAATGGTGGTTCTCAAATGATCCAAATCCTATATATATATATATATATATATATATATATATATATATATATATATATAGGGGAAAGGGATTAAAGAAACCCTTCAAAATGAGTAAACCCCCACAAACCCAATGAGTGGTTCACATTGCTCCACATACTCCATAAAGTTTATTGTTTTTTTATTAAGGAAAGGTTATTTTGGTAATTTAGCATAACCCACCACATATATAAACCTCTCTTTCTCTCTCCCATTTCAAATTTTCATCTTCCCTCCCCCTTACCCTCTCCCCTCATCCTCTCATTCTCTGTTTTTTTTAAGCTTGAATCACCAACACCATCATCTTCATCTCTAACCTCCATCATCGTCATCTCCAACCTGCAACAATATCATCGTCACGTCATCATCATCATCTTCATCCTTTGATTCACGAAAGATAAACTCATCATCCTCAAACTCTCCTATGTGATTCAAGAAAGATAAACTCAACACCCCTGTTCTAAATCGTGGATCTGAAATCATTTTCTCTCTTTCTCGATTAATAATCCAACAAATCATCACACCCCTGTTCCTTGTCATCTTCCTAATCGTCTTGTCGATCTATGCTCACAGGTATGTAATCACACAATCTCTCTGTACTGTTGTGTTTGAAAGAAGAAGAACACATAAAACTTAAAAATACGCACACCCTATTTTTCTGTTGTTGGGCCTTTTGAATATGGATATGGCCCAATTAAAACCTAGAATACAAAATTTTTTTACTGAAATGTTTACTTCAAAACTTAACAAGTTCAACGTTCAATTTATAATCTTAAAAGGTTATATATTTTATTTAATTTATACTTTCTATATTCTCAACAACTCTTAATTATTTTATTATTAATTTCTTTAATTAAGTGTTAAAATTAGTATATAACTTTTTTTATTTGGTTATTGTTTATATGTTATTTAATCTATACTTTTTATAATAAACTTTCATGAAAAAGGCTTAAAACAAACATTACTCAGTATAAAATTCTAGCTTACCATTAGCAACATAATATCATAATTAGAGTGGTTGTAGTACATCCATAAAACAAACATTACTCTGTTTCGTATGTAACAATAGAACTAAGTTGGTATAAATTAGTTTCTGATTTTTTTTACCAGATATAAAGGTTTGATTTTTTTGACTTTTCATGAGTTATACATGTTTTTTACTTTAAACACCAGTTTCATATATTAATTAAAACAAAAGTCACTAACTGTGGGATGAAATCTATGTTGCGCCTGTTTGTTATGTAACAGCAGAACTAAGCTGGTATAAATTAGTTTCTGATTTTTTTTACCAGTTTCAAATGTTTGCTATTATTTTTCCTTTATTTCATTTAGTTTGATTAGTTTCAAGAGTTTTAAGTGTAATACGTTTAGTTTTTAATTTTTTTTTATATGATATTATATAGGGTTAGAAAACATTTAATGGTTAGAGTTTGAATTTGAGCTAATTAGTGTTCGGTAATAAGAAGTTGTTTGTGATGGTTTTGAAAATGTATGTTTGCATCTGTTTCGTATGTAACACCATAACTAATCATGTTTACACGTAGGTAGCATACGTTAACACGTAGGTTTACATATTAAGAAACCTTTTTTATATGATATTATTATTAATATGTTTTTTAATCAAAATTGGTGAATTTTAATGTCTCTTAACATATGCAACAATATGTCTGATTTGTTTTTTACCAGTATGTGCATGTTTGTATGAGTATTATAATGTGTGGAATGTATGTTTGCATTTGTTTCCTATACTGCGCCTGTTTCGTATGTAACAACAAAACTAAGTTGGTATAAATTAGTTACCGATTTTTTTACCAGATACAAAGGTTTGATTTTTTGCATATTATAAAGTAAGAATTGGTAAAAAAAAACTCTTGAATGGAATGTCATTGATCATGAGATGAAATCTATGTTTGCATTTGTTTCGTATGTAACAGCACCACTAAGTTGGTATAAATTAGTTTCTGTTTTTTTTACTACAAAGTTTTGATTTTTTAAGTTTGATAATCTTGATAACTAAATGTATAAAACAGTGTTTTTTTGTATCAGTTTCGTATTTTTTTTTTTTGTAATCTAGTTGGTTAACATACGTTAAGCGGGGGGGGGGGGGGGGGGGGGGGTTACATGTAAATTGATGATTTTTGTTTTATTTTTGCAGGTGAGCATATTTTTTGCATTAAAGATGAAGATGATTATCAAGAATGAAGTGTAGACAATTTTTTTATATTTATGATACTTTTTTTTAGCATTTGTTGATTTGTAATGACCGTTTTGTTTGTTTTTAGCATTTTGTAAGAAACAATTCTTGTCTACATTTGAATGTTTTTTGATCTATAAAGTTTTAGCACTTTGTAATGACCGTTTTGTTTGTTTTTAGCACTTTGTAAGTAACAAAATGCCTATAACCATATCAATTCTCGTTACGTATACAACAATTTTGGTGCTGGTACAATAAAACGAAAAAAAATATGGTCTAATAAAAAAAAATAATAAATCAGCATTTTTAAATAATATAAACTGGCAACTCAGTTTTAACCTATGTAACACAACACATGTTACATATGTAACACGGGCATCTGGCAAATTTAGGACAATGATCACAAAAGTATGAGAAAGATGATGTGACATGTGTCAGGTCAACTTGTCATAGATGCTTTTTCAGAAAATGTCATTTGACCCTTTTGCCCTTTTTTTTGTCATAAGAATGGAAGTCGGATTCGCTAACCTTTCGGCCGGAGTCATTCACACCAACTGATGTCTAGTCTATTAATTTAAATCAAAAAGCATGAATTCAATGTGGACCATTGATCTAGTTTGATTAATGGTTGTAAGAGGGTTTAATGGGTTTCTTCAATTTGAGTGGGTTTTTATTTTAACCATCCCCTATATATATATATATATATATATATATATATATATATATATATATATTGGAAACAACACATATAAAAAAACAATACATATCACAAAGCACCAGTGACACCCCACGAAAATCCCACATCGGTCGTGGCCAGGAGAGATCCTTGATTCATAAGTAATGTCTTGCCTCTTAAATCACCAATGCGTTTTGGGGCTTAATGTCAGTTGATTAGAGGAGAACATCACAGTTAAGCGTGCTCAGGTGGGAGCAGTTTCAGGATGGGTGACCTCCTGGGAAGTCTTCACCGGGGCAAACAAAAACAAATCCGTGAGCTCTAGATGGGCAACCCAACCCATCGGGGAAAAGGGGAAAATATTGGTGGTGAGAGGGGCCGGATGTTACAGATGGTATCAGAGCCACTCCTGTGTCGTTCGGGATGGTGGGTACATACCTCATCCGGGACGATGAGACTTTAACAGGGGTGAATATGACACCCCAGGAAAATCCCACATCGGTCGTGGCCAGGAAAGATCCTTGGTTCATAAGTAATGTCTTGCTTCTTAAATCACCAATGCGTTTTAGGGCTTAATGTTAATGTCTTGCCTCTTAAATCACCAACGCGTTTTCACCAACACAATTTATGATTGTTTGCAATCGTTTTCCAGATTCATCTTTCATGTAAGGATTCTAATTTATTGTTCCTTTGAATAACGAACAAGTTCAAAAAACTAACGAATAGGCGGACATGTCTTGTTATGAAGATTGGTTCGTTTGAATTGGAAAATCGCATTGTTCTTGTCACCGGAATTCATTGATTCGATAATATTGTTTAAAACCAAATCGGTGTTTTGTGGAACCAAAAAAAAATCATATTTCGTTTAATCAGAAAACATCAAAAGAAAACTTTTGAACCGATCATACAAAATCAATATTTTGTCAGAATGAAAATCACAAATAGCCTTGCAGAAAAGAGAGTTTGAGCGGTGTTTTTAATTTATCTAAGTCAAAAGAATAATCAAATATCGAAGGAAAAAACATGGTGTTATCAGTGCTTAATTTTTTTTTATTAAAATAGAAATTTTAATACTTCTAATTTGAAAAGAAACAACCGAGCAAATAAAGCCACAAAAAAAAAAAAGAAATAGTTTACTTAAGAAAATAGTTTATTTAATCATATTTCTTAAACTATGACGCTGAAATTGGAGATTTTTGTTGTTGAATTAGGTTTAACTTGAACAATTTATTTTGTTATCATGTCTATAAATTTAAAACTTTATTTATACATTAAAATATGCAAAAGATATAATTTGTATGTTGTGACCAAGGCAATTTCAAACTTAAAAATATATAACATACAAAGTTAGGACCCTAAAATTCGGGTCATTTCCTAAAACACTTTGTCTTTTGAAGTAAAATGATTTAGGTGTGTTGTTGTAGGTTAGGGATAATGCAAAAAAAGATAAAAATAAAAAGGAAAGATGGTTTGACTTTATTTATTACTTTGATGGAGGTCAATTCTTTGACTTTATTTATTTTTCATGTCTTACAATACAATTATTAGTAATTAGTAATGAAATATCATTTTACGTTATCAGTAACAACATTAACTAAAAGGCGATTCATAACAGTAAAAAACCTCATTTGTCATGAAATCCTTCATCATTGACTACATTAACTAAATATCGTTTTAGTGATACTAAGAATAAAAATATTACATCTTTCATTTAAATATCTTTCACAGATTAACGTTATCATATTATGTTTACAAAGAATTGTCCTTTAATCAATTGTCATGAAACGCTAACCAGCATCATGATTGCAATAATTGTGCTAATTTTAGGTGTCGTTGACCGAATCACGTAAATTACTAGTCCTTTCATTTTTATAATTCAACTATATAAATAAATCCGACTTATTTGATCAGAATTGTTCGAGACACAATATTCCGATTGTGGTAGCATTGAAACAGGTCAAATGGATAAAATGTTGCCCTATAAAAAACCTCCCATTTTGACATATTATTCAACCCATCCACGTTGCTATCTTTACTCCTAACGAGTTTCTCATGTAGGTTTAGTATTGATTTTTCACCGTGGTTTTAGCTTGATTTTTAGGCCATTGGTTATGAGTCAACCCGTCGAAACAGTTCAGGGTCTTCTGGATATATTTACCTTAAATTCTTGATGATAATACAGTTACAATGCCAAATGTCTTTCTTTTCCTCATCAGAGGTTTTTTTTTTTTTTTTTGTTTTTTTTTTGACAAATTTTACTGTTTTGTTATTTTAATGGTTCAGGGATCCTATAAGTGAACATAAATTCTTTTCAAAGCCACAAGTTTCAAATTGTCTTGCCATATCAAACCGTGTTATAGAAGCTAAAATAATTTCAAGGAGTAACATTGGAATGCAAACTTTTATCCAAAGAATTAGGTTGTCCCCATCTGATAAGAAGATTCCTTTCAGATTTAACAGAAGACAATTCCCTCATACTTTATGTTTTGCAATGACAATAAATAAGAGTCAAGGACAAACTCTATTTAGGGTAGGTCTGTATTTGAAAGATCCTATTTTTACACATGGGCAATTGTATGTCGCTGCCAGGTGACAAGAGTAGAGATGACCTGAAGATACTAATATTGGATAAAGATGCAACGTTAATAATAAATAGCAAATGTTGTCTATAAAAAAATATTTTGAAGTTTGTGAATAAGTATGCGATCATATTTTGCATAAATCGTTTAATTTTTTATAATTTTTTGGTTGTATTATTTCTTAAACTAAATTTATTTACTTTGAATTTAATCTTCATTTGCATGCCGTTACAATAAATATATGTTTATTCATTTCATTATTTGTTTTTAAATCACGTCAAATCAAACATTTGTTGATTCATATATCTGTTACCGGGTAACATTAAACTTTTTTTATAATAATGTACAATCAACCAAAATTCATACGAATTGTATTACGTAACTTTCAATAAATAAAATTTGTATACTACAATCTTTATAGAATTTTTTTTTCATTTGACATGGACATATACCGCGTGTACACGCGAGGCTCTAACCTAGTGTTTTATAAAAGACTAAAAATATTATAGTGACGCGTTCATTTTTATTTTATGTGGTCGCGCGTTGCGGCGACAACCTAGTGGTTGCAAGACTTTGTTATACGCGTCACATGCGAACATATCATCATTATACAAAGAATAACACTGAAGCATACGAAATTTTAACATACTCAAAGCGCATTACAATGCATCATAAATGGTATTCACACCGATCAAGGCTCTGTAATCATATCATACCATATCAATTACCCAGGAACAAACATGTTCATTAGTAAAATAAGCTAGGAAGAGGCATGATGTTTATTAGTAGATTATTTTGGACTAACGGCCCAAAAAAAGTAAACAGAAAAGGGGAAACGCCAAAAACAAAGAAACCGAGAAAACACAAACCGTGCCTAGAAAAATCGTGGGAAACCGCCCAGAAAAATCGAGTACAGCCTTCACATGCTTGTGCACAGTGCTTTAGCAATTGCATTGAGCGAAACAGTAATCCCACCTCACAACCAAAGTTGGTTTTTGCTTTAGCAATTGCATTGAGCGAAACAGTAATCCCACCTCACAACGAAAGTTGGTTTTTAATATTATTTATAATTTATAAGTATAGCTGAGCTTTTCAATTAACTTACAAAAGCGTCACAGATAAAAGAAGTTTTTATCATACATATCCCGATTCTAACTAGGACTGTCCAAATATATAGCTTTTGACTCAAAACTCGTTCATATGAAGGTTGAAAAAAGCTTGCTTGGATCTTATTCGGTTTTAAAGACACTTAATCCACTAAACTCAACTCTCCATCAATGATCTGTCCAAATCGAGGCGAAACCTAGCTAAGCCAACCTTTTTAAATGGAGTTTAACTGAGCTGGCTCGGTTAAAAACTAAGCCTAGCTAGAGTTCAAAGTTTCTAAGTTAATCCTTAAAATGATAAAATCAAATTCGAGTCCCTCCAAATTTAGTTCAGTTTTAAAAGTATCTTCCACGTACAACAACGTAATCGAAAGAGGGAAGAGGAAATTACATGCTAATGACATGACATGTCAAGCTGCTTGGCTCCCAGTTGCAAGTGACATTATTCTCATATGATATATTGTTCTTACCGTAATCAGTCCAACCCCTACATGGATCGACTACGAAATCCCAGTCTTTACCGAGCTTTCTTCCAATCTCCCTAAGTACACCAACTGCAAAAAAAGAAAAGAAGAATAAAAAGAAAAAGTAAACCTTTTCAAGTAAATTAACCACTAAACGTGTGATATAGAATCTCAATCTTGTCATATCTTGTAAACTAACCTTCTTCGGACGGAAGACATGTTGTGTTGATGGACGCAAATGCAAAAGGGATGAATGCAACACACAGAACTACCAACATGTTTCTTAGATCAATATATTAATGCTTTAGGGATCGAACATAAATAGATTTGTATTTATATAACAAATATCCAAGTAATGGAAAATGATAGGAAGCAGCAGTTGGGAATTAAATGCAGGCTCTTAATTAAGAGTTAAGACCAAGACTTACTATTCACTCATTTGAATTGTTCAAACAAGCAACTTGATTTTGTTAGCTTTCAATAATACCCTACTAATTGTGGAAAAGTTTGTTTATACAAATTTCAAAGGTTGAAAAAGAGACACGAAAAATTAGTTGCACTCCTAATTGTGGAAAAATATAATTTCCATCAAATTTTTAATATAATTTAGTTTTTAAGTAAAGAAAAAGTATGTGGAAAATCCAAAATTTTATGCTTTTTATGATTCTAGTTTTAAAGATGTTCAATTAAAAAACAATGTATATGATATGGTTTGATGGTTATTAATTACTTATAATCTATACATCTAATAAAACAAAGTCCATGAGGACACTTGGCACTCCCACATTCATCCTCCAATTACATAGCCTATCAACCAATGCCAAGTGTCCCCATTGTGAGAATTTATAAAATTTTTCTTTTTTCTAAAAATCAAAAATCATTTATTTCTTTTGTTCAAAATTGGTCAAGAGTTTTATTGACTTTCCTAAATCACGATCATCATTATGACCATTCTTAAAACACAATCAAATCCTTTAAATGAGTTTAGGTTACAGCTTCATCTCTGCCTCCTCTATACGAATTCTATCATCTAAAGCAAACCATCCAAATCTGTGACTTTGTTCTACCAGGTTCGATAAGCTTCCGAAGATCGGGGACGTTTCATCAAAGTTTCCGATACGTTTCTGATTAGTTTTAGGGCTTAAACTGTTGGTATTCCTTACCTGGCCCATTTAGAAAACCTTTCAAATCCAACACTCTTAAAACATCATCGGCCTATTCTTTCATCATCATCATTCTGCGCCAAAGTTTGTAAGTGTGTTTATTGTTCAGCTTTGTTCTTCAGCGCCGCTATAATGCACAGCCTTTGCCGGCGTTTGTTTTTCAGAGGATACGGTCTTACCGATATATTGCTTTGTCATTCAGCTTTGTTCTTTGTTCTTTACAGGGATATATATTGCTATGTTTTTATTCAAGAAAGTGGTTGGCAGGTTGTCTTCTTTAGGGATATATACACATATTGCTTTGTTTTTATTCAAGAAAGTGTGTTTGACAGCTTGCTTTTCAAGGGATATATTTATATTATTGTTTCTTTTTTATTCCACAATGTGATGTATAGGTGTTGTTTAATTATAAATTAAAGTGTGGTTTTTTATTAATCGTAAATTGGTCAAGAGTTTTAGATCTGAATTATATTTTCTTTTTTTCATTCTAATCTGCTCTTTTTTTTTTTTTGTTAATTTGTTCTCTATTTGGCTGTTCGTTGATACTTTTGATGATTGTATGTTTGTTCAGAGAAAGAAAGAGCACACAACGGAGCACCACCGTGTAAGTCATGAAATCTTCTTATTCAATTATTCATTATTATTTAATCTAAACAATTTCATTTCTGTTTTTTTTTTTTTTTTTTTTTTTTTTTTTTTTTTTTTGCTTTTGTTCGATGAACAGATCAATTCATCCTTCAGTTAACAAATAAGACCGATGATCATGTGGGGTTCAAGGTAAAATTTTAAACCTTTATTGTTTTTTTTTTCTGGGTGATTATGTTATGATCTTATTTTTGATTGGTGTGTGGTGATTTAGGCAATCTTCGACAAGTATTTAGGCATCCCCTTTCATTCGCAAACTTTAGTTGATAATTTTAATTTTTTTTTCTGATTTGTTTTTGTTTTTTTATCAACAAATTTGTTTTTTTATCAACATATTTTTTGGTTGTTTAGACTGCTCGGGTTTTGATTAACGATCATTCGGTGTTTGATTAGGCGGCTTTTAATACACGAGTTTTTTCATCTCGATATACAGGAATGGCAATTATTAGCTTCAATCCCAGAGACGGTTCACCTCACGGTAAGAGTTTCTAATCTTCTTTATTTAGTTGTTCATCAATATTTCCCATGCTCATGTTATGAATTACATTCAATTTACCTCTAAAACGATTATTAGGTTCAGTTATAGATAATAATAATGTATTGTTTTTGGATTTATGCGTAAATTTATAAAGAAAAAAATGGTTTGGAAAACGAAGTCTTCAATTTGGGTCGTTTTTAAAAGGTGTTGTTAAAACGGCGTTAGTGGCAATTTGTTAAATGTGTCATATTCCAAGGCTGTTTTTTATGTTCATGCTTTGTATGATAGAGATATTGATAAATTGAAGATATGTCACGTTTTCACGTTTTAGTCTTTTTACTTCTTTTTTTTTTAAAAAAAAAGCAAAAAAATGAGAATGAGAAAGGAAACTGACGTAAATTAGGAACTCATTAAATTTCCTTATTACATTCAAATTACTCACTTCCTAAATTTAGTGTAATTTATATTGGTAATAAATTACATTTTGAATTTTGAATTTCAAAATTCAAATTAAAATTAAAAATATTTAAATTCGAATTATACAAAATTTCAAATTTTGAGTTTTGGTTAATAATGGTAAAAATTACACATACTAATTATCCTTTTAATTACACATTTAATAAGATTCAAAGTTTCTACATAAGTAGTGTCAACTCTCCAATTAATACATTAATTGATCCTATTAATTGTGTTATATTATTCTAATATTAGTTTAGCTTATATTGATAATTAGTTAAATATCGAATTTTGAATTTCAAATTTCAATTTTCAAATTCCAAATTAAAGTTCGTTATAGGTGAATCGGGGTCAACGCCATAGGTGAATTGGGGCAAGTTATTAAAACTTTGACCGAAACATTAATGAATGATTTTCGATTTTTAAAAAATTATTTTTTTTATAAAAACATTAATGACTATTTTTTGAATTTTAAAAATAGAATAGTCATTAAATGTTTTTTATTTTAAAAAAATTAAAAATCTGGATTATAGTGTTTAGGAAAGTTATTAAACACTTTGACCGAAACATTAATGAATGATTTTCGATTTTAAAAAATATTTATTTTTATAAAAACATTAATGACTCTTTTGTGACTTTTAAAAATAGAATAGTCATTAAATGTTTTTTATTTTAAAAAAAGTAAAAATTTGGATTATAGTGTTTAGGAAAATTATTAAACACGTTGACCGAAACATTAATGAAAGATTTTCGATTTTTAAAAAATAAATTCTTTTATAAAAACATGACTCTTTTTTGAATTTTAAAAATAGAATAGTCATTAAATGTTTTTTATTTTAAAAAAAATTAAAAATCTGGATTATAGTGTTTAGGAAAGTTATTAAACATTTTGACCGAAACATTAATGAATAATTTTCGATTATTAAAAAATAAAAAATTTTATAAAAACATTAATGACTCTTTTTTGAATTTTAAAAATAGAATAGTCATTAAATGTTTTTTATTTTAAGAAAATTAAAAATATGGATTACAGTGTTTAGGAAAGTTATTAAACACGTTGACCCAAACATTAATGAATGATTTCGTTTTTTAAAAAATAATTTTTTTTATAAAAACATTAATAACTCTTTTTTGAATTTTAAAAATAGAATAGTTATTAAATGTTTTATATTTTAAAAAAACAAAAAATGTGGATTATATTGTTTAGGAAAGTTATTAAACACGTTGACCTTAACATTAATGAATGATTTTCAATTTTTAAAAAATAAATTCTTTTATAAAAACATGACTCTTTTTTGAATTTTAAAAATAGAATAGTCATTAAATGTTTTTTATTTAAAAAAAAATAAAAATCTGGATTATAGTGTTTAGGAAAGTTATTAAACACTTTGACCGAAACATTAATGAATAATTTTCGTTGATGTAAAATAAAAAATTTTATAAAAACATTAATGACTCTTTTTTGAATTTTAAAAGTAGAATAGTCATTAAATTTTTTTTATTTTAAGAAAATTAAAAATCTAGATTACAGTGTTTAGTAAAGTTATTAAACACGTTGACCCAAACATTAATGAATGATTTCGATTTTTAAAAAATAAAAAACATTTATAAAAACATTAATGACTTTTTTTTGAATTTTAAAAATAGAATAGTTATTAAATGTTTTTATTTTAAAAAAATTAAAAATTATGGATTATAGTGTTTAGGAAAGTTATTAAACACCCGGCTGTGGAGTAGTCCGGGAAGCAAAAGGTGGAAGAAGATTTACACAATGTGGGGTTAGCAACGATTTCGCAAATATGGAGCGCGAGAAATTTAAAGACTTTTGAGGACAGGTTTGTCTCTGATAATACTATTTGCGGGCGTCATCCTATCGGTGTTTTTCTACATGTAAGTACTGTTATATACGTAATTACCTCTCGCTGAAGTTCATTGATTATTTATTTGAAAACTGAATGTCCATTTGGTATTTGACTTTTGACTTATATGTGGATTTTTGAGGTATCACAGCTAATTCTATGATTTTGATCGCTTAAAGCTCATATAATCGCTTTTAAAACGCACATCCAAACACACTGTTTTTTGTATTGTTAGTTTACTTGATCTTAGTACTTAAATATTTGTAGGCAACACTCTGAAATGAGTAAGCATATCGATGTTGATGCAAAGTTAAGGAAGTTCTAAGTTGCTTACTCAGAGACCTTGGACGGTAGCTTTTTTATCAAATGCAAGCATATGGGTTATGTGAATTAGTTGATTAGTTAAAAGAGGGTTATAAAATGTTGTTTTAGTGGTGTAGGTTCATGTTTGTTTACTTATAAATCGGTCGATTTGGGTAATGTTCAACTTTTCCAATGGGTCAAATAGGGTAAAAGTCGCCAACAGTGTGTTTATGGTGTTTTGATTAGATTGATGTTCCTTTATCTAATACATAGGCCATAGGTGAATTGGGGCAATCTTCCTTTTTCTTAACGGATCGATTTGGGTAATGTTTGCCTTTTCAAAGGTGTCAAATAGAATAAAATATGCTCGAAGCTTTTTTAGCGGGTCGATATGGGTAATGCTCATCTTCTCAGACGTGTCAAATTAAATTGTGAAATTTAGGTGGTAGTTAGTTTCTTATTTTCATTTTTATTACTTTCTTATTGTTGAATATGCCATAAGTCTATTTTTAACACATACCATTTAAGTCGCCTTTTTCAGGTTGGATTGTATTTAAGAAACCCTGTATTCTCACATGGCCAGCTTTATGTCGCATTGTCAAGAGTTAAAAGCAGGGCAGGCGTGAAGTTACTTATACTTGATGCTGGTGGGAAACTAATGACTAAAACAAAAAATGTGGTTTATAAGGAAATTTTCAGCGATATTTGAATAAATGTGTATTCGTTGCTTTTAAATTTTAATAAAATGTTTCTACTTTATTTTTCTTATACGTTATACTACTCCAAATAATCGTACGTTGTTGAACTGCGTGTCAACGCGGGCAAATATCTAGTAGTACATCAAAAGGATTGTTATAAACTTATCTATACTATATTATAAAGAAGAGAGTGCATGAATAAATATGTTCAATTTTTTCAAAGAAAAGAAAGCAGCGGTCAAGAAGCGCACTTGCCATCAAAATCATTATAACAGTTGGACAAACTTTACAAGATTACCGGATTGTCATAAACTTATCTATACTACATTATAAAAAAGGAGGCATGGGCAAATATGTTCACATTGTCCAAAGTTAAGATTGTATACCAAGGATTTTTTACAATTTTCTAAATTTACCACTTTTCTTCCTGAAATACCCATGAGGTAACTTTATTTCATTAAATTATCAAAAATCCACAATCAAGTTATCTTTCATTATTTTTTGATCTACATTGAATTATTACATCTTCCTACGGGTAACTTTATTTCATTAAATTATAAAAAAATCACAATCAAGTTATCCTTCATTATTTTTGTATCAACCTTTGTGATAGACCCTTGTCTACACTTTCAACACACTTGAAAAATACTTAGTTAATAATTATTGTATGTACATGTATTAGGATTAATTATATGAAAATTAATGGGAAGCACACGGAATTTGTAGGTTACTATACAGAAGTCCGGTTGAGTTCACATCTTCTTTCACTACAATAAACTTGCTTTTACTCCCGACTCTATGATTTAAATATGTTAGTATGAGTTGTTTGTTCTAGCACTTGAAACATGACTCCAAATGATGGCAAACAAAGAAAACAAAATGTTAACAATGTTGATGCTTTTGATTCTCTCATCATCTATAAGGTCCCTTAATTTTTAGGTAGTTAAACAGAAAGCAACATAATTTTTTTTATCCTTATGATAGTGTAGGGCTAAAACAGTGAAACCTACCTACATGTTTTGAGTTTTAAATGTTATATACTAGATCTTTGCCCGCGTTAACACGCGGTTCACCAACATACAATTATTTTGAGCGGTAAAACGTATAAAAAATATAGTAGAAATATTTTATTAAAATTTAAAAGAAACCAATACACATTTTATTCAAATATCACTAAATATTTCTTTATACACCACATTTTTTGTTTTAGTCTTGACCTTCCCATCAGCATTAAGTATAAGTAACTTCACACATGCCCTACTTTTAACTCTTGACAATGCGACATAAAGCTGGCCATGTGAGAATACAGGGTCTCTTAAATACAATCCAACCTTCGATAGAGACTGTCCTTGACTTTTATTGATGGTCATTGCGAAACATACGCTTAAATACAATCCAAATCATTTTACTTCCATTATATTGAATTATTGACAGACATGAAACGATGATGTGCGGACATCTAGTGCAAGATTACACTACATCCGAATTCCCTGAGACACGTAAAACCAAATGTAAATAGACCTACGTTTGACCCATTAGATACAAATGAATAGATGTATGTGACACTTTAACCGGTCAAAAGTGAACAAACATGCAACTACCATTGCAAGTTGTGTTACTAACTTATCAAATAGGTGAAGTTAAGATAGTAAGCTATGAACAAAACAGATTACATGGGTTTAAAGTAAAATTGAATGGGTTCAAATGCACAAATTTATTAAATCACAAAGACATACCAATAAAGTTCTATAATCAAACTCATTTAACACATGGATTATTTTAAATAGAGAAATATAACAAAGTTTTGTGTATTTGACCCATATAAAAAATGCATGCTTGACCCGCCTATTTGACCAATAACCCATTAGCCAACACACTTACTGCAATGTTTGATGGACCCACAAAAGTAATTGTCCCAAAACTACTTGTAAAGTTTGACATAAACATAGTTTGTATTAATTTAAAGTATTTGCAGTATTATTTTGAATGCATTAATGTTAAAAAAATAAAGTATTTCTAATATTTACATATTTAAAATTGATTTAAATTACCATTTAGAGATGCTTCTATGTAATGAACTATCTTTCATGATGAGAACACCATAGTTATTCATATGTACTGATGCATATATAAGTGTCGACCTATTTTACTAAATTCATAAATAGTAAAGTGTATGGAATAATGATACCATAAAGTGAGTTAAGATATCTTACGCTAGTAGCAACTATGGCCATAATCATTTTTTTTCTTATATTATTTGGGCCTTCGGTTGGAAAAATATGACTACCCGATTTTCTGGATTATGAAGGCAAAAATGATGCATACATTACCTCTATGGTCGTAAATTCTGGATTATGGTGAGCTGAAATGACTTCATTTCTAAATATTCTTCCTGTTTCATATACCTTTTCAAATCCCCCAACCTATATTCTCATCAGAATTCTAACTATATGGATACATATACAATCTTACAGAACACATATATAAAAAATAAATTAAAATGCTGACTTAATCAACTTTTTATACATCTACTTATTACAAGTGCAGTATTTAGAATCTCACTAACAATTCTCAGGTAAAGATCCATGCCAAGAGATTTATGGTGTGTAATGAATGGCCTAGCTTCTGCACCACCAGTTGCTCCCTATATAATAAAAGGATAAAAAGTTTATTTTCAAAGATCAAATCATCACACATCAATCCAAAAAAAGTTTACGTCTTCATGGATGATTTACAAACCTGAAGAACTGGTGTATCAACTTCAATAAAGCCCGCAAATTCAACAGTCTGACATATGATTGGTACAATTTACTGAAATGAAGCACAAATCAACATACCATCATTTTAAGTGAACGGACCAGGACCCGAGCCCTATTTCTGATCCACAATAAGCTTGAAGCTTTTGATATATGCTATTGTCTTAGCCCTATTTAACACATGGTCATTGAGAGTCTTCCAACACAAAAAATATGTCTATCACTTGAAACAATTATAAGCCACATGTATAATGCAAGATATGCATGATAATATCTGTGTTGAAACACGAATCGTTCAATGTTACTCCAAACATTTTAAGTTCATAAAAATCACAACGAAGTGCCATTCAAAATAGCTGGTCAAATTCAAATTAGGCCCCTACATATGCTGATGAATAAGATTGCAAGTGAGCAAAGCCAACAATATTCTCCATTGCCAATGTTGTTTAAGACAATACCACCACCTATAAGAAGTGTTAGAGTCAACTTATTCTTCTTTGCTTAAATTTTATGGCACCTTATCCAACATATAAATTGAAAATCATTAAGATATACTTGAAGGAGATAATATAATAAATATAAGCAATTTTCACATATTTTATCAATAGGCAAATGCCTATGGTTTTTAGTGAAAAAAAAATATAAAACATATTATGCGCTAACCTATAAAGAGTAATAGCCAAAGCAATAAAAGTATGCTATAACATATTACTATTCATTTTTTGTATGTGTCTACCAGCTTTGACTTCAGCTATTGTTTCAGTTCTATAGCTTCATCACTTCTGCAAACGACCAACCAAAAAATATATATTAATATGTTGCATTCATATTACAACTAATATACATATTTATATAATCAGGTATAAGGTAGTCTTCATGCTCACCATCCCACTTTTAGTCTCACTCTTTTGAGTTTGTTTTCTCTAATCATTGATTTAGGAATTCAGTAGTAGGATTCACAATCCCCAGCATCTGTGCTATCAGTTTCAACAAAATCATCATTTTCTATGATTCTCATCTTCGTTCAGTGTAATGCTCTCGACAAAATTGTGGTGGGCTCATACTCAATTAGTCAAAATGCTGAATCGTGTGATTTTACCAATAAAAAACCCATAAGCAACATACCTAAAAGGTGTTCGACCCAAGTCATTATTCATGTGCAATAGTACTGCAAGATTTTGGTAATGGTACATTGACATAAGCTATATTCAAATTTCAAACAGTTGTTACATATATGATATAACCAATGACAGAAGATGAAAAAATAACTCAAAATCTTCATATATGTCGGAAAATAAGATCATTTCACCTTTGAGTTTCCAACAAACCTACAGCAACCACCACTACTGTTATGTTTCCTAAAAACAACAATTAAACAGTATATTAAATCAAAATCGAATGAACATTACAAACATTCCTGATGTGAATCACAATCAAACAACGTATGATTAGAAAAAAAACCCTAAATTTTATAACAAATTGAAATCAAACAAAAATAACAAAAATAAATATTAATAAGAACATACCTGATGCGTATCAATATGAAAAACCCCTAAATATTTGAAATCAGTCAAAACACATAAAAAAAACCTTAATCGACAAAGAAATCAGAAAAAAAAACGAAAAAAATAAAGACAAAACAGAGAGATGAAGAACGATTGATTGACATAAGAATGGAAGAGATTAAACCTTGTAGATGATATGAAGAAGACGGTAAAGGATTGTTGATTCGAACGAATGCCTGAATAGGGTTGGTCGCTTGGAGAGGACTGTCGCCTGATTTGAGAATTAGGTTATGTTCTATATGATATTTTATAAAGGAAGAGTATAAGGGAAGAGAATTATTTCTACCAAAAGTTAATAATTTTGATAAATGATAATTATTTCTACCAAAAGTCAACATATCAATTAATTATAATGAATTTTGAGTTTAAATTGTTTTAGGGAAGTTAATTAATATTGGTAAATGATTATTGACCAAAATTAATTGAATAATTTTTTATTTTTAGAAAAAAGAAAAATCTTATAAATTCTCACACTTGGACACTTGGCACAATATGATAGGCTAGAGAATTAAAGGATCAACATGGGAGTGCCATGTGTCCACATTAAGTTTCATATATTAGTTGTACTAGATAATTGCCCGCGTTACACGCAGTTTACCAACGTACGATTATTTGGAGTAGTATAACGTATAAGAAAAAGTAAAGTAGAAACATTTTATTAAAATTTAAAAGCAACGAATACACAGTTATTCAAATATCGCTAAAAATTTCCTTATAAACAACATTTTTTGTTTTAGTCATCACTTTCCCATCAGCATCCAGTATAAGTAACTTCACGCCTGCCCTGCTTTTAACTCTTGATAATGCGACATAAAGCTGGCCGTGTGAGAATACAGGATTTCTTAAATACAATCCAACCTTTGATAAAGACTGTCCTTGGCTTTTATTGATGGTCATTGCAAAACATACGCTTATTGGGAATTGACGCCTTTGGAACTTTACTGGAATCTTGATATCAGATGGTATCAAATTTATTCTTGGAATAAGAGTTTTGGTACCAATGTTTCCACCTGATATGATCTCGGCTTCAATAACACGCTTTGCAAGTCTGGTGATTCGTAACCTCGTTCCATTGCACAAACCATTTTGTTGATCTATGTTTCGCAATAACATGACGGGTACACCGACTTTAAGTGCTAAACGATGGTTAGGTAACCCAGAAATTTTTAAACCATTAAGGACATCAGGAGAGTATAAGTCTTCCTGTGAACGGTTATTACCATTCTCAATCTGACATATACTATCAGAGCTCAGATACTCGACTTCATCTCCAGGAAACAATGCAAGAAGCCTTTCATTTATATCATGTACGACTTCATTTGTAGGTGCAAGTATTGCTCGTTCCCCAAAGTAATCCTTATCTTTGTAAAGTTGGATAAGTGAAGGGTAGACGAAGTCAATTAATCTAGAAATCGGATCTGATGTACCCTTAATAAGAAGATCATCTGGAATTTCCACATCAAACTCATCATCATGAATTGACTCACCAACTTTACCCTCACCTAATTCAAGAAGCCAATTTGCAAATGCCTTTGTTTCATCGGATTCAGACGTGTTGTTACCTAAAGTTAACCTCATGTTTTTTGTTAAAGTGAGGACTTTGCAACTATTCCAAATAGGAGAAGAAGTTATTGATGCATTTAAAATATCTCTTCTACTACCGTTTGGAACAACCGGAAGGATCTGTCTAAAATCACCACCAAAAACCATAACCTTACCACCAAAAGGCAAATCAGAATTAGGTGAAGAATTTGACTGCAGGACGTCTTTCATTGTACGATCAAGTGCCTCAAAAGCATGCTTGTGAATCATTGGAGCTTCATCCCAAATAATTAACTTAGTTTGCTTCAATAAATCAGCAATATCACTATTGGGCTTTATACCGCACAATGATTGTTCAGTAACATTCAAAGGTATACGAAACCTAGAATGCGCTGTCCTTCCACCAGATAACAGCAGAGAAGCAATACCACTGGATGCAACGTTCAAAACAATTTGTCCTTTAGATCTTATGGCAGCAGACAACGTTTTCCATAAAAAGGTTTTACCAGTTCCTCCAAAACCATAAACAAAGAATAGCCCACCTTTGTTACCATCAACCGCATGTATGATTTGATTAAAAATTGAACGTTGCTCATCAGTTAAAGAACGTGAATAGGTATGAAATTCCTCAGCCAACGTACTTACTTGATAATTCAGCTCATCAAGAATCAAACGGTTATTTGCAGATGATATGGAATCATTATCAGGATAAGGCATAGAAGGAAACCTACGCAGGCTTGAGTTATTCCGAAGCAATTGTTTCTCAATTTCAAGCAACGTAAGGTTCTTTATTTGTTCATCAGGAAGAGACAAACCTAAAAACAAAAAAGTTTGGACCATTCAATTTAAAATAAAAGGGACATTAAAAAAAATTATTTCATTAAATTTCGAAATTAAAATTTGTTACCTTCAATTTGGAATACGTCTTCGTGTCTACGCATAATACCATCTGACAGATACTTCCATGATTTTTCCCAAACATGCTCAGGTCTAGATAAGGTATTAGAAAGCAACATCATCGCAAACAAATTACGAAGACAATATCCAGAACCGGTATAATGAGCCTCTTCAATAGCTTCTACATATTCTTTGTCATCGTCTAAGAGGCCAAGAGCATAACATGCATCACGAAATGTTGGTAAGATTTCTCCATTGACCGTTCTTATCTCCTCAAATGATCTAGGGCCTTTTACTTTATTTAGAAGCACTCTCAAAAAATACGCCTCGCCCATAGATGGATTAACCATGTGAACACGACCAATTGCCTTACCCATCTTTCGAAAGTCCCATTTTTTTTCTTCCTCTTTCCAGACAAATTTACTTGGGATTTCAATGTAACTTAGTTCACGTGCCACAGCTTCGTTTCGGTTCAGTTCCATCCATTTTAGAAACATTGTGGCAGCCACCGTTGGTTTGTCGAGCACATTTTGAATATTTTCTTTTGGACCATATACAACACTTTGCTCACCGGGCAAATGAAATGGAAGCCTTATAACTGGAGGGTATCTATAATGCACTTCATTTTTAAATATTCTCCACGAAGCTTCACATGCTGAAAGGAACCTACAATCAAAATGTTTTTTGATTTCATCTCTTTGCATCACTTCTTCACCTTCTCCATTATCTTCGACAAAAGCAACTTTAGCCATATCAGGTCCTTTATTAATGTATTTAAATAAATACTTAATTGAAGCGGCCTGGTTACACCATTCAACATTGATATGAGCTTGGTAACGCCTTAAAAGTTTTGCATTATAAGGGACCACATGTCTATTGTCTAACGTAGCAGTTCCTTTTTCAACAAATATCCCTGACTCTCTTCTTCTATAAACCGGATATCCATTTGAATCTAAAGTTGAAGCAGGAGAAAACTTCTTTGGAAATTTCTTGGAGCACTTACCGTCAAGCATGCACGGACAGTTCGGATATTCACGCCCACATGGTCCATGCATCATAAAGTCACTCACAAGACTAAACAACTCCGGATCAAGATTCTTATCAGGGATTTCAGCCGAAACAAAACGATCAACGTGTTCAATTGTGGGTAGCTTACTGGCTTCTTTAAGAAACAAACAGATATGAGCATGGGGCAGTCCACGTTTTTGGAACTCTATAGTATAGACAGCTGAAACATAAAGTAAAACAATATAATAAAACATGTTACTATTTAGAAACAACAAATAAGAATTGTATTAGTATAAATGAATAAAGATGCTAATATATGAATATATATTGGAGGTTTTTTTTTTGGTAATCAATTTTACCTGCTGAAGTTTTGCCCAATAGTGCTTTTTCACGTAAATCTTTCATGATTGAGTCTAGCTTAACTTTGAATAGTCTAGCTAAAATATCTGGCCTGTCTTCTGGATTTGTCTTCTTGTCTTTAAGAAACCGTCTAATTTCAGGCCATTTTGGATTGCATGTGATGGTAATAAAAAAAATCAGGGTATCCATGCCTTTTACAAATAGCCATTGCATCAAGATAATTTTCCCTCATGTAGCGTGCACCACCAGTAAAAGAAGAGGGTAAAATCACAGGTGTCCCTACTTTTGCCAAGTCAGTAGGTCCATTTTGGTTCAACGTTTGAAGATTAGTATAAGTTTCACACCTAAGTTTACTTTGCTGGAAACGGACATAAAATAAGCGCTCACTCTCAATCATTGTATAAACGTCAACCAAAAACTGTTGAAGAAGCCGCCTAGCATTCAAAATCAATGAGAACTTACCAACTCTGTCCTGAATATGATATGCAAAATACTCTCTCATTGAACACTTTGAATCCACCTTCTTTTTAGATTTCCTCTCTTCCCTATGTGGTATATCAACCCTATAACAATCTTCTCCAAAGGGAATAAGCAATGGATACTGCAAGGCTAGATACGACGGATGAAGTTCAGATATACGCTGAAGTCCCTCTGATCTTGATTCGACGACAATATCTCTATTGTCAAGCTGCTCATCATTGTCTGAAAAAATAAGAGCAGCGATTTCTGACGAAGTTGGTAGGTTGTATGTTCGGCCATCTTTAGTTCTCCTACCAATAAGACGCAACTTAAGGGTAACTTCTGGATTTTCATGGAATCGATCCCGTACACTCCTATAACTTTTCACAAGCGCATTATTTGAGTCTAACATCGACTTCAGGTACTGAATGATTTCAATGTCAAGGAGGTCAGAAATATCCTTACACTTTTCCTTTTCCTTACTGAAAAGAATTGAAAAAAAAAAATTAATACATTAAAATTTATATACAGGGCTAAAAAAAAGTAGAATAAAATTTGTAGAATATTACCTATAAATGTTTTTTCGGTTTGAAACTTCATTTTCAGTGTCATATATATATAACTGCGAAAACTTCGGTTTCGAACCATCATAAGGAAGAAGACCACCCATCGTGTGATAATTCTCACCACTTATTCTATATATGAAGGGAGCCTTTCCACTATTGATATTTGAATCAACCTTCCCTCCCATTGAAGTAAAACAAAACATAGAATTGAAGCGGCGAATGTGCTTTAAGAAATATTTGCTCTTTAATTCTATGTTCTTGAAAAGGTTCTGATAATCTGAATTGCTCTCTTTGAAATCTGGAAGTTGTACCTTTCCATAACCACAACATAGCAAATAGGTTGTTTTTCCACAAACATTTACGCTTCTAATAGCTTCTGACCTCCACAACTTTGCATTACACATTTGACATACAACGGTTTGATCACCATGATCCAGATAATCTTGCAAACAGAATAAATAAAATAAAATTAACTTATAACAAAAAAAAAAAGGCTTTTAAATGTTTTGTAAATTTAATATTTACCTTTAGAGACACCCTTAAATTGCAAGCCTTCAATTGTTTGAGGTTCCACATTTTCTTCGTCAGATAAACTAACCATTCGGACAGGTGAGATGCAACGTCGATTATTCCTTGATGTATTAATCGGTTCTCTTTGAGCAGAAGATGATGCAAGTGAGACCGTATTAACATCAGTAAGTCCACCTGTAATTAATAATAACATTTAAAAGTTAGTATTAATAAGATTCAGAAATTCATTACATTAATCGACACAAAGCAAATTGTACCAGATGGGGTTGGATAAGTAGGAGTTCTTAGCGTGTCATCATTTGAACACTCATGTGCAACAGTGGGTTGTTTTCGAGGTCTACCAACAGAACCAACTTTACGTCTTTTTGAATCTAGTTGTGCTTTTCTAACGTTTCGTAACTCTGTAGATTTTTGTCTTTGGACTTCAGCCACGGAAACTATGGATAAAAATAATATCAGGTTGTATATTCAATAAACGTTTAATGTTAAAATAAAGGACTAATGTAAAAATAAAACGTGTATAACATAGTATTATGATACCGTTTGTAATATTGGACAAAGGAGTTCTTTGTGTGGAACCTAATAATACATAATCAAATAACAAAGAGAAAGTGTTAGAGTAAAAAATTTGTCATCAATTTAAAAAGTAAAGGTATCGAATATTTAAATGGCATACAAATTTATTACCAGAGAAGGATGCATTAAATGGGTTGTTGAAGGTTGATCTAAAGGATGGCATATCGATTGAAACTAAAGTACTTCTGGATGTTGATGAGTTTGAATTTTGACATTGATTAGCATTGAGTCTCATAGAATCCATTTGTAGTTTTCTGGATTTTGGACACTCCGTTGCAATATATTTATTGACTTCAATCGTAGAAACAACGTATGAAATAGTATTAGTTTTTATAATGAAATCAATAAGAAAATAGGATATTCGTATACAGTGAAACATGTAGTTTAAATAAATAAAAATAACATTTGATAAATTAAACAAATGATTTTGTTGCAATTGTCCTATAAAAAAAGACGAACAAATAAAATTTACTTAAATTGTAAATGTGGAATGGTAGTTAAGACTGTATAGAAATACTTAAAAGTAGAAAGTGTTATTCGTTGATTTACCTGGTGTAGAAACATTCAATGTACTTTGGAAAGATGAGCTTTGATGAATATAATGGTTGGAAGTTTCAACGGAGTAACGATTAAATATTGTAGTTGGCGGCACATTTTGAATTCCATTATTATGATTGTTTACCTTGCATCTCTTTGCATCCAGTTGTAATTTTCTATATCTACGACACTCGGCCGCGTGCCTAACTTTTTCTTCATGGGAGATAACTATGAAGAATTACGTATTAGTTACATAAGTAAACGATAATATAAATAAAGACATATATAACTACGAAATAAGTGTACCGTTTGAGATATTAGATAATGACGTTCGTTTGTCATCACCTTATAAAAAATCGAAAAATTAGATGACAAATTAAAAATAATAAAATTATAAATACATTGTATATTTATGCCAAAAAAATTACCATTCGAACTGTTAGAGAGTCTTTTACGTCCCATTTCAACTAAAAGGATGCAATTCTACATAAAATGCATTATAAGAGTTTAACAAAATATAAACAAACTTAAAATTATGGATGATAGGTTTATATATATATAAACATTCAACGATACATAATACTTATCTAACAATATATTATAAATCAACATAAAGTACGAATCATCATGTTATGCGAAAATATGTAATATTGAAATTAAAGAATTACATACCTTCATCTTCTTTGATGGAACAGTAGAGAAAAAACATGTAGATAAACATGTTCTACGAAAACATGTAATATTGAAATAAAAGAATTACTTACCTTCAACTTGTTTGGTAGAAAGTAGAGAAAATATAAAAAAGCAAAGATGAACTCTTGAATATTTGAGTCTTCTGATTTGTCTGTAAGACTGAATGGATTCGTTTATATGAAAGGTGTTGGTTTGATTTATAGTAGTAGGGTTTTATAGATTTTTAAAAACAGAAAAATTCTAGTCAAAACTGTTTTAATATGGTTAATTACTTACCATATTTAAATGAATTTCAATATTTGAATTTTTTGGTGGAATTACGTTCAAATTTTTCGAAAATTTTAATATATGGACATGTATAGGTTTTTATTTTTAGCAAGTGTGTAATTACAAAGATTTTGTAATTAAAAATGTTTATTAATAAGCTTAAATACTTACCATTATTAAAGAAATAGTATTTGAATTTTAAAGAAAACGAAAAAGTCAACTTAATTATTATTAGTATTTATTATGTTTTTTTTATTAAGTATGTAATTAGAATACAATTGTTTAAAGTAACTGTACTATAGCAACTTTGTAATTTTAACATAATCTTTAGTTATAATACTTAGAATTTTATATTAAACTAACTAAAAAAAACGTTTTTTAAAAAAGTAATATAATTAAGTATTACTCATATTTTGTTGAATAATTTTATGGAATGTATTAGAACTTTATGTTTGATAAATTGTTTGAAAAAATATAAATATGATAAAAAAATGTTAATTATATATAGGTGGACCTATGAATAATGTTATGATTCTTATAGATAATTCAACGTAACGTATAAATAATTAAAATTTATTCAACAACGAACAATTATTTGCCAAAGGTAAGGAAAAAAACATAAATGTTCAAACCAACAACTAATTCAAATGAAAAATAGTAGCAAACATCAAACAAACCATAATAAAAACCAAATTGTTTCAAACCATAAACAAACATTCAGAAAAAATCCCCAAAAAATAGCAAACAAACGGATAAATGTTCTTATTTTTCAAGCTTTGGGATCAACAGGGGGATCTCAACTGATTTGTCGGTGCAAACTTTCTTATCACCCTTACGCACTTTGGTAGTAGACTCACTTGCATCATCTTCTAGACCGTAAACTTTGTCGAGGCTACGCTTCACTTCCTGCTCGTCATGGACCAGACTAACTCTGCAAGATGATTCTGGAGTGTTGTTATCTCCAACAGAATCCTACAAAAGTAAATGAAACGTTTAATGTTTGATAATAGTAGCAATTTAAATTAAATTGCGGGAGTGATTTAATAGGTGAAAAGAACCTTAAGAGAGACTGCATTTTGTGTAGACGATTCAACTCCATCCAAGCTTTCAAATCCAGGTTGATCCACCTAAAAACATTAAAGGATTTGTATGTGTCACATTATATAGTAAAACAATAATAAATTTTTATAAAAGCAACCTATAAAGGAATATAGGATGGGAATAAAAAACCTGAATATCGGAGAACTTTTGTTCTAGTGAAGAAAGTATCGATGACTCATTTGTAAACTTGCGTATACTATATCCGTCTAGGTGCTTGTCAATATTGAATTGACCCACGTTTATTTTGAACGCAAACTTTTTGTCTTCAAGATCACGAAATTCAGTTGGAGTTGTTTTTTCTTCACCAGAAACCTTAATAACAAATGACATAAATAATATAAAGCAAAATAACTAATTTGTTTTGGACAGAGTGTAAACAACTTACTTGCTTAGATTTTTCTAAAAGTTGCATTGCTGACATTCCCAGCAATTTCTTTGCTTCACGATCAAATAAAGTAAGGGATGTAATACCAGTAAAATCCTGAACCCTTAAAGGTACTCTGAACCTACATTTACAAATTACAAAATATTATTAAACAAATTTAATACTGTTTTACTTTAAGATGTACATATTTAAGATAAAGCATACACTGGATCAGCAGAGACGATGTGCTTTGGACATTCTCTATTGGGGCAAACTAACACCTGTTTAAACGAAGTAACATCTGTTTCTTCATTATCATCAGGTAAACTTAAGGTCGGCTCCACCTTGTGATTACAGTGCTCACATCCCAAATAATACCACTCATCTTTATCATCGACACCCTTAATGGTTCCAAGAACAATGACCTGTTTGTTCACCTACAAAAGAAACAGGAATTGGTTAAAAATGAATTTTAAAAAAAACTTGTATATAATGATATGATAAATCAATTGAATCTTACCTCTGTTATCAACGGAAGATCACGAATAGTGCTGAAAGGGGTTTTATTCAAGAACTCATCATTAATATTCATACTACCAGACGATCCAAGAGATCGTTGCACAGACGATGATTCCGTAGATAAAAACTTTTCAATATAACTATAAGAATAAAAAAATTAATATAACATCTATATAATAAGTCAAATATTTAGATATATGTAAATAATTACAGGATAATTTAAACATATCACCTTTTCTTAAAAGCACGAATATCGTCAATATCTTCGTTGATAAACAGGCGAGTTATATTGAACCCATTTTGCAAACTTGCATTACCTAAAAAAAATAAAAAAGCAAGCGTTATTTTTTTTAAAAAAGTAAAAAAAATGTCAAACGTAATACAAATTGCAAGAAATGACAAACCTTTATAATTGGTAAAGCTACCAAACTGAACAATAAGAACTACATGGACTTCAGCTTCGTTCTGCTTGATGTACTCAAACATCTGCTCACTATATTCATCCCACAAAGAACATGACATTTTTACCCCACTACATACAATACATTTTTTATTAGAGCATGCATAAATTCCAAACATTTCTTCCAAAGTATTAATCGTACAAATGAGAAATGAATATATCATGAAAGATTATGAGATAATAAATTATGAATGGGAAAAATGAAACACATACTCTAGATCAATCAAGAGTAGGTTCATTTTCATTTTCAATCCAGCTTTTGTTTCGATAGGCTCGGGTGGACTCCATTCTTCAACAAAGCCAATGAAATCTAAAATATTTAAAATGTTATCTCAACTAATAAATAAGAAGACAAATTAAAAGAATAAAAATATATAAAAGATTAAGGCTTCGAAAACTACCAATCCTTTGTTCTTGCGAAAGGTTACCAGACTTAATAGACTCAAAAGAAGAGAAATTAAAACCATATTGGCTACCATCAAATCTGTTACACTTTGTAAGATTTGTTTCAAAAGTAAAAGATAATATGTCATTTTTAGAAAAGTGTTTAACAGATTTGTTATCCGCTAGTTGTGGTCTATAGATATAATATGATTCATTTTCACGTAGAAATTTTTCATGCTTCTTCATGTATCTATTCCACACAATCGCTTGCATTTTAGAACCCTGCGTAAAAAAATGTAATTAGAAGACATTATTTGACCAGAAAATATTAAATGGAGTTTTGGTAACATATATGTGACAAATGAATTGATGATATAAAATCTAACCTGTTCATCCATAACAACCATATCAATGGCAAGAGTTTCACCTGGTGTCTTTCGATTTGCTCTCTTCCAAAGCCTAAGTACCTTAACTTTGATTGTGTAATTACTCAGCCGCCATGTTATGTCATTCAAAAATGTTACATTATTTGGATCCATCTGCCTGCACGTGTGTAATAGTTATCACAAATAACTGCGAACAAAAATATGTTAGTACTCGTGTGATATATAAATAAAAATGTAAGAACCTAAAGTAGTATATACTACCTGCGAAATGTAGAAGAAAAAAACTGAATTAAGTTCGAAAAATTTCTACATGTATATATAATTTGGTATACCAATTATAAATAAGGAAGAAATGTTTAATTTTTGGTATTGATTATATAAATAGAAACAAAATATGAAATGCCAATCTAATTGATTAAGTTTAAAGGTTTCCATAATACATTTTCAATCAAACTAAATGGTCAAAGTTTCCGAAATTATGAAAATAAAAGTTATTTATTAAATCTTATTGTAAAAAATTCAAAGACTAATTTTTTGTCTATACAAAAATCTTGCTTGTCAAATTAAAACTTTTTTAATTTGTAAATTATTAATTACTTGTGATTTTAAAATAAAGAGAAAACGTTTAGTTTTGTTTTAAAATTGTACTGGATAAATTTAACATTTTCAAATAAAACGGTTGACTTTGTTAATAAGCATTCAACAGGTAAAAACACACCAATGTATGTAACCACTAACAGTTAATCACAATACAAAAAACAACCAAACTAAGGTGGTAACAGTTACACAGCAACACAATTTTAAGAGGAAAAAGTCAACGGCATAAATTTGGATGTAAAAAAAGATAAATTATAGGTTGATTGAAAGCATAAAAAGTAGTCAAATTATACATTGTTAATTGATTGTCTTTCCAAAAATCTTGTTTCTCAAGATAAAACGGTTTGATTATGAAAATTATTAATTACTTGTGAGTTAAAAATATTAAAAAACGTTATAATTTTTTTTTAAAATGTTATTCCAAAAATTTAATATTTTCAAAGAAAACGTTTGATTTTGTTAATAAGCATTCATATGTGTTTAAAAAAAAAGAATATCATAAATCTATTTCTCGTTAGACATATCAACAGGTATAACAAACCAATCTATGTAACCAATAACAGTTAATCACAATCCCAAAAACAACCATACTCTAGTGCTAACAGTTACACAGCAACACTATTTGACCAGAAAAAAGTCAACGCCATAAATTAGGATATTTAAAGACAAATCGAATATAGGTTGATTGAAACCATAAAAAGTAGTCAATTACACATCGTTAATTGATTGGCTTTCCATAAATCTTCTTTGTCAACATAAAACGGTTTGACTTTGAAAATTATTAATTAATTATTTTTTTAAAATATTAAAAAACATGTATAAGTCTATACAAATGGAAAGTATTAAAACTTGGGACTTTTTCAAAAAAAAAGTCAAAGTTACGAAATATTAGAATGTTAATAATGAGAATGACAAAACTTAATGTAATGTAATTTACCAATTTTAAGTTTTAATATATAATTTTTAAAAAGTCAATTTGTAAAAAGTCAACCACTGTATTGTTTCAAAAACCATAAGACTGATATATTTTTGAAAATTATTAATTAATTATGTTTTTAAAATATTAAAAAACATGTATAAGTTTATAAAAATGGAAAGTATTAAAACTTGGGACTTTTTCAAAAAAAAAGTCAAAGTTACTAAAATTTAGAATGTTAATAATGAGAATGACAAAACTTAATGTAATGTAATTTACCAAATTTAAGTTTTAATAAACAATTTTTAAAAAGTCAATTTGTAAAAAGTCAACCACTGTATTGTTTCAAAAACCATAAGACTGATATATTTTTGAAAATTATTAATTAATTATGTTTTTTAAATATTAAAAAAACATGTATAAGTTTTTAAAAATGGAAAGTATTAAAACTTGGGACTTTTTTAAAAAAAAAGTCAAAGTTATTAAAATTTAGAATGTTAATAATGAGAATGACAAAACTTAATGTAATGTAATTTACCAAATTTAAGTTTTAATAAACAATTTTTAAAAAGTCAATTTGTAAAATCTATAGTTGTCTAAAATTTAATTCTAATTATGGCAAATAAATCATATTAACCATATTTACCTATTGCTAAAAAAAACATATTTACCAAATTATTGCTAACTATTAAAACATAGAAGATCATATGTCGTAAATACAAACCATAAGACTGATATATTTTTTCAAAACACATATCAACACAAAAAACAAATCAATGTATGTGACCGCTAATTAATCATCATCCAAAAAACGACCATAACCATAGTGTTAACAGTTACCCACAACCACTGTATTGTTTCAAAAAACACCACGACTTAGGACCAAAAGTATGCGATTTATATCCAAAAAACTACCCACTGAATCCCATCCTAATTACCATCAACCCTAACTACTTTAGAGAGCTTGAACAGACCTCGTTTTTCAAACCAACGGAAATGCACCTGATCACCAGCCTGCAAATCATTGTCAGCAACAAAGACAGACATACCTTTGATGTAAAAACGCTTACTCGATCCCCTGTCTTCAATACCTACAGAGACACCCCAGCTATTTTGCTCAGCATCCTTAATTGTCAATGAGCGCGGCCTGTTCAAGCCGTTGGCCTTCGCCCATTGTGTCTTCATCCGCTAAAACAAATAATCATACATGAAATTTGTTATAAAACGGTTTATTTAGCATCAAAATGATTATAACAGATTGCTTAAACATATAATACTTACAAAATGCCTGTCAACAACAAAAACAACTGGAACGGCCCAATCTTCTATATCGTCAACATCTTCATCCGATCCAGATTCATCATCATCAGTTTCCATATCATCATCATCTGAATACTCTTCTCCATCATCATCATCAGAAACCACAGCTATTTCCTCCTGATTAATTTGGTCATCCTCGGGCTGTTCAACGTCCTCCCACAACTCCGGAGGCAGGGTCAGCTTGTTTTTTTCAAAGATGGACAACTCCAATGTTTTCTGTTAATTTTACAATGAAACACATGAAAGGTGTACAAATTAATGATATAAATCTCAAACAAAATTAATGATATTTTTTGAAATTTCAAATCGACAAACAAACCTCGTTGTAAATTTGAAACACCATCAGATGATCCGCTGTTATGTTAAACCTCTGTTTCATGTACGGCCATCCCTGGGTAATGAAAATCTCATGACCATCGTATTCAAGTTGGATCTGGAAAACATGGCCTGCAAAGAAGATGAATTTCCAGCATACTGTTATGATTTTGAACATCAAAATTTTAAAAAGTCTTATTATCTAACAATATATTATATACATGATATTACCTGGAAATGAGCTAACCATGACTGGTTCCATAGGAGGGTTTCGATTGTACAAACCATGATGAACGAAGGCACTTATATGCTGGAAAGTTGAAAAACAATGTTGAAACATTAGTACATATTAATGTATTTAAGGCGTTATGTCATGTTTATATACACATCATTTAAAAAACATACCAGCCGATTCAGATCAGTGAGCGGGTCATCAAGTTTGCAGTAGAAATACTTGCCCGGTGCAGCTATGGCATCCTGATGGAAAGTATACATATTAAAACAGTTGAGCATTTCTTCGTACTCAAACACAAAGTGACAACCACTTGGGTAGTTTAGCGTTGTAATCATGTGCTTCCACCCATTGTAAAAAAACCACTTCCCAGCGATATTCATCACTTTAACTTCGAATGATCTCTGATCCAACGTATGAATTCTGGTCATGCCAGTAGGGAATCCATACTTAGAAATCCATTCCTTATAATCTCCGGGCAACGCCTACAAATCAATACAAAAAACAGTTGATTATAAACTAATCTCTTGGATTTTCAGTTAATAAACATTATACATCCGAATAATGTACAGTGATCAATGAAAATATTCTAACAACCAACAGAGTTTTAACGCATAAGAAAGGTCGCTTACCATACACACACGTTCTCTGCCCTCTGATTTAACCCAAAATCCATAAACCATTCTGAGACGACCTTTAGAGCAACTGTATTATCAGTAAAAACATATTAAAACATGATATCATATAACTGAAATTGAATCATTTGATGAATACATAAGTGCCAAATCTGTATTTTATTAAAACCTATTAAATTTTGAAAACAGATTAATTTTTGAAAAATCCCAAATTGAAAACTTTATATAATCGAGTCATATTTTTTGATGTTCATACAAACTTGATTCAAAAAAAACAACAATCTAATCTTCGGAAAACAAAAGTTTGACCTAACATCATCTATTTACATCAAAAATAAAACACTGTGTTAGTCCATCAAAATCCATTCAAGAACCCTAATCAAACAATCAAGAAACCTAATCAAACACTGTTTGAGCACAACAAAATCCATTCAATAACCTTATCAAAAAATCAACAAACCTAATCAAACAATCAAGAACCCTAATTAAGGGCAAACGAAGGTTTTCTTTGTCGTAACATAAACACAACAATGGAAACATAAATAATCAAATCAAAACAGTGAAAAAAAAAACAATCAATCGACAAAGAGATTAGAAAAAAACGAAAAAAAACACAGTTACAATGAGGGATAAACATGGATTGATTAAAATAAGAATGAAAGAGAGGTTACCTTTGATTGGAGATGAAAGATTGGGTCGATCGCCGGTAATGGCTGTGATTAGGGTTTGGAAGTGTTTCTTTGAGGAGGAGGCGATGATATGCTGTTGCTTATGTCCGTGTTTTTTTTTGGGGGTTTTATATTTTCTTTTTTTTTTTTTTTTTTAAATCAAAAAGTTTATTAAATCCCACAATGAGACACTTGGCACAATATGATTGGCTCCACAATTGAGGATGAATGTGGGAGTGCCAAGTGTACTCATGGACTTTTGTTTATTAGGTATATAGAAGATTTTATAATTTGATTTATTGACACTGTTATATTTAGAGGTTACATTTACAGGTAGTATTTTACGGTTTTACCCCAATAGGTTCAAAAGGGAATAAATTGCTCAAATTCCTCATTACATGTACATATTTTTACACAAATGTATATTTTTAATACTCCTAAAAGAAATATTACTCATGGAAATATTATGTGTTTGTTTACAGTCATATAATCTAACTCCTTTAGCAATGCTTTTGAAGTACACTTTGTGATCTTCTTTTTGGATTAGCAATATTGCGAGTGAAGAAGGACATGTTATCTCCTCGAAAGGCGAAAAGAGACTCAGTTAAAATACATGCAAAATACTTGTGTCTGATACAATGTATCATGTTCCTACCGCGTATTGTCGACTCTGGCACAACGCGTGAGTTACCAACTATAATATATAAATGTGAGTCCAATTAAGTTTGATGCACAGGGTAATGACTCTTAACGCACAAATTTTAAATAATGTGTAAAACTCATACTCAAGTCAATTTTGTATAAAGCCATTTTCACATTATGATAACAAAAGTCTGTAGGATCGACTTTCGGGTCACCCGACAATCACGAGCTTGACTAATCAGAGTGCAGAATCCTCTGAAAAGGTTTGGACAAGCAAAACGACAATGAAACAATGATGAACAAGGTATCAACACACACAAAATAAGGTAAAAGGTTGTATTGATTAATAAAAAACAGAGCACGTGTGTTTACAAGACCAATCTCAGACCTCCAGACCTTGGGAAGGGTGTTTTGGGAATGTGTGATGCGACAACTTATGATTAGGGCAATGATTGGATGCTTTTATACCCTTGCTACTCGTGCAGAGCTCAGCATACGAGTAGGAAAGCTATACCACATGAACAACAAGCGAGTAGCTAGCTATCCATATGAAAAACAGGCGATTTGCTCTGCTAATCGCCTCTAAGAAAGCTACTCGCACATATCATTCCATTCAGCCCAAAATACTTCCAAACACACCCAAACACCCTAAATGCTAACCAAACATCACCTATACTAGGCTAGGTGTAACACCCCAACCGATGGCGGAAACATCGAGGTGCCACGTAGTGATGATTGCTCAATAACTCATGGTACTAAATGAAAGTTGAATAATATTAAATGATTTACAATCTATCTTACAAGTAATGATTACAAAAGCTTGATTAATATAAACTAGGTCCAAAACTCCTACGTGTTCCAAGCCTTGTACAACTTCCAATATTAAATAAAACCTGAAACATGTTATGTTGGAAAGATGGGGGTCAACTATAAATAGTTGGTGAGAATACATAGGTTTTGCATGTATTTGTAAACAATGTGTTGTATAGCAGTGATAGTTGAAATATGATAATGAGTAATGTAAGAATATGAGTCCGACATGTAACAATGTGTCTTTTGTACAATCAAACCTTGTGTCAACTGAGACCTAACTCGCAAGTTAGTAAGAGTGTAACTGTTTTCGATCATCCCTGAATTTATGCAGGGGATGGGTTTGTCAGACCTATAGCGCTATAATCTAAACAGGCGGCTTGATCAATGTTAATGATTGTACTGTGTCTTTTTGTTACAGTCAAAATGAATCCACAAGTTTCAACATAATGAGAATGAGTAATTGCTATTGTATCAAAAAATTTTAAACATGTTTCACCCCAAAAATGTAAAACAGTAAAAAGGGGCTATGTAAACTCACCTTAGCACAAGTGTTGAATCCTTTGAAATAGTCTAAATGTGGCACAAACGATCCCAAGTATTACCCTAAGTTCAAGGCAATAAAATAAGTGCTAGGAACTTAAGGGTCTAAGTTTTCTAGTCTATAGGCATTCTGGGCTTCTAATTGGGGATTGACGATCGTTTATTAATTAATTGAAATGGTCGTTAATTAAATAAAAGAAGAAATTTATAAAATAAATCAATAAAAGAAATTTTGTAAAATCTTGGTCAAAGGTTGTTGTACCAAAATAATAATGTGTGAAAATAATTTTCCTAAAATTATTTCCCTAATTAGAGTTTATATAATGAATTTTACGTATTAACCTAAACATGGTAAAAATATTTAAAAATATTAAATTATACAAATTTCAGAAAATAAAATTATATTTTTGAACTAAATTGATGAAAATAACCTATGTGAAATTTTGGTGCAGAAATGATGAAAATTGGATTTAGTATGTATTTAATACGACTAAAATAAATTTTATTGTTTAAAAATAATTAATTATTATATTTCTAAAAATAAGATTTAGTTTACAAATGTTATTAGGTTATAAGTATGAAATAATTTTTGTGGAATTCTATAAAGCCGTTTAGTTAAGTTTTTAGAATTTATATGTTATTTTAGTTTAATTTAGAAATAAATATTATATATATTAAATTAAATAATTTTCGAAAATAAAAGTTTGTAAAATAAAGATTCTGATTTATATAAGAGTAATGTAATTTTGTAGAGTTTATAAACCTCATTTAGTATTTTAAACATGATTTAAGAATTATATATATATAAAGGATATATATAGAAAAAAATAATAATGGGGTTTTGTGTGGGTTTCAAACCTAGGCCTGAGGCCGGTTCAACCTTAATAAATCCTTACATCACCAACTGGACTACAAGTCATTTTGGTGTATGTTTTGTTTTCGAATTCTTTTAAACATAAATGAGTATATGTCATCTTCCCCAATCAAATGCATGTGGGAGGATCGAATTGACAAAAACAATAAAGTTGATCAAACAAGTCTACTAATTCAAGTGCGGAATATTTGAATCAGTTATAATATGATAATAATATCAACAAAACGCAGAAATCATCTTCAAATCATTCATTTCATTAATTATCAAACTCAATTACACGTTAAAATGATGTTTATAATCAATTACAGGCGTGAACAAAGTTGACTCAAAACCCTAGGGAGAACACTAGACTGGAGGGAAAACAAAATGTCAAAAGTTTCATTTCAAAAATGAACTTGGCCTTATATAGGCCTGCACATTCGCCCATATAGTATGGTCGAATGTGCAGGTTCGACCAATCACACTGGTCGAACCAAGCAATACATAAAAATCTATTTCTACGTTCGACCTCCAGTTCTCCTTTGCACTCTTGAGCTTCCTTCGACCGTTCAAAAACTCTTCTTCGACCATATAAATCTTCCTTCGACCGTTCGACTAAACACAAAAACATATGTTAAATGTAATCCAAAGCATTAGTCGCACAAAATGCATCTACAATGCCCTATGAACCCTAGATTCCTTAATCGAAACAATTGGCAAACGATAACCCCATAATTCATGGGGTTATTGGTCGGCTCATAACCAGGAACTGAATTGTACAAACAATTGATACTTACAGATACGAATCAACACAGAATGTCGAGTCAAACCAGAAAGTCAAGTCGCCTTATATCACATAATTAATCACGAAGAACAGAAGAAATTGAGAGTGAGAGTTTCGGTGTGTTCTGGTTGTGAATGATAGTTCAATTTATAGTGATGAGGTCCAGGATGATAATTTGGAAAGTTTTTAATTCGATGACTAAATGCTTGGTCAAACAGAGTTTGAATTGAGCTGTAATCTTTCAATCACATGAATGCCTTTGACTCGTTGCATGATTCTCGTTCCATCACAATTAAAACATTACCAAAAATGGTTCGAATACGCGCATTTTTTAGAAGACATGAGTTGCTTAGCTTAGTGGTATCTGAACATCTCCGATTTATTTTAAATTATTTCTTATTTGAGGATGCAATTGTGTGTCTTCCATTTTTGGCTTTGGAGTGTTGTCTAGGTGAAGATGACTTCGCCATTGCACCCGTAGTTTTGATGCAAGGTCAAAGACATAAATGTCTCAACTGTACCCCAAGTAAACATCATTTATATGTTGTTTATTCCTATCATGGCAGTTTTAAGTGGTATGCGTGAGTGGTGTTCGTGATAGCGGCTTTCTGAGTCATGCCATCGATTTGTACCTTAGATGTGAGTAGCATACTTCTTGTAGTCTTTCCCCATGATTTTTCATAAATCAATCACCAAAAAAGGGTGGTATGTATCGATGAAATATTGAATTATGTGTTTTACTTTTCATTTACTGCGTGCACAGACAGAAGTTAGAATATCATGTGAGATTTTGATTTATCTTTCAAAAAAAAAAAAAAATGTGAGATTTTGATTCATGTGATGTTTAAAGCATTAATTAAATTTGATAAAGTTATTTCATTTTATTTACATAGTATGTCACTTGCCATTTTATCTTGTGTTCTACCCGTGAAGTTCACGGGTCTCTAACCTAGTTTTAATATATAGCAGTAATACAAAACAGTTTTGCACATGGTGCAAGTCAAATTCATTTTATTAAAAAACTTTTGAAGTGTAGACATAAAATAATGACCCTTCAAATTATTATGGAATTTTAAGAAATGGTGATTTTTTATTAGCCAATTAGCCAAACATATCAATTTTTATAATTATTGCACCATTTTCAGTTCTATATCCGGTCCGACTAGTGAACCGGTAAGGACACTGGTTCAACGTCCGCTTCGGCATGAAAACATTGCTTAAAAGACTTAAGAATAAGGAGCACATATTTCGCGGTTGGACCTAGGCACCTAAATTTTCAGGCCTACAATTTCCCAAGCAACTAAGCAACTGCTCTCTCAGGACATTGTGGTCGGAGTTTTGTAACTGTGGGAGAATATCGGAGACAGGGCTGGGAAGATATTTGCATTAGGTTTCATGGGGTCTCAGACAAGGAGAAAATCACTCATACGTATATCCTTACACTTCTAATAAAAATATGATTTATACTATTATTAGTATTGGCCTACAATCCGTAAGTCACGCCCACTTACCTAGTTTCATGTTTAACATTTAAGCCATCAAGTTGTAATCATCAATCCGGTTCATAAGTGTTTCGCTTATGTATTTATGTTATATTAGGTTAGAGACTCGGGTGTGCACCCGGTACATCCTTGAGTCAAATGAGAAAGTTGTTTTATGAAGGTTGTAATATACAAGTTTTAATTACGTATTACAAATTTTTATGAATTTAGGTTACTTAAAAAATATCATCAAAAAGTTTAATGTTACCCAATAAATGATATATGAATTATACAATGTTTGATTTGATGTCTTTAAAAACAAATATTGAAATGAATATGCAGTCATATTTATTTAAACGTCATACAAATTAAGATGAAATCTGATTTATTATCCTACAAAAATCTGATAAAAAAAAAATCCCTGCAGCAGTTTGACATGTTAGCAACAACATATTATAAGATGTTACTACATAACAAACTTTAAATACGAAAAAGGACAATATAAACTTTTCATTATATAATAGAGTAAATTACCAAAACCGTCCCTGTGGTTTTGGCCAATATGTCACTCCAGCCCAAACTTTTACAAATTGCTTGAACAGTCTCTGACTTTTGAAGAAATAAGCCAAAACAGTTCAAAGACTTAACCCATTTAAGTATGTATCGTTAAGTTAGGGGTATTATGGTCAAGTCAAGGGCAAAATTATCTTATTCCACAATTGTCTTCTTCTCCATCTCATCTACAACCATTTTAGCCTTCTATAATGTCCTCATTCTTAGCAACAACTATAATAATAATGATAAGAAATAATAATAATTACAAAATGGGGAAGATGACAATTGGGTAACATTAAACTTTCTTATGTACTATTACAAAATGCTACATGTATTCAAAGACTAACGATAAATCTTTTATCCTACCTACAAAGAAATTATATTAACCATTTTAGGTCGGCTAATGAAGACTGTCGGTGTTTGCGACAATCAAGAATCATAATTTTAATGATTTAGCCAAGGCACACTCAGTTCACTTTGTAATTTTAAAACCTCAAGACCTGCGCATTCAGATCGGTCAAATTTAAAGCACAAAAAGGAAACTATCAGGGCCGTCTCCGAAAACGTCAAAAAAAATTTGGGCCTCGGGCGAAAAAGAATTTGGGCCCAAAAATTTGTAAAGAGGAATGAATTATAAAAAAAAAATTGAGTATAGTGCTAGAGCCAAGAATTGAACTTGGGGTCTCTACATTAAATTAATGTGGTTTTTCCAACTACACTAACAAGACTTTAATTTATAAAACACAAATATATATCCTAAATATAGAATTTAATATATACATACGTATATTTTATAAAAACATTCGGGCCCATTTAAGAGTCGGGCCCGGAGCCGGTGACCACCCGGCACACCCTCCTGGCCGGCCTTGGAAACTATCCAATATTGTTTTCAATACAAAGATCATTGGATAAAAAATTAGAGCTAAGATCAAAATGAGACGGCTGTTGCGAGGTAGAGTAGCATCATTGCATTCGATAACAATTATTGCAACTATACTATAATTTTTTTTTACTCATAATCAATATATTGGCGATTTGTTTATAACCAATGTAAAAACTAATTTAACCAAAACTTGTGTTGTCTATCTTGTAACCCAACCCATCCTATTATTGCTCTCATATACAAGAAAGGTCTACTACAGCCAGAACTCCAATAAAACCCTAGAACATCAACAATTATTGAAGGTGAACAAACGTCGGAGCGATTTTCTTCCCACCCAGCTACTATTGCCACCGGCCGCAACTTATTATCATTGGGATAAACTCCAGCAACCATAGAAGAGAGACTCTAGCTGCAATTCAATTAACCCAATTACAGTTTAAATGACAAACATAATGTAATAAGAAGCAAAAAAAAAAAAAAAAAAAAAAAAAAAAAATTCAAATATGATTACTATATGAAATGTAACCTTTTAAAAGATACACTACAAGAAATTGGGATGTTTACCCACACATAATTTACCTACACATGTAAATTAGTGGGTAAATGCCTACACATGTTATTATATGTGTGGATAATGGTTGATGATGTTTTTTTTCATAATGACTAACACTTAATATGTGTTGGTAATGGCTTTTACCCACATTTGGTGTTGGTGGGAAAATTTCCCACAAAAACTTACAATCAGTTAAATGATACATTACTTACACATGTGGAAAATTTTTGTTATGTGTAGGTAAATTATCTACATATGTGTAAAGAACTGATATATGTGTGAGTAATTGATTATTTTACCAACACATAATACATGTAAATAAATATGTAGCTATGCTAAGTAAATAAACTTTTAATTTTATTTTAAAAAAATGACGCGGCAAAATAAATAGCTACACATATTAAAAAATTGTACAATACATGTGGATATTGGATACATGAGTAAGTAAATAGTTTTTTATTTTAGTTTTCTGAAAATGACGTGACAAAATAAATAGCCACACATATAAAAATATACAATATTTTTATATAATCGATACATAAGTAACTAATCAATTTTTATTTTATTGTTTGAATATGACGTGGCGAAATAATTGCCTACACATATATATATTAAAATGTTAAATATGTGTAGATAATGGAAACATATAATTAAGTAAACATTGGTATGCATTTTTTAAGTTATTTCCCACCCGATGCTCTCAAAATTTTCACCAAATTCATATTTGCCGCCTGATGTGTTACAAAACACATCATGTATTTTGTATATTATTTGGTCAAGTATTTATTTATTTCGTGTTGTTTTTATTATGTATTTATTTATTTTAGTATTTTATAGGTGTTCGTGAGAAAAGAACTTAAAACAATGAGAAATAATTAAGACGCGAGCACCTGGTGTTCATGGACATTGAAGTGTGGACGAGAAACTTTGGTCGAGCGAAAAACACCCGAGCTAATAATAATAATAATAATAAAAAGAAAACAAAAAAAATATGAATGTCAAATGGTGTATGACACTCGCGGCCCAAAAAAAATTAATTGAAAAAGTCAAACCCTATGCCTTATTAATATATGTTGGACGGCACAACAATGGGGGAGATATACGAGTATTATCGAAGGCGAGACATATTATTTTCAAAAGAGGGATCTGAACAGCCGCCGGAGGAGTTCGAAACAGCAGCTTTAAATCAAAGTGGATAGGGAGTGAAGGCCAGGAAGGCTCGGGTTCAAGAGTGAAGCTACAGGTTTGACTATAGTAAATTTTAGTTTTCATATTTATTTACTTTGTGTTCATGAATATTGAGACCATGACTATGTTTTATTTTGAACCTATGTTTTTATCGATTTCCATGATTATGAGTAGTTAAATCTTGAACCGCTACCTAGGTCGTATTGATGATTATTTCGTGACTTGTGACGTGCGAGTTTGGATAATATAATTTTTGGCTTAATGTTTTGGTAAAATATTTTTGCGTTGTTGATAAAAATTCGTATGAATGCTTTTAGTTATCGGTTTGCTTGATTGTTGCTTTGCGTTTTTCTCTAGTTTATTACTTTAGTAGTTTCAAGATCTAGAGTTTTACGTGATTTTCTATAGACTTCGTGTTATAGTGATTTAATCTAGAGGTTTCTTGTCTTAGATAACCCTATTAGCAACATCTCTTGCTATTTTTTTCTCTATATTTTGAGTGTTTGGGTAAATTATTCTTAGTTTTATTTTTGTTACTATACCTTTTTCTTCCATTTTATAATATCACGTTTAAAATGAGACGAAATATGATAAGCCAGCATCATAGTAAGAACCATAGTTTAAAACAAGTGGCCGAGTCGCGCGCCTTGAGGTGAGTGTGACATCCGTCACTTTTTATATTTTTTTATATATAATAGTAATAATAATAAATATAATAATAATATTATTAATAATAATAAAAAAATCAGATTTTATTTAGAAGCATAATATTTTATTTCTTTTGGACCCAAGACATGACATAACCCAACACCTCTAGCCCACTTTGTTCTTTTCTTTAAAGAGTTTCAGAGCCCAGACGATGCCAGCCCAATACACACCCCCTCCTAGTCTGGCCCAAGCCCACATACAAGCCCAACTCCACTTCTGTGTTAAACAAAAAAAAAAAAAAAAAAAAAAGAAAACGCTCCTCCCTGGGATCGAACCCAGACTCGGAGCCGGATAACCCACACGCCACAACCAACCGGGCTACACCATCACATCTGACCTTATCCCAATACTGATTTTATTTAAACCCACATTACAAACCTTATCCCCTTCCTTTTCCCACTGCTGGTTCGAACGAGACCCAAGAACAAAAAAAAAAAAAATTTAAAAACAGTCAACAAGCTGACCATGTAATCAAGCTAAAATCGTGGAACGTTAATTACCCTTTAATGCTTCCATTGACCGGCTAATTAACACGTTTAATCGACCCCAAATCTCGCTTAAATAGAGTTTATTGCTCGGTTTGACTGAGCCTTGGTCAAACCTTCCAAATTGATAATTGAGTGACCACACTATAAATTGAGCATCTTTGGACATTCACAACTCGCCGCCTACTCTCTTCCAACCCCCAATTCTTCTTGTTAATCCTCAGTTCTCGAATTATTGATCGTGCATTTACGTCGGGCATTGACTAAACAATCAAGTATCAATCGTGTTTGTAAGTTTACTTTCTGATATGGGTTTCGTTAATCGGCATGTACACAACGTTTACCCCATGATTAATTGGGTTAATGTGGTGAGAATTGCTTGATTGAGGAATCTAGGGCTCGTATACTTTGAATTGGGGAAGAACACTTCCACAAAAAAACGTATATAATTTTTACGAAACAAAAATATCAACCAACTGATCCACAGATCAGTTGGTTATGCTTGTCATTTAAAAGGAGTGAACCGGCCTGAGGGCTAAGGTTCGAATCCCACAAGTGCCTAAACATTTTTTTTTGTCTCTTTTCATTTATATATTAACTCTTAATTTATTAAAATCGTTTTAAAATACTAAAACTATTTTATAAATCCTACAAAATTTATGTTATGATATTCCAATGATAAACTTTGCTGTCCAATTTTTAGTTTTTCAAAAATCATTTATTTAATATATATAATAAATATTACAATTTATTCAATTAAAATTATAAAATTCTATAAAAATATCAAAACGACTTTGTAAAAGTCCACAAAAATTATTCTAAGTTTATAAATCAATAAACATTTCTGAAATAATTTTTAATTCAGAAAACCCGTTTGTTTAACATTTTTAATCAATTTTTGTTAGTTTTAGTCATAAATAATTCATAATAAATTCATTTTACAATATTTTTGTACCAAAATTTTACATAAAATATTTCTACTCATTTGGAACAGAAATACAATTTTTAATTCAAGAATTCTTTAATTTTAATATTTTTAGATATTAAAATCATATTTTGACAATTTGAAATAAATAGATTAAATATTCTATTTTCGAGAAAATAATTTTATAAAAATTATTTTCACACTTAAAACTTTATATTGTGACCATATTTGATTTAAAGTTTACTCAAAGACTTTTTGTTTATTTATTTACCAAATTTCTCTTATTTATTAAACGTTTAATTTATTTACCGAATAAATACCTATCCCCAATTCGAAGCCCTAGAAAATACTTATAGACCAAATAGACTTAGAATTATTTGTTACATTATACATAGGGTGATACTTGGCAACGTTGGATTATACTTATTCAATTACACAAGACTTACCACCTTGCTAAGGTGAGTATTACTTATCCCTTTTTTCGCTTTTGCAACTTTTGGGGTGATTTCATGCACAAGTATACAAACTTTCATATTCATTTACACATACATTTTATTCATTTACAATTCATATACGTGTCTTGTTTATCTTTGTGCTTATGCTTGAACATGAACGTAGCTTACATACAAAATCATACATACAGACGTAACTTATGTTACGGTGCTCATTTAGACATAACTTATGTTATGGTGCTCTTTACATACAGACGTAACTTATGTTACGGTGCTCATTTAGACATAACTTTGTGTTATGGTGCTCTTTTAGACTCACACGTGTTGAGGTGCTCATTATCAATTTCATTGTACAACTTTACATGTGATCTTTGTCTTGTTTGGTTACTTGCGTGTTTACATAATGCCTTGGTGATGCTAGACACATGAATTGTACTACTTTTCAAAACTTATACTATATGTACAAAACTAAGTGGTACTCACCAACATCATATGTTGACAAAACTATTTTCGTGCATGTTTCAGGATAAGCTGCTTGACGCTTCACATAGGACCTTGGACTTAGATTAAATAAATCAATTATCTTATTTTGTTGTACTGTATTCAATTTCACATGTTGTAAAACAGTATTCAATAATCATATATTTACATTTTAGTACCATGAGCTTTTGAGCAATCGTTACTACGTGGCACCTCGATGATTCCGCCATCGGTTGGGGTGTTACAGTGAGGCAGCCAGAAAACGAGTATCGAGACCAAAAATAGTATGATGTTTGTTTTTTTTATGTTTTTGATGAATCTGGTGATGAAATTAGTTAGCAAGCAATGTGATTAATATATAGTCATATAAATATGGAATTATTTTATCAGCATTCTTTCGAATTTCTTACTTTTAAGTGTTACGTGAGGAGAATAGTTCCCTTGCAAATGACATCCGGAAAGAGATGAAGGTAAATTATTTTTTAAGAAAGTCAGAACTTGAATATTCCAATCTTTTTTTTTTCCTAAAATTTGTACTTCCGTCTATTGTAAATGACTTTACAGGCACTGAATAGTAAACTGTTAAAGGTTAAAGACAAAAACACAAAAAGGGACATAAGGAAGGAGCTCAAGATGCTTTCTAAAGAAGAACGCTAGAGACAGCAACTGGTTGTGACAGATGTTATAAAAAATGCAGACGTCGTTTTAACAACTCACACCGGTTCATTGTCAAAAAAATTAGATAGCACTTCATTTGATCTTGTGATAATTGATGAAGCGACTCTGGCACTTTTAACATCAAGATGCTAGTTTAATTTTCTATCTCGATTTTTAGGTGTATTTTTCTTGTATGCAATTCATTAATTTGGTCGCTTATGTTTCTATAACTGTTTTTGTATTTGTTTGTATACATTTAAAAATTATTATTTAAATAAATCGTGGTTATTATCCACACATTTGAATATTTTACCAACACATGAATATATATTATTTCTACACATGTTAAGATTAATGTCTACACATGTTAAGATCAATATCTACACATCCTTTACATTTACCTACACATGATTAGATGCCATGTTGGATGCCACGTCAGCTGCCATGTCATACCTCAATCTAACAAGTTGTTATTCTTTTACCAACACATATATAGTAGTTTTAGCCACACATATATGTGTAGGTATAGCTTGCTATATACCTACACATAATAAATGTGTAGGTAATGATCAATATATACAGTGCTGAGTCTACACATCATAACACTTAATTTATGTGTAGGTAAACATAACTACTAACACATTATATGGTTTTTCCTACACATACTATGTGTGGGTAAATACCCAAATTTCTTGTAGTGATAAGGCAAAAGTCTAAGCAATTGCAAATTACAAATGCAAACTTGCAATATGACAACCTAATTCAGAACTTGCAATCTTATCTTCCCATATGCAATTTGACCTGTTAATATCAAAATACAATATGTGAATCTTAGGTTTTAACGCCAGGTGAAATATCACAATCATCCAAGTATCCAACATCAATTTCACATCTTGCCAAAACCTCTTTAGAGTGTCAAATAAATCGGCTAGTCCATCTTTTATGAGAAATAAACATGTTATCAGTGTAGATTGCAGAGTAAACACGAGTAATATGATCTGTATAAATACCAGCTTGACAACTATTTACTTGATTTACTTCTAAAATGATACCTATATTAGTATATTTGACTTGACTTTAGCGTTTTTTTAGATATTTCACATATGGTCAAAGAATAAAAACTGGTATGTGCCCCAACCTATTGTAAACAAAGGTGAAAGTTTAAAGGAACTACACAAACATATTATCAATAAAAAATTAGCTTAATATTGCTATTTTACCTGTTGGTGGTTAAATCAATATTTCATAGTAACCATTGATTTTTGTGTTTGCAAGCCCATGATGTAACTACAAAAAAATAATTAAAACTCGTTACTTTTAGATAGTAAACTTCTAATTTGAGTGCAAAAGATTAAAGGTTCGGAAGCATCTTATTCCTAATCTTGTTTCCAATACAAAGAGCATTGGATAAAAAATTAGAGCTAAGATCAAAATGAGACGCCTGTTGCAAGGTAGAGAGTTGCATCATTGCATTTGATAACAATTATTGCAACTATGGAATTTTTTTACTCATTTACTTATAGAGCTAAGATCAAAATGGTTTGGTTTGATGGCTCAAACGGTTTTTTGAATTCAAACTTGTTAATTTTTTTTTTTTTTTTTTTTTGAAAAGCCAAGCCAACCAATCTTATTCATCCAAACAAACCAACCATACAGAATGTCCAAAAACAAATATAGTCATCGGCCTAGCAAGTAGCTACCCGAAATGCAACCCAACCCACAGACATAAAACCCCATGACATCTTTAAAACAAACCAGAAACAAAAACCACTTGACCCAAAGGTCGACCTCTAAGAAAAATCTATATCTTCAAATAACCACCATTTCGTCGTATCGAGATTCGCCACTTTTGATCTTTTTTTCATCCACCAAAATGTGTTCTCTTTTATATCTTCTAACATTGTAGCCACCAATGTGTCCTTGTTGTTGAAAACTTTAGCATTTCGCGCTAACCATATTCGCCAAAGAGTCATAAGTCCAATCGCATAAATCGAGCTTTTCCATTTCTTCGAACCCTGCACGCTTTTGATCCATTCCAGCAATTGTTCAAGGCTGGAAATTCCTGCAGAAGGTTGAATTTTTATCCATTTGCATACATGCCACCAAACTAGCTTAGCCCAAAAACATTCCACCAACAAATGGTCAATGGTTTCTTCGTCGTCTTCACATCTCTTGCATACGGTCGAGTCAAGGTTAAGACCTCTAGCTGCCAAGTTTGCAGCCGTTGGAATACCACCTTGCATCGCCCGCCACACGAAACAGTTAACCTTTGATACCGCTACTTTACTCCACTTGAAACCGCTTGAGATAACTTGACCCGAACGAGCCGCCTCAAGATCCTTCCTAACTTGTTTGACCGAGAAGTCACCTCTTTCCCCACCCGAAACCCACCCCCATTGGTCAGAACCCGCGTGAATTTGTTGATTGGCCAGCAGTGAAGAGAGTTGATTCCATGCGTCGATCTCATTCGCCAATGAAGGAACCCGAGCCCATTCCCAACCGCAAATCACGTTGCCCCCCACCCGAGTGTAGTAATCCCCCACCGTTGCCTTCTTGTTCTTGCATAGTACAAACAAGTCCAAGAAACGATCCCTCAGAGCCCCACCCAAAACCCAATTATCCCCCCAAAATAGTGCCGATTTACCGTCTTTAATAGAACACACAAAGCTTTGCTTTAAGTCCACTCCCTTTTTCAAGAAAACAGACTCAAGCTCAGCGATTGTATTCCAAACCCCCCCCACCTGCTTTTTTATAAGGAACCACCGTCAATTCTCTTGCCCCGCCATGAATCGCATTAATGGTTTTCACCCACAGTTGGTCTGGAGATACCTTGTACCTCCACCACCATTTTAGTAATAGTCCCAAGTTCAAATCCTCGAGACATCCCAACCCCAGCCCTCCCGTTTTTTTCGACTTTATTACTTTATCCCATGCGACCCATCGCATCTTCTTTGTGTTCCCTGCCCCACCCCAAAGAAACCGTCTGCGAATTCCATCAATCGTCTTCAAAACCGCCACCGGAGCATGAAATAAAGAGAAATAATAAACTGGCAGCGCACTTAGCACCGACCTCACTAGCACCAACCTGCCTGCAAACGAGAGCAGCCTCGCCTTCCAAGCGGAGAGCTTTGACCCAATTCGATCTATCACGGCTTTCCAGCTACCCACCCGTTTCATCGATCCTCCAATAGGCAATCCGAGATACTCGAATGGGAAGGTCCCTTGCTTACATCCCAGGCAACTTGATAGTCTTTCAATCTCGTCGTCGTCAACCCCCACACCATATAAATGGCTTTTGTGAATATTGACTTTCAACCCTGACACGACTTGGAAGCATCTAAGAATTCTGTTCAAGCTTTTCACATTCTCCTCGGACCAGGATCCCATAAAGAGTGCATCATCGGCATATAGCAAGTGAGTCAACACCGGGCCATTATGAGGCAAACTAATACCCGAGAAGAGTCCAGCCGACACCGTTTTGGATACCATCACATGGAGTGCTTCCATAACGAGAGTGAATAAGAACGGTGACAATGGGTCGCCTTGTCTCAATCCCCTGCTCAATGAGAATTCACACGTCGGCTCCCCGTTCACTAATATCGAAGCTTTCCCGGTAAATAATATTCCCATAATCCATTGCTTCCACTTGGACGGGAATCCCATGTTGTGCATGACATTGATAAGAAACTTCCATGATACGCAATCATACGCTTTCTCAAAATCAGCCTTGAATAGCATCATACTCTTTTTCGCTTTCTTAACCCAACTCAACACTTCGCTTATGATTAGAGGCCCATCAAAAATGTGCCTACCTTTTATAAATGCCGATTGCTCCACCGAAACTATACTACCCAATACACCTTTTAACCTTCCAGCAAGTACCTTAGAAATTACTTTCCCAATCACACCTATAAGTGAAATTGGCCTGAAGTCCGAGAAAGTCATAGGGTCCTTAACTTTTGGGATCATTGCGACAAAAGACGAGTTACACGATCCACTAAGGCTCCCGTGCGAGTAGAACTCAGCCATTATCTTCATAAAATTTGCTTCAAGTTTCCCCCAAAACTTCTTGATGAAGGCGAACGTAAAGCCGTCCGGGCCCGGGGACTTGTCGCTTCCACATTCCCATACCGCGGCCTTGACTTCTTCAATTGAAAACATACCAATAAGATTTGTCGCCTCGTCATTAGATAACCTCTTGAACCCGTGAGCCTCCAAACGTGGCCTAACCGGAATCGGCTCTTTGAATTTATCTTTGAACATTTGAAAGGCTTTTTCTTTTATCACCGTCATATCCGTAACCCATTCGCCATCCAACATGATTCCGTTTATTCTATTCCTCTTCATTCGCCCTTTTAGAACCCCATGAAAATATGCCGAGTTTTCGTCACTGCTTTCTATCCACTCCACCCTCGAGCGTTGGTGAAGATCTTTCAGTTTGTCCCATTCTGCTTGACGAATTTGTTTCCGGAATAATTTCCACTCCGTTAGTTCTTGGTCACTTAGCATTCGCATCTCCGCCAAAGATTCTAACCGGCTCGCACCTTCAACAGCCTCCTTTACCATTCGTTTTTCCTCTTCTGCAGCCCTCTTCCTCCATTCTTTAATAAGTCTTTTAATTTCTTTAAGCTTTGTATGTAATTCCACATCCGGTAAACAATCGCCAACCAATGCACCCATTCCCCTATCCACGATGGTAATTAGTTCTTCTTTCCCAAGCCATGAGTTAAAGAACCTAAATGGAATTGCCCCCGAACCCGTAGGTTCAATAACAAGAACAAGTGGGGAGTGATCCGAAACATCCTTTTCTAACTATATGGATACATATACAATCTTACAGAACACATATATAAAAAATAAATTAAAATGCTGACTTAATCAACTTTTTATACATCTACTTATTACAAGTGCAGTATTTAGAATCTCACTAACAATTCTCAGGTAAAGATCCATGCCAAGAGATTTATGGTGTGTAATGAATGGCCTAGCTTCTGCACCACCAGTTGCTCCCTATATAATAAAAGGATAAAAAGTTTATTTTCAAAGATCAAATCATCACACATCAATCCAAAAAAAGTTTACGTCTTCATGGATGATTTACAAACCTGAAGAACTGGTGTATCAACTTCAATAAAGCCCGCAAATTCAACAGTCTGACATATGATTGGTACAATTTACTGAAATGAAGCACAAATCAACATACCATCATTTTAAGTGAACGGACCAGGACCCGAGCCCTATTTCTGATCCACAATAAGCTTGAAGCTTTTGATATATGCTATTGTCTTAGCCCTATTTAACACATGGTCATTGAGAGTCTTCCAACACAAAAAATATGTCTATCACTTGAAACAATTATAAGCCACATGTATAATGCAAGATATGCATGATAATATCTGTGTTGAAACACGAATCGTTCAATGTTACTCCAAACATTTTAAGTTCATAAAAATCACAACGAAGTGCCATTCAAAATAGCTGGTCAAATTCAAATTAGGCCCCTACATATGCTGATGAATAAGATTGCAAGTGAGCAAAGCCAACAATATTCTCCATTGCCAATGTTGTTTAAGACAATACCACCACCTATAAGAAGTGTTAGAGTCAACTTATTCTTCTTTGCTTAAATTTTATGGCACCTTATCCAACATATAAATTGAAAATCATTAAGATATACTTGAAGGAGATAATATAATAAATATAAGCAATTTTCACATATTTTATCAATAGGCAAATGCCTATGGTTTTTAGTGAAAAAAAAATATAAAACATATTATGCGCTAACCTATAAAGAGTAATAGCCAAAGCAATAAAAGTATGCTATAACATATTACTATTCATTTTTTGTATGTGTCTACCAGCTTTGACTTCAGCTATTGTTTCAGTTCTATAGCTTCATCACTTCTGCAAACGACCAACCAAAAAATATATATTAATATGTTGCATTCATATTACAACTAATATACATATTTATATAATCAGGTATAAGGTAGTCTTCATGCTCACCATCCCACTTTTAGTCTCACTCTTTTGAGTTTGTTTTCTCTAATCATTGATTTAGGAATTCAGTAGTAGGATTCACAATCCCCAGCATCTGTGCTATCAGTTTCAACAAAATCATCATTTTCTATGATTCTCATCTTCGTTCAGTGTAATGCTCTCGACAAAATTGTGGTGGGCTCATACTCAATTAGTCAAAATGCTGAATCGTGTGATTTTACCAATAAAAAACCCATAAGCAACATACCTAAAAGGTGTTCGACCCAAGTCATTATTCATGTGCAATAGTACTGCAAGATTTTGGTAATGGTACATTGACATAAGCTATATTCAAATTTCAAACAGTTGTTACATATATGATATAACCAATGACAGAAGATGAAAAAATAACTCAAAATCTTCATATATGTCGGAAAATAAGATCATTTCACCTTTGAGTTTCCAACAAACCTACAGCAACCACCACTACTGTTATGTTTCCTAAAAACAACAATTAAACAGTATATTAAATCAAAATCGAATGAACATTACAAACATTCCTGATGTGAATCACAATCAAACAACGTATGATTAGAAAAAAAACCCTAAATTTTATAACAAATTGAAATCAAACAAAAATAACAAAAATAAATATTAATAAGAACATACCTGATGCGTATCAATATGAAAAACCCCTAAATATTTGAAATCAGTCAAAACACATAAAAAAAACCTTAATCGACAAAGAAATCAGAAAAAAAAACGAAAAAAATAAAGACAAAACAGAGAGATGAAGAACGATTGATTGACATAAGAATGGAAGAGATTAAACCTTGTAGATGATATGAAGAAGACGGTAAAGGATTGTTGATTCGAACGAATGCCTGAATAGGGTTGGTCGCTTGGAGAGGACTGTCGCCTGATTTGAGAATTAGGTTATGTTCTATATGATATTTTATAAAGGAAGAGTATAAGGGAAGAGAATTATTTCTACCAAAAGTTAATAATTTTGATAAATGATAATTATTTCTACCAAAAGTCAACATATCAATTAATTATAATGAATTTTGAGTTTAAATTGTTTTAGGGAAGTTAATTAATATTGGTAAATGATTATTGACCAAAATTAATTGAATAATTTTTTATTTTTAGAAAAAAGAAAAATCTTATAAATTCTCACACTTGGACACTTGGCACAATATGATAGGCTAGAGAATTAAAGGATCAACATGGGAGTGCCATGTGTCCACATTAAGTTTCATATATTAGTTGTACTAGATAATTGCCCGCGTTACACGCAGTTTACCAACGTACGATTATTTGGAGTAGTATAACGTATAAGAAAAAGTAAAGTAGAAACATTTTATTAAAATTTAAAAGCAACGAATACACAGTTATTCAAATATCGCTAAAAATTTCCTTATAAACAACATTTTTTGTTTTAGTCATCACTTTCCCATCAGCATCCAGTATAAGTAACTTCACGCCTGCCCTGCTTTTAACTCTTGATAATGCGACATAAAGCTGGCCGTGTGAGAATACAGGATTTCTTAAATACAATCCAACCTTTGATAAAGACTGTCCTTGGCTTTTATTGATGGTCATTGCAAAACATACGCTTATTGGGAATTGACGCCTTTGGAACTTTACTGGAATCTTGATATCAGATGGTATCAAATTTATTCTTGGAATAAGAGTTTTGGTACCAATGTTTCCACCTGATATGATCTCGGCTTCAATAACACGCTTTGCAAGTCTGGTGATTCGTAACCTCGTTCCATTGCACAAACCATTTTGTTGATCTATGTTTCGCAATAACATGACGGGTACACCGACTTTAAGTGCTAAACGATGGTTAGGTAACCCAGAAATTTTTAAACCATTAAGGACATCAGGAGAGTATAAGTCTTCCTGTGAACGGTTATTACCATTCTCAATCTGACATATACTATCAGAGCTCAGATACTCGACTTCATCTCCAGGAAACAATGCAAGAAGCCTTTCATTTATATCATGTACGACTTCATTTGTAGGTGCAAGTATTGCTCGTTCCCCAAAGTAATCCTTATCTTTGTAAAGTTGGATAAGTGAAGGGTAGACGAAGTCAATTAATCTAGAAATCGGATCTGATGTACCCTTAATAAGAAGATCATCTGGAATTTCCACATCAAACTCATCATCATGAATTGACTCACCAACTTTACCCTCACCTAATTCAAGAAGCCAATTTGCAAATGCCTTTGTTTCATCGGATTCAGACGTGTTGTTACCTAAAGTTAACCTCATGTTTTTTGTTAAAGTGAGGACTTTGCAACTATTCCAAATAGGAGAAGAAGTTATTGATGCATTTAAAATATCTCTTCTACTACCGTTTGGAACAACCGGAAGGATCTGTCTAAAATCACCACCAAAAACCATAACCTTACCACCAAAAGGCAAATCAGAATTAGGTGAAGAATTTGACTGCAGGACGTCTTTCATTGTACGATCAAGTGCCTCAAAAGCATGCTTGTGAATCATTGGAGCTTCATCCCAAATAATTAACTTAGTTTGCTTCAATAAATCAGCAATATCACTATTGGGCTTTATACCGCACAATGATTGTTCAGTAACATTCAAAGGTATACGAAACCTAGAATGCGCTGTCCTTCCACCAGATAACAGCAGAGAAGCAATACCACTGGATGCAACGTTCAAAACAATTTGTCCTTTAGATCTTATGGCAGCAGACAACGTTTTCCATAAAAAGGTTTTACCAGTTCCTCCAAAACCATAAACAAAGAATAGCCCACCTTTGTTACCATCAACCGCATGTATGATTTGATTAAAAATTGAACGTTGCTCATCAGTTAAAGAACGTGAATAGGTATGAAATTCCTCAGCCAACGTACTTACTTGATAATTCAGCTCATCAAGAATCAAACGGTTATTTGCAGATGATATGGAATCATTATCAGGATAAGGCATAGAAGGAAACCTACGCAGGCTTGAGTTATTCCGAAGCAATTGTTTCTCAATTTCAAGCAACGTAAGGTTCTTTATTTGTTCATCAGGAAGAGACAAACCTAAAAACAAAAAAGTTTGGACCATTCAATTTAAAATAAAAGGGACATTAAAAAAAATTATTTCATTAAATTTCGAAATTAAAATTTGTTACCTTCAATTTGGAATACGTCTTCGTGTCTACGCATAATACCATCTGACAGATACTTCCATGATTTTTCCCAAACATGCTCAGGTCTAGATAAGGTATTAGAAAGCAACATCATCGCAAACAAATTACGAAGACAATATCCAGAACCGGTATAATGAGCCTCTTCAATAGCTTCTACATATTCTTTGTCATCGTCTAAGAGGCCAAGAGCATAACATGCATCACGAAATGTTGGTAAGATTTCTCCATTGACCGTTCTTATCTCCTCAAATGATCTAGGGCCTTTTACTTTATTTAGAAGCACTCTCAAAAAATACGCCTCGCCCATAGATGGATTAACCATGTGAACACGACCAATTGCCTTACCCATCTTTCGAAAGTCCCATTTTTTTTCTTCCTCTTTCCAGACAAATTTACTTGGGATTTCAATGTAACTTAGTTCACGTGCCACAACTTCGTTTCGGTTCAGTTCCATCCATTTTAGAAACATTGTGGCAGCCACCGTTGGTTTGTCGAACACATTTTGAATATTTTCTTTTGGACCATATACAACACTTTGCTCACCGGGCAAATGAAATGGAAGCCTTATAACTGGAGGGTATCTATAATGCACTTCATTTTTAAATATTCTCCACGAAGCTTCACATGCTGAAAGGAACCTACAATCAAAATGTTTTTTGATTTCATCTCTTTGCATCACTTCTTCACCTTCTCCATTATCTTCGACAAAAGCAACTTTAGCCATATCAGGTCCTTTATTAATGTATTTAAATAAATACTTAATTGAAGCGGCCTGGTTACACCATTCAACATTGATATGAGCTTGGTAACGCCTTAAAAGTTTTGCATTATAAGGGACCACATGTCTATTGTCTAACGTAGCAGTTCCTTTTTCAACAAATATCCCTGACTCTCTTCTTCTATAAACCGGATATCCATTTGAATCTAAAGTTGAAGCAGGAGAAAACTTCTTTGGAAATTTCTTGGAGCACTTACCGTCAAGCATGCACGGACAGTTCGGATATTCACGCCCACATGGTCCATGCATCATAAAGTCACTCACAAGACTAAACAACTCCGGATCAAGATTCTTATCAGGGATTTCAGCCGAAACAAAACGATCAACGTGTTCAATTGTGGGTAGCTTACTGGCTTCTTTAAGAAACAAACAGATATGAGCATGGGGCAGTCCACGTTTTTGGAACTCTATAGTATAGACAGCTGAAACATAAAGTAAAACAATATAATAAAACATGTTACTATTTAGAAACAACAAATAAGAATTGTATTAGTATAAATGAATAAAGATGCTAATATATGAATATATATTGGAGGTTTTTTTTTTGGTAATCAATTTTACCTGCTGAAGTTTTGCCCAATAGTGCTTTTTCACGTAAATCTTTCATGATTGAGTCTAGCTTAACTTTGAATAGTCTAGCTAAAATATCTGGCCTGTCTTCTGGATTTGTCTTCTTGTCTTTAAGAAACCGTCTAATTTCAGGCCATTTTGGATTGCATGTGATGGTAATAAAAAAAATCAGGGTATCCATGCCTTTTACAAATAGCCATTGCATCAAGATAATTTTCCCTCATGTAGCGTGCACCACCAGTAAAAGAAGAGGGTAAAATCACAGGTGTCCCTACTTTTGCCAAGTCAGTAGGTCCATTTTGGTTCAACGTTTGAAGATTAGTATAAGTTTCACACCTAAGTTTACTTTGCTGGAAACGGACATAAAATAAGCGCTCACTCTCAATCATTGTATAAACGTCAACCAAAAACTGTTGAAGAAGCCGCCTAGCATTCAAAATCAATGAGAACTTACCAACTCTGTCCTGAATATGATATGCAAAATACTCTCTCATTGAACACTTTGAATCCACCTTCTTTTTAGATTTCCTCTCTTCCCTATGTGGTATATCAACCCTATAACAATCTTCTCCAAAGGGAATAAGCAATGGATACTGCAAGGCTAGATACGACGGATGAAGTTCAGATATACGCTGAAGTCCCTCTGATCTTGATTCGACGACAATATCTCTATTGTCAAGCTGCTCATCATTGTCTGAAAAAATAAGAGCAGCGATTTCTGACGAAGTTGGTAGGTTGTATGTTCGGCCATCTTTAGTTCTCCTACCAATAAGACGCAACTTAAGGGTAACTTCTGGATTTTCATGGAATCGATCCCGTACACTCCTATAACTTTTCACAAGCGCATTATTTGAGTCTAACATCGACTTCAGGTACTGAATGATTTCAATGTCAAGGAGGTCAGAAATATCCTTACACTTTTCCTTTTCCTTACTGAAAAGAATTGAAAAAAAAAAATTAATACATTAAAATTTATATACAGGGCTAAAAAAAAGTAGAATAAAATTTGTAGAATATTACCTATAAATGTTTTTTCGGTTTGAAACTTCATTTTCAGTGTCATATATATATAACTGCGAAAACTTCGGTTTCGAACCATCATAAGGAAGAAGACCACCCATCGTGTGATAATTCTCACCACTTATTCTATATATGAAGGGAGCCTTTCCACTATTGATATTTGAATCAACCTTCCCTCCCATTGAAGTAAAACAAAACATAGAATTGAAGCGGCGAATGTGCTTTAAGAAATATTTGCTCTTTAATTCTATGTTCTTGAAAAGGTTCTGATAATCTGAATTGCTCTCTTTGAAATCTGGAAGTTGTACCTTTCCATAACCACAACATAGCAAATAGGTTGTTTTTCCACAAACATTTACGCTTCTAATAGCTTCTGACCTCCACAACTTTGCATTACACATTTGACATACAACGGTTTGATCACCATGATCCAGATAATCTTGCAAACAGAATAAATAAAATAAAATTAACTTATAACAAAAAAAAAAAGGCTTTTAAATGTTTTGTAAATTTAATATTTACCTTTAGAGACACCCTTAAATTGCAAGCCTTCAATTGTTTGAGGTTCCACATTTTCTTCGTCAGATAAACTAACCATTCGGACAGGTGAGATGCAACGTCGATTATTCCTTGATGTATTAATCGGTTCTCTTTGAGCAGAAGATGATGCAAGTGAGACCGTATTAACATCAGTAAGTCCACCTGTAATTAATAATAACATTTAAAAGTTAGTATTAATAAGATTCAGAAATTCATTACATTAATCGACACAAAGCAAATTGTACCAGATGGGGTTGGATAAGTAGGAGTTCTTAGCGTGTCATCATTTGAACACTCATGTGCAACAGTGGGTTGTTTTCGAGGTCTACCAACAGAACCAACTTTACGTCTTTTTGAATCTAGTTGTGCTTTTCTAACGTTTCGTAACTCTGTAGATTTTTGTCTTTGGACTTCAGCCACGGAAACTATGGATAAAAATAATATCAGGTTGTATATTCAATAAACGTTTAATGTTAAAATAAAGGACTAATGTAAAAATAAAACGTGTATAACATAGTATTATGATACCGTTTGTAATATTGGACAAAGGAGTTCTTTGTGTGGAACCTAATAATACATAATCAAATAACAAAGAGAAAGTGTTAGAGTAAAAAATTTGTCATCAATTTAAAAAGTAAAGGTATCGAATATTTAAATGGCATACAAATTTATTACCAGAGAAGGATGCATTAAATGGGTTGTTGAAGGTTGATCTAAAGGATGGCATATCGATTGAAACTAAAGTACTTCTGGATGTTGATGAGTTTGAATTTTGACATTGATTAGCATTGAGTCTCATAGAATCCATTTGTAGTTTTCTGGATTTTGGACACTCCGTTGCAATATATTTATTGACTTCAATCGTAGAAACAACGTATGAAATAGTATTAGTTTTTATAATGAAATCAATAAGAAAATAGGATATTCGTATACAGTGAAACATGTAGTTTAAATAAATAAAAATAACATTTGATAAATTAAACAAATGATTTTGTTGCAATTGTCCTATAAAAAAAGACGAACAAATAAAATTTACTTAAATTGTAAATGTGGAATGGTAGTTAAGACTGTATAGAAATACTTAAAAGTAGAAAGTGTTATTCGTTGATTTACCTGGTGTAGAAACATTCAATGTACTTTGGAAAGATGAGCTTTGATGAATATAATGGTTGGAAGTTTCAACGGAGTAACGATTAAATATTGTAGTTGGCGGCACATTTTGAATTCCATTATTATGATTGTTTACCTTGCATCTCTTTGCATCCAGTTGTAATTTTCTATATCTACGACACTCGGCCGCGTGCCTAACTTTTTCTTCATGGGAGATAACTATGAAGAATTACGTATTAGTTACATAAGTAAACGATAATATAAATAAAGACATATATAACTACGAAATAAGTGTACCGTTTGAGATATTAGATAATGGCGTTCGTTTGTCATCACCTTATAAAAAATCGAAAAATTAGATGACAAATTAAAAATAATAAAATTATAAATACATTGTATATTTATGCCAAAAAAATTACCATTCGAACTGTTAGAGAGTCTTTTACGTCCCATTTCAACTAAAAGGATGCAATTCTACATAAAATGCATTATAAGAGTTTAACAAAATATAAACAAACTTAAAATTATGGATGATAGGTTTATATATATATAAACATTCAACGATACATAATACTTATCTAACAATATATTATAAATCAACATAAAGTACGAATCATCATGTTATGCGAAAATATGTAATATTGAAATTAAAGAATTACATACCTTCATCTTCTTTGATGGAACAGTAGAGAAAAAACATGTAGATAAACATGTTCTACGAAAACATGTAATATTGAAATAAAAGAATTACTTACCTTCAACTTGTTTGGTAGAAAGTAGAGAAAATATAAAAAAGCAAAGATGAACTCTTGAATATTTGAGTCTTCTGATTTGTCTGTAAGACTGAATGGATTCGTTTATATGAAAGGTGTTGGTTTGATTTATAGTAGTAGGGTTTTATAGATTTTTAAAAACAGAAAAATTCTAGTCAAAACTGTTTTAATATGGTTAATTACTTACCATATTTAAATGAATTTCAATATTTGAATTTTTTGGTGGAATTACGTTCAAATTTTTCGAAAATTTTAATATATGGACATGTATAGGTTTTTATTTTTAGCAAGTGTGTAATTACAAAGATTTTGTAATTAAAAATGTTTATTAATAAGCTTAAATACTTACCATTATTAAAGAAATAGTATTTGAATTTTAAAGAAAACGAAAAAGTCAACTTAATTATTATTAGTATTTATTATGTTTTTTTTATTAAGTATGTAATTAGAATACAATTGTTTAAAGTAACTGTACTATAGCAACTTTGTAATTTTAACATAATCTTTAGTTATAATACTTAGAATTTTATATTAAACTAACTAAAAAAAACGTTTTTTAAAAAAGTAATATAATTAAGTATTACTCATATTTTGTTGAATAATTTTATGGAATGTATTAGAACTTTATGTTTGATAAATTGTTTGAAAAAATATAAATATGATAAAAAAATGTTAATTATATATAGGTGGACCTATGAATAATGTTATGATTCTTATAGATAATTCAACGTAACGTATAAATAATTAAAATTTATTCAACAACGAACAATTATTTGCCAAAGGTAAGGAAAAAAACATAAATGTTCAAACCAACAACTAATTCAAATGAAAAATAGTAGCAAACATCAAACAAACCATAATAAAAACCAAATTGTTTCAAACCATAAACAAACATTCAGAAAAAATCCCCAAAAAATAGCAAACAAACGGATAAATGTTCTTATTTTTCAAGCTTTGGGATCAACAGGGGGATCTCAACTGATTTGTCGGTGCAAACTTTCTTATCACCCTTACGCACTTTGGTAGTAGACTCACTTGCATCATCTTCTAGACCGTAAACTTTGTCGAGGCTACGCTTCACTTCCTGCTCGTCATGGACCAGACTAACTCTGCAAGATGATTCTGGAGTGTTGTTATCTCCAACAGAATCCTACAAAAGTAAATGAAACGTTTAATGTTTGATAATAGTAGCAATTTAAATTAAATTGCGGGAGTGATTTAATAGGTGAAAAGAACCTTAAGAGAGACTGCATTTTGTGTAGACGATTCAACTCCATCCAAGCTTTCAAATCCAGGTTGATCCACCTAAAAACATTAAAGGATTTGTATGTGTCACATTATATAGTAAAACAATAATAAATTTTTATAAAAGCAACCTATAAAGGAATATAGGATGGGAATAAAAAACCTGAATATCGGAGAACTTTTGTTCTAGTGAAGAAAGTATCGATGACTCATTTGTAAACTTGCGTATACTATATCCGTCTAGGTGCTTGTCAATATTGAATTGACCCACTTTTATTTTGAACGCAAACTTTTTGTCTTCAAGATCACGAAATTCAGTTGGAGTTGTTTTTTCTTCACCAGAAACCTTAATAACAAATGACATAAATAATATAAAGCAAAATAACTAATTTGTTTTGGACAGAGTGTAAACAACTTACTTGCTTAGATTTTTCTAAAAGTTGCATTGCTGACATTCCCAGCAATTTCTTTGCTTCACGATCAAATAAAGTAAGGGATGTAATACCAGTAAAATCCTGAACCCTTAAAGGTACTCTGAACCTACATTTACAAATTACAAAATATTATTAAACAAATTTAATACTGTTTTACTTTAAGATGTACATATTTAAGATAAAGCATACACTGGATCAGCAGAGACGATGTGCTTTGGACATTCTCTATTGGGGCAAACTAACACCTGTTTAAACGAAGTAACATCTGTTTCTTCATTATCATCAGGTAAACTTAAGGTCGGCTCCACCTTGTGATTACAGTGCTCACATCCCAAATAATACCACTCATCTTTATCATCGACACCCTTAATGGTTCCAAGAACAATGACCTGTTTGTTCACCTACAAAAGAAACAGGAATTGGTTAAAAATGAATTTTAAAAAAAACTTGTATATAATGATATGATAAATCAATTGAATCTTACCTCTGTTATCAACGGAAGATCACGAATAGTGCTGAAAGGGGTTTTATTCAAGAACTCATCATTAATATTCATACTACCAGACGATCCAAGAGATCGTTGCACAGACGATGATTCCGTAGATAAAAACTTTTCAATATAACTATAAGAATAAAAAAATTAATATAACATCTATATAATAAGTCAAATATTTAGATATATGTAAATAATTACAGGATAATTTAAACATATCACCTTTTCTTAAAAGCACGAATATCGTCAATATCTTCGTTGATAAACAGGCGAGTTATATTGAACCCATTTTGCAAACTTGCATTACCTAAAAAAAATAAAAAAGCAAGCGTTATTTTTTTTTAAAAAAGTAAAAAAAATGTCAAACGTAATACAAATTGCAAGAAATAACAAACCTTTATAATTGGTAAAGCTACCAAACTGAACAATAAGAACTACATGGACTTCAGCTTCGTTCTGCTTGATGTACTCAAACATCTGCTCACTATATTCATCCCACAAAGAACATGACATTTTTACCCCACTACATACAATACATTTTTTATTAGAGCATGCATAAATTCCAAACATTTCTTCCAAAGTATTAATCGTACAAATGAGAAATGAATATATCATGAAAGATTATGAGATAATAAATTATGAATGGGAAAAATGAAACACATACTCTAGATCAATCAAGAGTAGGTTCATTTTCATTTTCAATCCAGCTTTTGTTTCGATAGGCTCGGGTGGACTCCATTCTTCAACAAAGCCAATGAAATCTAAAATATTTAAAATGTTATCTCAACTAATAAATAAGAAGACAAATTAAAAGAATAAAAATATATAAAAGATTAAGGCTTCGAAAACTACCAATCCTTTGTTCTTGCGAAAGGTTACCAGACTTAATAGACTCAAAAGAAGAGAAATTAAAACCATATTGGCTACCATCAAATCTGTTACACTTTGTAAGATTTGTTTCAAAAGTAAAAGATAATATGTCATTTTTAGAAAAGTGTTTAACAGATTTGTTATCCGCTAGTTGTGGTCTATAGATATAATATGATTCATTTTCACGTAGAAATTTTTCATGCTTCTTCATGTATCTATTCCACACAATCGCTTGCATTTTAGAACCCTGCGTAAAAAAATGTAATTAGAAGACATTATTTGACCAGAAAATATTAAATGGAGTTTTGGTAACATATATGTGACAAATGAATTGATGATATAAAATCTAACCTGTTCATCCATAACAACCATATCAATGGCAAGAGTTTCACCTGGTGTCTTTCGATTTGCTCTCTTCCAAAGCCTAAGTACCTTAACTTTGATTGTGTAATTACTCAGCCGCCATGTTATGTCATTCAAAAATGTTACATTATTTGGATCCATCTGCCTGCACGTGTGTAATAGTTATCACAAATAACTGCGAACAAAAATATGTTAGTACTCGTGTGATATATAAATAAAAATGTAAGAACCTAAAGTAGTATATACTACCTGCGAAATGTAGAAGAAAAAAACTGAATTAAGTTCGAAAAATTTCTACATGTATATATAATTTGGTATACCAATTATAAATAAGGAAGAAATGTTTAATTTTTGGTATTGATTATATAAATAGAAACAAAATATGAAATGCCAATCTAATTGATTAAGTTTAAAGGTTTCCATAATACATTTTCAATCAAACTAAATGGTCAAAGTTTCCGAAATTATGAAAATAAAAGTTATTTATTAAATCTTATTGTAAAAAATTCAAAGACTAATTTTTTGTCTATACAAAAATCTTGCTTGTCAAATTAAAACTTTTTTAATTTGTAAATTATTAATTACTTGTGATTTTAAAATAAAGAGAAAACGTTTAGTTTTGTTTTAAAATTGTACTGGATAAATTTAACATTTTCAAATAAAACGGTTGACTTTGTTAATAAGCATTCAACAGGTAAAAACACACCAATGTATGTAACCACTAACAGTTAATCACAATACAAAAAACAACCAAACTAAGGTGGTAACAGTTACACAGCAACACAATTTTAAGAGGAAAAAGTCAACGGCATAAATTTGGATGTAAAAAAAGATAAATTATAGGTTGATTGAAAGCATAAAAAGTAGTCAAATTATACATTGTTAATTGATTGTCTTTCCAAAAATCTTGTTTCTCAAGATAAAACGGTTTGATTATGAAAATTATTAATTACTTGTGAGTTAAAAATATTAAAAAACGTTATAATTTTTTTTTAAAATGTTATTCCAAAAATTTAATATTTTCAAAGAAAACGTTTGATTTTGTTAATAAGCATTCATATGTGTTTAAAAAAAAAGAATATCATAAATCTATTTCTCGTTAGACATATCAACAGGTATAACAAACCAATCTATGTAACCAATAACAGTTAATCACAATCCCAAAAACAACCATACTCTAGTGCTAACAGTTACACAGCAACACTATTTGACCAGAAAAAAGTCAACGCCATAAATTAGGATATTTAAAGACAAATCGAATATAGGTTGATTGAAACCATAAAAAGTAGTCAATTACACATCGTTAATTGATTGGCTTTCCATAAATCTTCTTTGTCAACATAAAACGGTTTGACTTTGAAAATTATTAATTAATTATTTTTTTAAAATATTAAAAAACATGTATAAGTCTATACAAATGGAAAGTATTAAAACTTGGGACTTTTTCAAAAAAAAAGTCAAAGTTACGAAATATTAGAATGTTAATAATGAGAATGACAAAACTTAATGTAATGTAATTTACCAATTTTAAGTTTTAATATAAAATTTTTAAAAAGTCAATTTGTAAAAAGTCAACCACTGTATTGTTTCAAAAACCATAAGACTGATATATTTTTGAAAATTATTAATTAATTATGTTTTTAAAATATTAAAAAACATGTATAAGTTTATAAAAATGGAAAGTATTAAAACTTGGGACTTTTTCAAAAAAAAAGTCAAAGTTACTAAAATTTAGAATGTTAATAATGAGAATGACAAAACTTAATGTAATGTAATTTACCAAATTTAAGTTTTAATAAACAATTTTTAAAAAGTCAATTTGTAAAAAGTCAACCACTGTATTGTTTCAAAAACCATAAGACTGATATATTTTTGAAAATTATTAATTAATTATGTTTTTTAAATATTAAAAAACATGTATAAGTTTTTAAAAATGGAAAGTATTAAAACTTGGGACTTTTTTTAAAAAAAAGTCAAAGTTATTAAAATTTAGAATGTTAATAATGAGAATGACAAAACTTAATGTAATGTAATTTACCAAATTTAAGTTTTAATAAACAATTTTTAAAAAGTCAATTTGTAAAATCTATAGTTGTCTAAAATTTAATTCTAATTATGGCAAATAAATCATATTAACCATATTTACCTATTGCTAAAAAAAACATATTTACCAAATTATTGCTAACTATTAAAACATAGAAGATCATATGTCGTAAATACAAACCATAAGACTGATATATTTTTTCAAAACACATATCAACACAAAAAACAAATCAATGTATGTGACCGCTAATTAATCATCATCCAAAAAACGACCATAACCATAGTGTTAACAGTTACCCACAACCACTGTATTGTTTCAAAAAACACCACGACTTAGGACCAAAAGTATGCGATTTATATCCAAAAAACTACCCACTGAATCCCATCCTAATTACCATCAACCCTAACTACTTTAGAGAGCTTGAACAGACCTCGTTTTTCAAACCAACGGAAATGCACCTGATCACCAGCCTGCAAATCATTGTCAGCAACAAAGACAGACATACCTTTGATGTAAAAACGCTTACTCGATCCCCTGTCTTCAATACCTACAGAGACACCCCAGCTATTTTGCTCAGCATCCTTAATTGTCAATGAGCGCGGCCTGTTCAAGCCGTTGGCCTTCGCCCATTGTGTCTTCATCCGCTAAAACAAATAATCATACATGAAATTTGTTATAAAACGGTTTATTTAGCATCAAAATGATTATAACAGATTGCTTAAACATATAATACTTACAAAATGCCTGTCAACAACAAAAACAACTGGAACGGCCCAATCTTCTATATCGTCAACATCTTCATCCGATCCAGATTCATCATCATCAGTTTCCATATCATCATCATCTGAATACTCTTCTCCATCATCATCATCAGAAACCACAGCTATTTCCTCCTGATTAATTTGGTCATCCTCGGGCTGTTCAACGTCCTCCCACAACTCCGGAGGCAGGGTCAGCTTGTTTTTTTCAAAGATGGACAACTCCAATGTTTTCTGTTAATTTTACAATGAAACACATGAAAGGTGTACAAATTAATGATATAAATCTCAAACAAAATTAATGATATTTTTTGAAATTTCAAATCGACAAACAAACCTCGTTGTAAATTTGAAACACCATCAGATGATCCGCTGTTATGTTAAACCTCTGTTTCATGTACGGCCATCCCTGGGTAATGAAAATCTCATGACCATCGTATTCAAGTTGGATCTGGAAAACATGGCCTGCAAAGAAGATGAATTTCCAGCATACTGTTATGATTTTGAACATCAAAATTTTAAAAAGTCTTATTATCTAACAATATATTATATACATGATATTACCTGGAAATGAGCTAACCATGACTGGTTCCATAGGAGGGTTTCGATTGTACAAACCATGATGAACGAAGGCACTTATATGCTGGAAAGTTGAAAAACAATGTTGAAACATTAGTACATATTAATGTATTTAAGGCGTTATGTCATGTTTATATACACATCATTTAAAAAACATACCAGCCGATTCAGATCAGTGAGCGGGTCATCAAGTTTGCAGTAGAAATACTTGCCCGGTGCAGCTATGGCATCCTGATGGAAAGTATACATATTAAAACAGTTGAGCATTTCTTCGTACTCAAACACAAAGTGACAACCACTTGGGTAGTTTAGCGTTGTAATCATGTGCTTCCACCCATTGTAAAAAAACCACTTCCCAGCGATATTCATCACTTTAACTTCGAATGATCTCTGATCCAACGTATGAATTCTGGTCATGCCAGTAGGGAATCCATACTTAGAAATCCATTCCTTATAATCTCCGGGCAACGCCTACAAATCAATACAAAAAACAGTTGATTATAAACTAATCTCTTGGATTTTCAGTTAATAAACATTATACATCCGAATAATGTACAGTGATCAATGAAAATATTCTAACAACCAACAGAGTTTTAACGCATAAGAAAGGTCGCTTACCATACACACACGTTCTCTGCCCTCTGATTTAACCCAAAATCCATAAACCATTCTGAGACGACCTTTAGAGCAACTGTATTATCAGTAAAAACATATTAAAACATGATATCATATAACTGAAATTGAATCATTTGATGAATACATAAGTGCCAAATCTGTATTTTATTAAAACCTATTAAATTTTGAAAACAGATTAATTTTTGAAAAATCCCAAATTGAAAACTTTATATAATCGAGTCATATTTTTTGATGTTCATACAAACTTGATTCAAAAAAAACAACAATCTAATCTTCGGAAAACAAAAGTTTGACCTAACATCATCTATTTACATCAAAAATAAAACACTGTGTTAGTCCATCAAAATCCATTCAAGAACCCTAATCAAACAATCAAGAAACCTAATCAAACACTGTTTGAGCACAACAAAATCCATTCAATAACCTTATCAAAAAATCAACAAACCTAATCAAACAATCAAGAACCCTAATTAAGGGCAAACGAAGGTTTTCTTTGTCGTAACATAAACACAACAATGGAAACATAAATAATCAAATCAAAACAGTGAAAAAAAAACAATCAATCGACAAAGAGATTAGAAAAAAACGAAAAAAAACACAGTTACAATGAGGGATAAACATGGATTGATTAAAATAAGAATGAAAGAGAGGTTACCTTTGATTGGAGATGAAAGATTGGGTCGATCGCCGGTAATGGCTGTGATTAGGGTTTGGAAGTGTTTCTTTGAGGAGGAGGCGATGATATGCTGTTGCTTATGTCCGTGTTTTTTTTTGGGGGTTTTATATTTTCTTTTTTTTTTTTTTTTTAAATCAAAAAGTTTATTAAATCCCACAATGAGACACTTGGCACAATATGATTGGCTCCACAATTGAGGATGAATGTGGGAGTGCCAAGTGTACTCATGGACTTTTGTTTATTAGGTATATAGAAGATTTTATAATTTGATTTATTGACACTGTTATATTTAGAGGTTACATTTACAGGTAGTATTTTACGGTTTTACCCCAATAGGTTCAAAAGGGAATAAATTGCTCAAATTCCTCATTACATGTACATATTTTTACACAAATGTATATTTTTAATACTCCTAAAAGAAATATTACTCATGGAAATATTATGTGTTTGTTTACAGTCATATAATCTAACTCCTTTAGCAATGCTTTTGAAGTACACTTTGTGATCTTCTTTTTGGATTAGCAATATTGCGAGTGAAGAAGGACATGTTATCTCCTCGAAAGGCGAAAAGAGACTCAGTTAAAATACATGCAAAATACTTGTGTCTGATACAATGTATCATGTTCCTACCGCGTATTGTCGACTCTGGCACAACGCGTGAGTTACCAACTATAATATATAAATGTGAGTCCAATTAAGTTTGATGCACAGGGTAATGACTCTTAACGCACAAATTTTAAATAATGTGTAAAACTCATACTCAAGTCAATTTTGTATAAAGCCATTTTCACATTTTGATAACAAAAGTCTGTAGGATCGACTTTCGGGTCACCCGACAATCACGAGCTTGACTAATCAGAGTGCAGAATCCTCTGAAAAGGTTTGGACAAGCAAAACGACAATGAAACAATGATGAACAAGGTATCAACACACACAAAATAAGGTAAAAGGTTGTATTGATTAATAAAAAACAGAGCACGTGTGTTTACAAGACCAATCTCAGACCTCCAGACCTTGGGAAGGGTGTTTTGGGAATGTGTGATGCGACAACTTATGATTAGGGCAATGATTGGATGCTTTTATACCCTTGCTACTCGTGCAGAGCTCAGCATACGAGTAGGAAAGCTATACCACATGAACAACAAGCGAGTAGCTAGCTATCCATATGAAAAACAGGCGATTTGCTCTGCTAATCGCCTCTAAGAAAGCTACTCGCACATATCATTCCATTCAGCCCAAAATACTTCCAAACACACCCAAACACCCTAAATGCTAACCAAACATCACCTATACTAGGCTAGGTGTAACACCCCAACCGATGGCGGAAACATCGAGGTGCCACGTAGTGATGATTGCTCAATAACTCATGGTACTAAATGAAAGTTGAATAATATTAAATGATTTACAATCTATCTTACAAGTAATGATTACAAAAGCTTGATTAATATAAACTAGGTCCAAAACTCCTACGTGTTCCAAGCCTTGTACAACTTCCAATATTAAATAAAACCTGAAACATGTTATGTTGGAAAGATGGGGGTCAACTATAAATAGTTGGTGAGAATACATAGGTTTTGCATGTATTTGTAAACAATGTGTTGTATAGCAGTGATAGTTGAAATATGATAATGAGTAATGTAAGAATATGAGTCCGACATGTAACAATGTGTCTTTTGTACAATCAAACCTTGTGTCAACTGAGACCTAACTCGCAAGTTAGTAAGAGTGTAACTGTTTTCGATCATCCCTGAATTTATGCAGGGGATGGGTTTGTCAGACCTATAGCGCTATAATCTAAACAGGCGGCTTGATCAATGTTAATGATTGTACTGTGTCTTTTTGTTACAGTCAAAATGAATCCACAAGTTTCAACATAATGAGAATGAGTAATTGCTATTGTATCAAAAAATTTTAAACATGTTTCACCCCAAAAATGTAAAACAGTAAAAAGGGGCTATGTAAACTCACCTTAGCACAAGTGTTGAATCCTTTGAAATAGTCTAAATGTGGCACAAACGATCCCAAGTATTACCCTAAGTTCAAGGCAATAAAATAAGTGCTAGGAACTTAAGGGTCTAAGTTTTCTAGTCTATAGGCATTCTGGGCTTCTAATTGGGGATTGACGATCGTTTATTAATTAATTGAAATGGTCGTTAATTAAATAAAAGAAGAAATTTATAAAATAAATCAATAAAAGAAATTTTGTAAAATCTTGGTCAAAGGTTGTTGTACCAAAATAATAATGTGTGAAAATAATTTTCCTAAAATTATTTCCCTAATTAGAGTTTATATAATGAATTTTACGTATTAACCTAAACATGGTAATAATATTTAAAAATATTAAATTATACAAATTTCAGAAAATAAAATTATATTTTTGAACTAAATTGATGAAAATAACCTATGTGAAATTTTGGTGCAGAAATGATGAAAATTGGATTTAGTATGTATTTAATACGACTAAAATAAATTTTATTGTTTAAAAATAATTAATTATTATATTTCTAAAAATAAGATTTAGTTTACAAATGTTATTAGGTTATAAGTATGAAATAATTTTTGTGGAATTCTATAAAGCCGTTTAGTTAAGTTTTTAGAATTTATATGTTATTTTAGTTTAATTTAGAAATAAATATTATATATATTAAATTAAATAATTTTCGAAAATAAAAGTTTGTAAAATAAAGATTCTGATTTATATAAGAGTAATGTAATTTTGTAGAGTTTATAAACCTCATTTAGTATTTTAAACATGATTTAAGAATTATATATATATAAAGGATATATATAGAAAAAAATAATAATGGGGTTTTGTGTGGGTTTCAAACCTAGGCCTGAGGCCGGTTCAACCTTAATAAATCCTTACATCACCAACTGGACTACAAGTCATTTTGGTGTATGTTTTGTTTTCGAATTCTTTTAAACATAAATGAGTATATGTCATCTTCCCCAATCAAATGCATGTGGGAGGATCGAATTGACAAAAACAATAAAGTTGATCAAACAAGTCTACTAATTCAAGTGCGGAATATTTGAATCAGTTACAATATGATAATAATATCAAGAAAACGCAGAAATCATCTTCAAATCATTCATTTCATTAATTATCAAACTCAATTACACGTTAAAATGATGTTTATAATCAATTACAGGCGTGAACAAAGTTGACTCAAAACCCTAGGGAGAACACTAGACTGGAGGGAAAACAAAATGTCAAAAGTTTCATTTCAAAAATGAACTTGGCCTTATATAGGCCTGCACATTCGCCCATATAGTATGGTCGAATGTGCAGGTTCGACCAATCACACTGGTCGAACCAAGCAATACATAAAAATCTATTTCTACCTTCGACCTCCAGTTCTCCTTTGCACTCTTGAGCTTCCTTCGACCGTTCAAAAACTCTTCTTCGACCATATAAATCTTCCTTCGACCGTTCGACTAAACACAAAAACATATGTTAAATGTAATCCAAAGCATTAGTCGCACAAAATGCATCTACAATGCCCTATGAACCCTAGATTCCTTAATCGAAACAATTGGCAAACGATAACCCCATAATTCATGGGGTTATTGGTCGGCTCATAACCAGGAACTGAATTGTACAAACAATTGATACTTACAGATACGAATCAACACAGAATGTCGAGTCAAACCAGAAAGTCAAGTCGCCTTATATCACATAATTAATCACGAAGAACAGAAGAAATTGAGAGTGAGAGTTTCGGTGTGTTCTGGTTGTGAATGATAGTTCAATTTATAGTGATGAGGTCCAGGATGATAATTTGGAAAGTTTTTAATTCGATGACTAAATGCTTGGTCAAACAGAGTTTGAATTGAGCTGTAATCTTTCAATCACATGAATGCCTTTGACTCGTTGCATGATTCTCGTTCCATCACAATTAAAACATTACCAAAAATGGTTCGAATACGCGCATTTTTTAGAAGACATGAGTTGCTTAGCTTAGTGGTATCTGAACATCTCCGATTTATTTTAAATTATTTGTTATTTGAGGATGCAATTGTGTGTCTTCCATTTTTGGCTTTGGAGTGTTGTCTAGGTGAAGATGACTTCGCCATTGCACCCGTAGTTTTGATGCAAGGTCAAAGACATAAATGTCTCAACTGTACCCCAAGTAAACATCATTTATATGTTGTTTATTCCTATCATGGCAGTTTTAAGTGGTATGCGTGAGTGGTGTTCGTGATAGCGGCTTTCTGAGTCATGCCATCGATTTGTACCTTAGATGTGAGTAGCATACTTCTTGTAGTCTTTCCCCATGATTTTTCATAAATCAATCACCAAAAAAGGGTGGTATGTATCGATGAAATATTGAATTATGTGTTTTACTTTTCATTTACTGCGTGCACAGACAGAAGTTAGAATATCATGTGAGATTTTGATTTATCTTTCAAAAAAAAAAAAAAATGTGAGATTTTGATTCATGTGATGTTTAAAGCATTAATTAAATTTGATAAAGTTATTTCATTTTATTTACATAGTATGTCACTTGCCATTTTATCTTGTGTTCTACCCGTGAAGTTCACGGGTCTCTAACCTAGTTTTAATATATAGCAGTAATACAAAACAGTTTTGCACATGGTGCAAGTCAAATTCATTTTATTAAAAAACTTTTGAAGTCTAGACATAAAATAATGACCCTTCAAATTATTATGGAATTTTAAGAAATGGTGATTTTTTATTAGCCAATTAGCCAAACATATCAATTTTTATAATTATTGCACCATTTTCAGTTCTATATCCGGTCCGACTAGTGAACCGGTAAGGACACTGGTTCAACGTCCGCTTCGGCATGAAAACATTGCTTAAAAGACTTAAGAATAAGGAGCACATATTTCGCGGTTGGACCTAGGCACCTAAATTTTCAGGCCTACAATTTCCCAAGCAACTAAGCAACTGCTCTCTCAGGACATTGTGGTCGGAGTTTTGTAACTGTGGGAGAATATCGGAGACAGGGCTGGGAAGATATTTGCATTAGGTTTCATGGGGTCTCAGACAAGGAGAAAATCACTCATACGTATATCCTTACACTTCTAATAAAAATATGATTTATACTATTATTAGTATTGGCCTACAATCCGTAAGTCACGCCCACTTACCTAGTTTCATGTTTAACATTTAAGCCATCAAGTTGTAATCATCAATCCGGTTCATAAGTGTTTCGCTTATGTATTTATGTTATATTAGGTTAGAGACTCGGGTGTGCACCCGGTACATCCTTGAGTCAAATGAGAAAGTTGTTTTATGAAGGTTGTAATATACAAGTTTTAATTACGTATTACAAATTTTTATGAATTTAGGTTACTTAAAAAATATCATCAAAAAGTTTAATGTTACCCAATAAATGATATATGAATTATACAATGTTTGATTTGATGTCTTTAAAAACAAATATTGAAATGAATATGCAGTCATATTTATTTAAACGTCATACAAATTAAGATGAAATCTGATTTATTATCCTACAAAAATCTGATAAAAAAAAATCCCTGCAGCAGTTTGACATGTTAGCAACAACATATTATAAGATGTTACTACATAACAAACTTTAAATACGAAAAAGGACAATATAAACTTTTCATTATATAATAGAGTAAATTACCAAAACCGTCCCTGTGGTTTTGGCCAATATGTCACTCCAGCCCAAACTTTTACAAATTGCTTGAACAGTCCCTGACTTTTGAAGAAATAAGCCAAAACAGTTCAAAGACTTAACCCATTTAAGTATGTATCGTTAAGTTAGGGGTATTATGGTCAAGTCAAGGGCAAAATTATCTTATTCCACAATTGTCTTCTTCTCCATCTCATCTACAACCATTTTAGCCTTCTATAATGTCCTCATTCTTAGCAACAACTATAATAATAATGATAAGAAATAATAATAATTACAAAATGGGGAAGATGACAATTGGGTAACATTAAACTTTCTTATGTACTATTACAAAATGCTACATGTATTCAAAGACTAACGATAAATCTTTTATCCTACCTACAAAGAAATTATATTAACCATTTTAGGTCGGCTAATGAAGACTGTCGGTGTTTGCGACAATCAAGAATCATAATTTTAATGATTTAGCCAAGGCACACTCAGTTCACTTTGTAATTTTAAAACCTCAAGACCTGCGCATTCAGATCGGTCAAATTTAAAGCACAAAAAGGAAACTATCCAATATTGTTTTCAATACAAAGATCATTGGATAAAAAATTAGAGCTAAGATCAAAATGAGACGGCTGTTGCGAGGTAGAGTAGCATCATTGCATTCGATAACAATTATTGCAACTATACTATAATTTTTTTTTACTCATAATCAATATATTGGCGATTTGTTTATAACCAATGTAAAAACTAATTTAACCAAAACTTGTGTTGTCTATCTTGTAACCCAACCCATCCTATTATTGCTCTCATATACAAGAAAGGTCTACTACAGCCAGAACTCCAATAAAACCCTAGAACATCAACAATTATTGAAGGTGAACAAACGTCGGAGCGATTTTCTTCCCACCCAGCTACTATTGCCACCGGCCGCAACTTATTATCATTGGGATAAACTCCAGCAACCATAGAAGAGAGACTCTAGCTGCAATTCAATTAACCCAATTACAGTTTAAATGACAAACATAATGTAATAAGAAGCAAAAAAAAAAAAAAAAAAAAAAAAAAAAATTCAAATATGATTACTATATGAAATGTAACCTTTTAAAAGATACACTACAAGAAATTGGGATGTTTACCCACACATAATTTACCTACACATGTAAATTAGTGGGTAAATGCCTACACATGTTATTATATGTGTGGATAATGGTTGATGATGTTTTTTTTCATAATGACTAACACTTAATATGTGTTGGTGCTTTTACCCACATTTGGTGTTGGTGGGAAAATTTCCCACAAAAACTTACAATCAGTTAAATGATACATTACTTACACATGTGGAAAATTTTTGTTATGTGTAGGTAAATTATCTACATATGTGTAAAGAACTGATATATGTGTGAGTAATTGATTATTTTACCAACACATAATACATGTAAATAAATATGTAGCTATGCTAAGTAAATAAACTTTTAATTTTATTTTAAAAAAATGACGCGGCAAAATAAATAGCTACACATATTAAAAAATTGTACAATACATGTGGATATTGGATACATGAGTAAGTAAATAGTTTTTTATTTTAGTTTTCTGAAAATGACGTGACAAAATAAATAGCCACACATATAAAATTATACAATATTTTTATATAATCGATACATAAGTAACTAATCAATTTTTATTTTATTGTTTGAATATGACGTGGCGAAATAATTGCCTACACATATATATATTAAAATGTTAAATATGTGTAGATAATGGAAACATATAATTAAGTAAACATTGGTATGCATTTTTTAAGTTATTTCCCACCCGATGCTCTCAAAATTTTCACCAAATTCATATTTGCCGCCTGATGTGTTACAAAACACATCTTTTTTCCTTATGTATTTTGTATATTATTTGGTCAAGTATTTATTTATTTCGTGTTGTTTTTATTATGTATTTATTTATTTTAGTATTTTATAGGTGTTCGTGAGAAAAGAACTTAAAACAATGAGAAATAATTAAGACGCGAGCACCTGGTGTTCATGGACATTGAAGTGTGGACGAGAAACTTTGGTCGAGCGAAAAACACCCGAGCTAATAATAATAATAATAATAAAAAGAAAACAAAAAAAATATGAATGTCAAATGGTGTATGACACTCGCGGCCCAAAAAAAAATTAATTGAAAAAGTCAAACCCTATGCCTTATTAATATATGTTGGACGGCACAACAATGGGGGAGATATACGAGTATTATCGAAGGCGAGACATATTATTTTCAAAAGAGGGATCTGAACAGCCGCCGGAGGAGTTCGAAACAGCAGCTTTAAATCAAAGTGGATAGGGAGTGAAGGCCAGGAAGGCTCGGGTTCAAGAGTGAAGCTACAGGTTTGACTATAGTAAATTTTAGTTTTCATATTTATTTACTTTGTGTTCATGAATATTGAGACCATGACTATGTTTTATTTTGAACCTATGTTTTTATCGATTTCCATGATTATGAGTAGTTAAATCTTGAACCGCTACCTAGGTCGTATTGATGATTATTTCGTGACTTGTGACGTGCGGGTTTGGATAATATAATTTTTGGCTTAATGTTTTGGTAAAATATTTTTGCGTTGTTGATAAAAATTCGTATGAATGCTTTTAGTTATCGGTTTGCTTGATTGTTGCTTTGCGTTTTTCTCTAGTTTATTACTTTAGTAGTTTCAAGATCTAGAGTTTTACGTGATTTTCTATAGACTTCGTGTTATAGTGATTTAATCTAGAGGTTTCTTGTCTTAGATAACCCTATTAGCAACATCTCTTGCTATTTTTTTCTCTATATTTTGAGTGTTTGGGTAAATTATTCTTAGTTTTATTTTTGTTACTATACCTTTTTCTTCCATTTTATAATATCACGTTTAAAATGAGACGAAATATGATAAGCCAGCATCATAGTAAGAACCATAGTTTAAAACAAGCGGCCGAGTCGCGCGCCTTGAGGTGAGTGTGACATCCGTCACTTTTTATATTTTTTTATATATAATAGTAATAATAATAAATATAATAATAATATTATTAATAATAATAAAAAAATCAGATTTTATTTAGAAGCATAATATTTTATTTCTTTTGGACCCAAGACATGACATAACCCAACACCTCTAGCCCACTTTGTTCTTTTCTTTAAAGAGTTTCAGAGCCCAGACGATGCCAGCCCAATACACACCCCCTCCTAGTCTGGCCCAAGCCCACATACAAGCCCAACTCCACTTCTGTGTTAAACAAAAAAAAAAAAAAAAAAAAAAAGAAAACGCTCCTCCCTGGGATCGAACCCAGACTCGGAGCCGGATAACCCACACGCCACAACCAACCGGGCTACACCATCACATCTGACCTTATCCCAATACTGATTTTATTTAAACCCACATTACAAACCTTATCCCCTTCCTTTTCCCACTGCTGGTTCGAACGAGACCCAAGAACAAAAAAAAAAAAATTTAAAAACAGTCAACAAGCTGACCATGTAATCAAGCTAAAATCGTGGAACGTTAATTACCCTTTAATGCTTCCATTGACCGGCTAATTAACACGTTTAATCGACCCCAAATCTCGCTTAAATAGAGTTTATTGCTCGGTTTGACTGAGCCTTGGTCAAACCTTCCAAATTGATAATTGAGTGACCACACTATAAATTGAGCATCTTTGGACATTCACAACTCGCCGCCTACTCTCTTCCAACCCCCAATTCTTCTTGTTAATCCTCAGTTCTCGAATTATTGATCGTGCATTTACGTCGGGCATTGACTAAACAATCAAGTATCAATCGTGTTTGTAAGTTTACTTTCTGATATGGGTTTCGTTAATCGGCATGTACACAACGTTTACCCCATGATTAATTGGGTTAATGTGGTGAGAATTGCTTGATTGAGGAATCTAGGGCTCGTATACTTTGAATTGGGGAAGAACACTTCCACAAAAAAACGTATATAATTTTTACGAAACAAAAATATCAACCAACTGATCCACAGATCAGTTGGTTATGCTTGTCATTTAAAAGGAGTGAACCGGCCTGAGGGCTAAGGTTCGAATCCCACAAGTGCCTAAACATTTTTTTTTGTCTCTTTTCATTTATATATTAACTCTTAATTTATTAAAATCGTTTTAAAATACTAAAACTATTTTATAAATCCTACAAAATTTATGTTATGATATTCCAATGATAAACTTTGCTGTCCAATTTTTAGTTTTTCAAAAATCATTTATTTAATATATATAATAAATATTACAATTTATTCAATTAAAATTATAAAATTCTATAAAAATATCAAAACGACTTTGTAAAAGTCCACAAAAATTATTCTAAGTTTATAAATCAATAAACATTTCTGAAATAATTTTTAATTCAGAAAACCCGTTTGTTTAACATTTTTAATCAATTTTTGTTAGTTTTAATCATAAATAATTCATAATAAATTCATTTTACAATATTTTTGTACCAAAATTTTACATAAAATATTTCTACTCATTTGGAACAGAAATACAATTTTTAATTCAAGAATTCTTTAATTTTAATATTTTTAGATATTAAAATCATATTTTGACAATTTGAAATAAATAGATTAAATATTCTATTTTCGAGAAAATAATTTTATAAAAATTATTTTCACACTTAAAACTTTATATTGTGACCATATTTGATTTAAAGTTTACTCAAAGACTTTTTGTTTATTTATTTACCAAATTTCTCTTATTTATTAAACGTTTAATTTATTTACCGAATAAATACCTATCCCCAATTCGAAGCCCTAGAAAATACTTATAGACCAAATAGACTTAGAATTATTTGTTACATTATACATAGGGTGATACTTGGCAACGTTGGATTATACTTATTCAATTACACAAGACTTACCACCTTGCTAAGGTGAGTATTACTTATCCCTTTTTTCGCTTTTGCAACTTTTGGGGTGATTTCATGCACAAGTATACAAACTTTCATATTCATTTACACATACATTTTATTCATTTACAATTCATATACGTGTCTTGTTTATCTTTGTGCTTATGCTTGAACATGAACGTAGCTTACATACAAAATCATACATACAGACGTAACTTATGTTACGGTGCTCATTTAGACATAACTTATGTTATGGTGCTCTTTACATACAGACGTAACTTATGTTACGGTGCTCATTTAGACATAACTTTGTGTTATGGTGCTCTTTTAGACTCACACGTGTTGAGGTGCTCATTATCAATTTCATTGTACAACTTTACATGTGATCTTTGTCTTGTTTGGTTACTTGCGTGTTTACATAATGCCTTGGTGATGCTAGACACATGAATTGTACTACTTTTCAAAACTTATACTATATGTACAAAACTAAGTGGTACTCACCAACATCATATGTTGACAAAACTATTTTCGTGCATGTTTCAGGATAAGCTGCTTGACGCTTCACATAGGACCTTGGACTTAGATTAAATAAATCAATTATCTTATTTTGTTGTACTGTATTCAATTTCACATGTTGTAAAACAGTATTCAATAATCATATATTTACATTTTAGTACCATGAGCTTTTGAGCAATCGTTACTACGTGGCACCTCGATGATTCCGCCATCGGTTGGGGTGTTACAGTGAGGCAGCCAGAAAACGAGTATCGAGACCAAAAATAGTATGATGTTTGTTTTTTTTATGTTTTTGATGAATCTGGTGATGAAATTAGTTAGCAAGCAATGTGATTAATATATAGTCATATAAATATGGAATTATTTTATCAGCATTCTTTCGAATTTCTTACTTTTAAGTGTTACGTGAGGAGAATAGTTCCCTTGCAAATGACATCCGGAAAGAGATGAAGGTAAATTATTTTTTAAGAAAGTCAGAACTTGAATATTCCAATCTTTTTTTTTTCCTAAAATTTGTACTTCCGTCTATTGTAAATGACTTTACAGGCACTGAATAGTAAACTGTTAAAGGTTAAAGACAAAAACACAAAAAGGGACATAAGGAAGGAGCTCAAGATGCTTTCTAAAGAAGAACGCTAGAGACAGCAACTGGTTGTGACAGATGTTATAAAAAATGCAGACGTCGTTTTAACAACTCACACCGGTTCATTGTCAAAAAAATTAGATAGCACTTCATTTGATCTTGTGATAATTGATGAAGCGACTCTGGCACTTTTAACATCAAGATGCTAGTTTAATTTTCTATCTCGATTTTTAGGTGTATTTTTCTTGTATGCAATTCATTAATTTGGTCGCTTATGTTTCTATAACTGTTTTTGTATTTGTTTGTATACATTTAAAAATTATTATTTAAATAAATCGTGGTTATTATCCACACATTTGAATATTTTACCAACACATGAATATATATTATTTCTACACATGTTAAGATTAATGTCTACACATGTTAAGATCAATATCTACACATCCTTTACATTTACCTACACATGATTAGATGCCATGTTGGATGCCACGTCAGCTGCCATGTCATACCTCAATCTAACAAGTTGTTATTCTTTTACCAACACATATATAGTAGTTTTAGCCACACATATATGTGTAGGTATAGCTTGCTATATACCTACACATAATAAATGTGTAGGTAATGATCAATATATACAGTGCTGAGTCTACACATCATAACACTTAATTTATGTGTAGGTAAACATAACTACTAACACATTATATGGTTTTTCCTACACATACTATGTGTGGGTAAATACCCAAATTTCTTGTAGTGATAAGGCAAAAGTCTAAGCAATTGCAAATTACAAATGCAAACTTGCAATATGACAACCTAATTCAGAACTTGCAATCTTATCTTCCCATATGCAATTTGACCTGTTAATATCAAAATACAATATGTGAATCTTAGGTTTTAACGCCAGGTGAAATATCACAATCATCCAAGTATCCAACATCAATTTCACATCTTGCCAAAACCTCTTTAGAGTGTCAAATAAATCGGCTAGTCCATCTTTTATGAGAAATAAACATGTTATCAGTGTAGATTGCAGAGTAAACACGAGTAATATGATCTGTATAAATACCAGCTTGACAACTATTTACTTGATTTACTTCTAAAATGATACCTATATTAGTATATTTGACTTGACTTTAGCGTTTTTTTAGATATTTCACATATGGTCAAAGAATAAAAACTGGTATGTGCCCCAACCTATTGTAAACAAAGGTGAAAGTTTAAAGGAACTACACAAACATATTATCAATAAAAAATTAGCTTAATATTGCTATTTTACCTGTTGGTGGTTAAATCAATATTTCATAGTAACCATTGATTTTTGTGTTTGCAAGCCCATGATGTAACTACAAAAAAATAATTAAAACTCGTTACTTTTAGATAGTAAACTTCTAATTTGAGTGCAAAAGATTAAAGGTTCGGAAGCATCTTATTCCTAATCTTGTTTCCAATACAAAGAGCATTGGATAAAAAATTAGAGCTAAGATCAAAATGAGACGCCTGTTGCAAGGTAGAGAGTTGCATCATTGCATTTGATAACAATTATTGCAACTATGGAATTTTTTTACTCATTTACTTATAGAGCTAAGATCAAAATGGTTTGGTTTGATGGCTCAAACGGTTTTTTGAATTCAAACTTGTTAATTTTTTTTTTTTTTTTTTTTTGAAAAGCCAAGCCAACCAATCTTATTCATCCAAACAAACCAACCATACAGAATGTCCAAAAACAAATATAGTCATCGGCCTAGCAAGTAGCTACCCGAAATGCAACCCAACCCACAGACATAAAACCCCATGACATCTTTAAAACAAACCAGAAACAAAAACCACTTGACCCAAAGGTCGACCTCTAAGAAAAATCTATATCTTCAAATAACCACCATTTCGTCGTATCGAGATTCGCCACTTTTGATCTTTTTTTCATCCACCAAAATGTGTTCTCTTTTATATCTTCTAACATTGTAGCCACCAATGTGTCCTTGTTGTTGAAAACTTTAGCATTTCGCGCTAACCATATTTGCCAAAGAGTCATAAGTCCAATCGCATAAATCGAGCTTTTCCATTTCTTCGAACCCTTCACGCTTTTGATCCATTCCAGCAATTGTTCAAGGCTGGAAATTCCTGCAGAAGGTTGAATTTTTATCCATTTGCATACATGCCACCAAACTAGCTTAGCCCAAAAACATTCCACCAACAAATGGTCAATGGTTTCTTCGTCGTCTTCACATCTCTTGCATACGGTCGAGTCAAGGTTAAGACCTCTAGCTGCCAAGTTTGCAGCCGTTGGAATACCACCTTGCATCGCCCGCCACACGAAACAGTTAACCTTTGATACCGCTACTTTACTCCACTTGAAACCGCTTGAGATAACTTGACCCGAACGAGCCGCCTCAAGATCCTTCCTAACTTGTTTGACCGAGAAGTCACCTCTTTCCCCACCCGAAACCCACCCCCATTGGTCAGAACCCGCGTGAATTTGTTGATTGGCCAGCAGTGAAGAGAGTTGATTCCATGCGTCGATCTCATTCGCCAATGAAGGAACCCGAGCCCATTCCCAACCGCAAATCACGTTGCCCCCCACCCGAGTGTAGTAATCCCCCACCGTTGCCTTCTTGTTCTTGCATAGTACAAACAAGTCCAAGAAACGATCCCTCAGAGCCCCACCCAAAACCCAATTATCCCCCCAAAATAGTGCCGATTTACCGTCTTTAATAGAACACACAAAGCTTTGCTTTAAGTCCACTCCCTTTTTCAAGAAAACAGACTCAAGCTCAGCGATTGTATTCCAAACCCCCCCCCCCCCCACCTGCTTTTTTATAAGGAACCACCGTCAATTCTCTTGCCCCGCCATGAATCGCATTAATGGTTTTCACCCACAGTTGGTCTGGAGATACCTTGTACCTCCACCACCATTTTAGTAATAGTCCCAAGTTCAAATCCTCGAGACATCCCAACCCCAGCCCTCCCGTTTTTTTCGACTTTATTACTTTATCCCATGCGACCCATCGCATCTTCTTTGTGTTCCCTGCCCCACCCCAAAGAAACCGTCTGCGAATTCCATCAATCGTCTTCAAAACCGCCACCGGAGCATGAAATAAAGAGAAATAATAAACTGGCAGCGCACTTAGCACCGACCTCACTAGCACCAACCTGCCTGCAAACGAGAGCAGCCTCGCCTTCCAAGCGGAGAGCTTTGACCCAATTCGATCTATCACGGCTTTCCAGCTACCCACCCGTTTCATCGATCCTCCAATAGGCAATCCGAGATACTCGAATGGGAAGGTCCCTTGCTTACATCCCAGGCAACTTGATAGTCTTTCAATCTCGTCGTCGTCAACCCCCACACCATATAAATGGCTTTTGTGAATATTGACTTTCAACCCTGACACGACTTGGAAGCATCTAAGAATTCTGTTCAAGCTTTTCACATTCTCCTCGGACCAGGATCCCATAAAGAGTGCATCATCGGCATATAGCAAGTGAGTCAACACCGGGCCATTATGAGGCAAACTAATACCCGAGAAGAGTCCAGCCGACACCGTTTTGGATACCATCACATGGAGTGCTTCCATAACGAGAGTGAATAAGAACGGTGACAATGGGTCGCCTTGTCTCAATCCCCTGCTCAATGAGAATTCACACGTCGGCTCCCCGTTCACTAATATCGAAGCTTTCCCGGTAAATAATATTCCCATAATCCATTGCTTCCACTTGGACGGGAATCCCATGTTGTGCATGACATTGATAAGAAACTTCCATGATACGCAATCATACGCTTTCTCAAAATCAGCCTTGAATAGCATCATACTCTTTTTCGCTTTCTTAACCCAACTCAACACTTCGCTTATGATTAGAGGCCCATCAAAAATGTGCCTACCTTTTATAAATGCCGATTGCTCCACCGAAACTATACTACCCAATACACCTTTTAACCTTCCAGCAAGTACCTTAGAAATTACTTTCCCAATCACACCTATAAGTGAAATTGGCCTGAAGTCCGAGAAAGTCATAGGGTCCTTAACTTTTGGGATCATTGCGACAAAAGACGAGTTACACGATCCACTAAGGCTCCCGTGCGAGTAGAACTCAGCCATTATCTTCATAAAATTTGCTTCAAGTTTCCCCCAAAACTTCTTGATGAAGGCGAACGTAAAGCCGTCCGGGCCCGGGGACTTGTCGCTTCCACATTCCCATACCGCGGCCTTGACTTCTTCAATTGAAAACATACCAATAAGATTTGTCGCCTCGTCATTAGATAACCTCTTGAACCCGTGAGCCTCCAAACGTGGCCTAACCGGAATCGGCTCTTTGAATTTATCTTTGAACATTTGAAAGGCTTTTTCTTTTATCACCGTCATATCCGTAACCCATTCGCCATCCAACATGATTCCGTTTATTCTATTCCTCTTCATTCGCCCTTTTAGAACCCCATGAAAATATGCCGAGTTTTCGTCACCGCTTTCTATCCACTCCACCCTCGAGCGTTGGTGAAGATCTTTCAGTTTGTCCCATTCTGCTTGACGAATTTGTTTCCGGAATAATTTCCACTCCGTTAGTTCTTGGTCACTTAGCATTCGCATCTCCGCCAAAGATTCTAACCGGCTCGCACCTTCAACAGCCTCCTTTACCATTCGTTTTTCCTCTTCTGCAGCCCTCTTCCTCCATTCTTTAATAAGTCTTTTAATTTCTTTAAGCTTTGTATGTAATTCCACATCCGGTAAACAATCGCCAACCAATGCACCCATTCCCCTATCCACGATGGTAATTAGTTCTTCTTTCCCAAGCCATGAGTTAAAGAACCTAAATGGAATTGCCCCCGAACCCGTAGGTTCAATAACAAGAACAAGTGGGGAGTGATCCGAAACATCCTTTTCTAAAGCCGTTAACTTAGCCTCGGGCCATTTTGCCACAAACTCCGCAGACACCAACATCCGGTCCAATTTGCTAAGCTTAACCCCATCATAAGACATATACGTATATTTTCGACCCCCCATATTGTATTCTTCAAACCCCCCCTTTCAATAAAACTATTAAACGCCAAGGCGTTACTCGTAATGAACGCTGAATTTACCCTTTCCTCCTCACTTCTAACTTCGTTAAAATCACCCAAGGCAATCCATAGACCTCTAAATTCATTCTGTAATGACTCAATATTCGCCCATAGTTGTCTTCTCATCCCTGGATCTGATGGTGCATAAACATTCAAAACCCATAACGTCTCGCTTACCCCTTTCAGCTGCCCCCCTACTAAGATATAATTTTGCTCTTTTTTTACATTTTGTACCCCAAACACCCTAGAATCCCAAATCAAAACAATACCCCCGATCTCCCGTTCGCGTTCAAGATCTCAAAACCGCAGTCCGAACCATCCCAGAACCGGCCCACTTGCAACTCAGTCATGTTTTCTAACTGAGTTTCTTGAATAGCCACAAGAGAAAGATTATACAAACGCTTTAAACTTCTTACCTTAGTCGCCTTGTCACGACCACCCGCCCCTTTAATATTGAAGGTCAAGAAATTCATTTTAAACCGACGATCACCTGTTCTGCGTCGATTTCGCTTTCGACAATACCTTCGAAGCCTTCCAATTGGATACCCATTGCATGCCCCATCTTCACTGTTTCCTTAACTTCTTTAGAAATTACTTCAAGAACCGCAGCCTCGTCAACAGTAACATTGGCCCCTGATTGTACATCGTTTGTCTTCCTTGCTTCATCGTATTCCTCTTCCCACTCGGACTCAAACCCGTCGTCAATACCGCTACCCCCAATCACACCCGGTTCCTCCATCTCATCAACAATACTCCTCTTACCTTTTAACCCACGACTCCTCTTCATTCTTTTCTTTTTCAATCCACCCGAACCAGAGCTTGAACCTGTTAAATCCCCTTCAGAACCCCCTGCACAGGTACCTTGTGATTTACGTGAGAAATTTTTCTTAAACAACCTTGTTTTGACCGCCAAACACTACGCCAAAATATGCCTACGGCTACACAAAAAAAGTGTGACCATAGGCCTTTCGCCACACTTTTTTTTCCAGCTCAAGTGTGACCATAGGTCGAGTCATCGTAGGTATCATACGGCCACATTCACATTTAATGGCCATAGCACTTAAAAAGTGTGGCTAAAGGATACCAATATTTCTTTTTGAAATCAAGCATTCTGTTTATTAAATGTGACTAAAGGATAGTAACGGCCATATGAAATTACTCTAAGTGTGGCCATTTTAGTTATATAGTCACTAAAAGTTTTGTTTTAGCCACATCAATTAAAAAAATATGTGGCAAAAATGATTGTTTTAATAAGCTTTCCATCTATTAACTGTGGCTAAAGGGTGGGAATGGCAACATGAATTCACTGTAAGTGTGGCCGTTTCTATTATATAGTTACATGAATTTAGTGTAAGTGTGGTCAAAAACTATTTATAGACACACGAAACAATTTTGTACTCATATGTGTGACTATATTCTAACTTTTGGTCACACGTATTTTTTTTTCCTATGGCATTTGCTATTATTCCGTCACATAAAAAAAAGTGCGGCTATTGCCTAACTTTGGTGACACATAATCCATTTTGTCCATGACATTTGGTATCATTCCGTCACAAAAAAAAAAAAAAAAAAAAAACAAAACAAATGGTGGATAATGTGACTAATGATTATATAAAGCCATTTGAAATATTATAATTTTATCTGTGGCTATTGTCCAACATTTGGACACACGTATTTCATTTTACCCATGTCAATTGTTATCATTCCGTCACACAAAAATAAACAAAATTAAGATTGTGTGGCTAATTGTTATGTAAAGCCACATGAAATTTATAATTTTTAGTGTGACTATTATTTAACCTTTGGTCACACATAATAGTTATGTAAAGCCACATGAAATATTATAACTTTATGTGTAGCTCTTTTCTAACCTTTGGTGACACATATTTTCTGTGATTCTATATGGCCATTAAAAATAAGAAAACCAAATGATATTATAAAAATAATAAACCAAATTCCATACATAAGTTTAAAGCTTAAATACTAAAAATCTAATTCCCAGCCGGTTTTCATCTTCTTGTTCTTTGCCTGCTGTTTTTTTAATCCATCTGGTAGCTGGAGAAAGAAAAACATGAAAACATAAGTATAAAAGTTCCTAATTTAGTTATACTTAATTAAAGATTAATTAAGAAACAAACCTTTTCGTCAGATTTGACAAGGGATTTTGGCTAAGTAACAAAAGAACCTAATGCTTGGCCAATTGTTTCTAACGCTCCTGTTTGAATTGGTAAATATGTTGCCTCCTTTATAGCTTCATCAACAGAAACTCTATAGCAATTATCTTGTAATGAAACTCCATGAATGGTTTGATTTTCCATTGAATAGTAAATTGTACCATATGCTATGCGGTTGGTCACATGACAAGAATATAGAACACACTTAAATGTCTACAAAAAAATATGGCATATTAACATGATAAAGTTAAAGTCAATATATATTTGCATTTTGCGCAATACATACATGTGGGATCAAGCTTGGATGAAATATTAACAACAAACCCCTTTGCAATGTCAGTCAAGTACAACACCAGAAACTATGAGTTGCATTACCATAAGCAGGTGACTCTAGTCTAATATGTCATGCTCAAACTTTATTAAGATAATATGGATCAGTTACACCATATTTAATTGCATCAATAAGTTGGTGTTTGGTTATTAGTTATGCAACTAATTATCTGATCATTGGATTTGAAGTTATACAAATCATTTTCTATTGTTGGGATAAAATGATTGGAAACTTATGATTATATTAATAAGAGGTCAGGTAATTGGTTATACATCAATCAGTTTTAAGTTATTTATGAAAGCCTTACTTTTATCCTTTATGCAGATTATATAGAAGACATATATGCTCTTTTTATCTATAAGTTCATTCAATAATAAAAACTTTACAAACACATAAAAAACTAATTATCCACCTATTCTAAACATCAAGTTCATACAACATTTTTGTTACCTTCGAATCAGTGGCAAAGCACTGTCTTGTATCATATCGGCTTTGTCATGAAGCCCCAAGTGGCAAAGCATTGACACCACACTCAGGAACAATACTGTCAGGTTCGTCAAGTTTTACACAACTTAACTCAAATCATTTTGGTTAATAAATATTACAAAGTGAACCAGTGGGTCTGATACTTGATAAAGTAGCTTTAATTCTAAGTTTTCCAACAATGTCAAGAGCCAAACTATGGACATCCTCAGCTAGAGCAAATCCCCCTCTCCAATATTTAAGCTAAAAATAAACATCAAATAGCATGAGAAGATCTACTGGAGAAACATGACACCGGGGCTTTTTCATGTTAGCCCGTTTATATTAACAACAAATGAACATACATAAATAAACAAACATCAAAGAGTACAAGCTATTCAAAAGAAACCATCATAAACAACATTTAAATAAAAATAGACATGATGTTGATTTTCTTTATGGTTGCTCGTGTTGTTCTTTTGCTATAAATACATGATTAAGATAATTTGATATGCATTTGTACCAAAATAAATATACATGACTGAACATGTTTACTAATCAAAATGAAAGAACGGGAAGCTTCCTCGTGTTTGACTATTTGTTCATTTAACTAAACGAGCTTCCTACCAAACAATTCGGATATCAATGAAATTTAGTACTTGACATACAAAAGTGAAGGAAAAAAAGACACCTTTGTGTCAAACGGAAACCTCGTATTAATCCAAAGCATTTTAAGAAGTAGCTGCTCCTATCAACAACTGGGATGAGACAAATAGACAGTCAACAACACAAAAGTCATGCAATCAATCAACAACACGAGACAAATAGTTGGTAATTATTAGAAAGTTAAACTGAAACATAAACAGGATCAAGACATATGGTTGAACAGTTGGTGTGCATTCTTCTTTTTGTTATAAATACGGCATACAGAGCGAAAAGCAAATTCATAAAAGACATAAACCACTATAGAATGAGCAGATAGTGTAAATTCAAGTAGCAATTGAAAATCGATACATTCAAAAAAGGATATTCCAGTTTCTTTCATTTCCATTTTTAATGCATTCAACATATTTTTTTGTGAAGGGCTAACATTACACTCCCTATATAATTATACCAAATACACCATTGCCTAGATTTGAACCTAGGACCTCCCCTCTAAAGACATAAGCCTCTACCCCAAGCATTCAACATATGGTACACTAGATCTCAAATAATACACAGACATGTTATTAAAGAGAGGAACTCTCTCTCTGTGTGTGTGTGAGAGAGAGAGAGAGAGAGAGAGATGGATAAAGAGAGGTAGCATAAGAAAAGAAGGTGGAAAAAAGGGTGAACAAGACGATGAGCCTTTTGTTTTGGAGGAACTCAATTTTGGGTAATGGATTTGGGGGAGCGGGAATGTGAAAATCTCAATTACATTGAGAGAGGGAAATATTTTTGGGAGGGATTTGAATATATCATAATCTAATTGAGAAGAAATTTTGAATTTTGGTTTTAAATATAACATTAAATATTATTTTTAAATCGAAAATACTTCTTTTTATGAAAAATATAAGAGTACCCGGAGTGGGGGCGGGATCAACGGCGTGGGGGATGTTTTTGGGCGGGAACACCGCCGCCGGCCCGACGGGAAGGGGGGGAGATGAGCTTGGCGTGGGGCTTGTGGTGATGGTGATGTGGCACCATTTGATTGGTCAGATTTTTTTTAACTTTAACACAATATAATATTATTTCCTCCCCCCCCCCCCCTCTTCCCCCCTTCCACTCCCCACAATTTTCCCCCCACAGGAGTCTCACAAGTACCACATGATGCTTCATCCCCCCCCCCACTCCTTATAGTCTAACAATGAAAGTATAGTATAGTTCGTAAATGTTATTTATATATGTTATGGTATGATATATTATTATATAAGAGCATTCACATTAGATTACCCTTATTTTTGTGAGCGAATCCCAATATTTTAAAATGTGGTTTTGAGTGGAAGATATGGGAAACATACTGTTCATCGTATATCTGGGGGAACACAGTTCTTTACATTTATTTTTGAATATTTTTTTAAATGATTGTGAGTGATGAGAGAGAAAAAATAATGATAAATGTATAAAAAGGTATTATTTAATTGAACGGGACTGAGAAAATATAGTAATTGTTACTGTAATATTTGGATGGCGATAGAGAACCTGTTGTGAATGCTCTAATGATATTGTATAGTAGTGTACATGGTAATATGGTATAAAAACTGAATAATGTATTGTATGGCATAGTGTATGATACGATGTAGTATAGTATAGTACTATAGTATATTATAATTCATGGTATGGCATGAAATGGTACAGTATATGGTATGGAAAACGATAGTATAGTGTAGTGTTGTATAGACTAATAAATCCCAAGCTATCATCAATTACCCTAACAGGCTAGCAATCGCCCAAAATGACATTCAATTACCATAATTGAGTATCAACGACACTTACTATCCATCACATGCCTAAGTAACTATATGGCATCATCAATCCCCCTTATGGACTAGCAGTCACCCAAAATGACATTCAATTACCATAATTGAGCATCAACGACACTTACCATCCATCATATGCCCAAATAAACTATATGGCATCATCAGTCCCCCTTATGGACGACCATCAAATACCCAAATTCAGCATACATTACCCTATGTTATCATCATTAGACCTAACTGCCCATAAAGTGTCGTCATTAGCCATATTTAAACATTAAATGATGATAACTAAGCATAAACGACTCAGATTCAATGTAAATGGGCCTAATTGATCTATTAGGTCCAGCTAGGGGTGCAAACGAGCTGAGCTGGGCCCGAGCTCGACCAGGCTCGAGCTCGAGCTCGGCTCGATTCGAGCTTTGTTTTCAAAAATCGAGCTCGGCTCATTTCGAACTTTTTACTGAGTCGAGCTCGAGTAGCTCGCGAGCTACTCGACTCATTTGCACCCCTATGTCCAACATGGTTCTTTAAGACCCGTATGTTTCAATATGGTCCATCATTGCCCACTATGATGTTGTAAGACCCACTATAACCCAATATAATCATTCAATATATATATACACATACACAAAACTCGGAAAGGACATCATGACCCATTAAGAGAGCTATGGGACCGAGTATGGGTTTATTCAATTTTTTCCAGTGTATTTATGATTACGTAATACCCGACATGATTACCTGAAACCATGTATGATCTTACATTTTTACCTAGCAATACACCCCAAATTGTTTAATTTTCACTTTCTTTTTGTGTAGTAGTAGTAATTAGGGCTGTGCAAACGGTTTGGAACCGACCCGGCCCGACCCAGACCCACTAGAACCGTATACCTTTTTATTGTTGAAATTAGGAACCACGAACCGAACCTTAAAAGACTATGTGGTTCCGGGTCCTAAAGGTTCCTATGGGTCGGGTAAAGGGTCTGACCCTCTAGAACATTCTAATTTAATAGGCTTTTAGAGGGTTACATATTCTTATTCTTTTACCATGCTCGTAAAAGAGTTTCTCCGTATGGTTCTAACAATAGCTCACGAGTTGTCTTTTTTAATCATTTTTCATTTTTTGACGAATGTTTTTGTAACAATTTTATTATTCTCATCACTTGAAACATTATGTGAATATTTTATGTATACATCACAAACACACACACACAAACATCAGAGCGACATACATAAATATTTACTTCAATTTTGGATATAATATCATATCTATGCATATATATCAAGGCTAAAAATATTTCAAAAAAAATACATTGTTATTTTTATAATATTTGTTTAATATTGTATTAACATTACGTGAAATCAATTACAATAACATTACTACTAGTAATGCTTAGGGGCTGTTTGGTTGATTAAGTGCTGAATCATTAAGTGGCCTGAATGGTTAAGAGGCTCTGAATGGTTAAGAGCTGAATCATTCAGCATCCCTTATTAGCTTAATGATTCAGCACTTAATCATTCCATTTAGATGCTGAAACAAACAGTCTGAATGCTGAATGATTCAGACCTGAATGATTAAGAGGCTGATTAAGAGGCTATCAAACAGCCCCTTAGTTAAATATTAATTTTATCTAATCTATTATACCAATTCCCATGACATATTGACACATTAGTTTCCCCCCTTTCCAAACCCCAATTGCAATTTCCCGCCAATGCTAAGAATGCACACGACACATATAACCCTAATAATCAGCCACAACCTTACTCTCCTAATTATGAGTTCGTCACGTACAACCGTAGTAATTGTACTTTTGCGTTCCTAATTTGATGCCCTGAAGGTAATTTCCTCATGAATCGATTTATGTCAGTTTCATAGAAGTATATTTGTTTGTCCGATTTATAGAAGAATTTCTCTTTTTCTGATTTGTATTAGTATTTTTGTCTGCTCATGCTTTTAGAACTTTATTTCTTGAACTTTATGATGTTACCTGAATATTTTTTGGTTCATACATTATTTTGCTTTATAGAGTTTTGTTGATCCTTAGTATTGTTCTGAAGAAATTAGACTTTGGTGTATTTTTTGTACTAACATATTATACTTGGAATTCTTTTAAAATATGGATGAACATATCACTAAAATTCACATTTTAGCAAGTAAATTGATGAACTTCTGACATGAAAATGTATGGTGACTCGGTAAATGGTAGTCAAATGTTGAAAGCAAACAGTAGGTTGCAGTGGTAAAAGGGTGATAGCAAATTTATCAGGGAACCAATTTTATGTTTCTACTATATTTGGTAAAAGGGTGAAAGCAAAACGTAGGTTGCTGGCTGCAGTTGTATGATTCTTTGTTTAATTGTTTTATTAAGACTTTTTATTTGGATGTATATTGATAAATGATAAATCAATTTAATCCAGGAACCAATTCTGTATGTAGTTGTTATATCCAGTAATGTTTGTTAATTGTTAAGAGTACCTGTTCTAACACATCACATTATAAAAGAACAATATGTGTTGGCATTAGATTCATAAATATTTTCAAACCGATCCCTCATTTTTTTTGTCTGATACACTGTATTTCAATCATTGTTCAAACGTGTATTAATGTATCTTTTCATTCTGGAATACTCTTGTGTGATCCATGGTTTAAAAAAACGCTTGAGGCGTGCACCTCGAGGCGCGCCTCAAGGCGATTTGGTTTGAAAACGCTTCTGAGGCGGCGCCTCAGGTGTTTAAACAGTGGTATGCGCCTCACAAGACTGAGGCATTATGAAAAGTTGCGCCTCAGGGGGTTTTCAGGTATATTTTTTATGTTCTCGACTTTTTGTGACATTTTATGTCTTTTTTATGTGTGTTTTTGATGTTTTTGATGAATTTGATGATGAAATTAGTTAGCATTTTATTTTTTGAAAGATATATATATATATAATTATTTATTTAATTTTTTAATTCCTCCTCTGACTTACGCCTCGGTTCGCCTCGAGGCTTACGCCTCGTGAGGCGAAGGGAAAACGCCTCGAGGCGCGTTTCCGTTCTTTTAAACTTTGGTGTGATCTATGAGTTTATAGTGTACCTTGAACTCTTTTTCTCTTTTCTTGGTCAGAATTCTATAATCAAACTTTCATTTTTTTTTTCAATTTGTTCTTGTAAACCAAAATATTCATTCTAAAAAGATGTCATTTTATTAGTTCCTCATATTCCAAGTTTTTTATATACAAATGAATGCATTATCAACTTATCAATGATCTTAGTACTAACTACCACTAAACATACCCTTCAACTTTATCCAGGAACCAATCCATACATTTATACTTGAACTTGCGCATCTTCTTGATTTGCACCGACATTAGTTCTTGTTCCAGCAACGATTTTCAGGTACATCTCATGCTCCATCTTTTTATTTATATACCTGTTGGTTTATAGCTTTGTTAAGTTCTTTCTGGTCTAGCATCAGTTTAGCATAATCAGGGGTGGACCCACTTTAGTGGGTCGGGTCCCGGGACCCCATTGTTTTTACACAACCTAGTAGAAACGTTATATAAATTTTTTGAAGGACCCCATACATATTATAATTCAGTGGAACCCATAGAAACAAACTCAAGTTTGATGTAGTGGCGAACTCTTTCTTCATTAGTTAAATTTGGTCAAAGGTCATGAGTTCAAGTCCTTTTACATTCTTTTTTTCCCTTTTACTTCATGTAAGTAGTATGTGTGTTGGTTGTAGATGCCTTTTGCAGTGGGGCTTCTGTGAATTATTTTTTCTTATATTCATAACTTTCTAATTAAGCTAGTACATGTAGCAAATGAGAGTTTGGATTGGGTTTACGCGTGAACATATCTTTATGTTCATTTATAAAACTGGTTATCATTGATGCAAGTGATTTTCCAGTTTTGCATTTGCTTCAGTCTTGTATATATTCATGCCTTAATGGCACGGTTACATTATGTGATGAAATATGATCATGTTTAAGATGATATCGTATTTAATTATGCTCTTTGACCTGACCTTACCAGCGAATATTGAAAAACAGGGACCCATTGAGAAAAAAATCTTAGGTCTGTTGCTGACCATAATTATATAATATCTATAATATCATAATTTGGATTCGGATTCATGGGAGACATTACACAATTTTACTTGTCTCACAACTTTGCAAGTGGTAAGTAAATATATCTTTCCGGATAAAGTAAGATTCTTATATTATCCATAGCTTCACCATTGTTCTAACTTGATACATGTTGATGTAGGGATCTCATATAACAACTTCACAGAAGATCTACCAATATACCTGGGTTCATTGTCAAGTATTTTAACATTGTAATCTACTTTCTTAAAGCTGCCCATTACTAAACTTTAAAACTTCATGGTATATTTGAAGTCATATGTTATTTGAGTTTGGACAAGCATTTTCAAATACAACATTTGACTTGAATGATATTTACTTTATTATTTTTGTTATTTCGATTGAATGCATACTAGTCACAGCAAAGGTTGCATTTGATGTTAAAAGGGTTGTATTAGGCTTAACCTTTTTAAAGACTGATAAAATGTGGTTGCATTAGCTTCGATTTCTTGTACTGTTTGTAATTTTAAGTGTGACGTCTCAATTTTGGTCACACATTTTTTTTCCAATGACGTTTGTTATCATTCTGTCACACAAAAAGAAAACAAAGTCACAATGGTGTGGCAAATGTTTGTGTAACGCCACATGAATGTAATTTTGTGACTATTGTCTAACATTTGGTCACACATATTTTTTCCATGACATTTACTATCATTTTGTCGCATACAATCAAAACAAAGTGATGATAGTGTGGCCATAAACTATTAACGGTCATATGATTATTGTTTTCCCATCACTATTAATAACTTTTAGCCACACTTAAAAACTTAAAGTGTTACCATTATAATATACGTATTTCTTTTTTTCTTTTACTAAGTGACTAATAAACAATGCTTTTTGGTCACACAAACTCACAAGTGGCCATATGTTTTAGCTTCTAGCCACATCATTAAAAATAAATGTGGCAGTTCGTCACATGTTACCACATTTTTCAATTGTGGCTACTAAATGTCACGTTTTTTTCTTAAAGTGTGGCTAAAGGTTTTGAAAAGAAGTGTTTTTTTGTCACATTAACCAAATACGGTGGTGGTAGACCTCATTCGGCCACACTTTTACTACCGTGGCTAATAAATGTCACAGTTTTTCTTAAAGTGTGGCTAAAGGTTTTGAACTGTTATGCAATGGTCACATGAATAAATAAGATGTGCGGCTAAAAGCAGGCTCAAAGGTTTTGAAATGTGATTAATGACCTTTAGCCACACATTTAATCAAACGTGTGGCAGGGCGATTTTGACAAAAGTGTGGCTGTAGCCCATTTTTCACGTGGTGAAAGTTGACCCCTTTTCCTTTTGTTTTTTTCTATTTTGCCTGGGCTGTGTGAAGGCCCCATCTCACCAACCAATTGATCAAAATCCTGTTGGGCCGGCCCACCATTGCTCCCCAATTGTTGATCGTTTAAATTATCCACAGATACGCACGTGACCTGGTCATGTGGGTCTCCAGCCTGCCTTTCCACACCATCACCCTCGATAGAAACTCCCTCCTGTTCCCCATGCAACATTCTCCCATGCAACCTTTCACCTTCTCCATTATTACCTAATCCAATTCAAATTATAAGGTCAAATGGTGCATCTAAGAATATAGATATTAACCTCATAGAATTTCAGTTCAATACCCCCTAAATCTTTTTCCTCACCCTTTCAATGAGGACTTGCTAACCATATAATAGCTTACTACCAATTACAAATACATACACAACTATTTTAAACTATCAAGTTCATATACAGATTGTTTATGAAACAAAAGACAAATTACCTTACTCAATTCAATTACACCATGTCCATCATCAGAATGATATCTAACATATGCGGAATCATCTTCTAAAGAGGAATAAGAAAAAAAAAACAAATGGTTATCGTTTAGAACAAAAAAAAAAATGGTTCTTACACAAACAATTAAAGTATATGTTTTTCAAAGTGAACGTTCTCTCATCTCTTACTTGAGTAATAGCCAAAAGCCCTGTTGTATCTCGTAGATGGATCTTCGTGTCACAAACAACCTTCCATCGTCTCTATATTTCATTCCTCGTGGAGTAAATAATCTGTCAGAAGATGCATCTTCAAATAGACTTCCACTCCAAAATCCTATATAATAACATGAGACTAAATAAATATTTTTTGGTTTATTTTGATGTGAATTATAAATTCTTCTAACATTTAGAGTAAAATACCTGATAACAAACATTGATGAAAAGAATATGGTTGATCAACAATTTTTTCCCCATTATTGAATTGTGAGCACACCCTTTAATGGTGGCAATTTGCATCCTAAAGAGAAAAAAAAAAGACTAAATTATAGGGCTGGCAATGAGTAACCTGTGTAAGACACGATTAGACCTGTTAACTGAAAAATTCACTATGTCATTTTTAACTTTTTTTTATATAATTAGAATTAAGAGGCAAAGATCCATTATTTCTCTTTTTAGGTACATAAAACGTATATCTGTCTTATAAACACGGGATATAAAGTAGTTAAACGAGTCGTGTTCATGTTTAGAACTTTTGTTGTTCGCGTCGTTAGAGACCTGTTAAACCTGTTAAGACACGATTTGCCAGCCCTACTAAATTAAGACATAAATCCTAAAGTCTTTTTCTTAAATGAAAAAAAGTCATAAATCATATTCTCTACTGATGGACAAGATTATTAGCTCCAAAGAACAATTCAGTTGTAGGTTTGTTGAATGGAGCTAAACCTAAAATTGGAACATATGCATTCGTTAAACTGGGTAAAATAAACGTATTAGAAACAAAAAGATAACAAAGAAAGAAGAAAATCACCACTGTCTCCACATGCCAAGATGGTTCCAAAGCTTCGCATAGGTTCGTGAGTCTCTAATAATGCTACGAACTGTTAGCACATCAATCGAACAACATTATAGATAATCAAAAGTTGAGTCCTTGTTCAAGAAAATATTTAAACTGCAAGTGCTTTTGGTCCACTCAGCTTCATCCTCATTAACACATACAAAGCTCCAGAAGTACTTATCCGAATACATATGCATCACACTTATTAGTAAGTTTACATGTGCAACCTAAATACATTAAATCTCTAATTAAGTAAACTGAAAAAAATGAATTTTTTTTTTTAAAAACTGAAATGAATTTATACCTTCAGATAGGTGTTCCACAGCCAAATAATCCGAAGAACCTGAAAGCTTAACTTTTGACTTTCCGGTGAGAGTCTTAACGAAGATTTTCATTTGTATAAGAAAATACCAATTATACCATGATAGCCTAATTAACACTAAGTATCTGAAATCAAATGCTTTTTCAATAGCTGAAATACAAGAACAATCAATGGATTAGCAAAATGTAACTAGGAATACCAATTATAATTTACAAACACAAACTGACCAATCATAAAAAATAACACACTTACGACAGATTGTAAGACATTGGGTGTGGCAGATTTAGCGTTTGTGAAAATTGGGGAATAAATCAATTTAGGGTTCAAATCAAAATCAAAACAAGGCGGCGATTGACTTTAAGAATTAAGAAGATGATTAGTAATCAAAATCAAATAAAAATAATAATAATATTGATATGATATAATACGTGCAGGGTCTAATGTGTAATAATCAGAATTAGTACAAGGACTAGTTGTGTAATAGTGTATGAGTCTAAGGGTCAAAAATGTAATTGTGTGGTTAGCTGTCAGTTTGGGCGGGAAAGGTTGTTAGGAGCGGTTATCATGTAATATGCTTATATAATGAACATCACAGCTAATAAGATGATAAGCTGATCATTTGACCTAATTCTCTCTTCTGTATTCTTTCTGATCCTTATCATTGGTATCAGAGCATCGATCTTGGTACTCCGATCACCATTTCTATCATCATCCACCACCATCGCCACCGTTGACTATCGTTGACCATCGTCTTCTTCGTTCGACTCCATCATAATTGTTGCTCTTTTCGATTCTTTTCTAATAATCCTTTCATTTCTCAACCTGAATTGTTCAATTGTCTGATCAATTCACTCTTTGGATCGATCTATTCTGGATTTGTCCAATCTTGAACCACAATTATTTTGATCTCTGTTTCGTTTCATATCATCTACCATGACTACCCAGAGTCGTTCAGATGCTGAAAAATCAAACGTTGAAAAGACAGTGGATGAACATTCAATGTCCTTGTTAAAAATTGATGCATTCATGCAGAAAACTGAATCCTCTGTTGCAGCGTTAAATGCAAGTGTTCAGGCTTTAATTGCAAAACTGAACACAGGATCAGCCAGTAATGGGGATGTTAATGGAGTTTCACATAACCTTAGTTTTTCTACGCCAAGAAGAGAGAAACTTCATCGTGTGGGAAAAATTGATTTTCCTAAGTTTGATGGAACAGATGTTGATGATTGGCTGTATAGATATGAACATTTCTTTACAATTGATGATACCCCAAACAAGTTTAAAGTGAGATACGCTGCAATTCATCTGGAAGGAAAGGCAATCAAGTGGCACCAAACCTTTCTGAAATCCAAAGCAGTTCCAATTTCAGAGATCACTTGGACTGATTATTCTGAATCTATCAAGAATAGGTTCTCAGATGTTTTGTCTAAGGATTCTATGGGGGTATTAACTTCAATGGTGCAGACAGGCCCATTGGATGAATTTTGTGATGATTTTGATGCATGTCTGTAGAAGGTATCAATCCCTGAGCCCTATGCTGTAAGTATCTTTTTGCAGGGTCTAAAACCAGAGATTGGGGGGCCAGTGAGGATGTTCAAACCTAAGGATATGAAGGAGGCTTATTATTTGGCTAAGGTGCAGAATAATACTAATAAGTCTTTGGGTCAATTTAGTACTGCTGGCAGGTATAAGTCTAATAACACCTCTTATGGTTTTAAGGCTTCAAATGTTAAACCACCTAGTGTGTCTCATTTACCCCTGTTGCCTACTCCCCCACCTCATAAGAAACTCCCTAATACTAAGCAATTATCCAGTAAGGAAATTGAGGCCAAGAGAGCAAAAGGTGAGTGTTTCCGGTGTACTGAAAAGTTTACACCAGGGCACAAGTGTCCAAACAAGCAGTTGTTTGTCTTAGAGATTAATGGCCTGGAGGATGAAAATGAAAAAATGGAGGTGTTGGATTTTGTTGAAAACCAAGAATGGCCTGAACCCCACATTTCTATCCATGCATTGACTGGTATGAAGTCTTTTTCTACCATGATTGTCATAGGCACTATTGGTAATGTGCAGTTGAGAATTCTAGTAGATTCTGGATCTACTCACAACTTTTTGAGTAAGAAACTTGCCCTTAAGTTGAAATGCTTGCTCAAAAGTATTGATAAGATGACAATATGGGTAGCAAATGGGTGATTATGCTACCTACTGTCCTAATTTTCAATGGAACATGCAGAATCTTTGGTTTACCACTGATGTCTTAGTTATTCCTCTAGATAACTATGACATGGTGCTGGGGATACAGTGGTTATTAACCTTGGGGGAAATTGTGTGGAACTTTGTTGATATGACCATGCAATTCACTATAGGCAACACTCAATGCAAGCTTAAGGGGGTTCATAATAATGAGATGACCTTATGCTCTGCTGATGTTATGAGTGACCTGTTGGAACAGGATAATAAGATCATTGAAGCCCATTTGTTCAGTATCCAGTTACATCAGCCTGATCAACCTGAATTCCAACATGAAACTAAAATCTTAGACATCACTCACAATGAGGAGATAGAGAAATTGTTAAGTAAATATGAAGATGTTTTCCAAACACCCTCAACCTTACCTCCTAAAAGAGAATTTGATCATAGAATATTATTGAAAGATGAATCACAAGTGATCAACCTCAAACCTTACAGATACCAGTCCACTAAAAAAGATGTGATAGAAAAGTTGACCAGGGAGTTGATAGAAACAGGAGTGGTAAGGGACAGTGTTAGTCCTTTTGCTGCTCCAGTTGTTCTAGTGAAAAAGAAAGATGGAACTTGGAGGTTCTGTATTGACTACAGAAAGCTCAATGATGCTACCATCAAAAATAGTTATCCAATACCCTTGGTTGAGGAATTGTTTGATGAATTGGGGCAAGCCATGGTGTTTTCTAAACTGGATTTGAGGGCTGGTTATCATCAGATTAGGATGCATGATGATGACATTCATAAAACAGCATTCAGAACTCATGAGGGCCTTTTTGAATTTGTGGTAATGCCATTTGGTCTTACCAATGCTCCTGCTACTTTTCAATCTCTCATGAATCATGTTTTCAAGAGATTTTTAAGAAGGTTTGTCTTAGTGTTCTTTGATGATATTCTGATATATAGCTGCTCTTGGGAAGTACATTTACAACATCTTGAACAAGTATTGGAGGTCGTTAGACAACAACAACTGTATGCTAAGAGATCAAAGTGTTCTTTTGGTGGATCATCTGTGGAATATTTAGGCCACATCATTTCTCAAAAAGGGGTTTCTACTGACCCTTCAAAACTAGCAGCCATTAAACAGTGGCCTGAGCCTACAAATGTGAAGCAATTAAGAGGCTTCCTAGGTCTCACTGGCTATTACAGAAGATTCATTCAGAATTATGGGGCATGGGCCAAGCCATTAACTAATCTTCTTAAAAAAGATGCCTTCAAGTGAAATGAAGCAGCCAGTCAAGCATTTCATCAACTCAAAGATATGATGATGAAACCTCCGGTGCTTGCCTTGCTTGATTTCTCTAAACCATTTGTCATTGAGACAGATGCATCAGGCAAGGGTATTGGAGCTGTCCTTATGCAAACAGGGCATCCAATTGCTTTTATCAGCAAAGCATTATCAGCTAGGCAACAAGCATTTTCTGTTTATGAAAGAGAGTTGCTAGCCATAATGTTTGCAGTGAAATATTGGCATCATTACTTGACTATGGGGCACTTTATCATCAGAACTGATCAGAAGAGTTTAAAGCATTTGTTGGAACAAAAGATCACTACTCCACTTCAGCAAGCATGATTGTCCAAGCTGATGGGGTATGACTTTGAGATTCAGTATAAACAAGGGAGGGAGAATGGGGTTGCTGATGCCCTATCTAGAGTGGTTAATCCTGCGCTATTCTCTATTACAGTTCATACTTTTGATGATCATCTTTGGGAAAGAGTGAAGAGATCCTGGACACAGGATGATCATGTGAAAAAGATCATAAAGATTTGCAGGCAGGCTCAACCAACCCAAGGTATGAATGGAAAGATGAAATTCTCTATAAGAAAGGAAAGATTGTAGTGGGAAAGGATGGCCAATTACAAAATGACATTATTTCCCTTTGTCACAATGGGCCTATTGGTGGTCATTCAGGAGTGCATGCTTCTACTCAAAGAATTAGAGATTTCTTTACTTGGAAAGGTTTGCACAAACAAGTAAGAAACTTTATTAGAAGCTGTCCTACCTGTTAGAAAGCCAAGTATGAGGAAGTGGCCTCTCTAGGATTGTTGCAGCCTTTGGCTGTTCCTAATCATGTGTTTTCAGATTTATCAATGGACTTCATTAGTGGACTGCCTAAATCTCAGGGCAAGGAGGTGATCTTAGTGGTAGTTGACAGACTCACTAAGTATAGTCATTTTATGGCTTTACATCACCCTTATTCTGCCTTAGAGGTGGCACAAGTATTCATGGATCAAGTGTTTAAACTCCATGGTTGGCCTAACACAATTGTGTCTGATAGAGACCCAATCTTTATCAGTCAATTTTGGAAGGAATTCACAGCTTTACAAGGTATTCAACTGGCCCTTTCCACTGCTCACCATCCACAAACTGATGGCCAAACTGAGGTTGTAAACAGGTGCTTAGAAACCTATCTTAGATGTATGGTGATGGACAAGCCTGCACTGTGGGTCAAGTACCTTCCATTGGCTGAATATTGGTACAGCACTAATTTCCATAATTCTTTGGGAATTACTCCATTTCAAGCTCTTTATGGTTATCCTCCTCCATTGTTTGTACCTTATGTTCCTAAAGATATAAGGGTGGCTGAAGTCAATGATGTATTAACTGATAGAGAGGAAACCATTCAATTGTTGAGACATTCTCTCCTGAGGGCTCAAAACAGAATGAAACAAGTGGCTGATAAAAAGAGAAGTGAAAGAGTTTTTCAGGTGGGAGACAGTGTCTATGTCAAGTTGCATCCCTATGGTCAGACTTCCCTAAGGAACAATCATTTCAATAAGTTGGGTCCTAAGTTTTTTGGTCCATTCCTTATCATTGAAAAGCTTGGTCCTGTGGCTTACAAATTGGATCTTCCTGATGAGGCTCAAATCCACCCTGTGTTTCATGTTTCATTTTTAAAGAAAGCATGTGGAGATGTTACTCAGTCTACACCTATTCCATCAGGTCCCAGATTTTTGTTCAAGCCTCTACAAGTTCTGAACAGGAAGTTAGTCAAAAGAGGGAATAAAGCTTCGGTGGATGTTCTAGTTCAATGGGAGAATTTGCCTATAACTGAAGCAACATGGGAGAATGCTGAAGATTTGAAGATCAGATTTCCAGAATTTGATTTTTGAGGACAAAAATGTTTAGGGAGGGAGTATTGATATGATATAATATGTGCAGGGTCTAATGTGTAATAATCAGAATTAGTACAAGGACTAGTTGTGTAATAGTGTATGAGTCTAAGGGTCAAAAATGTAATTGTGTGGTTAGCTGTCAGTTTGGGCGGGAAAGGTTGTTAGGAGCTGTTATCATGTAATATGCTTATATAATCAACATCACAGCTAATAAGATGATAAGCTGATCATTTGACCTAATTCTCTCTTCTGTATTCTTTCTGATCCTTATCAAATATGAAGGTGACAACAAAAGCATATGATTCAAGAGAGACATACCAAGGGGGCCTGAACCGTAACCAATGCAACCCTAAATCCTTTTCTGGTCATATGTCAAGATTCAAGTTATTGAAACCGTAATATTATTTGATAACGATCGAAATTTTTTTTTTTAAAAAAACACCCTATTTGAAGCTTTGATTACCGATTCAAATCATTAACAAATAAAAAATCCGAGATTAAAATAAAAACATAGGACAGACAATAACCATTAGAACGGATCGTTACCTGCAATATTAAAGAATGATTAAAAATATTTAGGATAATATTATATGTAGATAAGAAATACGAAACAATAGAATTAGGGTTTAGGGTTACCTGATTGAAAAATTAGGAGGAGGATGCAGATGGTTGAACCAGAGGGAGGAGAAGGTTTCTTTATTCAGATGGAAGATTTAGGAATAATGGTTATTAGTATAGATAGAATAGAAATAGAATACAATAGATTCGTTTTTTTTTTTTTTTAACGGACAACTAAACAACGGCGGGCATTTCGTACGCGGCCCCCAGTGGCAAAGACAGGGGCATAACCCGGCCCACCCTGGACGCACGAAGCCCCTAGCGCCCGCCCGACAGCCCACTTCCAGGGAAAACCTGACCTACATACCCGCCCGAAGGCACGACAGTAGTGAACCGGTAAAACCTGGCGAGATCAGGACTCGAACTCATGACCATATGCCATGAGTAATCCATCATTTCTCATTATGTCTTTCATAGGAATTGAACCTGAGACCTCCAAGAGAGATCCCTGGTCCATTCACCAACTGAGCTACCCGTGAAGAACGAATAGAATAGATTCGTAGGGTTGGGTTATTCTACAAAGTCTACAAAAACTGAGAAGGGCGAGAAGCCAGTAGAAAATGACATGTGTCCAAAGGATTAAACAAGTGAGAGGGGTAATTTTGTCAAAAACATATGCACATGCAAGTCACATGCCATTCCCACCTTCATTTTTAAATGTCCGTAACTTTTTTATACGTCATCTTTTTTTAAAAAAATTATACCATAAAATTGAGTGTCTTTTTATCTTTAATATAAGTACCATATTGTAATACTTTTGAAAAAAAATTCAAAACTCACTTGCGTAAGACACAATGGAGTGTAAGACACAATGGAGTGTAAGACACAATGAGCACCAATTAAATATAGGGTATAAAACATAATCAAGAGTCTAGTAAAACACAATGGACGACATACTAAAGACATAATGAATAGAAGACTAAAACACAATGAATACTTTTAAAAAAAAATTGAAAACCTAGTTGCGTAAGACACAATGGATGACATACTGAAGATACAATGAACAGAAGACTAAAACACAATGAATACTTTTGAAAAAAAAAAAGAAGTTAAAAACTCAATTGAGTAAAACACAATGGACGACATAATAAGGACACAATGAACAAAAGATTAAAACACAATGAATACTTTTGGAAAAAAAGTTGAAAACCCAGTTACGTAAGACACAATGGAGATAACGTAAAACAAAATGAGTACCAATTAAATATGCAATGAACAATAGGGTATAAAACACAATGAACAGTCTAATAGGAGAAGACACAACGGAGAAGAAAACCCATTTAACACGATTTTTTTTTTCAATTTTAATGTAGCAATGTGGTACTCATATTAAAGATAAAAAAACGCTCGTTAATATGGTGAATTTTTTTTTGAAAAAAAGATGTCGTATGAAAAAGTTATAGACGTTTTAAAATGATGGTGGAATTGACATGTGCATTGCATGTGGAGAGAGAAAGTCAACAAATGGTTTTCCTTTTATGCTCTTCCTCTAATTTATTATTTATTTTTTTCAAACAAACTAATCTCAACTCTTCAAATATATGATCAATGAATCACAATCCTTCTCACCCTTCCTAGAAAAAGTGTCTTGTGTATTTGATCATAACCCTAGATTCGTAATAATACTAATAATAACATATTCTTGTCTATTAGATTATTTCGTCGTCTTGTCATATCCAAATTTTTTAAAAACTTGTTTTTTAATTATACCGGATTTGGCTAAAAAAAATGGTTTAAATGGTTAAACTGTGTTATACCGGACGGTTTAATCGGGTTGATAAGTTAGCTATATAATTTCGTACTAAAATATAATTACATACTAAAATATTATCAAAAGGTTAAGCAATAATAAAAAATAATCCAAAAGATAATCTAAAGTTTTTAATTTTTTAAAAGTTATTCCTTAATAAAAAATAATATAAAAATAACCAAAAAACTAACCTATGCCGGTACCGGTATAGCGGTTCAAACCGGTATACTGGATTTTACCGGTGGTATAAAATCGATACCATTTCCCATATTTACCAGAGTGTTTCGTACCGGATTTTCTTTGAAAACGGTAATACCGTATACAGGTTTCTATTTAGATTTTTTTTTTCTTTTCATTTGTTTTTTTTTTTGTCCAACACTTGTAGCCTAGTTGGTTGAGGGCCTAAAGTTTCTCATGGGAGGCTTGGGTTCAATTCCCACTAGCTACATTTGGAGGACATTGGTGGATGGGAAATGAGGGATGACCCGGCCATTGGCTTGGGTTCGAGTCTTGATCCCGACCGGTTTTACCGACTATTTCACCGTCGTGCCTTCGGGCGGGTGAGTGGTCGGGTTTTTCCGGGAATTGGTGGCAATTGGTGGCCCGGGTACTCTCGAGTACCTGATTCGCCAAAAGGGTGCCCGAGAGTGCTCGGAATTGATTCGTTGGCCGTTCAAAAAAAAAAAAATTAGTTTTAGCTAGTATTAATTTTCAAAAGTGAAATTCCGTTTACGCCTTAGGGCATGTTTTGTATTGGGTAATGGAATGGATGAGGGAATGGAATGGACGTGGTAATGAATTGGAAAAGGTAGTGAAATGAATCATTACCATTCCATGTCTTGTTTAGTTGCTATGTGGGAATGAAACAAAGCATTCCTTTGTCTTGTTGGATAGACAGGAAAAGACGAAGAAATAAAATCAGTGGTTAGTGGCGGTGGTGGGTGGTGGTCAGTGGCGGTGATAGTGGGTGGTGATATGTAGCGGTAGCGGCGTTGGTGGGTGGCGACGGCGGTGGTGGAGACGGTGGAAGGTGGAGGTGGATGGTCGTGATGGTGGGTGGGAGAGGATGATGAGTAGTGGCGGTGGTGGGTGGGGGTTGGTGGTGGTGATGGTAAGTGGTGGTGTGTGGCGGTGGGTGGCGATGACAATGGTGGGTGGTGGCGACGGCGGTGGTGGGTGGTAGCAATGGTGGCGATGGGTGGAGGTGGATGGCGGTGATGGTGGGTGGGTGACGATGTTGAGTAGTGGTGGTGGTGGGTGGAGGTGGCGGCAGTGGAGGGTGGTGGCGGTAGTGGTAGGTAAAGAAAATTGTGGTGAGTGACGGTGGTAGGTGGTAGACGCAGCGGTGGGTGGGTGATGGTGGTGGGCGACGGTGGGTGGTGTTGGATGGCGGCGGTGGATGGTGTTGGATGGCAGCGGCGGTAGGTGGGTGACGGTGATCGGTGGTGGCGGTGGTTGGAGGCGGCGGGACGGTGGTGGGTGGTGATTGCGCTGGTGGGTGATGGCGGCAACGGTGGTGGGTGGTGGCGACAACGGTGGTGGTTGGTGGCGTTGGTGGTGGGTGGTGGTGGTGGGTTATGGTGTTGTTAGTAAATGGTGTAGTGAATGAGAGATGGAATGAAAAAAAGGGGGGTGGATGGAATGGTTTTGAGTGAATGAAATGCCTTGTGGAATGGGTGATTCCATTCCTTTAACCAACCAAACACACTTTTTTTTCATTACCTCGTAATGATCCATTCCATTCCCTTTTTCATTCCATCATACCAAACCCTATCTTAGTATCTTTATCACCTCTTGATGTTTTAACGACTTTATTAGTTTGACACCACCATAAATAAAATTAACTAATAAAAACAATAAAAAGGTGAAAAATTAACCTCCTAGAGTCCTAGGTGGTTAGGTATATGTTAATTTGATTAAAAAAATTAGAAAAGCAAAAAAAAAAAATAACAAAATAAAAAAAAGAAAAAAGAAAATGAAAAGAAAAAAAAATATTATTGCATTGTCACGAGCGATGTTTATGTGATAAAAAACAAAGAAAAGTCGTCATTTTCATAATTAAAGTCAACCTAATAAATAAATGAAAATAATAACTATTTTATTTATTTTTATTTTTTTAACAAGCCAAACGAAACTTTTATTCATACCCAAAACGACCAACAAGGAGCTGGCCAAAACAATATACAATCCACCACAAAAACGCCCATCAGGACGTACCAAAAAAGTGAATCCCCAAAAGCCTCGACCCACCTAACTACACCTGAATAGTCCAAGCAGATTTACACCCTCAACCAACCCATGACCAACATATTACATTGACTTGACTCCCAATTAAACTCGATGAACCAGCTACGAGTTTTAATGGTACTAGTGCATGGTTGCATCAATATGGCTTTGGGAATCTTCAACGAGCCTTGGGTTTGGTAGGTATTTGTTACATGTGTCAGGTATATGGATGATTAAACAATAATAGGTAATCTTGTATATTATTGAGCACGATACATTTGGTTGGGATTAGACGGGTTCAAATTTAAAGTGAACAAAAATATTGGCAATCATAATTATTGTGTCAGCACAAATCCGTTTGAAATGAAGTGCAATAAGATTAACTGTCGTTTATGATCTCATTTCAATGCTTTTTCCAAGACGAAAAAAATGAAGTTAGAGATGTTTAATCAAGGTATTTTTAGTACACGTCACTGAATATTAATGACAGTAAAAGTGCACAAATATTAGTACAAAATATATCATTTTAATTGTTTTTACCATTATGTAAGGGTGTTGAAATCCAGATATCCAAAATTCTTGGATACCTGATTTCACTATCCGAAATTCACACTCCTAAAAAATACACGTTTTTTAAGGGAGGCGGCCGCCCCACATGCATATATGTAAGTCCGCCACTGAGGGGCTTCATCATTTCCATTGTCGACTTCATCTTTCTTTGTAGAATCTCCATCTTTAACTCACTCTTCTTTAAAGGATCTCCAGTGATTCTATCTTGATCTTGTTTCGTCTAAATGTGGGCCTTCATCTTATGATTATGAGCAGAAGCAGTTTGAAGGAAGGTGATGATCCAAGGCCAGGTCTCACTGAGGGCCCTTAATTTATTAATTTTAAGCCCATTAAACACTAATAACCATTAGTAAAGTTTAAACCCATTTAAAATTCACCTGATAATTTAAAATTACACCAAATAAAAGTTAAAACCAATTTAAATTTGCATTTTCTTAATTCTCCATATGAAACCTCAACTTCATTATAATCTATGAACTACATCAACACATGTATAATCAAATTTTAAACCATAAAACATACATGTTTGGTAATTTTCTTAGTTCTATCGCTGTGTGATCAGTTTCAACAATAAGAAATGATAAACACACTTGTGATCAAACGATAAAGATGCATACAAAATGGAGTACACACATATATGACACTAATTAAAGAGCATGGAATGGGTCAAGTCCTCTTTTAACAGTGGGCCAATCAGGGATGTGCCATACCATCAACTACTCATAAGACTACTTATCCTCATCACTGTCTCTTTTCTGCATATACTCGTCAAAACGATCGACTGGGTACAGATCAATAGCGGATACAGAGGAATCAGTGTATGGGAATGACACTTCCTCTGTTTGGATCTCACTTGTATTCTCAAATTGCTTCATTTTCTTGTGAACCATTTCAGTCGAGGCACTTTGTCCAACAACGAATTCTTGTGGAACTATTCTTCCTTCGAGCATGCTGACCACTGATGACATTGCAGGCCTATCGTTTGGAGAGATTGCAGTGCACGCTAAAGCTATGTTTATAACTACCGCCATCTCTTGGACATCATATACTGAATCCAGCCTCGGGTCAGCTAGCTCCATCAAATCACCCGTAGTTTTCAAAGCAATGGCCTAATGAAAGAGGCAGAAGGAATATTGAAAAGGATGAATAATGCAAACTTTTGGGTATGAATGTTTTAACACGAATACATTTAGATAAACGGGTCATGTTGAGATTGGCCTGGTGGGTTTGCTTTAATTTGGATCTAACCCATTAGGCCATCGCATATATTGGGTGAGTGATTTATATAAAAAAAATTAAAGATAAAAGAAAAACTAGCATTACGTTTTATTGATTAAAAGTAAAAGTAATTCTTTTATATACATTTGTATTTTTTGTTGTAAATTGTACTTTTTAGAGGATTATTTTGCAAAAACATAATAAAAATTTCAGGTAAAGCGACTGATGTTTGTATCAACCTTCAAAGATTCATGTCGTGTTCGGGTTTGACCCATCAATCCACGAACGTGATCCATTTAATACCCATATGCAAACTTATATGATGAAAAAGGTTCATGTTAGTTACCCGATCAAGAAGAATAAAATGATTCTCCTTTAGCCTATCAACAGTGTTAGCCGTCCCACTTACAATCTCTAACAGAACAATTCCATAGCTGTAGACGTCTGCTTTATCCGTGAGGTAACCACGCAACGCGTATTCAGGAGCCATATATCCACTAAAATTTGTAACGAAAAGAGTATTTTTAACCATTTTTTTGGATTTTCTAAATATTTAAGAGAATTCTAAAAATAATTAGCCACTCACTAAGTTCCAGCAACGCGTGTGCTTATATGGGTGTCATCCTCTTCATCAAGCTTAGCCAAACCGAAATCTGAAATTTTGGCATCCAAATTCTTATCAAGCAGGACATTAGTCGCTTTGATGTCTCTATGCACAATCTTCAATCTTGATTCTTCATGTAGAAAAGCCAAACCTCGCGCTATACCAATGCAAATCTTGTATCTTGTTGGCCAATCAAGTTCCAACTGCCATTGTTCGGGCCCTTCAACCCACAAGGTAAAAAATAATTAAAAACTAAGAATGAATATTCAAGTGGTTTTATAGCTCTAAAACTATGCTTTCATAATCCTACATATCCATGGCTTTATGTGAGTTATGGTAAACCCCTAATGGGTCAAATTGAAAAAAGAAGGCAAATAGAGAAACATGTGAAATGGGCTAACAACGCCAAACAGGCTGAAGTAGCCTACAGCCATAAATCATTTTAATTTAATAGTTATTGTTTTGATAATGATAAATTTTTAATCCTATTTATAGCTTTAAATTTAAAAAAAAATGTTTATGGGTGCAACACGATTGACTCACACATTTTGCTTATATAAATACCGAGAGAAACTTTTACCAAATAAAGCACGGGCAAGACTGTTATTTTCCATGTATTCATATGCAAGCAACAACTGGTTTCCTTCAATACAACATCCATGCAATTTCACAAGATGCTTGTGTTGCAAGGCAGAAATCATGCCCAACTCATTCAAGAACTCCCTATTTCCTTGTCTTGATTTGGAAGAAAGCTGTTTCACGGCTATTAAGGTTCCATCCGGCAATACTCCCTACATTAAAACATAATTTATAGTTTCCAACATAGTACAAACCATATTTGATATTATATTAATCAAGATAGTAGATTAATATTACCTTGTAAACAGGGCCAAAACCACCTTCTCCAATCTTATTAGCAACATCAAAATTGTTTGTTGCAACTTTAATTTGCCTCAATGTAAACCGGGTGTTAAGCTCTAGGCCACTCAAATCTGATGAGCAAAAAATGAATGTGGGGGATTATTGTGTTTTATCTCAAAAAGTCAAATAGAAAACTTTATCTAATTGGGGTATGGGTCAAACGGGTCGATTTTCGCCAAATATATTTTTATGCATACAACACTATAAATTATTTTACTCAAAGTTAGATAAAGTTTTTAGTGATATGTTTTGTTTTGTGTTTTTTTTTATATCTAAATTGTTACTGCAATATTTGTTTAAAAGACTTGAACTAACAAAAGTGTCAACAGGTCTACCCAACCAAACCTTGACCGTTTTAACCCCAATCTTGTCAACTCTAAAAAAACCAGCTTGGCACATAAATACCTAGTCCACTTGAATCTCTACGTCGCAAATAACCTAACCACCATAAAACTCCAAGAATTAGGACAATGCTGAAAACTGCTCCAACCACAATTCCGGCTACAACACCTCCAGACACACCGTTTCCCTTTTCTTTCGCACGTGGAACCGGATAATCTGCGTAATTAAAATCAAAGAATGATAAAACTAGAGTTTAGAAGTAAAATAGCTTACCCCTAGTAAGTAAACAATATAGCTTACTTGGATCCACAGAAATAGCCGAAATAAGAGGTCCGTATGTTCCTCTGGTTGGGACATTTATTGTTCCCTTTCCAGCCCAATAAAGTCGGATTTCCAAAGAACTTGTAACATTTACAGTATAAGTTGTCACAATTGCTTTCCCAACCCCACCTGCTCTATCACTGATGTCAAAGTCCTTCTCCACCAGCATACCCTGACACAATACCAACCATTATTAACCGAAAACTGATTCATCGATCAGAAGGCAGCAAGCTAGAATGAATGAATAAACGAATTCCATATATTATAATTTTTATATAATATTATTCTTTAAGAACTTACCTGAATGTAGATATCAAACACACGCCTGCCAAGGCTGCTAAACTTTGTATCATCAGTAAAAGCAATCTCGGCAAAGTGAAGGCTGACATTGTAGCTTCCATTACGCATGCAGAAACCATAATAAGTCAATGATATGGCTGAGGTCCGTGCATTCATGTACAATTCAGAATTGGTCACTGGGACCTCAGAACTACTTGTCAAAATATAACTGTCAGGTTGGTCATCATCCAAGAAGTGACCAGTATTGCTAAATCCCCACCGATCAGTTGAAGAGAAATGCGAAGCACCACCTGAGAGAGAGTCACCTTCATATTCCTTATTCCCAACTGACACTCCGTTTCCACCGCAGTTAATATACAATGAGGTTGAAGCTGATCCAAAAACAGTGTCATAGTTAGAAGCGGATTATAAATCCATCGAGCACTCAACGCATTCCATTTCTTATACATATTTTATGCATATACAATAATTTTGAACTGCTCCGTTTAATATTTGTCCCTGACATGGTTTCGTGTGTTTATCCAATGGCCATGTCATTATATGATTTCGTGTGTTTATGTCATTAATGAGAGTTATCATAATTATAAAGAGGACATCGCCAATGAATCAAGTATAAACTGAATCACAATAAACATGTAACAAAATTTCATAAAAATATGAGAAAGAATGTGTAACTTTAACTTACATGTACGACAAACGTTGTTCCCCAAGCACGAGACCTCTTTACTGGTAAAAGAGTACAAACAAGAAAATATGTCACAAAGAAGTGAACACCGATGAATTCTTATCTAGAAAAATAATTTATAGCAGGTAAACTTACGAAACATTATCCGTTGAATAGGAAGCAAACAAATTTCTACAGGAAACAACAAAAACAACATGCTTTAGTTAAAAGAGTTTCAAAATGATGGTTTAGAGAAAGGGAAAACTGATCTTACGTTTCCCGAATCTGACACCTAAAGTCACTTGAGTTTCGAGATGTGAAATTGTTGTATGACAGATCACTGCAAGAAAAATCCAATTTCAGTTATTTTACTTCTTTTACAGGTGTCATAGTAAATAAACTTACATAACATCTCCTGAAGTGAGCATCCAATCAGGTATGATTCCAGATAGCAAGTTTCCAGTAAGATAGCTAAATAAATACAATGACAAGTTAATATATATTGCAGTTATATTGAGATATTTCATAATAGATGGTTTGATATGTTGCACAAATTAACTATTCAAAAGTATTGTATCAAAATTTAAGTACATTAAATGTCTGCCTAATGAAAACCAGAAGTGTGACAATATATTATAATGAGATGCTTACATGTAGTCGGTTTTCCTTAGATCAGCGAACCCATCAGGAATGGTACCATTAAGCTTGTTAAAGCTAAAGTCTCTGAAGTAGCAACGTTTACAATGAGTGTATGAAATATGATAATATTGTAACTAATAGAGGAAAACACAAAATAAGCATTTCATAATTTAATAGTCTTTTACTTAACGCCACTATAACAGGTTTGTAATAGTCTTTTCTTTAACTGTCTTATATGGCATTTGATCCTAACACATTACCTTGGATCTTCACATTAGCATACCTGGTTATAGTCGGTTTCAATATGTATACAAAACAACTAGGAGCAAATAGAAGTATATTTTTATTCTCTTAGTGTGCACACTATGTGAGGGCCGCACCGGTTTCCCGTTAGGGGGAAAAGCTTTACCCCGACCCCCGTGCATTTAATTTGACCAAAAGAAACTTATGTAATAGCTTCAATGTATGTAGTCGACATAAAACGTCACCATAATTGGGTTTTATTAAACGTTTGATAAAATGTATGTATTGTCTACACTTCTGTTCTGTGTGACAGTCAGCAGCTTGCAGACCATCTTATGTGAAACAGTAGCACAGGTCAAAGGCTAAAGGACATGCTTAAATTTACATCCAAACACATAGACATATCGCTTATGTTCTTGCAAAGATATTTCCTTTATAAATAAAATAAGTTGAGCGCTAAGTAAGAATTACTCACAAGACTTTCAAACCGCTTGAAGGAAGCGAATCTGGTAACTTTCCGAATAGATTACAATTCCTCAAGATCCTGGCAAGATTAGATTTACAAATTACAATACATTATAAGAAGAGGCTGGTAATACCTCATTATAAGAGCAATTTAACTACTCACAAGGTCTTAAAAGCTGTCGAGTTACCAAAAGGCGGACAAAGAGCGCCTGGTCCTCCCAAGTCACTAATTCTCCTGCATCTCTTGATTCAGTCAGCACAAATGATGACAATTACAAGTAAATTAAACACATAATATATGACGAATTACTCACAAGTCTGACAAGTTTGCCAAAACAGTAATGCTTGAAGGTATTGGCCCCTCCAATCCACTGGCTTGCATCCTTCTGTAATTTTAAAAAAATAATTAAATATACATTTTATTTGCAATAAATAAAAAATGGACAGTAGCAAAATGACTCACAAGCTCTTGAGACTATGCCATCGCCCAATGTAATCGGGGATTTTCCCAGAGAAATTGTTACCGCCAACCCGACTACATAAAGAAACCAAAACAAAATAGTAAGTTATGTCTGCGAATATATTCAAAATCAATGAGGTAGTAGAGCTCACAATTCCATGACAGTTGTCAGATTCGCAAACGAAGCAGGCAACCTCCCACTAAAGAAGTTGGCGTTCAGAAACCTACAATTAAAAATGGAACAAACGTACATAAGTTGATAGGATAACGATATACAGAGGGAATCAAACAACAATACCAACAAAGTTCAATAAGTCTTACAGTCTCTCGATGCTTGCAAGATTCCCAAGCTCCTCAGGAATCATTCCGGACATCATATTGTCCTCTACGGTTCTAAATAACAATAGAAGTGACACCATAAACAACAAAAAAAGAGGTTACATAAGTTAGAATAAAAGTAGTTTTAAAATGAAACTTACAAAGTTGTCAATGTACTTATGTTCCCAAGCTCCTTTGGGATTGATCCAGTTAAACGATTCCCGATCAGAGAACTGCATATAGTGTATTAAAATAAGCAAAACTGTGGTTTTTATACCAAAAGAAACGATGAGAGATTACACATAAAGAAAGAAGCTGTACATGTTTAAAATTTGGCCCATGGAACCCCATGCTGGAGGGATGGTACCGTTGAGATAGTTGCGAGTTAAATCTCTGTTGCAACAAAATATAAACATTATAACAAGTCATAATAATATTAATATAAGCAAAACCAGTTTTAGGAGTGTACAGATTCAGAAGGTTAGGAAGATTGGTGAATTCTGGTGGGAGAATGCCTGCTAAACTTTGTCCTTTAAGACTTCTGTATCTCATACAAACCAAAACATCATCAATAACAATAGTATGTAAGAATATATTTATATATTCTAATTAAATGACCCTTATAATTATTTATCTAATAAATGAAAAAACTTGTAATTGGTTTGTCTTTGGTTTAATGAAAAAACTTCCATTTTCTAAAAAAATAAATAAATAAATAAATAAAATAAATGAACAATGATTTAAATACCACTATTGGTTTAACTGGTCTTTATGTGATAGACGTAATTACCCTTAATGAACCGTAACATAGGGTAGGTGTATATATAGAGATTATTATGAGAAATTAGAGGCTAATGAAACCAAATACTCATAACCTAATTCATCCCTCTCTCTCTCTCTCAACTGAGATCCTTGATCTCCATAGTTATCCCACCATAAATGGAAACCGATCATCTTGTAGATCATGAAGTCTTCTCTCTCTATGGTTACTATCTAATAACCATATCTGATTTACTTATTCATGTTTATGTATTAATATCAAGAATTGATAATAATAATAATAATAATAATAATAATAATAATAATAATAATAATAATAATAATAATAATAAGTTACTTTAAATCCAAATACTCAGAAATCAAAATTTCGTAATAAATAAACTTATGGATCATGAATAAGTTAAATATATACATTGAATCATGATCACTCTAAATGTTGATTAAGTAATTGAAGTTGTTGAGTCTTTGTTCAATGCTACGACGAAAGCGTACTAACAAACGGTTAATAACTTATCACTAAATAAATACAGCCTGCTTGGAATTCTTTTACTCAAGCCCAGATGTGGGCCCAGTTCGGTTAAAACACAGCCCCACACTTATGGCCCAGTCTCCAGCCCAACTTTTTGGGCATTAATTTTTTAAGTTAATTCTTAGTCACAACACAGTAGGTCCTTAGTTTGGATCTCTTACGATGAAAACATAAGTTAAAACTTAATTTGGTAGACTTTGGAGGTGGATCAAGAACCGAAACCGAACCGCTCTAGAAACCGGTTTGAAACTGAATCGGACTGGTGTTTTGTAATCAGTTTGTGAATCGAGCTCGGTTGAAACTAGTCAAAACCGAAACGAACTGGATAGAACATGGTTTTAAACTGAACCGATCCTTCAAAACTGGTTCTAAACCGAACTGGTTTGGTCGAAAACCCGTGTTGACCAACTTTGACCCAAACCAAGTTTGGGCCAGGAAACCCATTTGTGAAGCTCTAGGAAGACAAATCATTTTACAACAATTTGAGACTTAAACCCACAATCTCTTGGTTAGTTTGTTGTCCGTTCAACTCGATCTGAATCAGTCAAATTTGAATATTTCGAAGCTGGTCTTGAGTAGCTCGTGTGTGTGCTTTGATTAAGCTACAACCCAATGTATATTTTACCAAACTTAAAACCTAAAAAGGTTTTAATTATAAAAAAACCTCATTGTTTATAAGAAATAATTCTTAGTAAACAAAACTTAATAAAGTCTGTTTATGTTCTCTATAATTGGGGACTAATTGTCTAAAAAATGATATAGACTACCCGTATTTTCACACGGGATTTCACATAGTTTAGATATTAAAGGAAGAGAAACGTACACGCTAGTGACATGGCATATCGTCCCGTTAGATTCAATACAGTTGCAGATGACAGTATCATCGTATGTGTTATTGGCAGGCAAACCGACCCATTCAACACACGGATCCTTGTTGAAATCCCAATCTTTACCCAACCTACGTCCGATCACCCTCAACGCGTTCACTGCCAAAAAGTTAAAATATTTAAACCACAAAACACTAAACATCATATCTCAAGTTACAAATCACATATAGTTACCAAACCTTCATTGGATGGAAGACGAGTTGTGTTGATGGATGCAAGACCAAAGGGTAGCAATATTGCAAACCATAGAATTGTAACCAACATGTTGCTTCAGTTGCTAAACATTAATTCGGATCATACTACTAGTACTTATATATATAATAGCCAGTGAAATGTTTAATATTAAAGGAGAAGACTTTGGGGTAAAATATTTAAATGTTATGATGTCACTTTAGAGCAATACAACCCATAAAGTGAAGGCCAACATGCTGTTTCTATATGTAAATATATTTTCTTGATCAAAATGTGTGTTTATATAATAGCCAATGGATATATAAAACTAAGTAGTAGGTGGAATGTGAGTTACGAGAATACGAAGACTTTTAGTGTTTAATGCTTCTAATAACGTCGCTTTCTGTATTATATAAAATACTAAATGTCTTATTTACCGTGACAAAATAATAAAAGTCAAAAGGTTAATTTCCTTATTGTTTATGGAAAATATCCTATAAGGTAAATTAGAGTGTTCATGATTCGGTTCAGTTAGATTTGACGAAAGTTTAGATCTAGACAATTAGAATAGATTTGAAAAACGAACCCAAAATGGCCGGGTTCATTTTAGGACATGAGAAAAATAGTTGGGCATTGATGTTTATTCATAAAATACACATACGAAAGCGTAAAAAAAGGAAAAATTATAAAATTCGTTCTTTAAGTTTACGTTGTTTTTCAGTTGATACCCTTTAGCTTTAAAATTGAAGAGAATCATCCTTAACGAATCAAAATCTTGCACCCACTGTCCTTTAACACTAACCAGGTTAGATTTTGACATTAAAATAGGTCACATGTGGGACATGTGAGGGTAGGCATGTCATTTGCTCTTTTAGGGACTACTTGTGTAATTAAATTAGAGTTTTAAACTTTAAACAAATCAAATCTAAGACCAAATTTGTAAGAAACTATCAAAAAATCAATGATGAAATAAGTTCATGAATTGCTGCTTCAAGAAAAAAAAATACACTCATCTGTTGCTTCTAATATTTCAAAACTTTTTCCTCTCTCTAGATTTGTAACTAAGTACAAACCCCTAGCCCCATTTCTAACCTATGCCGTCATCACCACATCCGACCACCAGAACTGAAACCCACCCCGACCATCACTAATCTACAATCACAACCAACTCACACCATCACTCGTCACCACAAACCATTGGAATGAGAATCCTAAGCTTTTGAAACTTAGAACAGGTCAGCTTAATGGAGTCTCTTGATTCCTTCGAATCCTCGATGGTAGTTTCTTTTCTTTAAATATATCGATGGTTTTTAGGAAGACGTTAAACGTGAGCTCTGTTGGTGAAAGCCCTAAATTAGTTTGGGGGCTAGGGTTTGAAGATTTGGGAGTTTAGGTTTCAAACTAAGACTATGTTGATGGTTGTAGGGGTAGTGCGGTGGTTGTTGCATTTGGTAAGGTCATCCAGATTTGGTGGTGTTTGGCGGTGGTCACCGTCGGTGGCAGTGTTTATAGGGGTGGGTTTTTTGTGGTCAGTAATGGTGGTAACAAGTGTTAGTGGTTGTGACCACAGGTGGTGGGGGTTCTTAGGTGGTCAGAACTAGTGGTGGTTGTTGGCTGGTGGTGGTGGGGATGGTTGAAGTTAAAGAGAGGGGGGGGGGGGACAGCAAGTTGAGAGATAGTGGGGAGAGAGAGAGAGAGAGAGAGAGAGAGAGAGAGAGAGAGAGAGAGAGAGAGAGAGATAAGGTTATTTAATTTTTATATATGTTTTGTTTATTTATTTAAACATATATTAAGTAAAATTATCAACTTACCTTCATGTGCAAGGCACATGACCAAAGTTAACAGAAATTTTTAACTAAGTTAGTGTTAAAGGACAGTGGGTGCAAAGTTGTGATTCGTTAAAAATATTATCTTCAACATTTAATGCTAAAGGGCATCCATTGAAAAACGATGTAAACTTAAAGGATGAATTATGTAAATTTTCCTAAAAAGAATAATAAAAAATAAAGGTTTACCAACTTTTTACTTTTTATTTTAGGACCTTTCTAATTAAACCCCCCCCCCCCCCCCCCCAAAAAAAATTTCATATTAGATTAAAAGAAATAATATATAAAAACTCTCTCTATGGGAAGTCACCGGAAACCTATTCCGGTGGATCTACAAGCTAGGGTAACTAAGTTTTACGTGTCAAACATCCCGGATGGGTGTAGTGGAACGGATCTTGCGGCGGCAGTCAGAACGGTTGGTACAATCTTTGACATCTATATCGCTCGGAAAAGAGAGAAAACAGGAAAACGTTTTGGTTTCCTTTCCCTCCTAGATGTCAAAGATAAGGACGATGTTGCTAAGCAGTTGTCGGCAGTAAAGATGGGAGATTATAGGCTTCGGTGTAACGTGGCAAGATTTGTCTTAGAAGAAGGAGAAATCAATGATCGGAAATCGGCTTATGTCAAAAAGCCAACGAAAGAATATCAACCAAACCCATCTGGTGTCAAAGGGGGAGGTAGTTTTTGGTCCAGGAATATATCATTTAAGGAAGCCTTCACAGGAATTAATCCGAAGAGAGTGGTTGACGTCGAGGATAGTTTCCAGGCCTTTGAAGATGAACTAGGCAGGTCGTTGATCGTTAAAGTTGCGTCTCTTGTTGCCATGCAGAATCTGAAACAATTGTTGATGGAGATGGGATTGGCTAGTGGGACCGTTCGTAGCCTGGGAGGTCGGTTGGTGATGATTAGTTTTAAAACTAATGAGCATGCAACGATGGCACGTGATGAACTTCTCGGACGGCCGGAGATTTTTATTTCTGTGGAATTCTGGGATGGACAAGACCTGGTCAGTGAAAGATTGGCTATTTTGAAGGTCTATGGGGTGCCTTTGAGCGTAACGGATAGGAGAATTATGGTGGACATAGGCAGTCTGTTTGGTACTGTTGTCGAGCTTGAGAAGACGGAGGTTCCGGTGTCTTTTGTAGGAGTTCTGGTTGATGACCAGAAGTTTATACAGGAGGAAGCTTACATCAGATGGAGAAAGAAGACGTTTAAGGTGTGGGTGAGTGAAGTTTCTCATGATCTGGAACTAGAGGGATGTCAATTCATTGATGCTCCTGATCGTAAGGGGACTGAAGAAAAGATTATAGACAATAATGAAACTAAGTCGGGGAACGGTATTGATATTCCGGCGAGTCCTACGTCGGAAGCTGAAACGGCGGAGAACTTGGCTGGTGACGATAGTAATTTTGGTAACTCATTGAATATGGAGGTAGATAATTCGGGTAATGTTTTTAATGATAAAGAGGAAGTTTTGGCAACTGACAAGACTGAAGGCTTGAATTGCGGAGCAATCAATGAGGTAAGGTCTGTTTTGGAAGATAGTGAAAATGGGGTTGACCAAGAACCCTTATTGGACCGGACCCTAAAAAGAAAAAAAATGTGGTTAGACAATCTTTGGGCCCAAGCCCAGTGGGTGGTTATGTGAGTAGCAATGAAAGGCCTGTGAAGGAGTCTAAATTGAATGTAGAGGACCCATTTGGGCTTGATCCATTTATTTATGGGCATGATGATAATGTTCAAAAGACTAGAGGGCAGGGGAATATTTCAACTTACAATTCCTTTGAATGTCTGATGAATGAGGATAATGAAGTCACGGTGTTCGTAGCGGAGATAGAAGAAAACAACGTTACTAATAATGGAGATCCAAGGGAAGAAGTAGCGGAAGATGTTACAGATCCATCCCCAGTCGAGATTATTGAAGAAGATGATAATTCGGATACAGACAAGGAAGTGGAAGGTACTGTAGCTGCCGGTGAGAAGATTGGTGTTCGATTAAGTGGATTCCAGAACCTGGTTCGGGATTCTATTAAGGGTAAAGGAGTACAATCAGGTTTGAAATGAATTATCTCTCTTTAAATGTTAGAGGTATAAAGAAGGTTGGGAAGGTGTCTTGGGTTAAAGATATGGTTAAAAACTTTGGGGTTGATTTTTTAGCTATTCAAGAGTCGTTTCTGGTTGATGGGAAGAATTTTAATTATGATGCTGTTTGGGGCAATAAAGGGTATGGTTTGGAAAGTGTGGGTTCAGTGGGTAAGTCCGGGGGCCTGTTTAGTATGTGGAACACCAAGAAGTTCGCGAAGCTTAATTCTGTGGTTGATAGGAACTTCATTGTTGTTTCGGGTAATCTAATTGAAGATGGTTCAGTAGTTAACATCATCAATGTATATGCTCCGCAGAAGTATAATGATAAGAAGGCCGTCTGGGAAAAAATATCTAAAATTATGGAGGGGGCTAAAGGTCTGTGGATTCTTCTTGGGGATTTTAACTCTGTGAGATGGCCGGAAGAAAGGAAGAACTCGAAATTTAATCACAGAGATGCGACGGATTTTAATTCTTTTATTGATACTAATACCTTGCAGGAATATGTTATGCGAGGCAACAAGTTTACGTTTTTGACAGGTACAGGTCAAAATAGAAAAATGAGCAAGATTGATCGGGTCCTAGTGAGCCAAGATTTCTTTAACAGATGGTCAGGAGCTTGCCTTCGAGCTTGGAATAGAGATATGTCTGATCATTGTCCGCTTCTCTTGACGTTGGTGGATACTAACTTTGGGCCTCGGCCCTTTAGATGGTTTAATTCTTGGCTTCATAGACAAGGCTGTGAAAAAGTGGTGATCGATGCTTTGGGTAATTCTCAGGTGGAGGGTCCAGCGGATATCATTCTTAATAATAAATTAGGGGCTGTTAGACAGGCTTTAAAAGGGTGGTGGAAGGAGGTTAAAAATACCGAAGCGGAAGAGATGGAGAATTTGAAGTCAGAGATCGGCCGCCTTGAAAAGATTATGGAAGAGATCGATTTAGAAGAGGAGGATCTTTGGATTTGGGAAGAAAGTAAAGCTGAGCTGGAAAAATTGCGGATGTTCGCTCACAAAGATGTGGTTCAAAAATCTCGGGTTAGATGGGCCTCGTTGGGTGATGATAATACGGGGTTCTTTCATCGTTGTATTAATGGTAGGAAGGCGACGAATGCGATTCCGGGTCTCATGGTTAATGGGGTTTGGGTTGCAAAGCCGACGTTGGTAAAAAAGGAAGTGTTAAGTTTTTACAGAAATCTTTTTAGGGAGGAAGTTGATCATAGGCCTGTTTTGTCTTGCCCGTTTTTTAAACAGGTCAATGAGGAGAGCCTTACGGACTTGGTTAAAGATTTCTCCAGGGAGGAAATTCGAGAAGCTGTTTTTGATTGTGGCTCGGACCGGGCTCCTGGCCCGGACGGTTTCAATTTTAAATTTATCAAGCATTTTTGGAAGTATATTGAAGATGATGTTTTCAAAGTGTTTGAAGAGTTTTTTGAGAACGGGAGCATTAGTAAAGGATGCAGCACTTCTCACATCACTTTGATAGCCAAGAACAAGACTCCAGTGGGGCTTCGAGACTATAGACCAATCAACTTAGTGGGAGTGATCAGCAAAATTATATCTAAAGTCTTGGCTTCGCGTATGAAGAAAGTGGTTGGGCAAGTTATTTCAGAGAACCAGTCGGCTTTCCTGAAAGACAGGTTTATCTTAGATGGGCCCTTAGTTCTTAATGAAGTTATTGCTTGGCTCAAGAAGAGTAGATTACCGGCGTTTTTATTAAAAATTGACTTTGAGAAGGCGTATGACAATGTTAGTTGGGATTTCTTATTGTCTATCTTAGAGCAAATGGGCTTTCCTAGTAGGTGGAATCGATGGGTTAGAGGGGTCCTTCAATCGGTCCGCTCTTCGGTTTTGGTTAACGGTTCTCCTACTTTTGAGTTCCAATGCCAAAAAGGGCTTCGGCAGGGGGATCCGCTCTCACCATTTTTATTTCTTATTGTAATGGAAGCATTGTCAAGTTTGGTCTCTAATGCGTGCTCTGTTGGAGTCATGGAAGGGATTGAGATTAGTAAAGAAGGGCCGGTGTTGAATCACTTGTTATTTGCTGATGACGCTTTGCTTCTTGGGAGGTGGAATAAACAAAATATCAAGAGTGTTGATCGCATTCTGAGGATTTTTCATATGTGTTCGGGATTAAAGATCAACATTCAAAAGTCTCAATTATTCGGGGTGGGTGTAGACGATAATGAGGTGGTGTTTATGGCATCGCATTTTGGGTGTAAAGTTGGGAGACTCCCTTTTGATTACTTGGGTATAAAAGTTGGTGCCAACATGAGCCGAGTTGCGAATTGGAGTGGAGTCATTGACAATATTAAAGGTAGATTGCAATCCTGGAAAGCTAATCTTTTATCGATTGGGGGTAGGCTTACTTTGATTAAGTCGGTCCTCTCTAGTATCCCCGTCTATTATTTATCTTTATATAAAGCCCCGGTGGAAGTTACGAATGCTATTGAGAAAACTATGCGTCATTTCCTTTGGTGTGGTTCAAAGGAAGGGCGTGGTCTTCATTGGGTCGCATGGGACATTGTCACGAAGTCTAAAAAGGAGGGTGGTTTGGGTATTTCCAGAATTCAGGAGGTGAACGCGGCTCTTCTCGTTAAGTGGGCTTGGCGTTATAAGCATGAAGTGGATAGTATGTGGAGGAAAATAGTGTTGAGTATTCATGATGGTAGACAAAAGTGGACTTCGCTTCCGCTCAAAAAAGATATTTCAGGGTGTTGGAAAAAGATCGTCAATCATCTTGATAAGCTGGTTATTGGTGGGAAGAAAACTCATTTCTGGATTAAGGGTGTTATCGGCAATGGCAAAGATATCAATTTCTGGAAAGACGTTTGGTATGGAGATGTTCCCTTAAAAGACCGTTGGCCATGTCTGTATGCGATAGAAAAGAAAAGAAGCAGCAGTGTTTTTGATCGTATTCGTGCAGACGGGATCCTGGTTAGGCCTACTCGAGAATGGAATTTGAATGCTACTTCTGTCGGCCTTATCTCTGAAATCCAAGATGTGGAGGTTATGCTTTCTAAAGTGGTTTTTAGGGGAGGCAAAGACAGGTGGCAGTGGTCGGCAGATGCGGAAGGGTCGTTCTCTGTGGCTAAAGTGAAAGATATGCTGCAAAAGGATACAACAGTGCAAAGACAACAGCAGATGCGATGGGAGTCGTGGGTGCCGAGTAAGATTAATATTCTGGTGTGGAGAATAGAGCTGGACAGAATTCCGACTCGATTGGCGTTACTGCAGCGGAATTTATACATTCCAGACGACTCTTGCCCTTTATGCGATGCTTTTCCAGAATCAGTTACGCATCTGTTTATTCAATGTGGTTTTTCCAAAAGTGTTTGGGAAGGGATCTGGAGCTGGTGCAAGGTTAGACCGGTTGCTTTTTCAGAATTTAAAGATGTGTTGAAGTTGCCGGATGCGCTGGGTAAGCAAACCAAGTGGTTCAAAAGGATATTGAGAGGTATTTTGATGGTGGTGTGTTGGGCGCTTTGGATCACTAGGAACAATAGAGTCTTTGATAGTTCTAATGCTAAAGTCATAGAGGTTGTTGCTTTTGTTAAAGCTATGTCTTTTTTGTGGCTTAAAAATCGTTCCAATCTCGATCAATTGGAATGGCAGGATTGGTCGAAATACCCGATGTACTTGTTGTAATTGTGGCGGTCCTTCGTTTTGAGGTCCGGCCTTGTTAATGAAAGTTTATGTTCAAAAAAAAAAATTAAACCCCCTAACTCCTAATTCAACCCCCTAAGCAAAGCGCCTCGCTTTGGCCAAAACGAGGCGCCTGACCCCATCAGATTTTGGCTATAAATTCCTTCGATTTGAATATAAACTCATTCGATTTCAATTCTTTATCCACAACCATATAAATTAAATGTCGTATTACGACTTCATTTTAGGTGATTCTTACAACGAGTCTAAATCATATAATGTCAAGGAGGGTCAGTCTAGTAATGTCGAGGAAGGTTAGTCTGGCATTCGTTACCGTGACAATACGGTGCAACTGGACTTGAATACACCCTGGAAGGACCCATATTATTTTGATGACTCTCCCCATCAGCCCGACTACGGTTATACTTAGTACGGTTACGGCAGTGATGACACATCTGAAGAACAAGACTATACGCACCATGAAGACAGCGCTGGCGAGGAGAAGCAAGTAGAAGATAAGGAGGAAGGATCTAACCCGATCAAATTTTGGTTCGAGACTGAACGGACATTTTCCACACGTGAAGAGTTGGTCGACTGGGTACAAGATACGGGAATGGAAAATGGTTACGTCATCACTATAAAAAGATCGAAGAAAAGAGGAGAACATTGCGTGATGGGGAACATTGCGTGAAGGTATATATTTCAGTCACTATTGTTTTTAAGATATTGACAAATACGTATTTTATAAATTGTTATTTAAAAAGCCACGAAAAAACTTAACTTATAAATTAATTACTAAAACACGTGTTTTATCCTTGGTGAAGGTTAATTCCCTACGGGTGCACCAATGGTCTTCGGGAAACACACCTTTAGGATTACGTTTCTCCTTTGCTAATAGTACTGTTACTTTTTAATTAAAAATTTACTAGAAAAACGTATTTTACTCTTGGTGAAGGTTAATTCCCTACGGGTGCACCAGTGGTCTTCGGGTCACACACCTTTAGAATTAAGTTTCTCCTTTGCTAATAGTACTTTTACTCTTTAATTAAAAAGTTTACTAGAAAAACGTAATTTACTCTTGGTGAAGGTTAATTCCCTACGGGTGCACTAGTAGTTTTCGGGTCACACACCTTTAGGATTACGTTTCTCCTTTGCTAAGAGTATTGTTAATTTTTAATTAATAAACCTTTTTTATAATTTATTATTTAAAAAAGTTATAAAAAAACTTATTTTCTAATAAACTTATTTTCGTGAAGGTTGTATTTCAATGCATTCTTTGGGGGGGGGGGGGGTGGCATAAGAGTGTGGCTATGGCGAGGAAGACGGGTAGCAAAACATTTGGCTGCCCGTTTGAGTTGACACGATGCTTGAAACTCGGACGCAGGTATGGAGGATAAAGGTGAAAAACCCCGGAGCACAACCACACTCCTCTTGAACACTTAGAGGGCCACACTATGCCATAAGGCTTTCTTTAGAGGACAGACAAGTGGTCGGGCAAATGGCAGAGAACGGTATTCCCAAGCGTAACATTTGGAGAATGCTCATTTCAAAGAACCAAAAGAAAAAGACTACTATGAAAGATATACACAATGTGGCTCAGGTGATGAATGTTGAAAAGGGAGTCGGTCCCAAATGTGCAATGCCGCACCTCAAATACTTTCTGACGGAGAGAGAATTCACCTACTACATGCGCGCAAATGACACCACGAACGCTCTTACAGATATTTTCTTCGTTCACAAACATTCATTTACTATGTGGTGTGCATTCCCGCATGTGCTGATGATTGACGCCACCTACAATACAAACGTGTACAATATTGCGTTTGATCAGGTTGTGGGTATGGCGTCGACAAACCACTCGATTTCGGTTACCCATGCGTTTCTTTCTTCTGAGAAGCTTGGTAACTACGTTTGGCTATTGGAGATTATAAAGTCCATGCTGGTAGGTTGTATGGAGCTGCGAGTGATTGTGATCGACAGGGACCTTGCTCTAATGAGCGCGTGTGATCAGATTTTATGTGATACCCGGCAAAGTCAGGTTAGAAACATTGGTCAAACTAGTAAGTCTACCTTAGCGAGTCATGCATATTACATACTTAACTGGGTCAGTTGAGTCGTTGTGATGGTTCTGGGAATCATCGGGAGTCGGTCCATAACCATGTGTACAAGGATTGGTGATTTGTAGAATCGTCGGGTTTAACGCACACACGCAAGTCTCGAGTCCCAAGAATTGGTGAACGAATGTGAATGTGTTAGTTATCATGCATTATGTGTTTATAATCATTATATGACTTGTCGGTATGTGAATACATGCTTATATGTGTTAAAATAGTGTTTAACGCGCCAAAAACCCAAACAACCCTGTAGGAGGTGAGTAGAAAGAGCAGGGGCGAGTAGTAGGAACGCTTAGCCCCTACTCGCCAGTAACAAGGGGCGAGTAACCCTAATCGCCTGTAACCTGGCCTACTCGCCTGCTGCAGCCAGAACGACTAGAAACACCTATAAATACCACCCTTGACTTGTAAAACACCATTTGTGCAACCCTAACTCGTCCCAAGCCCCCTCACACCATAATACACCTCTGGAACTCGTTACATGTGTAATATATCATATGTTACACATGTGTAATATATATTACACATGTGCAATATATAATATATTAAGTGTATTACATATGTGTAATATATGATATATTGCACATGTGCAACATATGCAATAATAATATATTATAATAATATATTACACAGGTGTAATATACAACATATGATATATTATATATGTGTAATATACAGTTCTCGAGTTCTCTTTTAACTATGAGTTCTCAATTGAACTTTCCCCTATATATATATATATATATATATATATATATATATATATATATATATATATATAGGGTAGGGATCATACGAGAACCAACTTTAGGGAGAGAACCAGAGAACCATTGTCAACACAAACAAAAAACCTAAAAACCCCACCTCCACCCCCTAAAAACCTAAACCCACCCACCCACCTCACTCCCTAAAAACCTAAACCCCCCATCCCCCACACCGCCCCAACCCCCTCCCCCCCCCCCCCCCCCCCCCAATTGTGAAATGCACATGTGCAACTAACCCCACACCCCCCAAAAAACAAAACGCTCCATCCCGTCCCCCAAAAAAATACCCCCTCTTCCACCATACCCAAAAACTAAACCCTAAAGATAAACCCATTAAAAAACTTAACTATAATAGTGAAATGAACATGTGCATGTAGTACAATTATATTATTTTATAGTTTTATATAGAGGTTTTTTTAAGTTTATTCACCAACAACCCCAAAAAACCTAACCCCATTCCCATCATACCTAAAAACTAAACCCTAAAGCTAAACCCATGAAAAAAAAAACCTAACTATAATAGTGAAATGCACTTCACGTTTATTTAAAGATCATTGAATAAATTTTTTTCCATCTTATATACCATATCACGCCCATTTAATGATCATTTCATTATGGCAATTGATAATTTATTCAAAAGTGTGCTCTAATAGTGAAATGCACATGTGCATACGGTATATGTATGTATATATATATAACAGCAAAATGCACATGTGCATAAGACCTGACGTAATTATGACGTAAAAAAAAGCCATTTTTTTGTTTTTTTTTATTTTTTTGTATTTTTTTTATTTTTTTCAGAAAGATTAACACTAAAAAAACATTTTGGTGTTTTTACTTTCTTTATTTTTTTAGGTTATATAATTTTTTTATTATTTTTTTTTTATTTTTTGGTGGAGTGGTTTTTGTGTTCACACTTGGTTCTTTGGTTCTCTCCCTAAATGGTGGTTCTCAAATGATCCAAATCCTATATATATATATATATATATATATATATTTGTTAAGCATATTTAACATCTAAAACTAATAACTAAAATCAGTAATAATAATAGTTAATATTCATTTGTCAAACATTATAACAAATATAATTGTAAACTTATTAAAGATCAATTTTTAAAATAAATGGGCTATTTTAAGGTACACGATTTAAATTTAAATTTGATAACATATAAGTACATTATTTTAAAAAGACTTAATATTTTTCAATAATGTTTAATTCGGTTAGTTAGTAAACATTTTCAAAGTATGTCTAATATAATTATATTAATTGATTTGCTAAAAATATAGTAAAAATATATTAAATTGAATTTCACTAATTATCTATATCTATATCTATACTATTATATAATGGGTGCTAGATGGGAAAAATAGTAATTTCATATTTATTTATATGGACAAAGTTGTAATTTCATTAAATTAACATGACAAATTTAATACAACATTTAATTAACACACCTAAAATGAATAAATGCATCTTCACTCTTAATTAAAGCATCCCCATCATATTGCAAATAATATGCACTTATTATTTTTATTTTTGTTAAAAATAAATATATAACATGGTATAAGTATTATATATGAGTTAATTATATGTTTACATCATACATTTGTTAAACATAAACGACAAGTGTATAAAATATAAAAAAATTTAAAAGAAAATTGACAGAAAGAAAGATAATAGTTGATTTACGTTCCAAATACAAGTATTATCTACCACGTCATTGTTTTAACTAGGTAGCTAATTCACCTACCTTCGATGGAAATTCCTACAAACGTGTTACCCAAAATTAAAAAACCAAATAAAACTTGAGATAGATCAGTAATAATTATTAGAAATAGTCATTTACCGTTTTCTAAAGCGAGAAAGAATTGTAATATAAGTAATTTCTATAACCCTAAAATAAAAAAATATGAATTTACTATGTCGAATGTTTAATTTACACATGAAGAAAACATTTTGTTTGTTTTCTTCTCCCGAAACTCGGGTGAAACCTACGGGAAATAAACAAAGAAGGATCGAAATTTCTACAAACGTGTTACCCAAAATTAAAAAACCAAATAAAACTTGAGATAGATCAGTAATAATAATTATTAGAAATGGTCATTTACCATTTTCTAAAGTGGGAAAGGATCGTAATATAAGTAGTTTCTATAACACTAAAATAAAAAAAATATTAATTTACTATGTCGAATGTTTAATTTACACATGAAGAAAACGTTTTGTTCGTTTTCTTCGCCCAAAACTCAGGTGAAACCTACGGGAAATAAACAAAGAAGTAATAACTGCTTTTAAAGCCAATTATTTTGAGAAATAAGAACAATCTATTTACTTGCAGTCGTAGATCTAAAGTTGTGCCGATTGTAACTCAAGATTGTATACACAAAGATTGCGTGTTATACACTTTCCACTCTTTAAACCTTAAACATCTCATCAGTGTTTCACATCATCGTAATTTTTCGGCGACTTGAAACTTTTGACAACTGTGTTGCAAAATAATGGTTATTAAAAGGATTAAATATCAGTGCTGTAAAAGAAAGTAAATTGTCGATGACTTGAAACTTCTATCATCAGTGTTTCAACATACTATACAACAATTGACAAAACAAACACAAACACTCTATATGGAGTTACTATGTCCGTTTATTATGACTTTCCTGTCCAGTTTGACTCATGTGCAAATTAAAACATGTTTATATGGTTAGGGTTTTAAAAGGATTAAATATCAATACTTATGGTGTTCTATTTATCTAGATGGTACTTTTGGGATATCAATGTGTTGAATTTTGTTGTAATGAATAGATTATGTATCAAGTTTTAATTATCTAAGAACAATATGTATGTGTTTAAAAGAAAAAAAAAACAAAACTACTAGAAGTAGAATTAAAAGGTTTTAGCATTCACAAGAAGTATCCAATAAATCTGAACCAAGCAATTCTATTGTAACACCCCAACCGATGGCGGAAACATCGGGATGTCACGTATTGATGATTGTTCAGTAGCTCATGGCGAATAATAGATTTCATTAAATGATTTAAATGAATTACATACAATTGTTCTAAGAATTTGTACATCAAATTAGATAAAACTATACACATATCTTCAAGCATCAATTCAAATCTTCAAGCAAATAGAACCTGAAACATGTTAAGTTGAAAATGTTTTGGGTCAACAAAAGTTGGTGAGAATTACATAGGTTTTTGATAATTGAATAGAATGTTGTGCAATTCATGTGTCATGTCAATCTAGTCCATATGTGAGAACATACTAGAAATAAATCGAGTGCATAATCAACCCTGATGACTGTTATAAAATGATACATACCATACGCTCATGGTCCAATATGTAATACGATAACAAACACCCACGTAACCTTTGTAGGAGGCACGTATCCGGGTGGGATTGTCAGTCCAATAGATCTATCAATGTATACCGCCGGCTGATCAATGTTAATGATTATGCTAGAATGGTGCTTACTCTAATCATGCTCAAGACATAATGCAACATAGAAAACACATAGACACATTGATGATTGAATTGCAATGATGATGTTATAAACATGTTTCACCCCAAGAATAGTGAAAATAGAGTAAAAGGGGCTATGTAAACTCACCTTGGAAAAATGTTATATCTGTTGAGAAATTTGGATAATTGTGTTGACCAAATGTATCAAGTATTACCCTATAATGAGGTAATAAATATGTCTAAGTCTATCAAGTCTACAAAAGTATAAGTTCTAGGGCTTCGAATTGGGGATAAATGCTTGTTTGATTATTATTAAAAATATTCGTCAATTGAGAGAAATTTAGTAAATAAATAACTAAAAATCTTTTTATGAAATTTAAATTTAGAATGCTCACAATAATGTGTTTAAAGTTTAAAAATATTTTTTATAAAATTATTTTCTTTAAAATAGATTATGAGATCTATTTATACAAATTGACAAACTTTAACTTTAATATTCAAAAATACTAAAATTAAAGAATTTCTATTTTAAAAATCATATTTCTGTTCTAAATAATTAAAAATAATTTGTATAAAATTTTGGTGCAAAAATGATGAAAATTTGATTTATTATGATTTAATTATGATTAAATCTAACAAAAATTGTTTAAAAATATAAAATAAATGATTTTACTGAATTAAAAATTATTTCAGTAAAGTTTATCCTTATAAAAAGTCAGGATAATTTTTAGAGAATTTAATAAAGTTGTTTTGATATATAAATGGATTTTTATAAATATAATAGTATAAAAATGATTTAATTATTATAAATGTTAAATAAATGAATTTCTGAAAAATAAAAATTATAAATAAAACTTTTATATCAGATTAAACAAATGTAATTTTTTTAGAATTTATAAAATAGTTTTAACATTTGAAAACAAATTTATAAGTTTTAAAGGTATAATATATATATAATAATGATTTGTGGTTTATAAAAAAGAAAAAGAAACAAAAAAAATCTGGCCGTAGCCGGGACTCGAACTCGGGATCCAGGGGTTATAGGCCATAGTCACAACCACTTGGCCTAGACCAGTGGTTGTGATGAAACCCGGTTAAGAATAATTATATACACTATGTGAAAGTGAGTTCATCCCCATTTCAAGACTTCGAACCCTAGATCCTGCAATACATTGATTCACACATCAATAGCCTAATTAATCATAGGGCTATTGATGTGTGGATGCCGATGAACATAAACCACAGAAATAATTAATCTTACAATGTTGTTTCGATACTCGATTGGATGGTCAACCTTAAAGTCAAACCCACGATCAAATGATAATAAACAGATTGATTTGAAGAAGATTGGAGGTTGAGAAGTGATAATTGATGAGTTGTACTGCTTTGAGGATGATCAATTTATAGGGAAATCGTTTGGTTCGATAAATTGGTAAGTTTGACTTGGTTTTTAAACAAACGCGTGATATCAATCAATTTTGGTCTAATTGATTGAAATTGTTCGGGTAATTGATGAACATTAGGCCGGCAATCATGGTTCCATTCCATTTCAGGATTAACACGCGTTTAAAATCGTTGATTAGATTGGTCAACGCGTTCAAAATTGGTAAGTTATTACCATATCTGTTGATGTTCGATGTCTGTTTGCAAGGAAGGAGAAAGGGTCAGCTTAAAAGGTCTTAAATATAATTTAAGTTGGGAATAAACCAACTAAAGGGCCTAGAACAGGTGGTTGTACGTGTGCTTGTGGTGAGAGTGGCCCGGGTTCGATTCGCGTGGGCACCAATTTTTTTTTTCTTTTTAAAAACAGAATAAAAAGGGAAGGAGAATGTTGGGCCGGACTGGGCTGGGTAATGGGCTTCAGTTAAGGGTAAGGAAAGCAAGGGGGGTTTGGGCTGAGTTGTTAGTTGGGTTAATGTAAAACCAACTAGTTTTATTATTTGTTAATATTATTATTATTATTATTATTATATATATATATATGTATATGTATATATATAAGTTGTGTGGTCGGGAATAAAAACTTAGGCACATTATGAATGATAGAAATAATATACGTATTAAACTTTGAAAATTTTTGCGATGTTACAGTCTCCCCTACTTTTAGGAACTTCGTCCCGAAGTTAAGAGAAACACTAGGCCTACAATTGGTCAACCACTGACTTGATAAAATTTCACACTACCTTAATGTACCTGTAAACTCATGATTACGTTCCGGACCGTAATTACCAATTTACCTTACATTAGGGTCTTGCATCCTTTTATGACTCTACCGATTGTTGAGCAGATCTGATAGTCTCCACCAGTCGTTGAGCAGGTGGTAGGGCCTCTCCCGACTGTTGGAAAGACATGATGACCTCTACCAATCGTCGAGTAGATTGTCTGGTAGTCGACTAATTGTCGTACAAGTAAGCAAGTACGATCGTAGATATAGCAATTAGTTCACATTCAAACAAGCATGCACACAGATGTTATGATAATACTTGAATTTTATTACTTGAATTGAATAACGTCAATACATAGAATAAAAGCAACCAGTAGTCAAATGGTGAGGCTTGCGGTTAGGTAGCTGGAGGGTCTTGATCTTTGTTTAGTTTAGGGCATCGGTTACGGTAGTGATTTGGGTTTCCACATTCATAGCATTGACCATAGTTGTATTTACCAGGACGATTAGGAGTAGTAACCTGAGCATAGTTGTGGATAATCGCAGCCAGTCGGGCATCAACACCTTTGTTGTTTTTGTTGTTGTTGTGGTTGGTGTTGTGGTTGTTGTTACTTTCCTCTTGGTTTTCACCACTGTTATTGCGAGTACTACGACGTGGAGACATGATCCGTAAGGGACACAATGAAGATTCAATGTGGCATGAAATGAATGAGGTGATATAAGGAATGTAATCATTTATTCATTAATTAAAACGAATAAACGAAAACGTTGACTTATCAAAGATTCTAGATTCTAATAACATATGAAGACATGCTTTAGCCTATAAGTGAACACTCATCCCGAGAATTCCCAGGTAGGCATCCGGGTCCCTCGTCTGATTGGGATATATGCGCAATGCCAGCCTAGACAGAAGACTCAGAATACAGGCGTTCACCCTTCCAGATTGCACGTGTTCGTTATTAAAATATAGAACTTCGACGAGATCTCAAGGTGGTTCAGGTTAAACCTTATCAGTCTAAGAGTGAATCCAGTGATGGTGAGCAACCTTCTTGTAGAAATGAAAGTATGGATATGAAGTAGGAGGGAGATAGAGAATAGCAAGTAAAAGAAGCAAGTACTTGTTAAATCCTATGGTTATAGACTAGATTATTTTTCTAATAACCTAATTCCCTATAACCATGGCTCTGATACCAATCTGTAACACCCCAACCGATGGCGGAAACATCGGGATGTCACGTATTGATGATTGTTCAGTAGCTCATGGCGAATAATAGATTTCATTAAATGATTTAAATGAATTACATACAATTGTTCTAAGAATTTGTACATCAAATTAGATAAAACTATACACATATCTTCAAGCATCAATTCAAATCTTCAAGCAAATAGAACCTGAAACATGTTAAGTTGAAAATGTTTTGGGTCAACAAAAGTTGGTGAGAATTACATAGGTTTTTGATAATTGAATAGAATGTTGTGCAATTCATGTGTCATGTCAATCTAGTCCATATGTGAGAACATACTAGAAATAAATCGAGTGCATAATCAACCCTGATGACTGTTATAAAATGATACATACCATACGCTCATGGTCCAATATGTAATACGATAACAAACACCCACGTAACCTTTGTAGGAGGCACGTATCCGGGTGGGATTGTCAGTCCAATAGATCTATCAATGTATACCGCCGGCTGATCAATGTTAATGATTATGCTAGAATGGTGCTTACTCTAATCATGCTCAAGACATAATGCAACATAGAAAACACATAGACACATTGATGATTGAATTGCAATGATGATGTTATAAACATGTTTCACCCCAAGAATAGTGAAAATAGAGTAAAAGGGGCTATGTAAACTCACCTTGGAAAAATGTTATATCTGTTGAGAAATTTGGATAATTGTGTTGACCAAATGTATCAAGTATTACCCTATAATGAGGTAATAAATATGTCTAAGTCTATCAAGTCTACAAAAGTATAAGTTCTAGGGCTTCGAATTGGGGATAAATGCTTGTTTGATTATTATTAAAAATATTCGTCAATTGAGAGAAATTTAGTAAATAAATAACTAAAAATCTTTTTATGAAATTTAAATTTAGAATGCTCACAATAATGTGTTTAAAGTTTAAAAATAATTTTTATAAAATTATTTTCTTTAAAATAGATTATGAGATCTATTTATACAAATTGACAAACTTTAACTTTAATATTCAAAAATACTAAAATTAAAGAATTTCTATTTTAAAAATCATATTTCTGTTCTAAATAATTAAAAATAATTTGTATAAAATTTTGGTGCAAAAATGATGAAAATTTGATTTATTATGATTTAATTATGATTAAATCTAACAAAAATTGTTTAAAAATATAAAATAAATGATTTTACTGAATTAAAAATTATTTCAGTAAAGTTTATCCTTATAAAAAGTCAGGATAATTTTTAGAGAATTTAATAAAGTTGTTTTGATATATAAATGGATTTTTATAAATATAATAGTATAAAAATGATTTAATTATTATAAATGTTAAATAAATGAATTTCTGAAAAATAAAAATTATAAATAAAACTTTTATATCAGATTAAACAAATGTAATTTTTTTAGAATTTATAAAATAGTTTTAACATTTGAAAACAAATTTATAAGTTTTAAAGGTATAATATATATATAATAATGATTTGTGGTTTATAAAAAAGAAAAAGAAACAAAAAAAATCTGGCCGTAGCCGGGACTCGAACTCGGGATCCAGGGGTTATAGGCCATAGTCACAACCACTTGGCCTAGACCAGTGGTTGTGATGAAACCCGGTTAAGAATAATTATATACACTATGTGAAAGTGAGTTCATCCCCATTTCAAGACTTCGAACCCTAGATCCTGCAATACATTGATTCACACATCAATAGCCTAATTAATCATAGGGCTATTGATGTGTGGATGCCGATGAACATAAACCACAGAAATAATTAATCTTACAATGTTGTTTCGATACTCGATTGGATGGTCAACCTTAAAGTCAAACCCACGATCAAATGATAATAAACAGATTGATTTGAAGAAGATTGGAGGTTGAGAAGTGATAATTGACGAGTTGTACTGCTTTGAGGATGATCAATTTATAGGGAAATCGTTTGGTTCGATAAATTGGTAAGTTTGACTTGGTTTTTAAACAAACGCGTGATATCAATCAATTTTGGTCTAATTGATTGAAATTGTTCGGGTAATTGATGAACATTAGGCCGGCAATCATGGTTCCATTCCATTTCAGGATTAACACGCGTTTAAAATCGTTGATTAGATTGGTCAACGCGTTCAAAATTGGTAAGTTATTACCATATCTGTTGCTGTTCGATGTCTGTTTGCAAGGAAGGAGAAAGGGTCAGCTTAAAAGGTCTTAAATATAATTTAAGTTGGGAATAAACCAACTAAAGGGCCTAGAGCAGGTGGTTGTACGTGTGCTTGTGGTGAGAGTGGCCCGGGTTCGATTCGCGTGGGCACCAATTTTTTTTTTCTTTTTAAAAACAGAATAAAAAGGGAAGGAGAATGTTGGGCCGGACTGGGCTGGGTAATGGGCTTCAGTTAAGGGTAAGGAAAGCAAGGGGGGTTTGGGCTGAGTTGTTAGTTGGGTTAATGTAAAACCAACTAGTTTTATTATTTGTTAATATTATTATTATTATTATTATATATATATATATATGTATATGTATATATATAAGTTGTGTGGTCGGGAATAAAAACTTAGGCACATTATGAATGATAGAAATAATATACGTATTAAACTTTGAAAATTTTTGCGATGTTACAGTCTCCCCTACTTTTAGGAACTTCGTCCCGAAGTTAAGAGAAACACTAGGCCTACAATTGGTCAACCACTGACTTGATAAAATTTCACACTACCTTAATGTACCTGTAAACTCATGATTACGTTCCGGACCGTAATTACCAATTTACCTTACATTAGGGTCTTGCATCCTTTTATGACTCTACCGATTGTTGAGCAGATCTGATAGTCTCCACCAGTCGTTGAGCAGGTGGTAGGGCCTCTCCCGACTGTTGGAAAGACATGATGACCTCTACCAATCGTCGAGTAGATTGTCTGGTAGTCGACTAATTGTCGTACAAGTAAGCAAGTACGATCGTAGATATAGCAATTAGTTCACATTCAAACAAGCATGCACACAGATGTTATGATAATACTTGAATTTTATTACTTGAATTGAATAACGTCAATACATAGAATAAAAGCAACCAGTAGTCAAATGGTGAGGCTTGCGGTTAGGTAGCTGGAGGGTCTTGATCTTTGTTTAGTTTAGGGCATCGGTTACGGTAGTGATTTGGGTTTCCACATTCATAGCATTGACCATAGTTGTATTTACCAGGACGATTAGGAGTAGTAACCTGAGCATAGTTGTGGATAATCGCAGCCAGTCGGGCATCAACACCTTTGTTGTTTTTGTTGTTGTTGTGGTTGGTGTTGTGGTTGTTGTTACTTTCCTCTTGGTTTTCACCACTGTTATTGCGAGTACTACGACGTGGAGACATGATCCGTAAGGGACACAATGAAGATTCAATGTGGCATGAAATGAATGAGGTGATATAAGGAATGTAATCATTTATTCATTAATTAAAACGAATAAACGAAAACGTTGACTTATCAAAGATTCTAGATTCTAATAACATATGAAGACATGCTTTAGCCTATAAGTGAACACTCATCCCGAGAATTCCCAGGTAGGCATCCGGGTCCCTCGTCTGATTGGGATATATGCGCAATGCCAGCCTAGACAGAAGACTCAGAATACAGGCGTTCACCCTTCCAGATTGCACGTGTTCGTTATTAAAATATAGAACTTCGACGAGATCTCAAGGTGGTTCAGGTTAAACCTTATCAGTCTAAGAGTGAATCCAGTGATGGTGAGCAACCTTCTTGTAGAAATGAAAGTATGGATATGAAGTAGGAGGGAGATAGAGAATAGCAAGTAAAAGAAGCAAGTACTTGTTAAATCCTATGGTTATAGACTAGATTATTTTTCTAATAACCTAATTCCCTATAACCATGGCTCTGATACCAATCTGTAACACCCCAACCGATGGCGGAAACATCGGGATGTCACGTATTGATGATTGTTCAGTAGCTCATGGCGAATAATAGATTTCATTAAATGATTTAAATGAATTACATACAATTGTTCTAAGAATTTGTACATCAAATTAGATAAAACTATACACATATCTTCAAGCATCAATTCAAATCTTCAAGCAAATAGAACCTGAAACATGTTAAGTTGAAAATGTTTTGGGTCAACAAAAGTTGGTGAGAATTACATAGGTTTTTGATAATTGAATAGAATGTTGTGCAATTCATGTGTCATGTCAATCTAGTCCATATGTGAGAACATACTAGAAATAAATCGAGTGCATAATCAACCCTGATGACTGTTATAAAATGATACATACCATACGCTCATGGTCCAATATGTAATACGATAACAAACACCCACGTAACCTTTGTAGGAGGCACGTATCCGGGTGGGATTGTCAGTCCAATAGATCTATCAATGTATACCGCCGGCTGATCAATGTTAATGATTATGCTAGAATGGTGCTTACTCTAATCATGCTCAAGACATAATGCAACATAGAAAACACATAGACACATTGATGATTGAATTGCAATGATGATGTTATAAACATGTTTCACCCCAAGAATAGTGAAAATAGAGTAAAAGGGGCTATGTAAACTCACCTTGGAAAAATGTTATATCTGTTGAGAAATTTGGATAATTGTGTTGACCAAATGTATCAAGTATTACCCTATAATGAGGTAATAAATATGTCTAAGTCTATCAAGTCTACAAAAGTATAAGTTCTAGGGCTTCGAATTGGGGATAAATGCTTGTTTGATTATTATTAAAAATATTCGTCAATTGAGAGAAATTTAGTAAATAAATAACTAAAAATCTTTTTATGAAATTTAAATTTAGAATGCTCACAATAATGTGTTTAAAGTTTAAAAATAATTTTTATAAAATTATTTTCTTTAAAATAGATTATGAGATCTATTTATACAAATTGACAAACTTTAACTTTAATATTCAAAAATACTAAAATTAAAGAATTTCTATTTTAAAAATCATATTTCTGTTCTAAATAATTAAAAATAATTTGTATAAAATTTTGGTGCAAAAATGATGAAAATTTGATTTATTATGATTTAATTATGATTAAATCTAACAAAAATTGTTTAAAAATATAAAATAAATGATTTTACTGAATTAAAAATTATTTCAGTAAAGTTTATCCTTATAAAAAGTCAGGATAATTTTTAGAGAATTTAATAAAGTTGTTTTGATATATAAATGGATTTTTATAAATATAATAGTATAAAAATGATTTAATTATTATAAATGTTAATAAATGAATTTCTGAAAAATAAAAATTATAAATAAAACTTTTATATCAGATTAAACAAATGTAATTTTTTTAGAATTTATAAAATAGTTTTAACATTTGAAAACAAATTTATAAGTTTTAAAGGTATAATATATATATAATAATGATTTGTGGTTTATAAAAAAGAAAAAGAAACAAAAAAAATCTGGCCGTAGCCGGGACTCGAACTCGGGATCCAGGGGTTATAGGCCATAGTCACAACCACTTGGCCTAGACCAGTGGTTGTGATGAAACCCGGTTAAGAATAATTATATACACTATGTGAAAGTGAGTTCATCCCCATTTCAAGACTTCGAACCCTAGATCCTGCAATACATTGATTCACACATCAATAGCCTAATTAATCATAGGGCTATTGATGTGTGGATGCCGATGAACATAAACCACAGAAATAATTAATCTTACAATGTTGTTTCGATACTCGATTGGATGGTCAACCTTAAAGTCAAACCCACGATCAAATGATAATAAACAGATTGATTTGAAGAAGATTGGAGGTTGAGAAGTGATAATTGACGAGTTGTACTGCTTTGAGGATGATCAATTTATAGGGAAATCGTTTGGTTCGATAAATTGGTAAGTTTGACTTGGTTTTTAAACAAACGCGTGATATCAATCAATTTTGGTCTAATTGATTGAAATTGTTCGGGTAATTGATGAACATTAGGCCGGCAATCATGGTTCCATTCCATTTCAGGATTAACACGCGTTTAAAATCGTTGATTAGATTGGTCAACGCGTTCAAAATTGGTAAGTTATTACCATATCTGTTGCTGTTCGATGTCTGTTTGCAAGGAAGGAGAAAGGGTCAGCTTAAAAGGTCTTAAATATAATTTAAGTTGGGAATAAACCAACTAAAGGGCCTAGAGCAGGTGGTTGTACGTGTGCTTGTGGTGAGAGTGGCCCGGGTTCGATTCGCGTGGGCACCAATTTTTTTTTTCTTTTTAAAAACAGAATAAAAAGGGAAGGAGAATGTTGGGCCGGACTGGGCTGGGTAATGGGCTTCAGTTAAGGGTAAGGAAAGCAAGGGGGGTTTGGGCTGAGTTGTTAGTTGGGTTAATGTAAAACCAACTAGTTTTATTATTTGTTAATATTATTATTATTATTATTATTATTATATATATATATATGTATATGTATATATATAAGTTGTGTGGTCGGGAATAAAAACTTAGGCACATTATGAATGATAGAAATAATATACGTATTAAACTTTGAAAATTTTTGCGATGTTACATCTAAGGTGAGTGTCACAACCCCATCCTTTACTGTTTTCATTGCCCTTGGGGGAGAAACATGCGGTACAAACTTTCTTACTTTAGACCAACATATTACATTATATCACATGGATACTTAGTGACTCTTATTTCATCGGTAAATTCCTCTCAAACTTAGTGAACCATTAATATGTGGATACATAGCGGGGAAAGTGTGAATAGATCTATTGGGCCTGGCAAGCCCCACTCGGGCCGACTGGAGGTCGGTGGAAGGTGCATATTTTTCCTATAACGTACGGCACCGGGTGATGAACCGGTAACGGGTATTGAGGCATTCTAAAATTTTCAGCAGTGGTTCACGACACTATACTATCATGTAACAATGTCTAGCTAGCATCAGGTATAGATGTAAGGATTGTTGGGTCTGGATTACTATGATTACGAACTTTAGCAAACTTTATCTCCGTGACTCACCGGCACTATATGTGTTGACAAACTTTGCATGTTTTCTCAAGTCGCTAAGGTAGCAGGGAGTCGTAGGCGCACTGGAGTCGCACTGCGTCTGGTCTTGCATACATAAGTAAACCATGTTGGGTTTGCATTCATACATTTGAACTATGGTTTTGTAAACATTAATGCTTCCGCTGTCGTTGTCTGTTTTACTTTCAAAATTTTAAACTACGTGGTTGGTATTTCTACATATCTTTCATAGCATATAGTTGTCGTTTATTGTGACCGTTGACTTGGATCCTCGTATGTCTCGCGCCTCGCGTTAAAACCCCGCAAATGGAATTTGAGGGTGTGACACAAAAAAAGTATTTCTTTTAATCATTATTCTTCACTTATGTTATTTGTATTTTGGGTAGGCAGGGTGTAAATAGTGAATAGCATTGGTACCCCACTACCCCTACGGGTTCACCGCCGACTGATGGCGGAATCATTGTGGTTCATGATAGTGACGATTGTTCAATAGTTCATGGTAGTAAAGTGTAAATATTGATACATTAAATTTAATATTTTATTACATTGAGATTAAATACAAAAGATACAATGATTCTAAATCAACAAGTTAAAAAGTCTAAACTGAAATTCAATGGTTCCAAAATCTAAATATAAATCCAAAGGCTTAAAGAATACGACTCAAATACAACATGAAGCATGTACGAAAATAGTATTTGTCAAACGAAACGTAAACTAAACAATAATAATAGTAAGAAAATCATTGTGTAGGGCTAAAGCTAGGGGTATGTTGGTGCCTTGCAGCTCACCATCCATTCTTCTTTACCTGATCGAATTCGTTCAGCGCAACTTGAAGCTTTGAAGGAGGAAAACCTTAAAGCTGAAACTATGCATAGTGCCGATAAGCACCTTGAACTTAGGCCTGATGGCCTACACTACTTCGCAGAACGAGTTTAGGTTCCTTTGTTTGGCGGATTGCGGGAGCTTATCTTGGATGAAGCTCATAAATCCCGGTATTCTGTTCACCCTGGTTCCGACAAGATGTATCAGGATTTGAAGATACTATAGTGGTGGCCAAATATGAAGGCTGCTATAGCCTCCTATGTGAGCAAATGCTTGACATGTGCTAAAGTCAAGGTGGAGTACCAGAAGCCGTCTGGTCTCCTACAACAGCCAGAGATTCCCGAATGGAAGTGGGAACAAATCACGATTGATTTTGTCACCAAACTACCGAAATCACCAAGTGGTTGCGATATGATTTAGGTGATTGTCGACCGGTTGACAAAATCGGCACACTTCCTACCTATTAAGGAAACTAACAGACTTGAGCTGTTAGCTCGCATTTCTCTTAAGGAAGTGGTTTCTCGGCATGGGGTGCCTGTTTCTATCATTTTTGATCGTGATTCTCATTTCGCTTCACGTTTCTGGAAGGCTTTGCATAAAGCCTTAGGTACTCAGTTGGATATGAGTACAGCCGATCGTCCGCAAACTGACGGTCAGAGTGAGCGGACGATTTAAACTTTGGAAGATATGCTTCGGACGTGTGTTATCGATTTTGGCAAGAGTTGGGAGAGCCACCTACCGTTGGTGGAGTTCTCTTACAACAACAGCTACCACTCTAGCATTAAGGCAACTCCGTTCGAGGCTCTTTACGGACGGAAATGCCGGTCTCCTCTTTGTTGGGCCGAGGTGGGTGAGAGTCAGCTCACTGGTCTGGAACTTATGTACGAAACTTCGGAGAAAATCGTACAAATTCGTAACCATTTAGTGGTTGTGCGGGATCGTCAGAAGAGTTATGCCGATTGTCGTCGCAAAACTTTGGAGTTCCAGGTTGGGGACATGGTACTTCTGAAAGTTTCTCCATGGAAGGGCGTCATACGCTTTGGAAAGCGTGGCAAACTTAACCCTCATTATGTCGGACCGTTTGCAATCCTGGAACGGATTGTACCGGTGGCATACAGACTTGACTTGCCGGCGGAGCTCGGTAGTGTCCACAACGTCTTCCATGTGTCTAACTTGAAGAAGTATTTGGCAGATGAACCTCTTATTGTTCCTCTGGAAGAGATCAAGGTTGATGATCGTCTTCGCATTGTGGAAGAACCGGTTGAAATTCTTGATTATAAGATTTGTAGCCTTCGTTGGAGTAAAATCCGCATCGTTAAAGTTTGTTGGAATTCAAATCGTGGACTGGAGTTCACGTGGGAATGGGAGGATCTGATGAAATCTAAGTATCCTCATCTTTTTTCTAAGCGTGCGTTTGAATCTAGACATATTACCGCTGAAGCTGAGTGAATCTCGCGGCAAGATTCCGTTCAACGGGGGGATGATGTGACAACCGGTAAATTTTCTTTTCTTTTCGTTTCTTTCATTTCGTCGCTTTCCTTTTTTGGCTTCTATCACACCACGCCAATGGCGGAAACACGTGGCGCAACGCTCGAAGCATATCAAAGTCAAGATTAACACAAACTATATTTAATTAGAAAAGATCAATTTATTAGAATGTCGAAAATGAGTATCTCGTTACAATATTGCGCAAAGCATTACATAAAACGATGGACATTAAGTTTCAATGTGGGGGTATTTCTGTTTAGGTTCCAACCCGATGGTAACAATGAATGAAACCCTGACCAGTATCCGACATCCCGAATTTCCACCGCACTAGCCCCATATCTATTCAGCACTTAGTTACCTGAAAGATATGTTTAAAAAGACGTCAATATATAAAATATTGGTGAGTTCACAGGTTTTAGTTTCATAACAACAACATTTTCACAACCATCGACTCGACTCACTTTACCGTATAATTATTTTCCCATTAAATAATTATACTAGGATCTTGTCGATCGATATTTCGTTTTTACAACATGTGCGCAACCTGCACAACTTGTGGCCTTTGTAAGGAGTAGCTAGCTCCTACAAACTATGATGAAGAGCAATCCCTTGAGCCCCATAACCAAACCAAGACTAATAATAATGCCCCGCTCCAAGTCGTTTCTCGGAACCCAACGACTTAACTTCAGAATACGTGCACCCCTGGCATACGCCGACGCATAATCGACGCTATCGATTAGGGGTGGGCCTTGTCAGGCACCAATAGTACTATCCAAATATTCCTTCGGTTTCATTTCCCTGAATTAATGATTACAGAAGAGAGGACTCAACCCCGAGTGGCGATCACTGCTCAAGTACTCATCATACCACTTATCACATTTTAACCTTTGAAAACATTTCAACATGTGACAACGTTTGACAAACATATCTTTCCCCCAGTTAAAACAGTAGAATGGGGCCGTGAAACTCACCTGATGTACAGCGTATAGTCAAATAGCAGAGAATAGCAAGTCCGTGATCAAGCACCTACGAACGTCCTAGTGCGTGTAAGTCACTAAGTCTATAGTGTGTGCTTTTCCGGCAAGTTGTACACCCAACTCCCAACACCACCATTTACATATAATTCCCCGTTTAATTAAACATATGTCCTAGGTCCGTTGGTGATGGATTACCATTATTACAAGTTACATTTATACTTTCATGAATATTAGTTAACTTGTATAATATTATTCTCGACTCAACTTCACTTAACGTATAATTATTTTCCCATTAAATAATTATACTTAAGATCTCGTCGTTCGATATAATATCTCTACCGCTCGACACGACTCACGTTACCGTATATTTATTTTCCCATTCAAATAAATATACTAAGGTCTTGTCGTTCGATAATATATTTTTAACGCCCGACTCGACTCACCACACCGTATATTTACTTTCCCATTAAGTAAATATACTAGGATCTCGTCGGTTCGGTATACATATATATTATTTACTCGTCTCGGTTTTCCTTCCCGTATATTTACTTTCCCATTAAGTAAATATACTAGAATTTCGTCGAGCCGAACATATATATATATATATATATATATATATATATATATATATATATGTATTTTCCTACGTTCGTTTAACGTTTTTAATCGTTAGATTATTTACGTTATATTTTCTCTCACGAATATTCTTCCAACACTTAGGAAAGTGTTATGTAAATTTTTCATCCAAGCTATATATATTTTAACTCCTTAAAATATATTTTTACTCATCTTGACGTAATGATATTTTTCTCGTTTTCCCGCTTTTACGTCTTAGTTCGTTAACACGTCCAAGTCCGATTTCTTAACTTATATGTTTTCTAGAAGTATTATTCAACTTTCTAATTCTCAACACATATTACTTGGAAGTTTTTATAAACACTTTTGTATTTTCAACACAACTTGACAACTTATATCCAAAAATGTTCCAACACTTTTATATTCCCATTTATACAAAAGCGTTCATTTTTATATAAGTTTTCCCAAGTTTTTTTGTTTGTCTAACATTTTTATAAAAACCTTTGTTTTTATATAAATCCATATGTTAGAAAAAGTCCATATTTTTATAAAACTCCATTTTATAAAAATACACCTTTATACAAACTACATGTGCATGTTCACTAGTATTTATCACTTTAACAAGTCTTATATCCTTAAGTTAAGATGATTAAAATCACTTTCTAGTTCATCCAAGTTTCATCAATAAGTGTTACCCAAATCACTATTTTTCTTCAAGTATTCATTATTTTAATAAAAACTACAAGAATACTTAACATAACCATCACCAAAATTTCGACCCCTATCATACATTTTATCACCATTTTAGTCTTGAAAAGCATATGTTTTATCATGAAAAGCTTAATCAAGTTAACCCCTTGTACAACTTGCTTCAAGATATTAAACATAAACTATTAAAGACAAGAACAAGATCAAGAATACTTACAACTAGCACAAGGCTAGGGAAGCTAGAAATACTTGATTTTGATGGGGTTTAGAGTGTGTTCTTCCAAAAGGTTAAGCTCCAAGCTTGAAACACACTAAAAGGGACTTGAAAAGGGGTTTGTTTATGGATGATTTACATTGTTTGAAATTGAAAAATGGTGGTTGGTGGGTGCTCCAAAAGCTACGGCCAAATGGAGGTTCAAGAAAAGGATATTTGGTTTCTCAAGTGTTTAGCATATTATCTCTTATATATATCTTTCCAAGATCTCCTCACAATCTTACAATATTCATGATATCCCACAATAGATTGTAATCTTCTTATAATATGATAATAGTACTAGGAAAAATCTTGTATGGATATGCATTAGTATGTATTGGCCGATTTTTTTGAATGGGATTGGTGGATTTTATAGATCATGATCTTTGTAAATCTTTCCATGATCTTGCAAGATCCCCCAATATCTCACACAAGATATTATAATATTTCCTAGATCTTCTCATATCTAGTAGTAAAAAAATAATCTTAGGAGATATGGATGTGTGTTGGCCGTGAGTTTGGAGAGAGAAATGGAGAAGATTTGTTAATTTTCACCCAATACACACTCATGCATCCTCATGATTACTATTAATTCTAATGGTTTATGGAGATAACACAAGATATCTTCCACTTGGGTGGGTCATAGGCCGGCCCCAAGGGGTGTTTTGGTGGGGTCCACTTTGTTAAATAATACTCATTATTAGTTATGTTTAATCCCTTCTCGTTCGGGTACCGTCCGGGTATTTTTCGGGTTTTATCGCGCGTCATCCGGATATCAAAAATAACCTTAATAACCCTTAAACATAGTCCGGTTTAAGCGTTGATAAGTTATTTAGGCTCTTGCCGGGTGAAATTATGGGTTATGCGCGTATCGGGTGCGGTACGCGCACTTTATTCGTTACCGGGAGATTTGTATAATAAGCTTTCACGTATGGCTTTGGGGTTCCAAAACTCATTATATTTTGTGAATTTATCCTTTATTTTATATCCTGGGTGTCGGGGATCCTTTTCGTTTATTTAATTTTTGCCGGGTAATCACCAACGTCCGTTCCGAACAAGTTTATTCTCACGCGATTCCATCGTGCTTCATCATTAAACATGTGCATTCCTATGCATCTTATGGGAATTTGCTATTCTCTAAGGCTAAATTAATCCAATTAATTTAAATATGCACTTAAACCGTTAATTACATATACTAATTACGTACGGAAACATATCGATTTTTGCCGGATGTTACATTCTCCCCCCGTTAAGAGAATTCCGTCTCGGAATTCAGTTCAAGTTGTCCATGACAATAGTATCCTTGAACAGGGCGGGTTGTTTGCGCTTCGCGAGATCTCCTCTTTCCTAAGTGAACCCAAGTTCATGCTAGGTTTCCGCTTAGTGCTCTAACGAGCACAATATCACAGTCCAACTATGACTAAGCTCTTGGGTACCCCACTTTGATACCTCTATTGGTTTCCCGGAATAGTAGAGCTTATCGTCAACCGGACCTCCGTCGATCGAGAAATTGACAACACTTCCTCGGTCTTGACTTGCGGAATTCATCATGAGTCCCACTGAGCTCTTGCGATAGTTCGAGCTTAATCCTCATGAGACCAAATTTGATCGATATCTTCGTGCCTACTATAATTTTTATGCTTACCAATACTCTCCCAGAGCATGACTCTCAGTGTAAGCCTATTACTAGTTCGAAGTCCTTAAGGCCTACGCCTTGTCTGTATGACTTCTTAGTAGGTTCGCATCTGACCCGGGCGGTCTCTAATCTGCAAGATTTACTGGCCATCTCTCGAATAACTCAAACCCGGTTTTGTATCTATCTCCGTCTGTCATTCGACGTACTGGAGATGTACACGTATGTCCTCCAAGGGCTTTGAGCAGTACACCCCGAACGCTGGGATAATAATTCCTATCACAGAGGAAGTTCTGGCGATGAAGCACACGAATTCGATGTGCCGCGGATATCAATCGTGTCAGCATGGAGCAATTCCGTCAAGTACATTCAATTTGTCCGAGAATGACAAGCCATACTCATCTCAAATAGAGTATCCCATGCTTGTGTACAAAGTTTGTCGAACTCAAGGTAGAGTGTCTACTACGATACGATATAATGGAAGTCGGCAATCCGGTGTCTAGCCACGACTCTCCAAGGGTATAGGTAGCTATCCAATGCCTCACCTCGGAGCTACGGGTGAGTGTAGAGTGAGAGGGTTCCATGCAACAATCAATCATCACCTGGGTCACATCCGACCACGGGACACCTCGGGTGTCATGGTGATGTCAAACAGGTGATCTTACTGTACCACCTAATGGTCATAAAAGTCCCATTGGAAACCTCGTCGGGTATTCCATTTTATATATTCTTCGGCTCGACTCACTTTACCGTATGTTTACCTCCCCATTAAGATAAATATACTAGGTTCTTGTCGACCGAACAACTACATTTAAAAAAAAATGGGACTGTATTCCCATAGGATCCTCTAGGTACTGATCAGCTACCTCCCACCTGAGCAATTGTGGCTAATGGTACTAGGGCGTCTAGTAGGGGCTGATGGGGGTCGAAAGTTTTTGCGTCGCTTTCACCCTTCAGTTCCCTGACAGTAAGCAGTGTATATACGACACCCAGGCCGTATGATTCCACAATCCTTGAGAATTACCAGTCGACTCAGACACCAATGACCAGATGCTTCTAGCGCATAGGTCGATACTGGAAAGGGATATATGAAACATCTTAAATTGTTGTCGCAATGGACAGAGTATAAGGTTTCTAGGTCATTTCTGAATAGTACAGGCCACACGCCTTCGAATTGACTATCAGATCTCGTGTAGAGATTTGAGTGAAGGGAGTCCTGAAACAGGAACCCTCACTCATCGAAGGTTCCATCCTTTCAGAATCTTTCGAGGTAAATGGCGAAATTGAGTCATAAATGCATGCATTTGGCATAGATTTCACATTTGGCCTGGCGGCTTCATGCGCCCAAGTCGTTACGTAAAACAAACGAACGAACGACGAAGATCGCACCACAAGCGGTAGTCCTGAGCCTTCCCATAAGGCATCCCATTCAATGACTCGGTAGTCACACATATGGGCGGAATATGTAAGCCTTCAAGCTCGTCCTGATTAGTCAGGTGCCATATGTCCTGACCTGGCAGCTCATATCACTATGGTGTCTCCAACAGTGTTTGTCAAAGACAATGGATTTTGCTCTAACGCGAGCAATGCTTCCTAAGGACAACTGGGAACACCACTATCGACCCAAGCTCGAAAGGGTTCCACTATCTCAAGAACCTACGCAACGACACCAGGACAAACCCACCATCAGAGGAAATACAATATTAATCGAAGGGCCAAGACGATCAATCATCTCAACAAGGTAGGGTAGCGCCTTTATAGAGTAAACAATGCTACTCGCCCTTCTGGATGCAGGGCTTCATAAGACCTCCGAATCACGTACCAGGGATTCCACCAATGCACACACCTTAGGTGGGTCCACACTGGTATTTCCATAATCATCAGTATGACACGTCGGCATGCATGACGTCAAGCGAATCTACTGGGATGAGCAATAAATGAATTGGATCTTTCAACACTTGCTAGTCCCAAGGTATGGATCATAATATCGCTCACAATTACTCGATACCTTCGGGCTCGAGATGTATGCGAAATCCCTTATCACAAAGACGAGCCTCGCCTCGTCATGTGTGGATCATGGGATTTCTTTCCGACATGATTCGAGTGTGGTTAGTCGACCAAAATGTGCGTAAAAAGTTAAGGCTGGACACGGCGTCACTGATGCCTCAGATTCTGAAGATGTACCGCTCACGAAATGCGTGAGCATAGCAAGGGGTCGACACATGATTCGGTCAATTACTCAAACAACCACGAGATTCGGACTTTAGGGGAATACACACGCAATCACTAAACTAGAGTGTCTTAGTATGACTTTTAGAAAGTCCGTTGGACACTCGAAATCCTACATAATCAATGTCGGCACTACACAATCAAACAAACAGAACAATGACAGCAACAAGGCGTTTAGGTCATGTCTCTATCCCGAGGGAACCAAGAGCGAAGCAAACGACAAGTAATCACATCATCAAGGAAATCCTACAGCTGTAGCAATACACCCTCTGAGCAACATGACAGTAGAAACAACACGACAATGACAGCAACACATCCACGAAACACATCAATAAGGGAAACCGCACAGGAGTGACATGACAACGGAGAAGCATGACGACAAGGCAACACCGCAACAGGAACCGCATGACACAGAGAAACACGGCAGCAAGGCTACACAACTACAGGAGCAGTAAACAACAGGAATGCATCCTCGACAATGCAGCGTAATCACATGGATACGCAATCAGCAAAAATAATGCAACTGCAAGCATGCACAATGGTTGGGGGTAACACAACAGCATGAATGCACACGACAATATGACGCTCAATATGGAAAATCCACAGTCCACATCAACAGAAAACTCCGTTATGGTGAGCACGCATCCCCATGCGTCTCAGATCACTTGTGGAGGTGGGATTTGTATCCGTACCTTCGGCCTCGAGCCTAACCTCCATAGGCTCAATGGTAGGAATGGTTAGATTGGTCGGCGCATTAGTCGTCATAACTTAAATGGGAACGACAGGTTCCACATAATTTAGCTGACTTCTCAAGCCGATATTGTTCATAGAGAGAACGACCGTAGGCTTGGTATGAATCACTCAAATAATAGCAACAGCAACATCGACAGTCTCAACCGAGGCTTGAGAACCATCGACAATGTTAGGCTTGCTAAGAGCCCGAGGGCGTCAATGAAAGCCTTAAAGAAAATGGAATTAGCAACAACGAATTCTACAACGACACAGACATGGTCATAGTAGCTTGGCATGGGTCATAGAGACGTCTTCGTTAACGACATTCACCTCCGTAGGAACCTCAAATACATCAACAACATCAGGTCGAGAAGAGCCATAGAAACAACATCAAGCCCAACATGGACTATAGAGACAACGAAAACAATAAGCTCAACAACATACATGGAAACAACGACATCAAGCCCGATAAGTGCTACAAATTCACGGACAACAACAAACTCAGCAAGAGCTACACACTTTAACAGCGTCAACAGGACTCGCTGGAGCCATAGAACAATAATAGGAGCAACAACGTCAGGCTCGACCGGAGTCTTAGACTCGTCGTAGTTATTATATGTGCGGTAAGCAGTTTCCATAGGTCCTCGAAACCAACCTACACCCTTTTCAGTATCAAAGATAGTGGTCACCACGGGAATAGCAAGTAGAGGTAGAAGGATCATGATTTATCGATACACCACGATAAAATGAAAACGATACCGACTCTGGCAAACCAGCCGAATCATCCTACTCATTAGGGTCTTCTTACAAGCTATCTTTGCTCTAGCACCGATAGTCATTAGCTGAAATGCCTCTCTGCCACTCAAGCGAGGCCGGTGGACTTTCTTCCTAGCAGGCCACACAGGGAGAGTATCGAAATACGACAAGAGATTAAACAGGTCACCTGGTCCATAGCGAATGGGTCTCACCACCTCAGTTTATAAACCACCATGACGAGGGGACGCAACGTCTCCATATCTATGGGCAATGATGGAAAACACTTCGCGTCAATTGCCGCCCCAAGTAGATAATCAGTCCCGTCGTCGTGACGAGGGTGACGGACGTTCAACATTGCGACAAGAGCAATGGAATTGTCGTCCCATGGGTAAGTTTAATTTAACAGAATAGCGTGACCACTTCCAGTAGTCCCTCATTTGATTTTCAAGGGGGGATTCCAATGTCAGCAAAAAGTGTCTTGCGACATAATTATGGAACACACCCTTACGATTACGCTTCCCAAAGTGTGGTTCCACTCCCCAGGACTTATGGCGGATCCAGGCTTAGTGAACCTACTCTGGCGTTCATCGACTGAAGCGATACTACCAACAATCCTTGAAAAACAAACGAGAGGTGGATAGAGGAGTCTTACGATGACTTTTGCACTTCAGGAAAGTAGTATAACATAAGTACCAATGTGCTAAGTCCATCACAAATCATCTTTCGGAATATGATCCAACGCTATTGTAATGGGTGTTAATACATACTTGAATACTCAATACATCGAGCAGTGGCTTCCCATGAGTTAATCGTATGCACTTCCGAGTGAGTCCATCGCTAAACGCCGACTGGGGCTTGCTGTTCCACTACACGCCGTCATCTTAAGACTGGCAAACGATGTCGCGGTCGTGATTAGTGGCCAAAATTTTGACATCATCGAAGTTTAGCAAAGCCCTATGACTCGCGGATGTGTAATGCGACATGCTGATTTCACTATCAGTCCATGACTACATGGGAACAACCAATACTGTCGATTCAGACGAGGGCTACCGTGCCTTCAGGATAACAATGATCAAGCTTCCTAATCCCGCAACTTCGCTTCTGTCCTCCTACAGGAGAAGAAAAATACTCGACCCTTGAAGACAACTTGGGCATACGTTAGATCGAACATGACTTATTCACCATGATGACACAGCAGCACACGGCCACGAGTCTCATGAGTCTCATATCTGATCCACGCAGGGTCCCGTTCTCAAAACGCACTGGTCTAGCAGGGACGCACCCTCGGTCTTCACTGGGTTCCGGGTATAATCTTCCACGCCCCATACTTGACATTTCTTGCTTCGGTAGGCCGTGTATTCTTGTACGTCCGCTCCTTTGGAAGAACTTTGCGGCGGAGGCATTCACTCCTATACAAGGAAGCTTTCGTCTCCTGTCCCTTCCCGATGGGAGGGTTTACATCAAAAGGATAGACGTTCGAGCTCTCCCGTGTTCGTACCTTAGAGGTAATATCGAAGAAAACTCATTAAGTTAGCTAGGATCGAAATCAAGGGACATCGACGAGACCTCCCATTTAACCCATTGGCCAATCAAAAACTAAGACCGAATCTAAAGAACAAGAACAACCAAGACAAGGAGTGATCACCAATCCCGGCCCTAGCGCCCACCAAGGTTACCGTGCACCCCAAACTATTATTACGTTGCCAGGTAATCTTGTTGCCCGCTAGTTCCGAGCTTCCTGATCCAAAAACAAGATTTCAAAACAAATGACTTGGAATAGTTTTTTCCTCCACATCATAAACAACACGGCGACATCCATTAGCGCGATAGAGATTAGTCCTTCCGATCATCCTGTCTACAGGTAAGCGAGTGAGCTCATCGTAGACCACAACATCCTTCCCTCTTGCTGGTATCGATGATCGATGCAAGAGTGTGGACTAATGTGAAGCGTGATACAAAATCCTTTCTGGCGAAATATCCGTACTACGTATATGTATTAACTAATCTTAGAAAATCGGATTCCTATGCAACATAACATTCTTATCCGTATTTTCTAATACTTCATATATTGACACACATGGCTAGTCGGTCGGAATTTCCCCTTGTACATCCCATGTACAAATTTCTTTCTTTTCTAAAATATTTTGTGGTGTATTTAGTTTTGGAAACTTCTGTCACACCACGCCAATGGCGGAAATACGTGGCGCAACGCTCGAAGCATATCAAAGTCAAGATTAACACAAACTATATTTAATTAGAAAAGATCAATTTATTAGAATGTCGAAAATGAGTATCTCGTTACAATATTGCGCAAAGCATTACATAAAACGATGGACATTAAGTTTCAATGTGGGGGTATTTCTGTTTAGGTTCCAACCCGATGGTAACAATGAATGAAACCCCGACCAGTATCCGACATCCCGAATTTCCACCGCACTAGCCCCATATCTATTCAGCACTTAGTTACCTGAAAGATATGTTTAAAAAGACGTCAATATATAAAATATTGGTGAGTTCACAGGTTTTAGTTTCATAACAACAACATTTTCACAACCATCGACTCGACTCACTTTACCGTATAATTATTTTCCCATTAAATAATTATACTAGGATCTTGTCGATCGATATTTCGTTTTTACAACATGTGCGCAACCTGCACAACTTGTGGCCTTTGTAAGGAGTAGCTAGCTCCTACAAACTATGATGAAGAGCAATCCCTTGAGCCCCATAACCAAACCAAGACTAATAATAATGCCCCGCTCCAAGTCGTTTCTCGGAACCCAACGACTTAACTTCAGAATACGTGCACCCCTGGCATACGCCGACGCATAATCGACGCTATCGATTAGGGGTGGGCCTTGTCAGGCACCAATAGTACTATCCAAATATTCCTTCGGTTTCATTTCCCTGAATTAATGATTACAGAAGAGAGGACTCAACCCCGAGTGGCGATCACTGCTCAAGTACTCATCATACCACTTATCACATTTTAACCTTTGAAAACATTTCAACATGTGACAACGTTTGACAAACATATCTTTCCCCCAGTTAAAACAGTAGAATGGGGCCGTGAAACTCACCTGATGTACAGCGTATAGTCAAATAGCAGAGAATAGCAAGTCCGTGATCAAGCACCTACGAACGTCCTAGTGCGTGTAAGTCACTAAGTCTATAGTGTGTGCTTTTCCGGCAAGTTGTACACCCAACTCCCAACATCACCATTTACATATAATTCCCCGTTTAATTAAACATATGTCCTAGGTCCGTTGGTGATGGATTACCATTATTACAAGTTACATTTATACTTTCATGAATATTAGTTAACTTGTATAATATTATTCTCGACTCAACGTCACTTAACGTATAATTATTTTCCCATTAAATAATTATACTTAAGATCTCGTCGTTCGATATAATATCTCTACCGCTCGACACGACTCACGTTACCGTATATTTATTTTCCCATTCAAATAAATATACTAAGGTCTTGTCGTTCGATAATATATTTTTAACGCCCGACTCGACTCACCACACCGTATATTTACTTTCCCATTAAGTAAATATACTAGGATCTCGTCGGTTCGGTATACATATATATTATTTACTCGTCTCGGTTTTCCTTCCCGTATATTTACTTTCCCATTAAGTAAATATACTAGAATTTCGTCGAGCCGAACATATATATATATATATATATATATATGTATTTTCCTACGTTCGTTTAACGTTTTTAATCGTTAGATTATTTACGTTATATTTTCTCTCACGAATATTCTTCCAACACTTAGGAAAGTGTTATGTAAATTTTTCATCCAAGCTATATATATTTTAACTCCTTAAAATATATTTTTACTCATCTTGACGTAATGATATTTTTCTCGTTTTCCCGCTTTTACGTCTTAGTTCGTTAACACGTCCAAGTCCGATTTCTTAACTTATATGTTTTCTAGAAGTATTATTCAACTTTCTAATTCTCAACACATATTACTTGGAAGTTTTTATAAACACTTTTGTATTTTCAACACAACTTGACAACTTATATCCAAAAATGTTCCAACACTTTTATATTCCCATTTATACAAAAGCGTTCATTTTTATATAAGTTTTCCCAAGTTTTTTTGTTTGTCTAACATTTTTATAAAAACCTTTGTTTTTATATAAATCCATATGTTAGAAAAAGTCCATATTTTTATAAAACTCCATTTTATAAAAATACACCTTTATACAAACTACATGTGCATGTTCACTAGTATTTATCACTTTAACAAGTCTTATATCCTTAAGTTAAGATGATTAAAATCACTTTCTAGTTCATCCAAGTTTCATCAATAAGTGTTACCCAAATCACTATTTTTCTTCAAGTATTCATTATTTTAATAAAAACTACAAGAATACTTAACATAACCATCACCAAAATTTCGACCCCTATCATACATTTTATCACCATTTTAGTCTTGAAAAGCATATGTTTTATCATGAAAAGCTTAATCAAGTTAACCCCTTGTACAACTTGCTTCAAGATATTAAACATAAACTATTAAAGACAAGAACAAGATCAAGAATACTTACAACTAGCACAAGGCTAGGGAAGCTAGAAATACTTGATTTTGATGGGGTTTAGAGTGTGTTCTTCCAAAAGGTTAAGCTCCAAGCTTGAAACACACTAAAAGGGACTTGAAAAGGGGTTTGTTTATGGATGATTTACATTGTTTGAAATTGAAAAATGGTGGTTGGTGGGTGCTCCAAAAGCTACGGCCAAATGGAGGTTCAAGAAAAGGATATTTGGTTTCTCAAGTGTTTAGCATATTATCTCTTATATATATCTTTCCAAGATCTCCTCACAATCTTACAATATTCATGATATCCCACAATAGATTGTAATCTTCTTATAATATGATAATAGTACTAGGAAAAATCTTGTATGGATATGCATTAGTATGTATTGGCCGATTTTTTTGAATGGGATTGGTGGATTTTATAGATCATGATCTTTGTAAATCTTTCCATGATCTTGCAAGATCCCCCAATATCTCACACAAGATATTATAATATTTCCTAGATCTTCTCATATCTAGTAGTAAAAAAATAATCTTAGGAGATATGGATGTGTGTTGGCCGTGAGTTTGGAGAGAGAAATGGAGAAGATTTGTTAATTTTCACCCAATACACACTCATGCATCCTCATGATTACTATTAATTCTAATGGTTTATGGAGATAACACAAGATATCTTCCACTTGGGTGGGTCATAGGCCGGCCCCAAGGGGTGTTTTGGTGGGGTCCACTTTGTTAAATAATACTCATTATTAGTTATGTTTAATCCCTTCTCGTTCGGGTACCGTCCGGGTATTTTTCGGGTTTTATCGCGCGTCATCCGGATATCAAAAATAACCTTAATAACCCTTAAACATAGTCCGGTTTAAGCGTTGATAAGTTATTTAGGCTCTTGCCGGGTGAAATTATGGGTTATGCGCGTATCGGGTGCGGTACGCGCACTTTATTCGTTACCGGGAGATTTGTATAATAAGCTTTCACGTATGGCTTTGGGGTTCCAAAACTCATTATATTTTGTGAATTTATCCTTTATTTTATATCCTGGGTGTCGGGGATCCTTTTCGTTTATTTAATTTTTGCCGGGTAATCACCAACGTCCGTTCCGAACAAGTTTATTCTCACGCGATTCCATCGTGCTTCATCATTAAACATGTGCATTCCTATGCATCTTATGGGAATTTGCTATTCTCTAAGGCTAAATTAATCCAATTAATTTAAATATGCACTTAAACCGTTAATTACATATACTAATTACGTACGGAAACATATCGATTTTTGCCGGATGTTACAGCTTCGTGCAATTTTCGGGACGAAAATTTCTTTCAACGGGGGGATGATGTGACACCCGACATATTCAGCTGAACATTGTATAAACTTATAAGTCTACCTTAGCGGGAAACATCTTATTAACGTACTTAACTGGGTCAGTTGAGTCAGGTTATCTTACGTACTATCCGGGGTTCACTGATCTGGAGGATCATTGGTGTCGTTTTATGTACACACGAGTCTTGAGTCCCGTTGTTGGTTAATTACATAAATTAGATTAAGTGTTATGCATTGATTGATTCATATATGGTGTATAATATGCAAATGCGTGTTTTAACGGTGTTTATATGATTAAACATGATTCTAAGTGATTAACATATGTTAGGGTTACATGTTCATGTGTTAGGATGTGTTTAAATGCATTAAAACGACAAAGCTGGAAAATCTGGAAAAGACCAGTTTTGGTTCGACCTTAAGGGGGTCGAACCAGACCATGTGCAGCCTAAAAATCCCATTCGACCACACCCCTCTCTCATTAGACCCCTGCAAGGTTCGAACCAGACAACACTATAAATACCATACTTTGTCATTTTTCACCATTTCATAAACCCTAAACGCCTCTAAACACTCTCTCTCGACTTTGATAACTGGGGAATGAGTTTTTAAGCTTGTTTTTCACAATCTAACCTTCAATATCATAAACAAGTGAAGATCTAAGGTGTGTTCTTCATCCAAAATCCTTTTTGAGCAATTTTAATTCGTTTTCATAAAACCCCAAAGGTCCATATCTGAATTAAGATAGTTTTTATGATTGAAAACCTTTCTAACACCTTTATAAACAAAATCTTATCATAAAACATGAGTTTTCATATGAATTAACATGTGTTAATGATCCTTTATGTTGTGTTATGTGTTGTTTGATGTTTGTATGTTGTTTAGATGATATAGAGATGTTCTAGGACTGATATTGATGAAGAGTTTTCATTGTCTTAGGTCACAAGTTGTTGGATCATGATGTTTTGTCTAATTTGGGGATTTTTGATAGATCTAGGGTTTGATTCTTGGTGTTAATGATGATGAAATGATTGGGGGTTTCTTACTTTAGACCAACATATTACATTATATCACATGGATACAAACTTTCTTAGTTTAGACCAACATATTACATTATATCACATGGATACTTAGTGACTCTTATTTCATCGGTAAAGTCCTTTCAAACTTAGTGAACCATTAATATGTGGATACATAGCGGGAAAAGTGTGAATAGATCTATTGGGCCTGGAAAGCCCCACTCGGTCCGACTGGAGGTCGGTGGCGGGTGCATATTTGTCCTATAACTTACGGCACCGGGTGATGAACCGGTGACGGGTATTGAGGAATTCTAAAACGTTCAGTAGTGGTTCACGACACTATACTATCATGTAACGATGTCTAGCTAGCATCAGGTATAGATGTAAGGATTGTTGGGTCTGGATTACTATGATTACGAACTTTTGCAAACTTTATCTCTGTGACTCACCGGCACTGTATGTGTTGACAAACATTGCATGTTTTCTATGGTCGCTAAGGTAGCAGGGAGCCTTAGGCGCACTGGAGTCGCACTGCGTCTGGTTTTGCTTACATAAGTAAACCATGTTGGGTTTGCATTCATACATTTGAACTATGGTTTTGTAAACATTAATGCTTCCGCTGTCGTTGTCTGTTTTACTTTCAAAATTTTAAACTGCGTGGTTGGTATTTCTACATATCTTTCATAGCATATAGTTGTCGTTTATTGTGACCGTTGACTTGGATCCTGGTATGTCTCGCGCCTCGCGGTAAAACCCCGCAAGTGGAATTTGAGGGTGTGACACAAAAAAAGTATTTCTTTTAATCATTATTCTTCACTTATTTTTTTGTATTTTGGGTAGGCAGGGTGTAAATAGTGAATGGCATTGGTACCCCACTACCCCTACGGGTTCACCGCCGACCGATGGCGGAATCATCGCGGTGCATGATAGTGACGATTGTTTAATAGTTCATGGTACTAAAGTGTAAATATTGATACATTAAATTAAATATTTTATTACATTGAGATAAAATACAAAAGATACAATCATTCTAAATCAACAAGCTAAAAAGTCTAAACTGAAATTCAATGGCTCCAAAATCTAAATATAAATCCAAAGGCTTAAAGAATACGACTCAAATACAACATGAAACATGTACGAAAATAGTATTTGTCAAAGCGAAACGTAAACTAAACGATAATAATTGTAAGAAAATCATTGTGTAGGGCTAAAGCTAGGGGTATGTTGGTGCCTTGCATTGTTTATGATGTTTCTTCTGTATTTAAACATAGTTGATAGGTTCATTTTAGTATTTTTACGAGTGGTCCTAGCATCTTTATTTGTATTTGACCACTTTATCATTTTCACTGTAATGTATGCCAACCCGTTTGAAAACTCAATCGTGCTTTGCATGTACTAAAAATTTATGTGCTTTACAACGTTATACATATGCGAACGTTAATTACAACATGTGGCGGTCATTTCTAATTTAATTACACATTCTTACACTGGTGGCCTCACACCGTAATTACGTATAATGTCATTTCATTTGACAGCCACACCCTATACATACGAACAACATGACATCCAATCATGAACCCCACCTTCATCTCAACATGGATATGCCCCCTCTAGCCCTTCATTTTGTTGACTTCATTTAGAATATTTAACTACTTTTTTTTACCGGAGACTGAAATCTTTTCTTCTACATTAAATTTTTAATGTTCCCTTGCATCAATTTATATTTTCACATGTGCTTTCGACACTGTATATCTTCCCTTGCGTATATACATATATATATATATATATTATAAAGTATTTCTTTTAATCATTACTCTTCACTTATGTTTTTTTTTGTATTTTGGGTAGGTAGGGTGTAAACAGTGAATGGCACTGGTACCCCACTACCCCTATAGGTTCACTACCAGTGTGGTCACGGGTAGTGGGTTTCTGGTAGTCCTATGGAGAGTTTCTATGACATCCATCACCCTCAGATTTTTGGTAAAAGTTCTTCAGATTTTTTGGTAAAAGTTAAACGTTTAAAGTTAACGATAATTTAGGGAAATATCAACATTTTAAGTTTAAAACTATGGTTAGTTTTGTTAAGTTTATAAAAGAAATTTCTAACCAAGTTACTTATAATATTAACCTAGTTAAATAAGCGAGGGACCAATTGACAACATATGAAACTTGAATTTCAAAACAAAGTTCCTCTTTGTTTAGTTTTGTCCGGACAGATCCTCGTCGGATCCGGCTAACACCGGCGATTACTCTGGCAAGCCTTTAAAACGAATATTAGCGCAATATGTTGACCTTTAATCATCCCGAAGCGTCTCTCCGTCATTGTTGGACCATTCCCATGTCTTATAACGTGCAATTAACCTGTTTTTAAATCAGTAATAATGATGAAGATGTGGGGTAACCATCGACATATTCAAAAGCTCATCAAGTCTTCAATTTAAATTACAACTATATAAATTGATGATATCCGACCGTTTCATGCGGTGGTAGTTAATATAAATCCGCTATAATATCATCCAAATCACGTCCAAAAACTCTCCAATTCGTGGTTCTAAATCGTGACCCTATTCCTTTCTTTTTGGATCGAACTATTATTGTGAGGTTAGTTTGTTGTTGCCGTTTTGTTCTAGGTGAGTCTCTGATTAATAACCCCATGAATTTGATGTCTAAACATCTCTGATTCGGTTTTATTAATTTAAGGCTAGGGTTAGGGTTCTTGAGTGCATTTGGGGAAGAAGATGAGGTTTTGTAGTATGTTAGATATAAATGAAAATCAAGTAATTTAACATAATAGTTAAGTGGTGTAGTGGTTGATGTTTGGTTGTGTGTTCGGTCACCCAGGTTCGATTCCCATACCACGCGAGTTATTCTCTTTTTTTTCCCTTTCATTTTTTATATATAATATAAACATATATGATATATGCAAAACTTGAAATATTCATAATAAATACATTTTTTGCTAAACAGTTATGAAAATTTAAGAGTGCTATTGAGACCAGAAACTTAATTTCCACACTTTTATTTTCTGAAATATATCTTGTTTTCTCGTTTTTATTAATTTAAATTGTTTTAATTAAAATTAATTGATTAAAAATTCATTTTAAACGATTTTTATTCCAAAATTTTTATGAAATTATTATTTCACATCAGAAACTTAATCCTAATTTATTGGACCATTAATATTTAGTCTTTATAGACCTTCCTATTTTTAATCAGTTAAATACATTTTAAATTCAATAAATCAGTTTTAAAGGCAAATAAATTGAGATAAATTATGGAAAACTATTTGATCATTTTTCATCAGAATATATTTATTTTTCACAAAAAAAAATATCATTTTTGAACTATATCTTCTATTTTAGTTATATTTATACTTATTTAAATACAATAAATTACTTATTAATTAATAATACTTAAAATCTGTCTTATAAATTTAATTTTTTACAAAACAAAAATATTTTTATGTTCCAAAGTCATAAGCATCAATATTTGACTCATTTGTGCAACTTATATTTATTTGTTCAATTATTTCTAATTATTTATAATTTAGTTAAAGCGATTAATTGAATTCTTTTGTTCCAATTATTTGGAATTACTTTTTAACTAAATAATCAATTGGTAATAATTATATTACCTAATCACATTTAAAAACTTTGTCACATTACTTTTGATATACAAGTTTTATATTAATTTGATTTATCGTAAAAACTCTAATTCCCTAAATTGCCTTAGCAAACCCTAATGCCTTAGAACCCTAGATACCTTAGACTTTTTGAGACATTCCATTTATTGGTATTCTTATACGTTATAGTTTGAATTGCTCGGAATTCCCATTCATTAGCTCACGACAGCTTAAGTTGGATTTTGATCGCCTTTGAAAACTGTGAGTATACTTATCCCCTTTTCCATTTTTACACTTTTGGGGTGAAATATGTACACATATACAAACTTATACATACACTTACACATAAACTTGTATACGTTTACAATTCATATACGTGTCTCGTTATCTTGGTGCTTTATGCTAGACTTAAACGTAGTTTACTTACATTATTTGCTCGAAATCGTTATCTAGACTTAACTTAGTTTAAGGTGCTCAAATGCTCAAATAGACGTAACTTAAGTTACATTGCTCAAATGCTTAAATAGACGTAACTTAGGTTACGGTGATCAAATGCTCAAATAGACGTAATGTAGGTTACGGTGCTCAAATGCTCAAACAGATGTAACTTAGGTTACAGTGCTCAAATGCTTAAATAGACGTAACACATGTTACGTTGCTCAAATCATTTTGAAACGTGTTATGATGTTTTGTGTGAATCATATTCATTTGACTTTATCATGTTTGTTTACTACGTGTTTACATAATGCATTGATAAATCTAGACACATGAGTTGTAAGACATTATTTAAACTTATTTTATACATATGAAAACAAAGTATGCTTACCAACATTATTTATGTTGACAAATTTATTTTCGTACATGTTTCAGGTTGATTGTTGAGATATTTCATGTAGGACATGTGGACTTAGTAAAGATTTAATCAAGACAACGTTTGGAATAGGATTTGTACTTGATGATATGTGTAATTGTAACTTGAAGCATTGAATAAATATTTACACTTTAGTACAATGAGCTTTTGAACAATCGTCACTACGTAACACCTCGATGTTTCCGCCAACGGTTGGGGTGTTATAGTTTCCCTGGGCTGCCTCACATGTGCAAAGGAGAGAGAGAAATGCAGAGGAGATAGGGAACTAGAAAACTCACTGGTGGTGCTGCCGGTGGGAGGGTTCATGGGTGGTGGTCCAAGTGGCGAGCTGCGATTGGTGAAGTGGAAGTGCTCCACGGATGCTCCGCTGGTGGCGCCCCTCCTTCCCTGAGAAAACTCTACGATGCCATCTATTGTTTTACGCTTTAGGTTACTTTTACATTGCATGATATTTATTACAATCTAAACTTCTTACTCTACTACATTGTCTAACCCTATTTTCTACTAAAATTGTACACCCTCTACTCGTATATTACACATTATCAGTAAGTTTAATTGTACGATGTACAACACCCGCAACGTGGTTAACCAAACGAAACCGCCAAACATAGCGCAACTCTGCCGCAACGCGCGGATTACTGCTAGTATTAATAATTATAGTTATAATAAAAATCATTAAAAATGAAATTAATGAAACTTATTAATTTTTTTTAATGTCCAGCAGGAACTTTTATTACACCAAAACAAACAGGGAACCCATAGCTTAGCAAGTTGCTATAGACCCCAAATACCACAAACCCCAAATACCACAAGCTATCTTTTCTTAAATACTATTTATGCATTTCAAATATTTGATTTATTTTCGTTTAGCCACTTTGCTCTCCATACATCCATTTTATTTTATATAATTTTTTTTTTTAGAATGGCTAACACAACAACCGCGAAACTCCCACAAGAGGGCTCAGGTAAATTGGCTTCCCTTGCTGGAAGCCCCGCCCGATAGTGGTTCCCGAACCGGGGAAAACCCGATCCCCACCCGTCCGAAGACCCGCTGTGGAGAACCGGTAAAACCCGGACGAGATTAGGACTCGAACTCCTGACATAGGCCAAGAGTCATCCCTCATTTCTCATTATGTTCTTCAAATGTAGCTAGTGGGATTTTTATACTGACATTACACGGGCATAAATTAAAAGAATTAAATATACTTAATTATTCTATTATTCGTGCGGCATATTAAGTCAATGGCGACTAAAGAGACGTCTCATTGGATTTCCACCGTTTGATCATTAGCTGTTTAGCAGTTGGACTGTGGAAGGACTTGGTCTTAGATTCCTAAAGTTAAATAGAAACTTAAATTGCAAAAAGTCAAAACGTAGTAGGACAGCAAAGAGTCCTTGGAATATGTGACAACTCACACTGTTATATTTTATCTTCACAAGAAAATTCGAAAATATCATGGAAATCTATGTTAACAAAAAGCTCGTTAGGTGTCCTTTGGTCAAGAATCGCTCGAAACAACATCTGTTGAAATGGGAAGTGTGGAGTGCCTTTTCATTTACATAAAGTGGGTTGGTAGATTAGAATGTAATATATCTGTTTTTATCTTGGTGTATATGTGTAACTATGGTGTATTTTGGCTAGTTCCATGCTAGCCTATGGTTTGAAATAAAGTTTGTTGATCTTAAAAAAAAAAAAAAAAAAAAAAAAAAAAAAAAACTTGTTAGGTGCATGCCTAGGCCCTTAGGCAAGGCATTGCCACACTTGGACAGACGCGTTGATACTAGATTTTGATTATATTGTGAAACTATATGATAGATCTAAAAATTGCCTTGATCAAATCCTGACAATATTTAGCCTAAAATATGTATGTAGCCCAAAAAATGAATGTTTATTCTATGCCTCTTGCTTGTCTCTAGCCCTCACTTTTTAGTCGCCTAGCGCCTAGGGCCAAGGTTCATCATTTACAACCTGGCTGAGCAATTCTTGGTTCTAAACTGTCAGAACTGGAAAACCGATATCGAAACCGTATTTTTGTATTTGGGGTTCGGTTTCAGTTCTTAAATTTTAGTTAAAACAGTTCTAGGTTCGGTTCGAAACCACGGGCCTATTTAAAATCCCGCTAGAACCGAGTTAGGTTTAAACTTTAAATATTATATTTAAAAACCATATTGTTATATTAGAATTGTGTTAAGCTTAATCTTATTACAAAAAATATTGTTCAAGTTAGGTTAACCATATAACATTTAACAAATTTCTTAAGCTATGTGTAGCATTCAAATTATACAACTGAAGAAACAACAATTGTTAATTATCTTGGCAATAGGCGATTATGGTTATAAACTCATGTTGCTGCATGAACAATCCTTTGCACACACTTGCAGACGAGAACCAACCTACAAGAAGAAGAACGAGAGGGTCGTACGAAGGGAGGTAACTGTCAGGTAGTCAAGAGTACTCCAACGTATAGACACAAAAATGGTGTTGTCTTTCTAAGTGAAACATAACATGTCCATACAAGGATGAACTCCTTTATATAGGACATGCATGGCCAAACATCACTAATCCTTAACCTCGACGATGAGCTTGCGCCCGGGTTAAGGGTTTGCCTCCCTTCGGCCTATGTTGTCAAAAGCGCGCCTAGGCGCGAGGCGCAGTGAGGCGCCCAAGTGGGCTGCGCCCTGTGAGGCGCACTATTTCAGGCTGATTTCCGCCCAAATTCAGGCTAAAAGTTTCCTAAACCTCTAAAGCATCCTAAATGAGCTATGAACAAGTCCTAAACAACCCTAAAACATCCTAAAGTAGCCCTAAACAAACCTAAAACATCTCCAAAATCCCTAAAAATGTATTTTATACTATGCGCCTAACTATAAAAAGCCCTCGTTTTTTATGCGCCTTGCGCCTAGGCTCCGGGCTCGGCCCATGCGCCTAGGCGCTTTGACAACTATGCCTTCAGCCCACATAATTAGTATAAAAGCATGTGGTAATAAATGTTAATGTGAGAGAAAGAGAATACTATTATGCCAAGGAGCCATGTGGCGCAACGGGAATGGCTGGAGGTGTCTTCCTTTCTGACAGGTAGCATGGTTGACTTGATGGAGGCATCTGATGTGACGTTTGACCAATTGCAGGGTGACGTGTAGTGTACAGTACCTCTGAAGGTACTGTACAGGTATGGCTTCAGCATGTGCAGCATGGAAGCTGTCACGTCGTTGTACTTGGGCAAGGGTAATTGGACTACCCTGCCACGCGTCATCTTCTGATAGGCCGAGCATGCGCTAGGATCTGACAGGATAATTCTGGATCTAGATCTTCCGTACATCCTCATACTTGCATACGATGTTGCCTGTGTTTGTAACACCCTAACAGATGGCGAAAACATCGAGGTGTCACGTAGTGACGATTGTTCAATAGGTCATGGTACTAAAGTATACATCTGAATACATTTAAATTAAATAGTTTAATACATTGAAAGGAAAATTACAGAATACCATAATTCTAAAGCGCCAAGTCTAACTAAAATACAATAAAGTCAAAGCTTAAATATAAATCCAAAAGCTTAAAAGAAGCGTCTCAAAATAACCTGAAACATGTACAAAAATAGTATATGTCAATACAAAAATGTATTTGTGAGCATACTCTGTTTTGAATAAATATAGTAGGAAAAAGTGTTTAGTAATTCATATGCGGTACCATTTGCAATTATGTAATAAGCAGTATCAGTCAAAACCAACCCTAAGACAATAGAATAGGAGAACACTTTGAAAACCATTTTTGAGTATAATGAATCACAAGACAATGACCAAGGTCTCTCAACAGAGTCACAAGGGGTATATACCATAGTACTATTCATTGAAATGTCAGGCCACAATGGTTAATGATTTTGATAGTCATAAATACACACAAATCATAAAGAAAACACACATGAAAAATGTAGTTAGTAAAAGGATAACATTTTGTCATAATGTACATGAATAGCCCAAAAGAGTAAAACATGAAAGAGGGAAAGATATACTCATAGTTTTGCTAAGCGCGATAAATCCAAATAAAGCTCGTACAAGATAAGGACTGGGAATTCCGAAAAACTCGACCTATACATATAAAAATCCTTATAAGGGAAATGACTTAAAAGTCTAACGCATCTAGAATCTAAGGCATTATGGCTTGCTAGGTCGATTTAGGGAATTAGGGTTTTGTGATAAATTAAAGTGATATTATATTTTTATATCAAAATAATATATGATTAAACTCTATGAATATGATACGATAGTCTAAATATTACCAATTGAATATTCAGATAAAAATATGTTGCGAATAATTAAGGCAAAATAATTTAGTTAACTACTTTAACTAAACTGTAAATAAATACAATAATTATAAATACTTGAACAAATAATTATGTGTTACACAAATGATCCAAAAAATAAGGATTATGACTCTCAAACATAGGAAAAATTTTGTTTTATAAGAAAATTATTTATAAAACAAATTTTAAATATTATAAATAAATAAATGATTAATTATGTCTTATTAAAAGTAAATAAGACTAAAAATACAATAATGATCCAAAAATAATATTTTTAGGAAAAATAAATACTTTATGAAGAGAAATAATGAAAATAAATATTCCATAATTTTTCTCAATTTATTTGCATTTAAAACAAATTTAATGAATTTAAATAGTATTTAAATGATTAAAAATATAAATATCAATAAAAATAAATGTTTTCTGGACAAGTAATTTTTATATTAGTTCCTAATGTTTAGAAATAATTTTACAAAAATTTTGGGGTTAAAATCATTTAAAATCAATTAATTAGGATTAAAAGGGGTCGATAACCAACGACTATCATTTTCTATAAGAACGTTTTTACACAAGCTTCAATTTGTCTTCCTGGAGTCTTTCTTTTGACCACCCACACAGAAAATTCAAACCTTGTATACTCTTATACTCTCTGTTATTTGAAATCCCGTTGCATGTCCTTAATAAAGTTCGGTCAGAAGATTTTCTAAAGTAGGGAGACTGTTACAACCTACACCCTCCGCTTTTCATAAATGAAACAATTGGCCCCTCAACTATTTCAAGATCTTCATTTTTTTTAACCCTCGTATTTGAGCATTTATAAACTGTCGTTTACTTGGAATTAATGTATTTTTTTAAGTAATTCTAAACAACTCTCTTCAAGAAGAGTTACGATTTAGACACATTAAATATTTAAAGTTTGCAAGGTATAAAAGTTTAAGAGTTTTCCTGTAAATAAATTTGGAGACGAAATTTTCTAAAGCAGTGAAGACTTTGACATCCGTCACCCTCATTTATATCATGATTGTCAATTATAGTCCTTTATGTATTCAAATGTTTCTATTTTAGTCCCTATAAGTTTCTTCGTTTTCGAAGTTAATAAATAATCAAACTAAATGTTTATCATTTGCATTTATTATGGATCGTATCTGCGATTTAATCAAATATGTATGTTGAAACGTTATTTAAACATATTACGTTCGGGACATTTGAACATTTTTTTTTCATTTTAAAGTTTACTTGGCTTTTGTTAAAGTTAAACGTATAAAGTTTAACAAATGTCGGGGAAAATATTGGATTTTTTTTAAGTTAAAAAAAAAGAGTTTACAAAAGTATAAATCTTATAAAGTTTAAAACATTTTAGTTAATGAAGTTAACCGTAGTTAATGTTTTATAAAGAAATATCTAACCAAAAAAATAATACAATTAACAAAGTTAAGGTTGAAGGGCTGTTTTTGCCAGATCCTGAATGTTTCAAAACCTTCCCTCCTCTCTCTTCTTACTTTTGTTTTTCGGGCCATAAATTCCGGTCATCGGAATAACTTCCGGCCAACCCCTTAAATAGCCATTTAAGGCCATAAAACTCGATTTTATTGTTTTGTTTCGGTTTCGCAATACTACCCATTCTTGTGCAACATTTAAGATACATAAAAAGTGAGTTGAAATTCGTTTAATGGCGAATCATAGAGGTAACCTATCGGAATTTTTAAAACCTTCGAAACGCCTATCTTTACTTAACAATTGTATAAATAAATCATTCTACAAACTTCCTAGACCTTTAAGCATTTCAAACCCGCAAGAAACTTGCTGTAATCGTAACCAGAAGGTTCTGTAATCGACCCCAAGTTCAGATTTCTTTTCCTTTCTCTTCAGACTATAATCGTTTTTGTTAGTCGATTGTTATCATAGTTCGTAACAAATTCTAATGGATGGTCAATTGAATTTGGGTTAGGGTTAGGGTTTGTAGAATGATTTGGGGAAGAAGATGAATAAGGTATTAATATATATATATATATATATATATATATATAATTTTTGTTTAGAGTTAAATTATCAAAAGTTTATGTAGTTGGGTGGTTGTATGCATACCATTACCTAGGTCAGACCCGGGTTCGAGTCTCATAGGCTATAGGTCTGATCCTATTTTTTTTGTTATTATCATATTTTTTTCTAGATCTCCCCGTACAGAAGATGTATCCTGGGTGTTAAGAACATCCACATCTAGTATATCATCATGAGAAGTAGCAGCAGCTGCAGAAGTGCTGCCTAGGATGTTCTTCCCCAATTCAGTGGAATCCCGGCCAAATATATCACCTTCCTTAAACGTTCGCCTTTAAACTGTGATGTCATCTTCGTAATCATCGTCCTCATGTATCCATTTGTTTCCCAAAGGTGGATTATAATCTATCTTACTCAGATGACCAAACAACCGTCTGTTCTTAGGCTACTTGTCCTTTGGTTTATCCTTGAACATCAACATCCTCTCTATCTCCCTTTCATTTATATGAGTCAGTGCGAGACACTCTAACTCATTATTCACTAAATCCGGTACCTATCTGTCAATAACCATTTGTAGGAAGCGAGGATATACAATGAACGGATTGTTGTAATCTTCGCATTGTATTTCATCCTTAGAAAGCCGCCTCGGATCAGTATCGAATCGAAAGTAATAGGATCATTGGATGAGTCATGGAATCGAAGTTCTTCTCAAATAAGCTGCTCAATGATGTATACTTCCTTGTCTTGAATCCTGCTCTTGATAATAGCCGGCATGACTGTACAATCTGTCTCACCCCGACAATGCACAACGGAAAGCTAGTCATGAGGTAACGGAAGTTGTTACCACAAAGTTTAGCAACACACTTGAAGGTACGTATAGGCATCTTGCAACCACCCTCTAGCCTAACACATTTACATTTCCGGTCATAAGAAAGTTAATAAAAACATGTCATAACCAAGGTGAAGCGAAGTTACATAGTTAATGTTTTACAGATTATTCATAAATAAAATAAAAACATTGTTAATAGTTTTAAGATTTTAAGGTCCCAACATCATGCCCATAGTAGTGTCCGCTAAACCCACTCTCAAAACCCCTAAGCATCAGTACCTGAAAAACATGCTTAAAAATATCAACAATAATGTTGGTAAGATCACATGTTTTATAGCAACATATCATGTATACGTACTTATAATCTTGTTTCAAGAGTATGATAGAGTACAACTCGAAGAGAACCAGGCAGACTAGCTAGGTCTAGCAAGTATTTTGTTAACCTAAGGCTCTTAATCAAACCATAACTTTTTCTTCCCGATCCCGACCCCTCATGAAAGAGGAATTTGTGAGGTTATGTTTTCCCATTAGACCCGCTCTACCGGTCTGGAAAGGGGCGTTAACCCAATAGATCTACTAACATAAACTGAGGCTCTAATTAAAGAGCTAATGATTAAGACGTGCAGGGAAGTGTCCGTCCGGCAGGACTAACGAGGTACTCCCAACAACTACTCGTACACTTACCTAGGGCCATCAATTGTCCTACAATTATAATCCTACCCTTCATAGAGCATGTTAATCCCCCGATATTAAAAACATTCAATTACATTTAAGAAAAGGGGTCGTGAACTCACCTTATCGCAACAATCCAAACAATCCAAATAATCCAAATAACAATCCTTCCTTACAATGACCTATATCGCATATAGCTAATTCAGTAATTATCCTAAATCTAATCAAGTCATTCACCAAACCTTTTTGACTTAGTTAAACCGAAGGGATTTATTTTCCATTAACCGTTACCCTATTAGCCCTTTGGTGATCTCGGCAACCGGTTTAGTTTTTAATCATCAGATACACATAAGTCACATCAAGTCACCCATTCCTTAGGTCCATGAACATAAATAATCCATGTCATACCACATAATTTATCATAATAAATCCTACCATAAGATTGTCAAATACGTGTAGGTAACACATTGCCTTATACTGTCGCTATGTCAAGACTCAGGTTTACGTGGGGCCGTTCTTATTGAAACGTAGCCACTACTAGTAAACACAAATTACACATAGACAGTTTAATCTTCAATTAACATTCTTAAGAAATCATCACACGTAAAATAGCATCACATAATTCATTTCATATTTCCAATATTAGTTATCATGTCATTAGAGCACGTAATGAGGTTCATTCCTGCAATTTCTTCGCATATAAGTTTTATATATCATTTATTCACCTATATTTATCATGTGATCCTAATTTCCATCCTAGGAACTGTATATAATCCACTAAACATGACCAAATTTGCTGCTCGAAAACAGCCACATATTCTACAATTACGCGCCTTAAAACTTACATTTTGGCGACTTCTAACACATAGTTTTGCACTGTAAGCATTTGTTAATATGGTAAACATATCATACACCTTAAATATCGACTATTACACTCATTATGACACTAAATAAGCTGTTTTAAATCAGGTCTAAAATTAAGTGTTCTAGACTCACAAATCTTGTCGAAACCATGTGTTTTCGCGCATCTTTCGCAACCTACCTAGATTTTTAGTTTAGGTCATCCACATATACCTTGTTACCTTTTATTTCTCATCAAAATAAGTTACAAAAGCTTGTTTTAATTCAGTATTAGAAAATCCATTTTAAAAGTTCATAACTTAGCGTTTCAAGCCGATAAACATGCTTTGATCGTACATGCAAGGTCTCCCAAGCGTGTAGATTCGATCTAAACTTGTTTTTCACTATTTTAGGCTTATGTACACTATCAAAACATATTCATGATCAGATCTGTAAAATAAGCTAAACATCATGTAACACTCATCATCAAACATAGCAATAACATGAACTTACAAATTAATCAATTCACACTTCACTAACCTCATCCCTATATCATCTATCTAGACCATTATAAAAATTAAAATCTTTTTTATATCAGATTTAAAAACCCTTTTGAAAATCTCATTGCATGTTAACAAAATCAAAGGATCCAACCTCCATCTTTCATTTAATCACATAAGTACTCATTTATACACATAGATACATATATAGACATGTATATACGGTTAATATATATATACACACACACGACACACACTCACACATATCTTTTCATCACCATTTTCATTTTATCTTGCTACCATTGTTTATTTTACAAAACCTGCTTTCATATTCTTATTTTGTTCGGTGAAAACTTGATTAAAACAGAAAATATCTAAAGATTTGAGTAAGTTTTTAGTTCATAATCATACCTTTAAAAACTCTTGTGAAAGTGGTGGGTTTTGATGCCTTCTTTCTCTTAATCCTTGGATTTCTAGCTCCCAAATCACCAAAAACACTTTAATCATCAATGTATTCTGAGTCCATTTCTTATGATGATGAACAAACAAGATGATCAAGGTGGTGGTGGTTTTCGGCCAAAAGGAAGGAAAAAGCGAAAGTTGGATGGTTTTTCTCTTAAGTGTGTGTGAAGGTTTGTTTAAGAATGAAGGAATGGGGATGTGTGGTGGGTTTTTACGGGGAAGGGATGTGAAATAATAATAATAATAATAATAATAATAATAATAATAATAATAATAATAATAATAATAATAATAATAATAATAATAATAATAATAATAATAATATAATGGGGGGAGGGGGTTGGGTGTTATTATTTTTTTTAAACTTATAACATAATACTCAACCTCACATTTTATAAAAACCTTCTACTACTAATTAAATTAAGGTTTTTACCCCTTTGTTCCGTAATAATATTCACCATATGCCCATGTCCATTCCTAGTTAATATATTACTTTAGAGGTTTCCATACCGTACCGGGTCTTGAATTTCTGCTAAACTCTAAAATGCATGACTACTAGACCTTAACGGTTTAAAGCCATCAAACATAATCTATATTGGTTTTAATAATATTTCCACCCCGAAAATATTATTCCATGCCAAACCAAGCATCCCAGGATAAATCCCAAACTTTTAAGTTTGACCGGGTTGACGTATGCGTAACTATACATATTTTACAATGGATTTTAACACACGTTTTTGCTTTATTATTTATAAAAATGGTTTCGACCTTCATATTAAAACACACACACTAGGGCAAGTGTACCCTATCATATATGTAGTAAGTACAGATAAGAACCAAGTATCGATCCATGGACGCGCGCGGAGCAATGGTACTAAAACTCTATCCCCGATTCACCAGTAAGTAAAAGATACGTTTGAGTTTTGTTTAAGACTAAATTAATTCTAAAACATATAAATAACATATGTAAGACTCCAAATACAAAATATAACTATATAAACTATAATTTGCCAATCCTAGCATGTCATCTAAATATAATAAGTAATATAGGCGCGTGATCAACATTCCCATTTTCCGACAGTTAGTGTCCCTTTCGGGCATCTTAACATGACAACTATACAGAAAGCTAACACGAATACACACGTTAACCGCTTCAAGTCGTTCATTGCGAGCAGCTGATATGATCTCACGCAGATCTTCTAAAGATAAGTTAGTCATCGGTTAAGAGTTTTCTAACCTCACTAATTCAGGGAAGCGATACCGAATACACAACACAGCCACCTAAACTAGCATAAAGTAGAGCATTTCACAACCTATTCCATTTTACCAACTTTGAACCCAGATCTACTAAGATCGCTATTTTTACCAAAATAACTACCAAAGATCATTAACCGTGTCAAAGACTAGTAACGGCACCATTAGGCTTTTTAAACCCTTTTACGTGCCGGTAAGCATTTTTAACCGTTATTCGACTGACTTTAACCAAACCAATATCCGGTTACAGTTTCATGGCATAAACTATTTAACAAGTTAACTAGTCTACTACCGGACGATTAAACGGACGGTTTTTCAACATTTATCCGCCTAACACATTCGACAATCGCTAAAGTCATTCAAATACAGCTACAAATCCATCAACAACGAAACAAGGTTGCGCTATGATCATCAAGATCTAAACATGAAAAACACCAAATTTATACAAAAACTTGATCACATACTAACGATTGTTTTTTCTACTAACGATTACTAAACACAATTACTAGACGATAATGTATTACATAAACAACACAAACAAGCTTAAACAAACTGATTTGAATCAAATGAAAGCATAATAGATCAAACCATAAAACTCGAATGTGATGGATTGAATGATGATCGATGATCCGGATGAGTTCCCGAGCTCGTTCCTCGCCTTTGCAGCTGCTCACATGTCCAGAAAATCGCCCAGAATCGCCCAGAGACCACCCAATATTTGATCAGTGGGTTTTGCTCTGTTCTTATAGAAAGTTTGGTTTTGTGCACGGCCGTGCACTTTATCAAGTTGAGCTGACGTGCAAGTGGGCAAGTGGCCTGGCTAATCTCTGGAAATATCTAGATATTCCGCACGGCCGTGCACCTAAGGTGCACGGGCGTGCGGGTCTGGTTTTGGCCGAGTGCTGATGGTGCACTGCCTGGTGCACTAGCAGTGCACCCGGGAACTTGAGTCGCACGGGCACCCGCACGGTAGTGCTGATCAGGGTGCCCGAGAACATTAGCTGCACGCCAGGTCGCACTGGCAGTGCAGCTCGTCTGTGTCCGAGTAACCTGAGTCCGCACGGGCGTGCATCTGGGGTGCACGACCGTGCACTGTTTCCAGACTTAGCTGATTTTGCAGAAACTTTCCGTCTTGTCTGATTTTCGCCCGGTTTCTTCGACATTGCTTGTGGGACGTCGTTTAAGACCTGCAATAAACATATAAAGCCGTTAAGTACCGAATTCGTGCAATTATGGTCGAAAACGCGTAATTTGGGAGTTAAATCGGGGACTTAAATATGTATATTTTAACGTATATCACGGGTCGTCACCAACATCCGATGTGGGTATCCTATTTAGCGAACGATCCAGAAATTCCTAAAATGTCGCCTAATTCGTTAATTAATATTCAATTATTGCCGTCATATTTCCAATGACTCTTATTACCTCCAATTAAGTCTAGCACACGTTGCCTGGCGTCAACTTGATAACTAATATTATATACGAATAATACTTGGATTTTGGCAGTTGTCACACAATCTACTTCGGCGTTGTGGTAGAACTCACGAAGAATGTCCTTGTACGGCACATGTTGATTAGTGATGGCATAAACGATCCGCGACCTCTTCAAGAACTCTATAATTCCTTCAAACACCTTGTTCTTTACTTTTTCAATGGGACCAAGGAAAGCACAGACATTATTCTCAGGCGACGTACCCCAATTCATGATTCTGAACACACAAGCAAAGCATTAGATCATAAAAATGACAAAAACGAAAAAAAAAACGGACAAAAAACGACCACTATTTTAATGAACTGTCTGCAACAGGCGATTAGGATTTCTAATCGCCTATTGTTTCACACGAGTAGGGGTCTAATCGCCCAAAAGATGCATGAGTAGCCCTAATCACTCAACTGTTCAGGCTAGTAGCTTTGCTAGTCGCCTGTCAGTCTGACCAGTTTCAATCAAATAGGTCAAGATTGATTTGTCCCGATTTGGTTCAAACTTCTTGTGTTTCTATGATCTATTATGACTGATTAACAAACCCCATTCAAGATATTATGTTAACACATACGTTTTAATGGTCTATTAGTCGATTTAGGTTGGTTAGGGTTTCAAAGTAAGAACATTCGATTTGAACCCTTAAAACAACATGTTTGATCATGAGATTTCAACCGAGTGTTACCTAGATGTTGTCGAACACGAAACCAAGATCAAAATCGGACAGACAACAAGAGGTTTTAATAGTTGATTAGAGGGAAACTGGGTAGCACAGTGATAATTTGAAATAATGGTGAAATATTCTAACTTTTGGGTTATATAGTGTTACCTACTCATCTAACTGTAGACACGAGTAGCTTTTCTACTTGCCCTTTGTGCAAACGATTAGAAACACAATCGCCTGGACGAACAAACGAGTAAAGACCTACTCGCTTGACCCCACACAATTAGCTTTTACCCTTTTCAAAGTTTCTACTCGTGTCTACCACACACGATTAGGATAAATTCACACGATTAGCTTCTTAATCATCCCTAATATCAGACGAGTAGACTTTCTAATCATGCCAATCTTCACTGATTTACCAAAATGCCCCTGAATTTCCAAAAATGATATTTTTAACCCTTGTGAAGTTAAAACATGCATTTTCAACCAGTTTTTCACAAGTGATCCAGATCCCGATTCAGAAGACTTTCAAGTTTTTCAATTTTTACTCCCCGGTACTTGAGAAAGCACGGCTTTGACCCGACAATATTCAAGTTTTGAATAGTTGTATTTTCAGCTTTTATTTCTGAAAGGATTAAGATTATAATGGATTAACGTTCCAACATCGGTAGTCAAGAATGAAATAAAGATAAATTTTTTTTTTGATTTTTCAAGATAATTAAGCAGAAATTTAAAATGCAGGAAATGTAAAACTATTCACAAGCATCTTTTTGTGAGTTTTATTTCTTAGGGAATCATATCAGTGCAAAGACTAAATTGGAACCCTTGTTTTTCTCTGTACATTTCACTTTTTACCAATAAGCATCCTACAACAACTGCCAATATCGTTGTCCACCTAAACTCAAAATCAAGTTTTATCGCTAGGCACTTTAGATACGTAATATTGTGATGCACATGGTGTTCCCTGCCACGCGACACATTCCCATATCAAGGCATGCACAATGATTCCTCATAACCGGTGAATAAACTGTTATCATCCGTATTTACAAGGAATGGACTCAGTGGTGATCAGGTCTGAGATGTTATTTTGCACAAAAAAACCATCATTTTTCCTTCAAAATCTATCAAAAACACAGTGTTTGATCCCCACATGATTAGGAAAGTTGTCAAAACACTTTTGGAGAAAACCCTAATAAAAAACACTTGTTTTTATCCATTAAAACGCCCTTAGATTTTGAAAAACGATGTTTTTATCAAAACCACAAAGTTTCAAACTTTCAAAACAGGTTTTTGCATAAAAATGACAACTTTCAATCTGAAAACCCACTGTTTTGAATTCGTTTTGCTATCAAAACACTCGTGATAAGAGCCAAAGCTCTAATACCACTTGTAGGAACGATTTCGGACAACCCGACAATCACTTGCTTCAATGTTTAGTGTGCGGAATCCACCAAACGCTGTTCGGACATCAAAACAATATGAAACAATGATAAACAAAGAATCAACACACATAAAAGTAAGGTTAAAAGGTTGTATTGATTGATTAAAACAGAGCACAAGTGTATACAGACAATCCAAAACCTTTAGACCTAGGGCAGGGTGCTTGGGAATATGTGATGTGACTACTTAATGATTAGGGCAATGCATTGAAGGATTTTATACATGTGCTACTCGTCCAGGGCCCTTGGGGCGAGTAGCTCCCTTCTAGGCGATTAGGAGGGGCAAGTAACTAGCTACTCGTCTTGATTCCCAGGAGATTAGCAAAGCTAATCGCCCCAATGAAGTCCTACTCGCCTGATGCCAAACAAATCCCATAAATGACTCTAAAACACACCAAAGCACCCGTGATACAATCCAAACATCACCTATACTAGGCTAGGGACATCGTGTACTAACATCTTTTGCCACTCACAATCTTTAAGATGACAACTCCATAGCTATAGACGTCTGCTTTATCAGTGAAGTAATCTCACAGTGTATATTTTGGAGCCATATATCCATTGAAAATTTTAAAATAAAATTTATTTATTAATTTGATGCTTGATGCCCTTATTGTTACAATAGAGGTTTTGAATATATAATAAATTATTAAAAAGAATATTATAATTAACTTACCGAGTTCCAGCTATAGAGTGATTATATGGATGTTATCCTCTTCATCAAGCTTACCCAAACCAAAATCAGAAATTTTGGCATTTAGTTCTTTATCAGGCAACACATTAGTTCCTTTAATGTCCCTGTGCACAATCTTTAATCTTGATTCTTCATGGAGATAAGCAATACCTCTCGCTGTACCGATGGATATACTATACCTTGTTGGTCAATCAAGTTCCAACTGCCATTCTTTCGTCCCATCAATCCATTAAGGTTACAAATAATTGAACAAAATAATAAGTGAAACCATATTATTCAAGTCATGATTATCCCTAACATCTCACGGGTAAAACTAAAAAGAGCTCTTTAGAAGGAAATGGGTTGAATTGACCATGAATTCTAATGCATAAAAGCCGCCATAATCATTTTAACAAAATAAAAAAATATTTATTATTGAAATTATATAACTTCTAAAAACCATATTTGATTAACCAAGTATAAAAAGGGATCCACAAAAGTGATCCGGCACAACCTAGCCCGGCTTATAATAAAAAACGATTAAATTTTGAACATGTTACCCACACATCAAAAAATAAAACTTAGATGCTCTTTGTATTTTTTTTTTTTTTTTTGTATTTTTTAACGATTATAATACTATTGTAGATTAATTAAGTAGAAATAAAACTTAGATGCTCTTTAAATCTTATAAAAAGAAAAATAGTCATGAGTTTAAATCTTATCTTCGCAAATCCACCTCCATCTCCACCTCCGGCTCCACATCCGCATCCACCTCCACCTCCACCTTCACCTTCACCTCCAACTCCACCTCCGCCTTCCTGAAACCTGACCCTCCACCTCTTCCCTCCACCTCCACCTCCGTCTCCCTAAAACCTCACCACCTCTAGCTCCTCCCTCCCCCAACCACCTCCGCCTCCCTGAAACCCGACCATCTTCGCCTTAGCCTCCCCAATCCCTCATCCTTCTTCCTCACCTAACCCTCATCCTTCATGTGGCCAGTCCCTTGAACCCTGTGCCCCTATAATGGCTACTTTTTTGGATTTCAAAATCAATCCCGGAAACTCCTTTTTTCTCAGAAGCATCATTTTAAACGGGAAATGTTTCTTAAATCTGGAAACTACTCTTTGAGTTCAAAACGGTTCCCAGAAACTCGATGTTCTCCGAAACTCCAGTGAACTTAGAAACTACAATGCACCTTGAAACCCCTCTTGGATCCGGAAACTACTTGAGCGCTGAATCCATTTGATTTCAAAACAGTTTTCGGAAATGTTTTTTAGTTTAGAAACGACATTAAAAACGATGGAAGAAGAAGATGATTTTCTTGGCTACGGTGAAATAAAAGATTATTTTGACCAAAAGCTTTAATTTATAAATTAAAAACTAAGTTAAAGTCAAAGAATTTGTTTTTTATTTGGGGGTTGTTTTGGTTATTGGTGGTTGGTAACATAGGCCGCAAGTGGCGAACTCATGACGTAGCTCTTTCTTGGTGGGGTGTCTGGGAGGGTGAGCAACTGTAGTTTTCTTTCTTCTCCTTTCGTTCCTTTGGTGGGTTGATACGTGGCCTCCTCCTCCCTCGAAACGGGGGACTTGTTATCACTTATCGGTTTTGATTGTTTCCAATGGGCTTTGCCAAGGGTAAGTTCATGCGATCCAGTTCCTCTGAAGGGGATGTTGGCTCCACCTTGTCCAATGGAGTGTGGGTATGCTCCTTTAGGAACTTCCATAAGTGTAAAGACGGCAAACCTAGGTCTTCTGGGTATAACATATTGATCGCGCATTTTCAGCAATTTCATTTCAAAAATGATTGTAAAGAATCCCTTTAGGATGTGCTTTCCAAGGATTTAGACATGTTTTTGAATGTCGGGGAAACCCTGCGGGTTTTTTGGATATTGGTTATGTGGGAGGTGCATGACGACACACACACTTAGTAGGGGTGTCATCATCCCGATTGTGTTTTCACATTCTCTAGGAAATCCGGGTCTGATGAGGATTTTTTCATGGGGATCCTAAGTCCCTAAAATCCTGGGATGGTATTTGAGCTTAGGACCCCGTAAGGAGTGATGGGAGATGTTGCTCTCCTTGAACGTGTTTTCTCCCTTTCGGTTTGAACTGTTAGGAGCATTCCCCCAAGCTGTCATTTGGCATTTGCACAAGCTTTGGCAGGAGCATTCCATAAAGTAGTAGCTTCCCCTGGGACTGTTGAAATCTGGGTCAAACTCTTGCTCTATTGTACCCTTAAGGTGGCTATGCCGTCTTCCAGGCATGAGGGAAGGCCAGGTAACCGAAAGTCCTTGCAATGTGATAGTATTTTGCGGGCCTTAGCTACGTGGAAAGAGGTCAATCCCCTTCTTGTCAATGGTGGAGAAGGGGTCGTGCGGGGGGGGGGGGGGGGGGGACACACCGGAAGATAGCTGGGAGGTTAGCCCCAACATCAAGCATCAAGCAATGTCTCAGAAAAGTGAGTGTTGGTCACTTCACTGTTGTAGTTAAGGTGTTGTGTTCAAGTGGGGTTGCTTCCCGATGGGAATCTACCATGCAAGCCCTTATCGACAAACATCCCTTCACCGCCCCTGAACCTCCTTTCAGCCCCTCTTTCCCAACCTGCGTTATCCGTGGATAAAGATTGCGTCCACAGGTGTGAGAAATCATTCCCGAAAGGGACATCTTATGGGCGAGAAGGCCTCCAGGCCCAACACCTGTTGGACGCTCTTAGCGGCGAGCGGTCGGCGACTGCCTCAAGACTGCTTACTGCCATCACTGAAGTGGTAAACCATTGTCTAGGGGGTTATTTCCTAGGCTGCTCGCAGATTTTGTTGCTTTGCCCCCCCCCCCCCAATCCCTTTGTTGAAGCTTGAATTTGGAGAAGATTGGTCTCCAAAGTTGCCATGAAGAAAGTTGGGAAATAAGTTGTTAAGTACTTGGGGGACTACCAATTTGGGGGGGGGGGTCCCCAATAGGGTGGAGGCGGTGCTGCACTGCGCTAACATGTTCCTTAATTCTTTTCATTTAGATGGCTTGCTGGCCATGCTTACGATTTATTTTTCCAATGCTTTCAACTTAGTTAACCGTTCAGTTTTGCTTCGCGAGGTCCATCGCCATTACCCCTCCGTATTTCTGTGGGTACAATTTCTGTATGCCCATCCCGCTAGGTTATACATGGGGAATGACCGCATCGGGGCTTTCAAGGGGGTCCAACAAGGGAATCCCTTGGGACCTTTGCTTTTTACCCTAGCCTTACACCCCTTATTGCTTCAGGTGCAAGAAAACTGCAAACTCCCCTTCCATGCTTGTTATTTGGATGTCGGGACAGTTATCGGGAACACTGTTCAGGTTGTTAAAGCTCTTGACATCATTCGTTCAGAGGGTCCATCCTTGGGGCCACAACTTAATATTAGAAAAATTGGGGTATTTTGGCCGACATACAATGGGGTGAATGTCTGGCCATGGCTTTTCCCCAGTGAGATTGAGAGGCCGGAGAGAGGTGTCAAACTGCTAGGAGGGGCAGTCAGCCGTCATGCCACTTTTATTAGTGGTATAACGGCTAAAAGGGCAACACTAGCTGTGGACATTATGGGACACCTTCCCTTATTGCGGGATCCTCAAGGTGAACTCCTCTTGCTTAGATCTTGCATAGGGGTTGCAAAGTTGCTCTTTGGTTTGCGAACTTGCCAGTCCCCTTTGTGGATGATGCTATTTCATGTTTTGATAAAGGTCTTCGGGAGGCAACAGAAGATATTGTTGTATATGGGGGGCCTTTTTTGGTGAACTCCAGTGGCGGATCGCGACCTTGCCGATGCAACTTGGTGGCTTGGGCCTTCTCTCGGCCCGGGATGTGGCTGCCTATGCCTTTGTGGCATCCAGGCTTCAGTCTTGAGAGTTGCAAGACCACATTTTACGTAACAGTGGGGTTGCTAACACTGACCCGGATTATGCCAGCGCCATGGAACGCTTGTCGAATCGTAACTGTAAATCCTATTGAAGGGCTGGGTCAACATATGTTAGCGGTGGAGTACCGGCCAATCCTTAAGTACCATCTGATGATCCCCATGTTCCTGAATGATGAAACTTGCCTAGTCTGCCGTAAAGCATGCCTAGATAAATACGGGGAGCATGCGTTACATTGTAGAGAGTTGTCGGGGTTTAAGTATTTCCATGACTTTGTTCGAGACGCGTTAATGGATATTCTCAGACGGGCCGTCATCTCGGCAAAGAAAGAGGCATCGGTTAATTTTTACAAACCCGGCGGAAGGGAGGGCCACCCTACGCTCGGTTAATGTGCTAGTTTTTGGTTGGGAGTGTTGGAAACTTGCTTGTGTCGATCTCACAAGTGTATCCCCCTATCCGGGTTCCGGGAAAATGGGTTTGTGGCGGGGCTAGTTGTACTGAAAGTACGCGAGGATAATCAGCATGCCTTTGTTCCCCTTGCGTTTGACATGTTCGGCTCCTTGGCGCCGGAGGCGGTTCGGTTCTTGACTAGAGTTCAACATGTGGTCCATAGCAACTTTTCGACCCCTTAGGGGCGAGGCTTTGTTTTTAGTAGATTAGAATTTTCTATTCAGAAGGGGATGGCGACGCAGTTTGTTGCCCGTCTTCTTGCTATCCTTATGTAATTTGCCCCTGGAATGAAAATTTTTCAATTTTCAAAAAAAAAGTGATAGTCTATTAGTACACCTGATTTTACTAAACCAAACATAGTCTTTACGCCTTAGAGAAAGATGCGTTGACTATTATGTTAAAAATCAGTCGTTATGATTTTAACATGGATAGTTTTGTAAAGGCGTAAGGACTATGGAAACTCATTTAGAAAATAAAACTAGAGTTTCGGATATATGAAGAAAATACTTAATGAAGAATTACATGTGTCATTAGACGAGGATGATGCGCGCGCGCACATCCCTTACTATTGATAGAATCTCACGCCTTTAAGTTTGAGCTTAAAGAACTGAAACTGTTGGAAAAACTAGAAAGAATATGACACAAAGAAAAACCAAATATAACACACTTGTGATCCAACACACCTCATACAAAATATATCTTATCTTATACCGTATACAGTACTATACCCAATATAAATGTAATCAAATGCCACTAAAACCATTTAAGACAACAATTTATTTGTATCATTGGGTGTGTTTTGCGCATAATCACTAAGACTGTCAATTGGGTACAAATCAACAGCAGATGTTGAGGAATCAGTGTATGGGATTGACATTTCCTCAACGCAGCTCTCGTTCATATCCTCAAGTTGCTTCATGATTTTGTCACGGTCTATTTCAGCCATCAAGCGGCTTTGTTCAACAGGAAACTCTTGAGGAACTATTCTACTTTCGAGCATGCTAACCACTGATGACATTGCTGGTCTCTTGGCTGGAGAGATTGCAGTGCACGCTAGAGCTAGATTTATTACAACGGTCATCTCTTGGATGTCATATGTAGAATCCAGCTTTGGGTCAACTAACTCCATCAAATTACCCGACGTTTTCAAAGATATGGCCTAATATAAAGAAACAAGGGGATATGGATTATAGTGAATAAATGCAATAAAAAGATTTATGTGCAGGTGGTGAACATGATCCATATATATTTTTCCCATGTAAAAAAACATCAATCCTAACAGTCACACACACTTAAAACCAGGTAACCCGAGCATGACTTATTTAACCCATTTATATTAAGTTGTCAAACGGATTGGCAGGTAGAAATGAAGTTATAAACGTGTTGATCGGGTTGGTAGTTGTGACAAACAACCTGTTTTGTAGTCAGCTTAGATATGACAATTAAAAACATGATTATTTTGTGCTCTTGTTGGAAATTGCCATGCCTAGCTACCGTTAGCCTTAATATGATGAACGGATCAATTTTAGTTGAGTTTATCTACAAAAGGTCAAAAGGTTTGAATAAAGTGGTTTCAAATGCTTAAACCTCATAAATAGCTTTGTCAAAAGGAGATTATTGACTTTAGAATCTTATTTAACAAACTAATTATGTATAAAACTCAAAATGGAAAAACGTGTTTAAGGGGTCAACACAGCCCTTCAAGCCCATTTATTTTGCCACATCTAGCTTCATGTTAATTTACCTGATCAAGAAGAACAAAATTATTCTCCTTTTCCCTGTCAGCAATGTTACCCGTCCCGCTCACGATCTCTAGAAGGACAATTCCATAGCTATAGACATCTGCTTTATCTGTGAGGTAACCGCGTAGTGCATATTCGGGAGCCATATATCCACTGGAAAATTTAAAACAATTATTTTTCTTTTAGTGCCTAATTGTTGCAATAAGGGTTTTGGGCATGCAACAAAATATGTGAGTCTAAAATGGTGTACACTAGAGTTTAAATGACTCACTAAGTTCCGGCAACACGGGTGCTTATATGGGTGTTATCCTCTTCATCAAGCTTAGCCAAACCAAAATCCGAAATTTTGGCATTTAAATTCTTATCAAGCAGTACATTAGTTGCTTTAATGTCTCGGTGCACAATCTTTAACCTTGATTCTTCATGGAGAAAAGCAAGACCTTTTGCTATACCGATGCATATCCTGTATCTTGTTGGCCAATCAAGTTCCAACTGACATTCTTTAGGGCCTTCAATCCACCAGGTCAAAATTAATTCGGAAAAATAATAAGTGAATCCAAAAGATTCAGGTTATGTTTATCTCTAATGTCAAACTGACCAAAAGCGTATGGTAATACAAAAAAACCTTCAAAATCATTTTATAATAAAAGTTACTACTGAAATGATAAACCAAGTATGAAAAAATAAAATTAAAAACACTTGGCAAAACTCTTTCAGGACAGCCTGACCCGACCTGTAACAAAAGATACAATTTTTGACTTGTTACCCGTCCATTTTACCACCTATGCTCAAGTAATTAATTCTAATGAACAAAAAGGGTACCAAATAAAGCACGAGCAAGGCTGTTATTTTCCATGTATTCATATGCAAGCAATAATTGATTTCCTTCAATACAACATCCATAGAGCTTCACAAGATGCGGGTGTTGCAAAGCAGAAATCACGCCTAATTCATTCAAAAACTCCCTATTTCCTTGCTTTGATTTAGAGGAAAGTTGTTTTACCGCTATTAGTGTTCCATCTGGTAACACTCCCTTCATGCAAAGACAATATTTTCCAACAAAATTAGAAACATGTTTAATATATGTAATGGAGAAATGAAGTACTAGAATACCTTATAAACAGAGCCGAAACCGCCTTCTCCAATCTTATTAGCAACATCAAAATTGTTTGTTGCAGTTTTGATTTGTCTCAATGTAAATGAACCAGTGTTAAGCTCTAGACCATTCAGCTCTATTGACACCCCAAGATTAAACGGAGAGAATGTAAAAAAAAGTCAGGAGAGGATTAAATTAAGGGGAGTTTGGCATATCCAATCAACCCATTCATAAATACAAGTCTAGCATGTAAATACCTAGTTCCATAGAATCTCCTCGTCTTAAATAACCCTGCCACCATAAAACTCCAAGAACTAAGATGATTAAGCTAAGTGTTCCAATCACAATTCCGGCCACTGCCCCTCCAGACACACCATCTCCATCTTTCGGGACCGTAAAATCTGAATAATTAAGAGAAAGATGAATACAATAGTCAACAGTTGTTCAAGAAAAAAAAAAAAGAGCGTAAAGAAGCACAATCCAATGATAAAAAGCCATTTAACAAAGAGATTGTTTAATAAAGGCTATAAGGTTAGTGTTATGTAAAACATAGAAAACATGATCACGTTCTTGGATTTAAATAAAGATTTGCATGGTATTCCTAGATGAGATATTGCATAAAAGATGTTTGATTATATGTCACTTACTTGTTTATGTTATTTTCCAGTATATAGCCAGTGGTCTTTACGGATTAGCATAGGAGTGGTTTCCTCCTCTATATATAGTATACACATCTATATAATACAAAAGAACCCATGAAAATACACCCCATGTATAACTAATTAGAGCTTCCACAATTGGGGTGGTGGTTTGGAATTCCAAACCGCCACCTCACCATGTCACTCATTCCAAACTACAATCCTTCCAAAACCATTTTAATCCTACAAATCGTAAATCATTCCAAACCTCCACCTCATCACCTACTTTTCCATTTATTTAACTTATACTCACACACAACAAAACTTTTTTTTTTCTATTTATTCATAAAGTACAAAAGGGACCCACAAATTCAGTCCAAGACTCGTTCGCTAGAGTTGACCAAAGCATTCCAAACCAACTCCTACAATGGTGTGGTTTGAAACCCGACCATCCGATTATTTTGGACCAGTCCAGACCAGCACCATTGTAGGTGTTCTTAGTAATATATTTCCAGTTATCGGGATGAGTTGAGTTGCTTCAGTACCCTGCGAGTACACACCGAAGTGAGAACCACCACTACAGCATTGAGTATTACCCATCCCCTGCCCTTTCAAGATCTAGATCCTTTTCGAGTGATATTTGTATCTCATTGCCACCTATCATGTCCGTAGAACTCCGAATAGTGCACGACTAGTGCAAATTGGCCCAACCACCTCCTGATGTGCCACCACTTGCCGAGGTTGTGCACATGGACCCCAAACATCAGAATAAACTAACTGAAGTTTGGTGGCCTAACCTAAAATACACCTCAAATGAAGATTATGACTTAACGCCTACTAAGGATTTCGATTTGTAAAGTTCATACATGTAAAGACAATCATATTCATGCCACATACTACTATGATCATTAAGGATCCTAACTCTGTCAAAACCTACTAGCAGAATATCTCCTATATTGGACCAAATCATGTGAGAACAAAGGGCAGATGCAATGCAAAACAGAGCTCAAGTGAGACGCGTGGTGACGTAGAACTACTCATAGTGCATGCATATCAGTGATCTTTTAGTCTAAATAAGATGGTTGTGAGAACCAACTAGAACTCTCAATGGGTGCTCTAAATCAATCCTCATGAAAATCTCGAACCTTAAGTTTCATAAAAGAAAAGTGTGTGCACATCGTTGTTATTTGGAAACGCTAATAGGTTACATGGTATCGCTGGGATTTGAAAGCTTGCATTTGTACACACTTTATAAACTAATTTGAACTTATTGCAAAAAGGAATTATACACTTCGATAAACTACCATCATTGTCACAACTAGCACAACAATGATCATAACCAGTATAGTCCCAATCATAGACAAGCTATTGGCAGGATCTGGGAAGGTTTAGATGTATGCATGCCTTACCTATATCTAAGGGGATCGAGAGGCTGCCTCAAGTAAGACCCCCAATTCCAAAGTCATAACCATACATAAAAGCCAAGCAAACATTTCAAAAAGTAAAAAATTACATAGCTACTAAAAGAAATCTAGACGTAAGAGAAAAATAGTACTAAAATAGTTTTAGCAAGCTACCAATATGGAAAATTGGTGAAATCAAATAACATGGACACATAACAGAGCATATAGACCGAGACAACCGATAACATGCAAGGCCACCTAAACTAACTAAAACACTAAGCTCCTAAAGCAAGAATAATACAATCTCGTAACCCCCTCCCCTCCAAATGGTCCTTAAACTTAACTCCGTGTCTCCATGAACACCTATCCTCGACTATGTCCTCATAGAGATGCAAGTGTAGCAAATATGCCTAACTCGCTCCTCACAACTAGTATAATGACTCCAAATCATGAAACACCATATCAATCAAAATACCGGTAGGAAGTAAATTATAACTTACTTGGATCCACAGAAATAGCTGAAATAAGAGGACCATAAGTTCCTCGAGATGGGATATTAATTGTTCCATTTCCAGCCCAATAAAGTCGGATATCCAAAGCATTTGTAACATTTACGGTATAAGGCATCACAATTGCTTTCCCAATCCCACCTGCTCTCTCACTGATGTCAAAATTCTTCTCAACCAGCTTACCCTGACATAGTATCAACCAACGATAACCAATTAATAAGCAGTCAAAAGAGATGGAGCAAGCTAGAATGAACATATAAATCTTTGCATAATGGTTATATGTGAGAACTCACCTGAATGTAGATATCAAATACGCGCCTCCCAAGGCTTCTATATGTTTCATCATCAGTAAAAGAGATCTCGGCAAAGTGAAGGCTTACATTGTAGCTTCCACTAAGAAAACAAAAACCATAATATGTCAAAGATAATGCTGAGACTCGTGCCTGCATGTATAATTCTGAATTGTTCATCAAGAGTCTAGAAGTATTTCCCACTATATAACTGTCACGGTTATCGTCATCCAAAAAGTGACCAGTGTTGCTAAATCCCCATCGATGTTCAGCTGCACCGAAAAATGAAGCATCACCTTGTTGTATGTCTTGTTCATAAGAATTTTTTCCAACCCTTAATCCATTTCCGCCACAGTTTATATATAAGGACGACCAATCTAAATCCAAAAAAAAAAAAAAAAAAAAACTAAATGTCATAAAAATTCATCAAAATGAGAGAAAGTAATATGTAACTTAATATTACATGTTTGACAATCAGTGTTCCGCAAGCACGAGACCTTGTTACTGGTAAATATTAGAAAAAAAATAAAAATAAATTAGTCACGCCGAAATGAGCATTGCTGAATCTTCAGACAAAGAAACTTACGAGATGGTATCATCTGAAAATGAAGCAAACAAGTTTCTGCAATAAAACATAAAGCTTAAGATTTAGATTGCTTAAAAGAAACAGTTTGTAAAGGGGAGGGTTGGTCTTACGTGTCCCGCTTTAAACAGTTGGAAGTGCGATCAGTGTCATATGTAAAATTGTTGTATGACAAATCACTGCAACAAAATTCGCAACATTAAACGTTAGTTTATTCGACAACCAAACAAGCTAGGGAACTTGTAACAACTACAAATTTTACATTCCCACAATGCATAGATACTAAGTATTGGTCGTTTTACATTAGATGATCTTACATATCATCTCCTAAATCGAGGATCCAATCAGGCACTCTTCCAGATAGCAAGTTTCCAGTAAGATAGCTAAAAGTTCAAAAAATATTCCAATAAGAAGTATGTAGGTTAACACTTAACAATACCTTAGAATGAAACACTTACATGAAGTCTGTGCGGTTTAGTTCAGAGAACGTTGTAGGAATGGATCCACTAAGCTTGTTAAAACTGAAGTCTCTGAAAGAGAAACAGAAACAACGATGATATAACATTTTGCGAATGTGTAATTTATAGAACTAAACAAATAAATATTAGTTCAATAGTCCCTTTTTAACATATCTGTAACAATCTTTACTTAGCCCAAACGTAGTGGGCGTTAAATTCACGCCCCCTCCCCTTAATTTGATTGGCTGCCATGAAACCCAAGACCACCGCCCCAAAACCAAGTGCAAAAAAAAAAACGCCCTTGCCTATTTTTGCAAGATTAGCGCCCATGTGGGCGGTGTTGGGGGCATTATGGGGTGCTAATGCATGCTTTCACGCCCAAATTAAAGCTCACTACGGGCGGTCTTATAATGAATATAACCGTTCTGTTTCATACACAGGGGAGATATGTTCGTGTGTGTGTTTTTTATTATCAATGCATAAAAAATTTAATGCATAAAGTAAATGATTGAGTAAAGGTCCATATTACTAACAAGACATTGAGATTTTGTGGGGCAAGATATTCTGGTAACCGGCCGATTAAATTGCAACTCCTCAAGATCCTGGCAAGTTTAGTTCAAAATGCATTAAAGGTATAAACCAAAAGAATAATCTGGTAACACTAAATTAAAAAGAAGCAATGCAACTAACAGGTTCCTGAAAAGTGTTGTATTACTAAAGGGTGGACAAAGGCTATCTGGACCTCTCAAGTCACTGATTCTCCTGCATCACTTGACTCGGTTAACACAACACTTGAGCAAAGTTGCAAGCAACAAAAAGACTTTATAAGAGAAAATACTAACAAGTCTGTTAGGTTTTGCAAGAGAGTAATGCTAGAAGGTATTGGCCCTTCCATTCCGCTGGCCTGAATCCTTCTGTTCGTTTAGAAACTTTAATTATATACAATTTTATATACAACAAATGCAAATTGAAACTATAAGAAAAAAGTCTCACAAGGATTGGAGACTTGTCCATTGCCCAATGAAATCGGGGATCTTCCCAAAGAAGTTGTTAGCGCCAATCCGACTGCTCGAGAAAAAAAAACAGGAATAAAATTGTCAATTACAGAATGATGGGATCCACCCAAGTAGTAATAGTAAGTATAACTCACAATTCCATCATAGTTGTCAGCTTTGCAAACGAAGCGGGCAACTCTCCCATGAAGAAGTTGGAGTTGAGAAATCTACAATAACAATTCGAAACAATCGTTTATAAAGCCAATCGAATGAAGACATACAAACATCATCCATAACAATGCCAACAAAATTCATGAAGCCTTACAATCTCTCTATGCTTGAAAGATTCCCAAGTTCCTCTGGAATTATTCCGGACATCATATTGTCCTCTACAGTTCTAATTAACAATAGAATTGAAACAGATTAACAAAAATATGATAGTAAATTTTAAAAAGATAACCATTTGCATTTGATAAATTTGGTTTCCTTGCGCCTCACGCTGTGGAGCAACCTAGTCGAGATAACCATTTGCACTTGATACATTTGGCAACCCATCTCTCTACTAATATAGTTTTTTAAAAGGCTTAATTTTTGTTGCCTGTTTGCCTTCCACTAAAAGGATGGAGAGCAAGGGTCGCCGCTAATAATAAACCTTTAGCAACGACATAGGCTTTAGCGGCGACAGTTTTCCGCTAATGACATTGTCACTTTTGACTTGTCGCTAATGCCCAGTGTCGCCGCTAATACCAATTTCCACGTGGAAATTAATTTGGAAATTTTTTCCACGTGGCACTTTCCTGTGCTACCTGGGCATAACCATTAGAGGCGACTTGTCGCCGCTAAAGGTTTTTTTAGCTTTCCAAACTAAGTTTTAACTAGGGGTGCAAACGAGCCGAGCCGAGCCCGAGCTCGACCAGGCTCAAACTCGAGCTCGATTAAGTTATAAGAGCTCGAGCTCGAGCTCGGCTCGATTCGAGCTTTGTTTTCAAAGCTCGAGCTCGGCTCGTTTGTAATTTCTCAAGCTCGAGCTCGGCTCGGGCTCGGCTCGTTTAGTATTTATTAGTTAATATGTTAAATAAAAATTATATAAATAATAGTTCATTTAGGCTCGTGAGCTCGATAAGTGAAGCTCAAGCTCGGGGCTCATTTACGAAACAACTTTAAATGATGGTAAATATTAAAAAAAACTAATATTATACTAGGCTCGATAAGGCTCGACGAGCCTAACGAGCTTTACATTCTAGGCTCGAGCTCGAGCTCGATAAATAAACGAGTTTTGTTATAGGCTCAAGCTCGGCTCGAGCTCGATAAAGCTCGGCTCATTTCGAGCTTTTTGTCGAGCCGAGCTCGAGTAGCTCGCGAGCTGCTCGACTCGTTTGCACCCCTAGTTTTAACGCACTTTGTGTCGACATCAGGTGGGTCACCGCTAGTCGCTAATGGTCTAATTTCTTCTAGGGAAATTCTAACTCGATATATTATTTTGCTATAATATATTAAAATATAAATAGATTAACAGAAGTTTACAAAGTTTGCAATGTGCTGATGTTTCCAAGTTCCTTTGGGATTGATCCATTCAACCGGTTCGCAATAAGAGAACTGCAAGTAAACATTTTGATGTCAAATCTCAATACTTGAAAATGTAAAACGAGATCGAGTGATAATAAAGATTATATATACATGCTTCGAAGATGCTCCATGGAGCCCCATTGTGGAGGGATGTTACCACTAAGATAGTTGCGACTTAAATCGCTGTATGAATAAAATGTACAAGTTAGTCACAAACAAACAATTAAAGTTACGTTAAGAAACAACGAAATCATGAAAGAATATTGTACATGATTTCGAGGAAACGAAGATTGACGAATTCAGGTGGGAGAGTTCCTTGTAGGCTTTGTCCTTTCAGACTTCTGCAACTCGTACAAAATAATAAAAATAATTAGACTCGTTTGAGGTTGTATTTAAATTAGACTATGTTAGGCTGTGTACATTATGGTGTGGTTTCAGACTTTTGTTTTTAGTATTGTGAATTAAACTAGTGGGTTACCAGTCATCCACCCAAGCTTCGTGGTAGGTTTGGAACGTTAATGTATTTCAAAATCCTAATAAGTGGCGAAGCTTGGAGATTGAATCAGTAGGGGACGGACTCATTTTTTCAGATCTGTAGGGACCGGAATATCAAATCGGTGGGGGCCGGACTCAATTTATATAAAAGTTACCTAAGAAAATCTCAAAATCCCGCAACTGCGCCAAAAAAGGCGGGGGCCAGGGCACCCCGGACCCCCACTATGTTTCGCCCCTGATCCCTATGGTTATCTTTTAACAAACTTACGGTATACTCGATACCCGTGGCTATGCCTGATACCTGACGAGTAATTACCCTAGATATACTCGATAGATATTAGGCCGGGTATAGGACACGATTTTTTAACTAGGCATGATTATGGAATTACTAATACCTGACTTGAACTTGACCCATTGCCATCCATATTATTAAATGCATCAACATTTCAACACGTATATATGAAATAAACTAAAATTAGTATAAGGGTTAAAAGTGACCCATATTATCCATTTATATGTGTTCATAACCTTTAGTCGGCCACTCACACACAACTTCCTTGACCACCACCACCGGCCACCTCCACTTTCACCAACTAGTCAGGCCGAGCTAAGATAGACCTTTGTTGGTTTAGTGTTTCTTACCGAATTAAGCCTCGTAACTTTTAATGGCTTAACGCTTAATGGCGCAGAAGTTGCCAAACAACCCCTTAGTGACCAACTCAATCACGTTTACAGGTTTAACCGTATACGGTTACCATTACGCCCTAGTGTAAATAACAAAATTGTATTGTAATGAAATGCTCTTGTTTTCTATTTTTAAGTCACTTGTTTATTCAAAATCTCATTACATCTATTAAACCATCATACACCATTAAAAAGCTACCCAACAATATACTAATAATAAGAATATCACGTAGTAGAGAGATAAATGTGATTGCTAACTATGTAATTGAGAGGATGGTGAACACAAGCTAAATGCTCTAATTACTCTATCACAATGTCCCTGAGTTTAGTAAAAGAGAAAGGGAATTAAGAAGAGAAAAGAAAAAAAAGTGGAAACGAAAGATAAAATTAACTATTGTATTCCTGAGTTCGAAGTAAATAAAAAAAAAGTAAGTATTTCATGTTTAGAAAATAATTTTCTTCTAAATCTCTTCAATTTTGAAGGATGCGAATTGAAGGAAATAATCCAAAATTTTCCATTCATTTCCCTCACTTTCTCTTGTTAAAAAAACCGTGGGACACGATTCCCACGATTTTTCCTTGACATTCTTTCGAATCCCTTCTTTTCCTTTGTTAAATAAAACTCGGGAACACAAGCGTATATATTATCAACAAAAAAATAATAATTGGAAAGATTATATCCTTCTAAAACTATAGATATATTAAGTTAGCATATAGAGCATATAAAAATGTTTTAAAGTTTGGAATATTTTTTTTTTTTTTGAACGGCAAATTTTTATTACACCTTTATTTCACCTCACCTTGCATTTGCAAGGATTTGAACCCACAACCTTACATTTGTAAGGGGGGACACCATACCATTGGACCAAGAGGTCATGGGTATGTCTAAAAAACATGTATATTTGAAGATATAGAAAATCTATAACTATTTAATATCATCAACAACCTTTTCCACAAATATCTTCAGTGTAATTCAGTTAGTATGAGGGACAAGAAAATTACACGACAATAACGTTGCATGTTGTGCTGTTTGATTGATCACAGTTGCAACGGACAATATTTTCGTACGTGTCATTAAAATGATTTTCCCAATTACAACACGGACGTCCTTCAAAATCCCAGTCTTTACCCAACTTCCGTCCGATCTCATTCAATGCATCACCTATAAATCACAAAAAATGAAACATGATCTTAACTTAAGTTCGTGTTTGGAATTGCTTATTATACCTGCTTATTATTGTTTGTTTATTGTGTTTTGATAAACACGTTTTGAGAACGTGAGATTTCTTAACAAACCCCGGCTTACAGATAAAATAAACAGTTTTTTGATAAAGAAAACATTTATAAAATTTATATGAAAAGATAATAAGCAGACAAACAACTTTAATAAGCAATCCCAACACTTCATCTCGATGAAAATTTACAAACCTTCATCGGTGGAAAGACACGTTGTGTTTATGGATGCAAAACCGAACGGTAGCAACCCAACGCAAAGAATTATAAGCAACATGTTGTGTAGATCGATAGATATGTTTAGGACCTTATGATGTGTGTTTAGTATTTATATAACTACGGTTGGAATCTAAATTGTGAAAACGAAGATGGGGAGTTTAAGTCAATACATTTGAAAATTCAACAAGAGGCCCATTACATGTCCCAAACGAGTAAAGAAGAAATAAGGCATGCATTATTAACATATATGTTAAGGTTCCTTGTAATTTTTTTCTCTAACAAGTAACAACCTTTATTTCGACTACTTTTTTTAACTTGGTCTCCAGTTTACGATTTATTAAAACACAATAACATTCAGTGGCGGATCTAGGCCACAAAATTAGTAGTAACGTTTTTCATTTTTTTTCATTTTAGTAGAAACGTTTTTTAAATTTCGTAAAAAAAAAAACAAATTTTCCACTACGCGCGCGAAGTTGAGCCGCAACGTCCGCAACCCCTCCTCTTTAATAATGTCCGCCCCTAATAACGTTGTGTTTAAGAGTTTGTAATAAGGATCACGACGAGTTATTCGAGCTCGCTTTGTGTAATAGAGTCTACGTCCGAATATTGCAAAGTTGGCGTTATTTTAGTATTTGTAGTCAAAGAAGAACGTATAGTATATAAAATAAATATATTAGTTATGAAACTCAAATGATAAAATTAAGCGTCTAATAATAATAAAACATTTTGAACCATTTAAATTAACCACTAATTAATGAGTAACAATTAAATAAAGATAAATGATAAATTAAAAAGTAATAATGGTAGAGCTTGTAGAATTGTTGATTTTTAGACATATTTCACCCCGTCCAAAATTTGGGCGATGAATTTTTAAAAAGAAAAGTAGGTCGTACGTAGGTGAGTTTCTACAGAATTGGATTAGAAATTAGAAATCGGTTTTCATCATAAATGTATAACACCTTTTTTTTTTAATGAAAAAATAAGGTGAATAATCACTATATGCCTTTTATATACTTTTAATATTTTTTATGAAATCTTCTAATACCCCTATTGGTTTAACTGGTTTTTATGTGATGGACGTAATTACCCTTACTTAACTATAAAATAAGGTTTTCTCTTGGATGTATAAATAGAGATCATTAGGAGATATTAGAGGCTAATGAACACCTTTACTTACTCACACAAAACCATCCTCCTCTCCTCTCTATAATTGAGATATTTGATCTCCTTAAGCCATCCTAACTGTACACCCCTAAATGAGAACCTGATCAGCATAATCATCTTGTCATGGCATCGTCTTCCCTATCATCCTTTACTGGACTAAACGTGTATGTTTGATTTATTATTATGTTTTATATTATGTTTAAAGAATTAATCAACACCAATAGCACCATGTTCCGTGTAGTTATTGACTCAAATTTGGTGGTTATATGCATCATTGACGCAACACATATCATAATTGGCGCAAAATTATATTTTTATTGAATAGTAAAAAAAAATAAGGAAAATTCTCACCAACTACAAAGTTGAAGTGACTGAATGTCTTGAGGATTTTGAATAGTCTTCAAGAACATGTCAGTGATTAATAGTCATTTACGGAAAAAAAAAAACATGAAAATGTTAATCTGAAAAGGCATTCAACATTATATCGTTGGAATCATTCACCTTCTTCTCGAACAAATTGTTTCTAATTACCTTCTTTTGTTTTCGCCAAAAATATAAAAAGTAGTATGATAAAGGGCGTTTGTTATTAAAAGTTAAATCAATAATTTTTGTCCAAGTATAAAAAAAATAAAAGGATAGATCAAAATTATATGTATATTGGTCAAATACTATTAGTGTAGCATAGGAATAGACGGAGAACATGGCAAGAGTACCACTATTTTACCTGTATAACATACTGCCCTTGACCTCTAAATTTGTATTTTTACTTAGATTCTTGACGACAGGTTCAATGACATTGCTATTGAATGACATATTACGACAGGATCATCGACAACTGATAACCATACCAAAAATGGTTTGTTAAACTTTAGCTATGTTTTTAGCGTTTTTTTCTCTTATACATTTGAAATTTATCTATGATTGTTACCGCAGGTGGGTTTAATCATGGGTTATTGATTTGGGAATCAACAAAAAGCTAAAAAAACATTTTTTTTGAAAGATCAACAAAGTCGTCACGAGCTCTTGTGTGAATCTCTTTATGACGAATTCAGGATACCCACGAGACACCTGGTCCTTCAGGTCCACCAATCCAGCATAAATCCGACCACCCACCCGCTCAAAGGCATGACAGTGAATAATCGGTAAAACCTAGTATCTTTCAAGGCTAGAACTTGTAACCATTAAGCCACAAGTCACATATCATTAGGCCACCATACCACTCTACTAGAAGGTGAGTGGTAAAAGCTAAAAAATATTATCTTTGTCAACCCTTCTCACTATAAGTTTTTTGGCCTTTAGCAGCGCCGCTGGTCACCGTTAAATGCTGACGCGGGTCGCCGCTAATGACCTTTAGCGGCGCCATCGTTGCTAAAGGTCTCACTTCCTTTGATTTGTTGCTAATTCTTGGTGTCCTGCCGCTAAAAGTCAGCAAGCGCTGCTAAAGGCTAGCTGACGTGGAAATCATTTTTTTTATGTTTTTTTTTTTGCCACGTGTTATGTTCCTGTATGATCTTTGGCTAGATTTTTAGCGGCGACGTCACCACTAAAACTCCTTTTTTTTGCAACGTTTGGTTACAGCCTAATAAAAACGCACAACCAAAACAAATTTTGCCCAACTAAAAGTCACACAACACATATAAAAACGAACATAACATAATATATATATATATATGTATATATATATATACACACGTACGTCAAAAGTGTCAACACATAAAAATACATAACCATACCGCACATACTAATGATCAAATGTTTACAAAATGTTAAAATCTTACAAATTACCTATTCACGCCTACATATCATCATCGTCGTCATCATCGCCACCATTATCGCCGCTACCTTGATTTCCAAACTTAGAGAGATTATGCGACTGAAATTGAGTGAACGTTTAGAACATTTGAGCTTGCATTTCTGGGTTGCTTATCATTGCCATAAATTGTTACTACAAATATATATACCAAATGGGTCAAAACTCAACATTTACTTAACATATATATACCAAATGTGTCAAACAATAAAAATATACAGAAAATGGGTCAACTATCAACATCTACAAACATATATATACCAAATTGGTCAAAACACAACATTTACTTAACATATATATACCAAATGGGTCAAACAATAAATATATACAAAAAATGGATCAACTATCAACATCTACCAAACATATATATACCAAATGGGTCAAACTACAAATATATACAAAAAATGGTCAACTATCAACATCTACCATATATATATATATATATATATATATATAAGGGTTATATTGAGAACGCTAAATATCGTGAGAATCGTGAGAACAAGTAAAAAAATCAATCAAAATCAAATTTTTTTTAATATAAACCTCATTATAATCAAAATACAACATTAATAAATGATTTTTTTTCCAAATAATTCATCTTTTCTTCCAAAAACAGTTTTAAGTTAACGTTTTACACATGTATAAATGAAACAGTTTACACATGTATAAACAGCAAATTTACACATGTGTATACGTTTGAATTTTTACGCGTAAATTGTGTTTTTGAGATTGTATTTTAGTAATAAAGACAAGTGTAAAAAGAAATTTTGAATTTGAATTGTTTTAGATAGCGTTCTGGCGGTTCGCACGAAATATAGGTGTTCTCAAATTAACTTTCCTATATATATATATATATATATAGGTTTAGATTCGTGTACAAAAGCCAAAATGTGTGAGAAGGGTAAGAAGGGCTCTAGTGTTGACATGTGGCAGAGATTTAAATTAGAGATTAAGGGTAATTAGGTAATGTTATTCAATTTTAAAATTAGAAAGTGAACATGAAGTTAATTGAAAGGAGCTATTTAAGGGATTTTCTTCCAATCTATATTCAAACCAAATTCTCGATCATTATATACAAACATCCAAGATTCAAAACTAATTCATTAGTCATTTACGGTTTGCAAAAAAAAAATCCTTATTTTTATTTATCGTGTTGTGATGGATAGTGTTATGGCCAACAATGTTTCAAGCTTATTTTATTATAATTTAATCTATGCGTTGATGTTTCTGTTTTTAATCTATTTTAATTGATATAAAGGTGTTTTATATGAATCAGTTTTATTTCACAGTGGTAGAGTGTTTTATACATACTGATAGTGTTTTATGTTAAGGCAAATTTCTATTTTTTTTACACACAACGTGTGGTGTTTTATTCATGTAGATGGTGTGCGTTAGGTATACATGGTGTTTTTATCAATCACAATTTCTAATATATATAAAATAAAACACATCGATATGACCACCTTGAAAATAAAACACAATGATATGAACGTAATACAACCTCCAAATGAAAATAAACACAATGATATGAAAATAAATACATCTTAAACATTTTAAAACACCTCAGTTAGAAATTTACAAAATTAAACATTTATATCATTAAAACAAAAATCATAAATCTTTGAACACTTAAATGCTCACTTCTTCTGGATAACACCGTTGATGACTTGTTTTTGACCTCCGGCGATGCATAATCTTGATAAAAACACTCCAGCGACACAGAGACTCAATTAAAACACTCCAGCGACGTAGAAACTCGATGAAGAATGTTGTCAGACACAATAAAGAAGAAGCTTTTGAATGCTCGTTTAAAATAAATTCCATGATTTATGGTGATTTGTTGCAACTAATCATTTAATTATTTTCCATGTTTAAAAGCATCAAATTACCTCTATACCCCTAGACGGTCAAATAAGCCAAACTAAATTAAAGTACTTATTACAATTTTGCCATTAATCAATCTTAACCATCCATTAAACAATCCAACGACCCAAAACCCTTCTTACCCTTCTCACGAAAAACAACCTTTGTAGAGGAACCTCACCCTATATACACACACACACACACACACACACACACACCCCAAATGGGTCAAAGCTACAAATAGATTTAAAATGAGCCAACTATTAACATTTACAAAAATATATATATACCAAATGGGTCAAAACTATCAACATTTACCAAATAGATCGAACTACAAACTACTATTAACTACCAACATTAAGTGAGCAAATATACACTTCAACATATACAAAACTAATAACACTATCAACATTAATATTTATTAATAATTCAATTTACCTGTGTTAATTGTGGTGGAGGCGTCTTGTGGTATTGTGTTTGCTGAGGAAGTGAATCTCTTGGATAAGGTCTAGGCCCAATGTGACACCCACTACATAGCCAGGTCAAAATCCGTACACTCTCTACTCAACATTTAATTTTCCATGCATCATTTATGACATTCTATATGCATAAGTCCCCCGAGATAGTCTAGCAATGTACGAACAAGTATACTTTCACATGTATCAACGAATCTTGGTGACACAAATCTATATGTTTACAAGTAACTTTCCAAAATCATGTGTAGATGCCTATTTATTTTACAACACAATTGGAAACATCATGAGCTTTATGAATAAAGTTTAGTGTTTATTCAACTAGCATACCAATACATGTGTGTACATGTGTACACGACACTCACACATATACATATATATATGAACATGCAAAATGCATTTATAACTAGCACTACATATTCATTTTGTTCCATGAACTAACTAATTCTTTTATAAACTTAACCATTTTTGATGAAACAAGCGATCAACACTAGTATTTATGAAAACTACTAGCCAAAGATGATCATCACCACTTTTTTTTAATGTTTTATTTTCTACTAAACACTTGGAACATCATCAATGTAGTGTCATGTCTTATTATTCTTTCTAAGACTATTAAATACAAGATTTGGTGGCTTAACTATATAAGGTAATATTCCTTAAACACCTAAGATCAAGAATGTTGGTTTACCCCATTTGATAAAGTCCACTTTTCCATTCTCCTTCCTTTTCTTTTTTCGGCCGAAGACCCCTCCCCCGTATCTTATTATTATTATTTTTTTAATCCATCACATGCTTGTTTAAACCTCTAAGAATTCACATGTATTGTCACATTAGCTTTAGTCTTGCTAAGTTAAACACCATCAGGAAGTGTTGTCAACCATAAGATGTGATTAAGACACATGATTTGCTAGCAAGATTTGAGACAAAGGAAAGATCATTAACCAAACATGGTAGGATTCCTTTAATCACCAAGAACCATGAAAGATCATTACCCAAAATACTTGCCACCCTCTTTCCCTCTTCTTTCCCCCAAACCGTCGCCCCCTAGCATCCCTCTAATTTTTTTAATCATAGTCAACCTCTATAATCACATGTGCATATTAGTCCCATAAGTTAGACATTCATGTGTGGTCAATCATGCTTAGAATGCACCCAACACCAACACAAGATTAGTCACCCTCCATGACATGATTTAGACACTAGATCTGTCACTAAGATATGGAACATATGGAGATTACTAGCCTAATAAGGAAGGATTCCCAAATCACCTAAATCCATAATAGTTTACTTACCTAAAGTGTTGAGCATCTTCCTTGAACCTTCCCATTTCCACCTCTATATAAGGAGGCATTAGGTGCTCATTTCATCACACCACAACCTCCCTTGCCCTCCCTCTCTAGATCGCAACACACACACACAAGCTTTAGGAGCAACCAATGAAGTGCTAGCATTTTGCTTTCTATCTTGGATCCACTAGGAGGTATAAACCTTAACCAAGCTATTTCTTTACTTTATTAATTATCACATGGTTCACCTTAGTCCCTAGTTAGTCACTTACAATGAAACATTCCCATAGATGACAATGTATGTATGTATGCATGCATGTAAATGTATGTGTGTGCGTGGAAATGCATAGACATATATGTATGAGTGATATGCATATGTATATGCACGTGTGTATATGTGTATGTGTAGATGCATAAGAAGTTAAGTTATCATGTTACTTTACTTAGGTAGTGAAAACAAAGTCCATTGGTATGCATACATACATACATATGCGTGCGTGTATATATATGATGTATGGGTATGTGTAAAGCAAACTCATAAGCAAAGATAGAGATGTGTATGGACTACCAAGATGCATATGTATATGCGTATGTATGTACAAGTGTAGATCCCTTATACATCCCTACTTATGGTTATGTGTGGAAATACACATATGCATAAGTACAAGTATAGATGCACGCATGAGTAGGTATGAATACAAGTGTATATGATATTCAAGTATAGTAAAGATCAATGTGTTTACGAACTAAACAACTCTTTTTCAAAAGGAACATATACTTTATGGAAAGTATCATATGTTGAAAAATAAGATCTATTTTCTTATACAAACTATTATTTTCAAGTAATACATAGCTGTCACCAAGAAAAGCTAAACTAACATACCACTAAGGATCGGGTGAACAACGAGTACCATGGATTACCTATTTGTATAAACCTAAGGTACCATGTATGTATATAGGACGAGATATCTAGTTTTCGGACATACACTTTTGCTAGACTACACGCGGACTTGAGGTGAGTTCTCACGGCCCCTTTTTACTGTTTTCCATTTTGGGGAAAAGCATGCATTGTTTACTCGTTTTTAACATGAAATCCTAGCCGACCGGTCTACATGAGACAATATGTTTAGAGTACTCTCTAAAGCCCTCGTATACTTGTTTAACGTAACCATTAGCTATGGATATAGCCTAGAAACGCATGAATAGATTTATTGGGTTGACACCCTCACTCTCGGTTAGTCGCTCTAACCGGTTTATGATATATGAGAGTGCTTGCATTTCTTATATGATGATTCATTGCATGGATGCGCAATGTGTGAGGCACCACTCGTCGAGGTTTGGTTATGGACTCATGATGGTTTATCATCGTTGTTCTTGATCAGACAAGGAAGGGTCATTCAAGGATTTCATAAAACTTTACATTGGTTTACAAAACTCGTGAACTCACCAACATTTTGTTGACAAAGTTTTTATGCATGTTTTTCAGGTAACTAAAGCATGGGCAGAACTTAGTTTATGATTGGGCAATCATTCACAACTACCACACATCGTGTCATTAAAACTTTTGACCCCACTAAGGGTTTTAAGCTGTATCTTGTGAAACTTGTTGTCATCGAACACGTTTGGTATTTTTATAAATAAATAAATATGAATGTTTGTTCATATCTTGTGCTTGAAAACCTTTCGTGGTTACACCTTGTGTTTCCGCCTAGCCGGGATGTGACACCCAATCCCACGAACATATCCACGGCGGGCACCAAACACATTTTAAAAAATACCAACCTTATCTACCCGCTACAAGCTCGAGCAACCTGTTTCTTCTTCTTCTTCTTCTTGTTGGGCAATGCGTTGATTTTGCGAGTCAATCTCTAGCCTTAGCTTATTATGTATTTTAGAAATGTGATTTAATATATATATATATATGTGTGTGTATGTAAAAATGAATTACATTATAAATAAGTACTTACATAATTTTCCTCATTTTGTGAGCTATCAAACCGGCCTTGCCTGTCAGTATGCCTGCAACGGTATGCTTCATACCATTCGACGCTCTGTTTAATATTAAAAGTTAAATTACAAGTTCAATTAACATTATTGTCAATATTTATATGTGCATGTGTCTATATATATATATATATATATATTATCTTATTTAGGAGGAGTGATGGCTAAGATAGTCATTTTCATTTCCGTACAACTTAACAAACAAGATGTACAACATGTTTAAGCAAAAAAATTAAGGGTATTATTGGCATACTTGTGACTATTAAGACACTTAGGAGGGTAGATTAGTAAATTTAACATAATCCAATACCTCACATCCTAAAATCTTATCCCAATTATGCCCTTATGTCCAACTTTTAAAACACAAAATACAACCTAACCTATGATGCATCTTAAATTTGAGACATTTCAACCCCCCTCTATATTATTATATATACTTCATTATAATCAATTTCTTGAATGCTAATAGTCTTTTCATAACCCCAAACAAAATGTTAGAGCTAATTTCATGTTTTGAAACATTGTTTTGTCCAAAAAACTATGTCTTCATTAGATGAGAAGAGAAAAAAATCAATGAGAAGACGCTTGCAAGATATGGTTCCTGGATGCTACAAGGTATAAAGATATGAGTTAATCTTTATATACATATATACATTTTTTTTCTACTTGTTCATATGTTCTTTGACAATTACAAAATTTTATTTTTATAATATATCATTGTTTTACTCCATTTAAATTTAGTTATTTTCTATAGACAATAGGAATGCCAGTGATGTTGGATGTAATAATCAACTATGTTGGATCGTTACAGAATCAAATTGAGGTAATTTAATTGTGCAACTAACAATTAAAACAATAAACAAACAATATTATGAAATATTGATGAGAAAATATTTTTCAAAATTAATTAGTACAGTTTTTTCTCTTCTTTGTGCATTTTTAGTTTCTATCCATGAAGCTTTTCAGATGCAAGCATGTTCTATGACCTATTGACCTCAACTCTACTGAATTGCATGATATGGCCCCTATGAAGGGGACAGATGGCTTTCCTAACTATCATTGTTAAGAAGTTGTGTATCTTGAATCATATAGATTGTTAACTAAATAAAACGAACAAAATTATAAATATAACATTCTAGATTTGCTAATATGTTTCTAAAATATTATAAATATTACTTTCACTTACTGCATGGGATGAAAACTGATGTTGTAGGGAACAAATGGACATGAAGGATAGATGATGGAGAGGATGGTTGGAGAAGGGTATGGAGACTTTCCTCAATTTCAATCAACATGGTCTCCTTGAACGCCATGAAATAGTTAACTCGATCTATATGTAAACTATATTTGTTCTAAGACTTTTAAGGTATTTGTTGTTCTATTTAATGTTCTTGTTAAACGTTGTATGAAGTGTGGTTCGCAATATTATTTTGCTTTTGGCAATTGTATATTGTTTATTTTCTAATTCTAATTAATAAAATAAACTAAACACTAGCATAAAGAGAAAACAAAAACTTAACTATGTGTTAATTACTTATGTTATTTGTATTAAGAAATAAGAAACAAAAGGCTATAAATTCATGCTCATGCTAATGAATCAACCCGAATTTTTATCTTCTATACTATATTATAAAGCATCAGTGAATGATACCTGCAAAATTTAAGTAAATGCAACCTTTATTGCTTATAGTACAATGCTTATTGAAGTCATTTAGGAGGTAAAATTGTCTTTCTACTTAAATATTAAATTGTTGAAGAAATTAATTTAAACATAATTATAAAATTAATGAGGAAATTAACAATAATGTGGTGACTCTTTACATTCATAACCTCCATGTCTTTATTATGTTTGTATCAATGTTATAGTCTTATAAATAGTGGTCATGTATTTGGTATATAAATAATGTGGTGACTCTTCACATACATAACTTACATATCTTTCAATGTTTATAGTAAATAAATTACATCATATATTATGTATTTATATATTCTTTTTAAATTTATGTGGTTGCAGGATGGTATGATGTGACACTTTTACACACAAATGAATATGTAGGCTTGAAGTTTGCCAACACACCCAACCCATGACACGTTTCAACAAATTAAAGTGAGCGATATATGTAGGCTTGACGTTTATACAAGCAAATATGGCATAAATACTTCATGAGCAACGTCATCATCTTCCTCGATGGTTTTTTGTTTTTCTGCTACTATAAGCTTCTAGGAATAGAATTTAAGTTTCTGATCTCATGAAGTCACCAATTGTTTACATATCCAAAAGAAGACAAGTTCTTATTAGTCGATTTGGTAGTTTTAACTATATTGATTACTAATTTGTTTGGTCAATTATATTTGTTACGGCGCTTGTCAAACTAACATAAAACGAGAGTTTCTATGCAAATCTTGACTCCGCTGCATCTCGCGGGTGCCCTAAAATAATAGAAATATGTTGGACACTACAAACTGCATTTTAGTAATTACATCACTTCCACTACAATCTTATGGTCATTAAGAGATACAACGCCACTTCATCATAACGAATAACCAACAAACACGATGCACGAGGGGCAAAACAGATGCACCCGCCGCAACGCGCGAGCATTCCTACTAGTATATATATATATATAGGATTTGGTTCAAATAAAAACTTAGGGTATAGTTGTGAACCTTGTGAATCAAATCTAACCATTCATTTTTATTTTGATCTAAATCGTATATATGTAAATATATATTTAAATTATTCTTTTTTTTTCTTTTTAATCATATTTTTAAATTGCTATCAATTACGTAAAATTTTGTAACTGTTTCCTAAATTTACTCTAACATCAATTTTGAATTCATTAGGCTATAGGGTGTGGAGACATGAAAAAGTTCATGTCTCTGTGCCACCTAGGATGCCACTTCACCATTTTGGTGTTTTAAGCATTTTGAGACATGAGTGGAATGTGGAGACACAAACACTCCCATGTCTCAAGCATTTAAATAAAAAGAAAAAAAGAAAAAGAAAAAATCTCATTGGAGACACAAACATGCATTTCAAAAAAAAAAAAAAAAAAACCTCTCATTGGAGCGTCCATTTTGTCTCGGTGAAGACGGGGGGAGTTGGGACGGGGGAGGGGGCGGTGTGGGCATGTGGATGGGGCAAAAAATGAGGGACGGGGGGCTTCGGGCGTCTGTACACCGTATGGCCTTATCATTGTATATCTATTAAGATTCATTATTCCCTAACTGTTATAATTTGATAATCATCATTATCATCTTGGTTTTATGATATACATCGGCTTCGCTTTCTGAAATGGGTTAATTGGATGACACTTTTACCCACACCCGAACCCGAAGACCCGCCATGATCCGACCCGGAGGAAAATTTGATCAAAACTTCATGGGTCAAATTGGTCCAAGTCACTAATTAACTTCCATGAAGCATTTCATCAGCTTCCACGTTCTCATATTACTGCATGTTTTGATTTCTTAGTTATTTTATTTTATTTCCATGCTTTATGTGTTTGTACTTTTAGCTTCCCAAGTAGTAAGTAGTTTTCAATCTTTCCAGAAATAGGTCATGGGTAGGTGGTTATGATATCTTTTCCCTTTATGTATTTAAATATTTTGATGAATAAAAAAGTTAGTGTGTGTTTTATAAAAATGAGAGTTTTCTCTTTGGTTAATTTTTCTCAATGGATTTTGAGTTAAATTAATTGTTCCATTGCTAGCACAAATTTGGCATATTTGTGTGGTGTTCTTTGGATTCTAATTACAAGTTTAGGTGGTGATTTCTGTATCCTAAATTCGTGTTAGACTGTCCTACGGATTGATCGAGTTGTGTATCTGTATCTCGAGTGACCCGTAGAACTATCTGTTTTCGTTATAATTTCAAATTATCTATCCGTTGTATTTTCGATTTCCTATCATTTTAGAATTGAAAAAACATTGATTGAATTTTGTTTTTTGGGCAAGGAACTTTGAAGAAATACAACATTATTGGTTGGTTGTAACATAAGTGTATAAAGCTTTTTTGTATGGTTTCATGTATATATACGAGTGTGTATATTTTGAGTGTTAACAATCATATGTACAACGTGTAAACTACTTAATGGTTATCATTAGCAAATTACGTTTATATATTGCTATTAGAACATGTGTATAAGGATAAATGGAAAATCCTTCTAAACTGAAAAACTCTGGAAACTCTAACTTTCCGAGCTTTTTTTTACATGAAAATTTTAGGGTATGTAATATACATGATTTTAAGCATTTTGAGCCAAAAAAATCAAAAAAGTGCCGAGTACTTTTTTTTTAAAAAAAATAAATAAGTTTTTGGGTAACACATTGTTAACACATGTTAATTTCGCTTAACATGTGTTACCCGAAAACTTATTTTTTTCTTTTTAAAAAAAAAAGTGTTCGGCCCTTTTTTGGTTTTTTTTTTTTGCTCAAAATGTTTAAAATCATGTATATTACATGCCCTAAAATTTTCAGGCCCTAAAAAGCTTGGGAAGTCAGAGTTTTTAAAGTTTTCTAGTTTAGAAGGGTTTTTCATGAATCCTTACCCTAGAACATGTAATCATTAAACCAATTAATATATGCACATGTTAGAATGGACTGAATCTACATACCAAAGACATGAATAATTTCATTCAAATCAATGTAATTCCAAAATGTATTAAGATTAATAATACTTATTTGTTGTTATAAATCTGTACAATGATGTACATAGTTGTATTTATTTTTGCACTCACACTCTCAAATTATCACTTGCGGGGTTTTACCGCGAGGCGCATGACAAACCAGGATCCAAGTCAACGATCACAATAAACAACTCTATATGAAAACGTAAATAGACATAACCATTAATTTAATATGCGGAAGCGTTTCAGTAGCATTTAATCAACTATGCTATCATCTCAAAAGTTTTTCAAAATACTTTTATTACAAAACGTGCACTAAGCCTAGACGCCAATGCAGACCCGTGCGCCTAGTCCCGTTCATTGTTACCTTAGCGACCTGAGAAAAACATGCCAAAAGATGTCAACATATAATGCTGGTGAGTTCACAGGTTTGTTCAAAAATGTTACCAAAGTGTTACCATGTCCATACTATATCAATGTTACCAAGTACGCTAGCTAGGCGTATGTTTATTACTACTACGATTGGAAACCATTACTAGACACGTTTAGCAATGTTCAGCATGTTTAAGCAGCCCGTATGTTCAGCGTGATACCAATGTACCTGTTCGAGACAATATGCACCCGCCCGGCCCTCCAAGCCGACGAGTGGGGCAGGACACGCCCAATAGATCTATCCACATTTCCCCCGTTGTGCAACCCCGCACATTCATGGTTTCCCCCGGGACTTTCCAAAAGATCGTATAGCAATATAAAGTTAAAAAAACCATAGTATGACATATGTTACCAAAACAGTTTAGCGCATGTTTTCTCCCCCAAAAGTTAAAGCAGTAAAAGTGGGGCCGTGAACTCACCTTAAGTAGCGTTCTTCAGATATAAGTAAAGATGTTTAGCCCTTGATAATCCCTCTACCGGAGATCTATCAAAATGTTCACATAAGTGTTCCGACTAATAACCATAAGGTTATCTAGTCCCTGATTGTCCAGATCGTAACCAAGTATGTTTTAAAATGTGTTTAAATGTTTAACCGACACACTAGACCGACCCGACATCCCGTTGGTGACCCATTACTCTAACTAATCAAGTACACATAGATTACACACAAGGTTCAAGCATAAAACACTTAGTTTATATCAAAAATCTCATTTCTGCCTCAGAACGGTCGAACCAGTCAGTTTTAAGTCTCCTTCGCACTTTTTTCTCTCCTTCGCACCCTTTCACGTCTCGTTCGACCGTTTGATGCTTCCTTCTCCCGTTTTATCACATTCGTCCAATAAAAACCCAGGTTCGACCCTGGATCCCTCCTTCGCACCATCGACTGGTCGAAGGAGGTCAGGTTCGCCCCTGTTGTATAATTTTTCCTAAAAACGCTTCAAACACATTCAAAACGACCCGAAACATCATCAAACACAGCAGTCAAGCATGGATAACTTATCCCTACAAAACCCCATCGATTTCCCCCGATAATACGTCCGTTTCAGCCCTTTCCCAAAATGGTAAAGATTATGGAAACATCACTTTCATGCATGAATTATTTACCCAATTTGGAAACTTTTGAAATCGATTCATGTTTAGCTTAAAATACTCAGTTTATCGATTATCCGATCTTTCCTATTCATTCTATTGATCATAAATATTCATACATCAAGTATTAATCCAATAAAACCCCCAAATATCAAAATATCCAATCCTAACCCTAGACAACAATATTCCAACATTAATAACAATCCTATATCATGTTTCTATCATAAATATAGCAGCAAATCATTGAGCAATACCTAACACCACATAATACACAATTTACACATGTTATTCATCATGAAAACTGTAACACCCCAAAATCTTGTTTCACCTAAATACGCCATTAGGCGTAATTGATAAAGTTTCGAAAGCGAATTTAGCGGTGGATGTTTTAGTCAACGGATAAAAACGAGACTAAAACCCACTACAAGATACTAATCTAGTTAATGTTATAATCTAAAAGCAAACCGAGACCAAAACTTGAGGGACCATTGTTGCCAAATGACAAAGTGAGTTTTATTAATAATAATAAAACAATAAAAACACACACAAAGTGTGTGTGTGTCGTATGATGATCAGGAGATCATCTCCTCCAACAACTAAAACCCTAAACACTCAAATTTAAGCTCAAATCCAAGCCAAATCATAGGGGTTTCGATGCATGAGCTAAAATCCGGATTATCCATGCTTATTACACAAAAAGGTATCATTTATTTGGTGTAATTTGATGTTATAATTCGTTTATGATCATGGTGAAATTCTAGGGTTTTGGTAAAAACGTGAATTTCTTGGTTTCTATGAGTTTCTATATGTTTGTAGACATCAAAGAAACCATAAAACATGATAAAAAGTTATGTATTGTATGATTCATGTGGATTAGGATGATACTTGTAGGTGTAGGTAGTGGGTTTTAACCCAAATGTTGAACTACACATGTATATGAAGAATCCTTGTACTAGTATGTGTTAACTTGTCATATAGATGTGCAAATTGATAAGTTGAACTTGTAATGATGATTAATCAAACAAATGGTGAAGTTTGAGAAGTCCATAAGGCTTAGAATTCACTTGCAAAAAGGGTGCACATGAAGTGTTTGATAAAATGCTTACATGAACTTGAATTGGGTCAAATAGTGTAAAATTCGTCACTCTTGACAGCCTTAGTTGATCACCTTGTAAAGGCCATATCTCATTCGTTATTAGGAGTCAGAAGACGAGCCTTATATCGTTGAAAAGCTTGTTGCACATATTACATTTCATATTTAGTCATGACAAGCTAATTCTGAGTTTTAGTGGGTCAAAACAGCATGTAAAGTTGACATTTCTGTTTTGACAGCAAAGCTGTTTGGTTAAAAATATGTTTCTGACCTGATCTTAAAATATTCATATAAAATCATAGAAAAATCGTTAGGAGGTGTTCTTTATACGTCTGGAAAGGTCTTTGAACGAAGCACGATCCATCCTTGAACATGTTCAACTAATTCGGACTTTAAATGGGTCAAAATGGTCAATTACAGCAGCTGAAAAGGGAATCGCTGCACATAATATGTTTCTGACCTGATCTTAAAATATTCATATAAAATCATAGAAAAATAGTTAGGAGGTGTTCTTTATATGCCTGGAAAGGTCTTTGAATGAAGAACATTTCTTATTTGAAAGTCTAAATCAAATTATGGGGTTTAGAAGGGGTAAAAGTGACCCGAACAGCTGCTGCGCAAAAAGTGCAGCAGTGAAAATAAGGTGTTTTATGAACTTAACACTAAATGTTGTTATGTATAGGGAATGAAAGCTTAGTACTTGTGTGCATCATTGCCTAAGCTAGTTTACGTGAATATGTTTATGGACAATTTGACTTTTAGGAGTCAAACTGACCCAAACTCAAACTTAGATAAAATGGTGTGAATAACTCATGAGATATGTTAGTTATTGGACGTGATGACTAACTTGATTAATCTTATGAGGATAGTGAAGGTTGATCTTGTCAAGCTAGGTGCAAGCTTGGAAAGAATGAATCAACAAGCAAACGGGTCAAGCGAATACAAGCCTTAAGTGCAAGGAAATGAAGGTGAAATACAAGGTAAGTTTACTTACATTCTTAGACTATGAGCATGGGTTAAGTGTTGTATACTTTGGTCTTTAAACTTTGATGTGAGACAAAGGTATGGCCCCAAGGGGTGAAACCTATTAAACGGGTAGATCATACGAATTCTTGTTAAAACAGGATTGATGGTAATAAAGGAATCAAAGTGTGTTGATCAATTGATAGAAATAATCAATTTGGTCAATAAATAAAACTAAGTGGTAAGCAAGAGTCTAAACTTAAGATTTTTGATAAAAATACTCGAATAAGGAAATTATGCAAACTGTAAATGGGTCAAGTGTGATTGCCATTTCCCCATAGCTAAAGGTTGGAATGTCAAAGTGTTATAAACCATGAGCCTTAATGGGTCAAATGGTGATCTTTCTTATCAATTGAACCCGGCATTCAAAGCCGGTATTCTAAGCTTTAGTAAACTCGTGGCTAACGGGTCCAATGGTAAATATATCACCATTGAGTCTCGAGAGACTAATGTGGTCAATCTAGAAAGTATGCAGGAGAATACTTGGAAATTGGGCACTCGATGCCTAAGTAATCGCAATGAATGCAAGGTATGGGTCAACGCCACCTGGTAAGTCTGTAGGTAGATAAAAGCCATCAGGCAAAGTGAATTCTATTTAAAAAACAACCCGTATGAGGTGTGAAGGCCAATTCAGTAAGTATTATTCTAGCTAAGCTTAATGCGCGCCTTGGCGCCAAGTATGGCTAAAGCCATAGTTAAATTATGGGTTTGTAATAAAACTAAGTCCGCGAGGGCTTAGAAGCATTCAAATAAGTTATTAAGTCGAAAACAATTGATTTGAATCAAGTGGTGTCGTCATGGATGGCTAAATTGAAAGATTTACTAAAGGTTAAAACTAAAAACCGGGTCATAATGAAACAATCCGGATAATGTTTTTAGTTAAACAAGCGTCTAACGAGTTGGCAATATGACCCTTATGCTTTTGTGTGGTCAAATAGCATTTTGTATAGCCCATGACCTTAACGGGTCGATTTGGGTAAAATCGACATAAACATTTAAATCTGAGAACCAGGTCATAATGAGACAAACAGGACTATGTTTTCAGTTAAATAAGTGTCCAATGGATGACAATATAATTCTTATGTTTTTAGAATTGTCAAAAAGGGTTTTGGCCCAGTGAACGACCGTTCACCTGGAGTGAATGGCCGTTCAGGCCTTCTGAGTTGATTTGGATGAAAAACGACACAAGCCTTTGAACACCCGAAAGGGAGACTTGATGGCCGTGACCCACGGCGGGACATCTTCTAAACCTGTTTGTTTGGTCGTTTGACCATATTGGTTCCGTTTGACACATATTAGCATATTAACTGATTTAAATGCATTATTATCAATCTTACTAACCATTCTTTGTGTAATGGTGCTAGGTATACATTCGTTGGATGTTCCGGAGCAAGGATCAAGTCACGAGAGAACCGAGCACACCTGAACACTTAAAAAGCTTCCGCAATAGACCGTCCCATTTAAAACACAAACTGTAATACAAGTTTTAGTAGATAAAAATATAAAAACAAAAATTGGTGGGATTCATTGAGTTATGTTTCTTTGTAGTTACCAAAGTTTTAATTGGGAGTGATTTTAGTTAAGGCCTAAACTCGGAAGTTTAAATGACAAATCTCAGGTTTAAGGGTTAGGGTCTTACAAGTGGTATCAGAGCCACTGGTTTGAGGGATCTGAGTGTCAAGAAGGATACTTGGACTCAAACTGTGCGCTCAAGTGTTGAAGGGTGTTCGGTTCGAGGCTTGATCAAGGAATCCGGTAAGTAATGCCTGTAATAACATCCGGTTTGATCGGAAATTGTTATAGGTAATCAATTGTGATATCGTGTAGATACACGCTATCCAAAAAAAACTATGCAAGGAAATGGTTAGGTACTCATGGGGCCTATCCAAAAGATTGATTCGGGCAACGAAAATCTCGCATAACAAGAATTCTAACATCACTATTGTAGTGATACATACTAATACTGAAATGTCATGTTACTAATTAATTGAAATTATAAATGTGACAGTGATGATAACATTTTATTTGATCGAGAGAGGATCAAATGATTCACCAAACGAGGTTGTAGAGGGTTCGGGAGCACGGCTGATGGCATGCTCACTAAGGACCAAGTCAAGTAACGACTCGGGTTAATGGATCAGTAACAAAAGGGAACACGGGAGCAAGTTTCAAAAAGGTACATGCTCGAAATCATAGTAGGTGCATTAGTATGCAATTATCACCTGTAGATTGCTAATTGCATATGCAAGTAATAAGCAAAATGTGAAAGGTGCATAGTTCACGATAATGAACGATCAATGCCCAAACTTAACTTGAACCTCGAGACCGGGTTGGGGGTAATCATCCCAAACTAATGTTTAGAAAGGCGTTGTGATCATACCAATGAGTGTGATCACACAAAGCTTATTAAAACGAAAACACATCGCTTTTCCTTAATGAATGAAGTTAAAAAGCCAACATTGAATAATTTATCAAGGAAGGGTTTTACCAAAATAAAATAGGGGGCACAAGCATGAGCTGAAAATTTGCTTGCAAAGGGTGTGATGACTTTAATCATAAAAACACCCTTAGAACAGATCCGGACAATTAGGGTTAGATGAAAACGAATTAAAATGCTTTTAAAAAGGTTTAGGATTATGAACAAACCTTGGTTTCTTGTTTAGATGTTGTAGATGGGTTAGATTATGAAGAAGAAGAGCAAAAACTCCTTCCTTAGTGTTTAAGATCGTTTGAGAGCGTTTTGGGACGGTTAGGGTTTGTGAAATGATGAAAAATGACAAAGGTTGGTATTTATACTAATCTTCCTTCGCACCAATTCATTGGTCGAATGTGGTCTCCTTTGCCCCTTTCACAGGGTCGAATGAGCCCTGTTTGGTTGAAGGGAATTCCTCAAATTCCACTCCCCTGGTTCGCCCACTTGCATGGGTCGAACCAGACACTTTTCTTCTCCTTCGACCACTCGAAGTGGTCGAACAAGAACCCCTTTTTAACTAGTTTTCCAGTTTGTCGTGTTTAACGCATTCTAACACATCTTAACACATAAGCATGCATCCTTAGTCTATATCTAACACATTAAAGCACAGATAATCATTTACACATCATATAAACACATCTATGTATATAATCCACCACACGACCCATAATCTACACATATACTTAATTAGTTCATGTAATGTCACCAACAACGGAACCCGGTACTAGTGTATTACCAAAACGACTCCCAATGATCCTCCAGATCATTGTACTCTAGACAATCCTAACTTGACCCGACTTAACTAACCCAGTTAAGTTTGTTTATAAACGTTTCTCGCTAAGGTAAACTTAGATGTTACTAATATGTTTAAGCCGAACATGCCGGGTGTCACATCATCCCCACGTTGAAAGAATTTTCGTCCCGAAAATTGCGCAAAGCCCAAAAAGAAAGAAACGAAAAGAATAGAACGAACAGGAACTTACCGGATGTCACATCATCCCCACGTTGAAAGGAATCTCGACCCGAGATTCATTCCGCTTCAGCAGTAACATGTCTCGATTCGAACGCGCGCTTCGGAAAGAGATGAGGATACTTAGATTTCATCTGATCCTCCCGTTCCCATGTGAACTCCGGTCCACGGTTCGAGTTCCAACGGACTTTAACGATGCGGATTTTACTCCGACGAAGGCTACGAATCTTGTAGTCAAGAATCTCGACAGGTTCCTCCACAATGCGAAGACGATCATCGACCTTGATCTCTTCCAGTGGTACAATGAGAGATTCATTAGCCAAACACTTCTTCAAGTTAGACACATGGAAGACGTTGTGTACGCTACCGAGCTCTGCCGGTAAGTCAAGTCTGTATGCCACCGGTCCAATCCGATCCAAGATTGCGAACGGTCCGACATAACGAGGGTTAAGCTTGCCACGCTTTCCAAAGCGTATGACGCCCTTCCATGGTGAAACTTTCAGAAGTACCTTGTCCCCAACCTGGAACTCTAAATGTTTTCGACGGCGATCGGCATAGCTCTTCTGACGATCCCGTGCAGCAGCCAAACGTTGACGGATCTGTACGATTTTCTCCGAAGTTTCGTACACGAGTTCCGGACCAGTGAGCTGGCTCTCGCCCACCTCGGCCCAACAAAGTGGTGATCGACATTTCCGTCCGTAAAGAGCCTCGAACGGAGCTGCCTTGATGCTAGAGTGATAGCTGTTGTTGTAGGAGAATTCCACTAACGGCAGGTGGATCTCCCAACTTTTGCCAAAATCGATAACACATGCCCGAAGTGGATGATAAGCCGTACTCATATCCAAGGTTTGAATCGTCCGCTCACTCTGTCCATCAGTTTGCGGATGATAAGCCGTACTCATATCCAACTGAGTACCCAAAGCCTTGTGCAGAGCCTTCCAGAAACGCGAAGCGAAACGAGAATCACGATCCGAGATAATAGAAACAGGCACCCCGTGCCGAGCAACCACCTCCTTAAAGTAAAGTCGAGCCAACCGCTCGAGTCCATCGGTTTCCTTAATTGGTATAAAACGTGCCGATTTTGTCAGCCGGTCAACAATCACCCAGATCATATCATAACCACTAGGTGACCTTGGCAGCTTAGTGACAAAATCCATCGTGATTCGTTCCCACTTCCATTCTGGAACCTCTGGTTGTTGCAGGAGACCAGACGGCCTCTGATACTCCACCTTGACTTTAGCACAAGTCAAACATTTGCTGACATAAGAAGCTATATCAGCTTTCATGTTCAGCCACCAATAAAGTATCTTCAAATCCTGATACATCTTATCGGAGCCAGGGTGAACAGAATACCGGGATTTGTGAGCTTCATCCAGAACAAGCTCGCGCAATCCCCCGAACAATGGGACCCAAACACGTCCCGCAAAATAGTGTAAGCCATCAGTCCTGAGCTCAAGATGCTTGTCAGCACTGTGCATCGTTTCAACCTTAAGGTTCTCCTCCTTCAAGGCTTCCAACTGTGCAGAACGGATCCGGTCAGGCAACGACGGATGTATGGTGAGCTGTAAGGCTCGAACGCGGCGAGGGTTAGCAGACTCCTTCCTGCTCAAGGCGTCCGCCACAACGTTCGCCTTGCCAGGATGGTATTTGATGGCACAGTCATAATCGTTTAGGAGTTCAACCCAGCGACGCTGCCGCATGTTCAACACCTTCTGGTCGAAAATATGCTGAAGACTCTTGTGATCGGTATATACTTCGCACTTGGTACCGTACAAGTAATGTCTCCAGATTTTCAACGCAAAGACTACCGCACCCAGTTCCAAGTCATGAGTAGTGTAGTTCTTCTCATGAACTTTGAGTTGACGAGAAGCATAAGCAATAACCTTCCCGCGCTGCATCAACACGCAACCGAGACCACGAATAGAAGCATCACAGTACACAACGAAATCATCAGTGCCTTCCGGCAAGGATAAGATAGGTGCAGAACAAAGTTTAAGCTTCAGCATCTGAAATGCTGATTCTTGTGGTTCATCCCAGTCGAACATTCGGTCCTTCTGGGTAAGAGCAGCGAGGGGTTGAGCGATCTTTGAAAATCCCTAGATGAAACGACGATAATAACCCGCAAGACCTAGGAATTGCCGCACCTCAGATGGCGTCTTTGGTGCTTCCCAGTCTTTAATAGCTTTGATCTTAGCCGGATCGACATGAATTCCCAGTTCATTCACCACATGTCCTAGGAATTGAACTTCACGCAACCAAAAATCACACTTCGAGAACTTAGCATACAACTGCTCCTGTCTCAAAAGTTCCAAGACCAACCACAGATGTTCCTCATGATCTGCCTTGTTCTTGGAATAAATCAGAATGTCGTTAATGAACACGATGACAAACTTATCAAGGTAAGGCTTGCAAACGCGGTTCATCAAATCCATGAACACCGCCGGTGCGTTAGTGAGACCAAAAGGCATGACCAAGAACTCAAAATGGCCATAACGAGTGCGAAAAGCAGTCTTCTGAATGTCAGCTTCCCTGACGCGCAACTGGTGATAACTGGACCGCAAATCAATCTTCGAATAGTAGCTAGAGCCCTGAAGCTGGTCAAAGAGATCATCAATGCGAGGAAGAGGATAACGATTCTTGATGGTCACTTTGTTCAGCTCGTGATAATCGATACACATGCGAAGACTTCCGTCCTTCTTCTTCACAAACAAAATAGGAGCTCCCCACGGGGAAGAACTCGGTCGAATGAAACCCTTTTCCAAGAGTTCCTGTAACTGGCTAGACAACTCTTGCATCTCAGGAGGTGCAAGACGATACGGAGCTCGGGCAATAGGAGCTGCGCCCGGAGTGAGATCAATACCAAACTCAACCTGACGATGGGGAGGAAGACCAGGTAAATCATCAGGAAACACATCAGTAAAGTCACGAACCACCGGAATATCCTCGATCTTCTTCTCATCGTCAGTAGAAACGTTAACAAGCGCCAGAATGGCCGAACAGCCCTTCCGAAGATACTTACGGGCTTTCATGCTAGAAATGATACTCAGCGGAGCACTGCTTTTCTCGCCACGAACCGAAAGAATCTCTCCATCAGGGAGGGGGATACGAATAACCTTGTCAAAACAAACGATCTCCGCGCGATACAAAGATAACCAATCCATGCCAACCACGACATCAAAACTACCAAGAGGTACCGGCATAAGGTCAATGGGGAAAGACAAACCCGACAGTTCCAAGCGACATTCCCTAAGGGTGTGTGTCGCTTGGATTTTCTTACCATCAGCCAATTCTATTAAGTACTTAGCCTCTAAAGGTGTGGGTACTATATCTAGCAATCGACTAATATCCAAAGATACGAAACTCTTATCGACACCAGAATCAAACAAGACAGAAACATAGCGATCATTAAGAAGGAACGTACCGGTAACTGTGTCTGGATCCTGCCTAGCCTCCGCAGATCCAATGACGAAAGCACGTGCAGTCCTGCCTCCGCCGCCATTGTTCCCGTTACCGTTCCCGCCCCTCCCATTATCGCCCTGCTTCAGTTTGGGACAGTCACGCTTGAAATGCCCCGTGTCACCACAGTTATAGCACCCCTGCCTCCCCTGAGTCCCCTGAGCAGCAGGAGCAGGAGTAGTCGCAGGAGTCTGAGTTGGGGTGAGCGCCCCCTTGCAATCCTTAGCATGGTGCCCCAACTGATGGCACCGATGACAACGAGCCCTATCACAACCACCAGAATGATGAAAACCACACTTGTTACACTTGGGATGCTTCCCAACATACCCACCCGTCTTCGACCCAGAAGAAGACCCAGATGTATCAAACTTCTTCGCCAGCTGAGCTGGCACCACACTCTTCCCCACACTCTCCCACTTCCTCTTGTTCCCCTCAGCAGCCTTCACAGTAGCACCCTTGGGTGGCAAAACGCCTTCCGCCACCTTCAGGTTAGTCATCCGATGAGCTGATCGGACAACTTCAGCAATAGTGGGAAGATTCCCAGCAGCTAGGGCTGTGCAAAGGGTCCGGAACCGACCCGAACCGACCCGGACCCACCATAACCGTATACCCTTTTATTGTTGAAATTAGGAACCACGAACCGAACCTTAAAAGGTTATATGGTTCCGGGTCCTAAAGGTTCTGATGGGTCGGGTAAAAGGGTCTGACCCTCTAGAACCCTTTAATGCAATAACCACTTTTAGAGGATTTACATATTCCTATTCTTTTACCATGCTCGTAAAAGAATTCCTCCATATGGTTCTAAGGCCGTCCGTTGTGGACGCGCGAGTGAACGTGCGCAAGCCACCAACGTGACTATCAAGTAATCCGGTCACTTGATCCCATTGTGGCTGGAGGTGAGCAACGGCGCGACCAAAGGTCATTTTTTTCCATTAACCCACGCGACCACCATCGCTTGTGTTCGCGTCGGGACTGTTCGCGTGGGGCTGTTGTGGCTGGGGTGAGTACGAGCGCGAAACCTCGTTCGCGTCGTGCTACTCGCGCTTCCACAACGGTCAGTCTAACAATAGCCCATGAGTTTTTTTTTAAGTCATTTTTCGTTTCTTGACTTATGCTTTCGTAACAATTTTGTCATTCTCATCAATAGAAACATTATGTGAATCTGTGATGTATACATAATAAATACACACACACACATCAGAGCGATATATATAAATATTTACTTCAAATTTGGATATAATCTATATTATATAATATATCACATCTATGCATATCCATTAAGCCGAAAAATATTTCAAGAAAAATACATTGTTATTATTATAAATAATATTTTTAATATTGTATTAACATTACATGAAATCGATTACAATAAAATGTAAAAACGAATAGTGAAAAGACTAAAAAAGATTATTTTTTAATTAAAATACAAACGGTTCTTGTGGTTCTTATATTAGAACCGTGGGTTTGGAACCGACCCGACCCGGAACCGATAATTCATATAAATCTAGAACCGGAAACCGACCCATATATTTAAAAAGGTTCGGGTCCAAGGTTCTCATGGGTCGGGTCCAAGGTTCCTGTGGGTCCGAACCACGAAATGCTCACCCCTACCAGCAGCCACCAACCCAGCAATCTCGGGCACTAGTCCAGACACATAGTGCTCGATTCTCCTGTACTCGGGTGTGTGTAAGTCAGGACACAACACCGCCAGCTCGTTCCTCCTCACAGTATACTCCTCAATCTCCGACCCAACCATCTTGTAACTCCAGACCTCATGCTCCAACTTCTGTATCTCCTCCCTCGGACAGTACTCACCTCTCAAAAGCTGCACAAACTCCGCCCCAAGGCATAGCAATAGCCTCCCCCATTCCCATGTTCTGAGTAGTAGCATTCCACCACGACAATGCAGGCCCCTCAAATGTCGCGGTAGCATATTTCACTCGGTCCCCAGCAGGACAGTTACACATAACGAACACAGATTCCACCTTCTCCAGCCATCGAAGCAGTCCAACCGCTCCCTCAGTTCCAGTGAAGTTATGGGGCTGACAGTCCCTGAACTTCTTATAAGAGCACTGAGGTGGGGGTGGATTGGCACCAACACCTGAAACACGGTACACGAATAAAACACAGACGAAAGGACACGAAACCCAAAAATGAGGCAAGGTCGACAGAAATCAACTCACCACCCATGGCATTAATTCCAGCCTGGAAATTAGCCATAGCCATGTTTACTTGCTGCTGGAGCAAGTTGTTCAGTTCAGCGTGGGTCATGTTGATGTTCCCACGACCACCGCCGCCAGCACGGCCACCGCCACCACCACGATGTCCACCTCCGCGAGCACCAGACATGATCTAACAAATCAAGAGAACGAGGGATTCAGATTCACTTCCAGTGTCAGCCACTAGAAATTTACAAGAGTTAACTTAGGGACAATCCAGGACTGTACATCCAAACTCGAAGTCCATCGGGATTTTCATGCATTCCAGTTTATTATTTCGTGTGCACCCGAAATGATAAACTGCTCTACATGGTCCTCCAGATGTACCCCCTAATCTAGACCCCAGTCACCGAACATTGTCGCCTATGTGGCAATAGGTGCAAGTGTAAGAAGGCATGTGTGTGCTAGAATCAATAAATCAACCCCTCCTCCTTCAATCCAGGAGAAAAAGACAAGAGTAGGTAAGGACCCAAATAAAACGGATGATGTAACGGAGAAGCATGATGATGATGTAAGGACACCCCGACAACGTTAGTACATATCCCATTAATAGACCCAAAGTATGTGACCGTCTAGTGTGTGAGACTCGGCTATAGAACAGACTCTACATGCAGTCCTAGTTCACTATAACCATTGGCTCTGATTCCAATCTGTCACACCCTCAAATTACCACTTGCGGGGTTTTACCGTGAGGCGCATGACAAACCAGGATCCAAGTCAACGATCACAATAAACAACTCTATATGAAAACGTAAATAGACATAACCATTAATTTAATATGCGGAAGCGTTTCAGTAGCATTTAATCAACTATGCTATCATCTCAAAAGTTGTTCAAAATACTTTTATTACAAAACGTGCACTAAGCCTAGACGCCAATGCAGACCCGTGCGCCTAGTCCCGTTCATTGTTACCTTAGCGACCTGAGAAAAACATGCCAAAAGATGTCAACATATAATGCTGGTGAGTTCACAGGTTTGTTCAAAAATATTACCAAAGTGTTACCATGTCCATACTATATCAATGTTACCAAGTACGCTAGCTAGGCGTATGTTTATTACTACTACGATTGGAAACCATTACTAGACATGTTTAGCAATGTTCAACATGTTTAAGCAGCCCGTAAGTTCAGCGTGATACCAATGTACCTGTTCGAGACAATATGCACCCGCCCGGCCCTCCAAGCCGACGAGTGGGGCAGGTCACGCCCAATAGATCTATCCACATTTCCCCCGTTGTGCAACCCCGCACATTCATGGTTTCCCCCGGGACTTTCCAAAAGATCGTATAGCAATATAAAGTTAAAAAAACCATAGTATGACATATGTTACCAAAACAGTTTAGCGCATGTTTTCTCCCCCAAAAGTTAAAGCAGTAAAAGTGGGGCCGTGAACTCACCTTAAGTAGCGTTCTTCAGATATAAGTAAAGATGTTTAGCCCTTGATAATCCCTCTACCGGAGATCTATCAAAATGTTCACATAAGTGTTCCGACTAATAACCATAAGGTTATCTAGTCCCTGATTGTCCAGATCGTAACCAAGTATGTTTTAAAATGTGTTTAAATGTTTAACCGACACACTAGACCGACCCGACATCCCGTTGGTGACCCATTACTCTAACTAATCAAGTACACATAGATTACACACAAGGTTCAAGCATAAAACACTTAGTTTATATCAAAAATCTCATTTCTGCATCAGAACGGTCGAACCAGTCAGTTTTAAGTCTCCTTCGCACTTTTTTCTCTCCTTCGCACCCTTTCACGTCTCGTTCGACCGTTTGATGCTTCCTTCGCCCGTTTTATCACATTCGTCCAATAAAAACCCAGGTTCGACCCTGGATCCCTCCTTCGCACCATCGACTGGTCGAAGGAGGCCAGGTTCGCCCCTGTTGTATAATTTTTCCTAAAAACGCTTCAAACACATTCAAAACGACCCGAAACATCATCAAACACAGCAGTCAAGCATGGATAACTTATCCCTACAAAACCCCATCGATTTCCCCCGATAATACGTCCGTTTCAGCCCTTTCCCAAAATGGTAAAGATTACGGAAACATCACTTTCATGCATGAATTATTTACCCAATTTGGAAACTTTTGAAATCGATTCATGTTTAGCTTAAAATACTCAGTTTGTCGATTATCCGATCTTTCCTATTCATTCTATTAATCATAAATATTCATACATCAAGTATTAATCCAATAAAACCCCCAAATATCAAAATATCCAATCCTAACCCTAGACAACAATATTCCAACATTAATAACAATCCTATATCATGTTTCTATCATAATTATAGCAGCAAATCATTGAACAATACCTAACACCACATAATACACAATTTACACATGTTATTCATCATGAAAACCTATGTTAAATGATCATGTTTTGATTTAAAAGATGTTTAAAAGGTTTTTAATCATAAAAACACCCTTAGAACAGATCCGGACAATTAGGGTTAGATGAAAACGAATTAAAATGCTTTTAAAAAGGTTTAGGATTATGAACACACCTTGGTTTCTTGTTTAGATGTTGTAGATGGGTTAGATTATGAAAAAGAAGAGCAAAAACTCCTTCCTTAGTGTTTAAGATCGTTTGAGAGCGTTTTGGGACGGTTAGGGTTTGTGAAATGATGAAAAATGACAAAGGTTGGTATTTATACTAATCTTCCTTCGCACCAATTCATTGGTCGAATGTGGTCTCCTTCGCCCCTTTCACAGGGTCGAATGAGCCCTGTTTGGTCGAAGGGAATTCCTCAAATTCCACTCCCCTGGTTCGCCCACTTGCATGGGTCGAACCAGACACTTTTCATCTCCTTCGACCACTCGAAGTGGTCGAACCAGAACCCCTTTTTAACTAGTTTTCCAGTTTGTCGTGTTTAACGCATTCTAACACATCTTAACACATAAGCATGCATCCTTAGTCTATATCTAACACATTAAAGCACAGATAATCATTTACACATCATATAAACACATCTATGTATATAATCCACCACACGACCCATAATCTACACATATACTTAATTAGTTCATGTAATGTCACCAACAATGGAACCCGGTACTAGTGTATTACCAAAACGACTCCCAATGATCCTCCAGATCATTGTACTCTGGACAATCCTAACTTGACCCGACTCAACTAACCCAGTTAAGTTTGTTTATAAACGTTTCTCGCTAAGGTAAACTTAGATGTTACTAATATGTTTAAGCCGAACATGCCGGGTGTCACAACTGTTAAATGTATTAACTAATTTTGATCATCATCATCATCATCATACTCAGTTAATCCCACCTATAGCAATGCTAATGTAGGGTCTGAGGAGGGTAAGATGTAGACAGCCTTACCTCTACCCCTAAGAATAGAGAGGCTGCTTCCAGTGAGACCCCCGGCTCGATGTGGTTTGGTATCAAGCCTTGGACATAAGGCACAAAACACTTAGCAATCAAGACAAACCCGATCAGTGCATATACCCCTTTGTCTTTTGGCTATCAACGTCACCACATGATGCATGATCAACCGTTCGTCGTTTTTAACGTTATTTTCACGAAATTAGTAAAATAACGTTAAAACTAGTGCAACTTTACTTTTGCTCCCTGAGGGCCACACATATATACATTATATGCGCACACCGTAAGTGGGGCGTATTAACTAATCCCACCATTAACTAATGTTGATCAATAATACTTATTTGTTGTATACACAACTTTATTCAGTTTCATATAGGTTCTAGCCTAGATATACACCAATGTATATTTCGTTCATATACAAAAAGGAAGAAACCTCAACATCTCTTATGGTGTACACGGATGTATTTAACTTACATTTCGACATAGATATACACCAATGTATATGTGTGTCAAAATTATAGTCATATAAGAAGGAAAAAAAATGGATATACATCAATGTATATCTTTGTTGATAATGATGAATGAAAGAAAAAAAAAGGAAACTGATCAACACCAATGTATATCTGTGTCGATGATGATGATAAATGAAAAAAAAAACAAAAGAGAAAATGATATACACCATTGTATATGTGTCGATGATTATGATGAATAAAAAAAAGGAAACTGATATACACCAATATATATCTGTGTTTGTGATACATTAGATACGTTTTACTTTAGATATGTTTTTAACTTACACTTGTGTTGGTGATACATTAGATATGTTTTTAATTTCAGTTTGGTTTTACATTAGATACGTTCTTAACTTACACTTGTCTATGTTATAAATTTATAAAAATGATGTACATAGTTGTATTTATTTTTGTATTGTTAAATGTATTAACTAATGTTGATTAATAATACTTATTTGTTGTATACACAGTTGTATTCAGTTTCATATAGATTCCAGCCCAGATATACACCAATGTATATTTCGTTCATATACAAAAAGGAAGAAACCTCAACATCTCTTATGGTGTACACCAATGTACATGTATGTCCAAATTATAGTCACATAAGCTGAAAAAAAATGGATATATACCAATGTATATCTGTGTTGATGACGATGAATGAAAGAAAAAAAAAGAAACTGATGAACACCAATGTATATCTGTGTCGATGATGACGATAAATGAAAAAACAAAAAAGAAATTGATATTTACTATTGTATATGTGTCGATGGGGATGATGATGAATGAAAAAAAAGGAAGCTGATATACACCAATGTATATCTGTGTTGGTGATGACGATGAATAAAAAAACAAAAAAGAAACTGATACACACCAATGTATATATATGTCACTAGATTATACCCCGGGAGCGTCCCGGGGTTGAAAATCTAATATGACACATCAATTTTACATATGAAATAGACTGATGCATTTCAGATTTACATGCAGGAAAACTTCGGGTAGCACATAACCTAAAACAATTAGCAATGTATATCTCCAATGTTAACACCTAACCTAAAATAGTGTATAACTCCGTTGTTAACACCTAACCATAAACAATATAATTCTAATGTTAAGATGTAACCTAAAATAATATATAACTCTAATATTAATACCTAACCTAAAACAATGTACAACTCCAATGGTAACACCAAACCTAAAACAATATATAACTCCAATGGAACTCTAATAGTAACACCTATCCTAAAGGCTAAAAAATGTACAACTCTAACATACTAATATTGACACCTAACCTAAAACAATGTATAACGCTAATATTAACACATATCATAAAGGATAAAAAAAAGGCATAACTCTAATATCAATATCAATATTCAATACCTAACCTAAAACAATGTGTAACTCTAATATTAATACCTATCATAAAGGTTAAAAAATGCATAAATATTATAGTAGAAGCAAGTATGCAATTAATAAATAACTAAACCCTTGCATAGATACATGTTTCATGTATTTCTTTTCTTTTGGCAACCTTTTTTTGATTGCTTACAAAAGTTTTGTGACATCGGGTCGGAAGATTTAATCATGTGCAATGTTCATTCTTTTCGGAATAACTTAGGAAAAAAAATTAAACTATGAAGTAAGAACAAAGGAGGCTAATTAGTGAAACTACTAAGGGCCTAGAATCTATCGTTTGTACATCTTGTGACTTTCAATCACTTACAAATCTTAAATCATAAGTGTTGTTTGTCCTTATAAAACTTTTTCTTGTTGAGCCTATACACACAATTATAAACAAAACTTTAAACTTAAAAAAAATATATAGTTATTGAACCAACTGTTTAACAACCGAACCCATCAAATCTAACTACGGTCATTTCTTAGCTAAACATGTTTGTGAATTCAATCTGAAATTGACATTAAACTCTCATAAATTCATTTACACATTACGCTATACTCATATATATATATAGTACCAACATAGATTCATCTATAATGTGTTCACACCACATCTAAAATAGGAGAAAACATTTCGAGTCAAGATTATGTTTACTAAAACCAAAGGGGGTGAAGCTTATATTTTGGGGGTTAGAGTTATTCTACAAATGCTACAAAAAATGAGAAGGGTGAGAAGCCACTATAAAATAACATGTGTCTAAAGGATTAAACAAGTGAGAGGGTAATTTTGTCAAAAACATATGCAAATGCAAGTTACACGTCATTTCCACCTTCATTTTTAAATGTACGTAACTTTTTTATACGTCATCTTTTAAAAAAAAAAATTATACCATAACGTTGAGCGCCTTTTTATCTTTAATATGAGTACCATATTGTTATACTTTTGAAAGAAAATTCAAAACCCACTTGCGTAAGACACAATGGAGTGTAAAACACAACGAGCACCAATTAAATATAGGGTATAAAACATAATCAAGAGTCTAGTAAAACACAATGGACGACATACTAAAGACACAATGAATAGAAGACTAAAACACAACGAATACTTTTGAAAAAAAAAGTTGAAAACCCAGTTGCGTAAGACACAATGGATGACATACTAAAGACACAATGAACAGAAGACTAAAACACAATGAATACTTTTGAAAAAAAAGTCAGAAACCCAATTGTGTAAAACACAATGGACGACATAATAAGAACACAATGAACAGAATATTAAAATACAATGAATAGTTTTGGAAAAAAAAGTTGAAAACCCAGTTGCGTAAGACACAGTGAAGATAACGTAAAACACAATGAGTACCAATTAAATATGCAATGTACAATAGGGTATAAAACACAATGAACAATATAATAAAACACAATGGAAGACATATTAAAGACACAATGAACAGAAGAATAAAACACAATGAAGAACATAATAAAGCACAATGTAAACCTAAATACAAAACTTATTTGCGTAAAACACAATGAAAAGCATACTAAAAACACAATGGACAAAGTTAAATCATGTGTAGACTAAAAAAACATAAATAACATATTTATAAAGCACACATCCATACTATAACACAATGAACGAGTAGAACACACAACGGAAAAGAAAACCCATTTAGCACGAATTTTTTTTTTCAATTTTAATGTAGCAATGTGGTACTCATATTAAAGATAAAAAACGCTCATTAATATGGTAAAATTTTTTTGAAAAAAAATGTCGTATGAAAGGGTTATAGACGTTTTAAAATGGTGGATGGAATTGACATGTGCATTGCATGTGAAGAGAGAAAGTCAACAAATGTGGTTTTCCTTTTATGTCCTTCCTCTAATTCATTATTATTTTTTTTTTTCAAACAAACAAATCTCAAACCTTCAAATATATGATCAATGGATCACAATCCTTCTCACCCTTCCTAGAAAAACTGTCTTGTGTATTTGATTATAACCCTATATTTTGGTACACATAAATTCATATAAACCCACCCTTCATCTACATCTTCATGTAAACTACCTGCACATTCTAATCGTAATCTAGATCTACAATCGTTCATTGATGGGAGAAGTTAGACTCACTAACTATAATAATAATAATAATAATAATAATAATTGTAATATCCAAAATTTTAAAACATTTTTACTAAAAAAAAAAAAAAAGAAGAATTTTGGCCATAATAAACACGCCAAATTTGGCTTAACACACGCAAAGCTTCCTGGCAGTCAACCGTCCTCACGCCATCGATGACTGGCCACAAGCCATCAATGAGCAAGGCACACGCCACATCACCCGCTCAGCCATTAGCCATTCTCACGCCACCGGCGCACAGTCGTATGCCACCAACAAGCAAGACACACATCGCACATCACCGCGTACATACCGAACACACGTCGCCTATCTCTGGCCACGACTGGCACGCTTCTTGCAGACGCCACAACCAGACACTCACGCGACAAGCTTGAAACCACTCGGCTATAAATGGAGATGATGTCTAGTTGAACCTCTCATACCCAGCCACTTTCTCCTCTCATATCCACTCGATCTCATTATACTATATTTTGTTTTTCGGCACAAATAAGGTATCTCCGGAGAAGACAAATTAAGCGACACCATTAAACTTAAACCGGAGACACCTTTTACTCTTACCGGCCACTGCTCATTGCCAGCACAATACGTTTTCCGGCAGACCTTTTTGTTGTCACGGCGCATTGTTCAGTACCTTATACTTCAGGTATATCCAACCTGCGTTTTTTTTTATCCTTCACGTAGAAGAAGATGAATTGAAAATATTATTATTTTTATGGAAATAGTCAATGTTGTTACTGAACACACGTTTTTTAATTAATAGTAAATCTCATTTTTTGTAAATTCTTAGTTATTGAATATACATCATGTCTTTAATTAATAGTAAATCTCATTTTTTGTAAATTCGTTTTTTTTTTAAAACAGACTTCAGTTACTTTTCAGTAATAGTAAATCTCATAGTATTGCATGTCAAAATAAAGTAACACTAAGGTTTGATATTTGTTTTTAAATAAATATGTTAATAGAGTTGGTGATTTTTTATATATATAGATAAAAACAATGAAACGAATATGATGTCAATTATTGGAATCTATGAGATTTACGTTATTAAGAAATAATAAGTATGCTATCAACTTATATACGTAAATATGAAAACTTCGATCATATGGTTACACTAAACACACAAAAATTTTAAAATAATGTTGTCCTGATATAAAGTCACTCATATGTAGATAATTATAAACGCTTCGCGAATAAGTTGCTATTTGCATGGGAAAGTTTAAGGTACGGATCCTTACCCCCACTCTTTGTTGCGTTCATATTCAGTTGTTATATAAACCCATTGATTTTATATATCTTTGGAAACTCCTCACGTCTTTGAAGCATCAATTCATTTAGCTGTCCGTTCATTTCATGTCCTTATTATAATATTGAATACTGAATTTTCACTTTGATATCATGCGATAGAATTATGTTTGTCATACTCATTATCGCATGTTCCTGATATAAGTTTCATGTTGATAAGATATATATGTTGCTATGGTCATGGAATTCTTTGAATAAAACCCTTTGTACTCTGAAACCATGAGTTCCGCTTCTCGTGGAGTGTCCCACGAGCATGTTGTTGCGGCATCTACAACATGTGCTCCACCCGTGACGGAGAGATCAGTTCACGGCGTCTCTTAAGTACAAGTGTGGTACATATGGCTATTAGGAGGCGTATGGATCGATCCTAGGATTTATGTATGTATGGAGATGGATAACGGGTATGCCAACTCGCCATCTCATGTGATAAATATGCAGGAGTAGCTACCTGCGTATTGTCACGTTTTATGTTTAGCTCATGGGTTCATCCGTATGGTACGATATTGTTCATTAAATTAAGTTACTTCGCATCGTATCATTTTATACGTTACATCTTGATCATGCCCCGGTAAATATTCAATTGTTGTTTGTTATTTTAAGCCTGTAACTCCGTACTGAGCATTCGGCTCATTCCGTAAATCCTTTTTGTTTCACAGGTTCACAGGTTACCTTGGGCAGGATAAAGAGAGAAAATAAAGTTTAGGAATAAATATAAAGATGTTGGGTAAACCCAATTAACCATGTTAGTTTGTATTTCAATACTTAAGTTAGTTTGTCTAATGTTTTGTACCTTTGACTAATTAATAAATAAATAAATGGAATTATGTCTTTCTGAACCAATGCTATTGTGACACGTCAGCCCATCCGGGTTGGGGTGTTACAATAATAATAATAATAATAATAATAATAATAATAATAATAATAATAATCTACCTCTACTAATAAAGGAGTAGCTAGGGGGACACTTGTCCCCATCCTAAAGCTCCTCACAACTATTGTCCACATGTCAATCACTCCTCTTATAACCCATTTTTTATTCACCCGATCCATTGACCCGCTTCGCATTTTTATAACCCACACAAAACAAAACTTTCATCTAAATAGATTTTTTAGGTTTTCATATGCCGTTTCATCGCCGCCTTCTAATAATCGACTCTAGGGTTCTTCTACCTTAATCGCCTTCTGCTTTTTGTACGTCTTCTGCGGATCTGGTCCTAACGTTCGTCTCCAAGGTATGATTCTCTGTTCTTTATACACTTGATTATATGGTTTTCATCTGATTAACGATCTAGGTTTTGCTATTGATGTACAATCGGTTTTTGTATTCACAACCCTACGCCTCTATCATCAAGTCATTCAACCCTAAACTCTAAACCCAATCTCTATGTCGATTATAAGATTTGGGATTTAGGGAATCAAAACTCTAAATCAAACGTGTATTACATAAAACCTCTTTCCTATTCTGAATCGTTTTGTATTTATCTTCCTGAATTGTTACCTACTAATTCGGTTTTTCTTATGAATTTGTTGTTTGGTTTTAGGGTTTCGATGGAAATACAGGACCCTGCTGATGATTCTTCAATTTAAGGTGATTTTATTGAGCTGTGCATTAGGTGTTCGATCAAATGCCCAGGTGAAACTTTTATGGAACCTTGATTGCCAATTTGTTTGTTTATCAGATCAATTGATTAAGTTATCACGAATTTAGTTTTTTTTCACACTAATTACTATTGAATCTAATAATCTTGGCAATGTTTACTGTCTTTTATATTGAAGATTGTTTCTGTTTGAATATGAAGTCGATCGCTTTATTATGTTTGAGACTGTGATGGCGGCGGTTATGTTTTTGTTTGGGATTATGATTGTGAATTGCTTCTCAAACGACTCCGGGTGTATATGATTGTGTTTGGTTGATTTTTTATTGTGGATATATGTCATTATTCGTGGGTTTTGATTATAGCAGTGGGATGCATTTGAATTCTCCAACGATTTGAACAAGATTCATGAAAGCGTAAGGATGCCCCAATTCTTTAATTAGGGTTTTATTTTTCGTCGTTAAAGTTTTATTGATATTCGACACTTTGTAATTGGCTATTTTGTTTTGGTCGCGGCTTCCTGTTTTGGTTTTGTCAGAGACTATAGCAGCTGTCAGTTTGGGTCAAATTTACAGGGCTACTATACAGGCGTCAGGAGAGGATGTTGCTATTAAGCTACATAAGTAATTGGTTTCAAGGATACGGGTCGATTTCAAGGATTTTCTCAGCAAAACATCCCCAGCATCACTATGCCCGATTAATGAGTTTTCGCTCCCTATTGGTTTCAAGGTATTTGGCTCAACATTTTTTTATATATCATGTAGCTACTAAACCGTAATGTTGATTCAGTGTTTGTTGTGTATAACTATATTTTTTCTAATTTTGCAAACCTTCATAAACTAATAAAAAAAATATTTGTTTAATTTTGAATTGTAATTAAATTATTGGGTCTTAAAGGTGTGGAGTAATGTGTTTTTGAACAGATGTTAGTCATACATGGATCTCAAAGTCTTTGAAGCACCTCAAGATTTCTAGAAACCTACATGATTGGAGAAATTTTTCGTCTTTCAACGAAGGAAACAAATGTTATTACAGAGGTTAAGGAGGTAAGATCAATTATTGGTATGTTAATTATTAGTGTTTTTTTCAAGGAAAATATGTTTAAATTTTAGATGTGAAATGAAACGTTATCAAATATTATGTGTCTCCACTATATATATATATATATATATATATATGATAATGATGGTTTCTCATGTTAGGTTAAGTTATTTATTATTTTCTCTTTAGGATAATTTCATATATCCACATCAAAACTTGAATAGTATCATGTTCATCGCTACTGGAAGTTGGAGGGATTTGAAGGAAATGATTGCGAGGTAGCAGAGGGTCGGATGTGGTCTTGACAAAGATATAGTGCCAGTGGTTTCTCCAACATATCTCCAACTGTGGTCTGATTCTGGTGCATAATTTGTTGCGTTATATGGTGGATATGAAGATGAGAGTTGTTCCTCTACACCGGCAGGTATACGATATGTTCATTTTTTTTATAGAAAGTATAGAATTAGTTGTGTTTTGCACATTTTATTTCCAAAAGGTTATTAATAGTATGTTAAGGTGCCATAAGTTTTAACTTTGCTGCATGATACTACTGTGTAGGGGAAGTATGTACGTTTAACGCTTCTATCATTTTTACTATCCTTTAATTATCTTTTTTTATTAACAGTCGTGGAAGAGATCTTAGTGGAAATAAAAGGACTAATAAGACACAATTCTTTGATCAGAAGTTTGATAAATCAAATGAAGCTTTACGAGTTAGTTGTAAAAAAATGCTACCCCTTACGTGTTGTGAGGTATGTTCTTATGGTGCTTATACATGATAATTTCATTGCAAGTCTTTTTGCATATACTTTTCTAGATATTCAATTTCTCAAATAGCCACAAGATTATGTATCCTTGTATGGTATTATATTAGATAGTTAAATGATCAGTGTGTATTTACATTTAGAAACTATAGAAAATGAATGAATGAATGCTAGCATCACCTAAGTTTGGAAAATATTTACTCGTTTATATTTGGAATACATGAGAATATCATTTAAACGACTAAAAATACATTTTTAGTTAAGATGAGTGGTTGTATATGTGTAATTCTGCTTTTCTTCGGTTAACTAAGTATTATTTATATTCTTTCATTGCATACGGATGTGGTCGTGTGATCCTATAGCTTATACCTGCATTAGCTATAATTTATGCGATCTATCATAAAAAAACAATCAACAAACGCAGGAGCAACTTACATGTCATCTTTTTACATGTTTTGACCCGTTACTAACCAAGTGTGTTAATAACCTTCGAGATACACACACACTGCTTAAATTATATTTGACAAAGTGATGGGAGTTTCTCATATGGGTGTAATATGACTACCTTTGTCACAATTTGCAGTTGATTATGTATGTGAGGGCTAAACCTGCATCCAAGGACTGAATTTGTCTCTTATCAGTACCTGCAATCACATATCACCTTTTTCTTTTTATGGATGGACTGGTCTCTTCTAAGGGAAGCCATAAATCTTGAATATATGAAACAATGAAGAAAAGTGTTAGTTGAACTGTCAGAACCGTATAGACAAAAAGGTTAAGTGGTCAACCATCTCAATGTGGTTTATGCTTTTTTTCTTGAAAGATCTGATGGTATAGAAATTTGGAAATTCATCCAAAAGGATCTTTGCCGATTGCAGTAGAGTAAAAAACATATGTATGGATGTCGGTATAGACTACTCAAAATGTGCCTCGCGACTAGGCGTGCTTTTTAAAACTAAGGTTATCACGATTATGTTTTACATTCCATTCTGATAAACCTAGAATTACTAAGCATTCTTTTATTGTAATATGTAATTATTTGTGTATTTTATTTATAAACTTATAATTTATATAAATTGATCCACACAATTGATTTTATTTCACAATTAATAGCCGAATATTAACCATGTTTGTTTTTCTATTCATGTTAATGCTTGACTTACTTATTCAGGTGGCTGGATCAAAATTGTATAAGAAGGTAACAAACTTAAGGTTAACGGGTCATCTTTCATCCAGCTTTTAAAATGTGAAGTGGGTAAAGGGGATTGTGTTAGATTTTGGATAAACGACAGGGATCCAAACGGCATTTTGAAGGAGAGTTTTCCAACATTATTCAACCTGGAAGTTAATAAAATGTGTTCTGTAGCCGATATAGTTAATTCTGCGGATGATTCGCAGGCTGCAGCGTGGGCCTGGAAAGATCAGCCCGCATCAGAAGCCGAAGGCCTGCAGCTGCAGACACTGACTGCACTGCTGCAGCAAGTCAGATTCAAGGCTGAGTCCGATTTTTGGAGATGGGATGGCAACCCTAATGGGTCTTTTACTGTGGCTTCTGTTCGGAAGTGGTTAGCAGGTTCGTGTCTGTTCGCGAATACTTCAGCTTTCACTTGGTGCAAATGGATTCCTACCAAATGCAATATATTTATGTGGCGTCTTTTGATGAACCGGCTCCCCACCAAGGTAGAGTTATTAAAAAGGAACATTAACATTGATAATAGTCAATGCATCTTCTGTGGGGATGGCGAGGACGAGGTGCATCATATCTTTACAGGGTGCGCTTTCTCGACAAGTGTGTGGAATGGTATTCTTAAATGGTTTGGTCTTCCTTTCTATTTCGCCTTTAGTGTAAGAGATCTTGGAGAAATGCACAAAGTTGAAGGCCTATCGGGTATGGCAAGGATATTATAAAGGGTATGGTAATGGTGTGTTGTTGGCACATTTGGCATGCAAGGAATGACGATGTTTTTAATCAAAGGAGAAGTAATGTCGCGGAGGTTGTGGCGGATATTAAAGCTTTCAGATTTCTTTGGTTTTCGAATAGGCATAAAAGTTTCGTTAAGGATTGGAAAGGTTGGTGTAATATGATGTATTTGTAATTGGCGTCCCCGTCTCCCCGTCTTGGTGAGTCGGTGGTTTTAGCGTTTTTGGAATGAAGTTCACCAAAAAAAAAAAAAAAAAAACCCACCAAAATAACTTAGGTAAACTATTGGAATAAGTAGCCACAAACAAGTTAGTTTATATCCAGATCTGAACATTTGATCTTTATTAATAGATGTAACCTTTATACGTGTTTCTATTATTAATAGTATTTACACATTGTCATTAATTTACACTTCCAAACTATTTAATTTTTCTAATACAATTATGATTTGAGTGTTCTCCTGATCAGGGGCTAAGATTTTTAAGGGTTGTATCTTTTTGTTGGAGGCGGTGGAACGAATCACAATTATAGATTTTTTTTCATTTTACTTTTGTATCACCCGTGTGACACACAGGTCTCTAACCTAGAGTTGTATGTAGTGCTGTCAAGAGTAGAGATGGACTGAAGATACTAATATTGAATAAAGATGGTAGCGTTAAGAATCAAACAACAAATGTTTTTATTTTTTTATTTTTTAGTTGTATGTTTTGTTGAACCACATTTATTTACTTTTAATTTTAATGTTCATTTGCATTCCGTTACAATAAATATGTTATTATTCATTTCATTATTTGTTTTTAAATCACGTCAAATCAAACATTTGTTGATTCATATATCTATTATTCGATAACAATAAACATTTTAATGATAATTTGCGTGCAACCAAAATCCATATGAATTGTTTTACGTAACTTTCAATAAATAAAACTTTCAATAATGATTATGTAACAACCGGCAAAAATAAGGTAATTACGTACAAATTAATTAATATATGATTAACGTAATTAAATGCAATTATGTGTGATTTAATTATCGAGGCCTTAGGAGATAGCAATTTCCAAATAATGCATAGGAATGCATACGTTTAATGGTAAAAACATGATTGGATCATGTGCGAATAAACTATCCGGTATGGACGTTGGCAATTACCCGGTAATAATTAAATAAACGAAAAGGATCCCGAACACCCAGGATATAAAATAAAGGGTATTTTCATAAAATATAATGAGTTTTGGAACTCCAAAACCATAAGTGAAAACGTCTTGTACAAATCTCCCGGTAACAAATAAAGTGCTCGTACCGCACCCGATACGCGTATAACTCATAATTTCACCCGGCAAAAGCCTAAATAACCAATCAACGCCTAAATTAGACTATATTTAAGGGTTATTAAAGGTATTTTTAATGTCCGAATAACGCGTAATTAAAACCCGAAAAATACCCGAACGACACCCGAACGACGGGGGATTAAACATAACAAATATTGGGTAAATATTTGAAGTTGTGGACCCCACCTAGACCCACAAAGGGGCCGGCCTAAAGGCCATAATTATAACCAAGCAAGAGTGGCAATGATAATAATCTATAAAACTAGATTAAAGCATGCTTAAACATAAGACAAAAGGGTGTAAGACATGGAGTACAAAAGTAACCACTCTCTTGTCCCCCCCTTGTATAATTTTCGGCCATAGGCCCCTAATAATCCAAGACACAATCAAATCCACTACACACTAGTATACACATGCATGGGTGAAGATCTTGTATAAAGATTAAGTGTAGGATCACTCAAATAATAAACCAAGATTACAAGCAAACATCTCCCCACTCTCTCTCAACTCACACGGCACACACACACACATATATCTTTCCAAAATCCCAAGTACACAACTCAATCTTCCATAAGATTACTTGAATCTTTGGAAAGATTACACATGATAACACTATATAAACATGTGTTAGCCATTTGAAGAAAAGCAAAACAACTCTTCTTCTTCTTCTTCTTGGAGCCGTAAGTTTCACCCCTCCCATACACATTCTTCTTTCAAGTTTTTACATCTCCAAATCACTCAAAACAATCCATCATCCAAACCCCTATTGTGTGTTTCAAGCTTGGAGCTTAACCATTAAGGAAGAACACACTAAACCCCTCTCAAAATCAAAGGTTTTGTCTTCCCTAGCCTTGTGCTAGTAGTAAGCTTCTTAACCTTGTTTTTTGATTATTATTATTCATGTATGTGTTCTTAGAAGCAAGTTGTACATGAAGGGTTTAAAAGGTGGTTTGAACATAATCTTTAATAGGTTTTACTTGTGTAAAATAGATGATTAAAGATATGTAAATAAATCATGGATTTGATGATGATAAAGTGGTGTTCTTGAAAATGTATAAAATCTACACATATACTAAGTAGGATGATGATTTGATTAAGAGTTATGGAATGAACTTGAATATGTTAAAAAGTAACTTTAATCATCTTAAAATAATCATACATGGTATAATAAGTAATGGAACATGTTAGAAGTTCAAGAATAAAGAAGATGAAAAATTAAAGTTACTTACTTAGGAGAATGATATTTTGTTAAAATGGGCAAATACATAAAACACACATACAAGTAGTCTTGCATATGGAATATAAGACTAATGAAAGTGTTTTGATACAAAAATAACTTACCAATAAAAAGTTGAATCTTCAAAGTCTACTATTTTGAGTGAAAAATGCTAACTTTGGAAGTTAAAGTGGAAAAATGCAACATTTGAAAGTTAAGGGACTAATATTGTAACTTTGAAAGTTAGAGGGCTAAAATGGATATTTTAGAAACTATTAGTCCAAAAATGCAAGGATGGAAAGTTTGGTGTCAAAAGTATAAGTAATAATTTTCCAAGGTTGATTTGGTAAATACTAGTAGATATACTTGGGTATTTTCGTATAAAAGTATATTTTTGAAAGTTATAAAATATGGATGGTATTAACATAAGGATTTTTATAAAATAGAGATTTTATAAAAATATTAAACAAACTTGAGAAACTTATACAAAAATGAATACTTTTATATAAATGGGAATATAAAAGTGTTGGAAACATTTTTGTAGTTAAGTTAACAAGTTGGGTTAAAAATAAATAAGTATTTTAAACCTTCCAAGTAACTTGTGTTAAGAGGAAGAAATATGGATAATATTTCTATAAAACACATGTTGGGAAAAACTTGGAAAAATTAACTATTCGAGCTAAGATATCGAACTAAGACGCGTTAACAAAACCTACACGGACAAATCATGAGAAAAATGCCGTTGCGGCAAGACAAGAAAATATATATTTTTAAGAAGTAAAATATATAAACATGGGTGAAAACTAACAAACACTTTCCTAAGTGTTGAAGGAATTATTCGTGGGAGAAAAACATAACGTAAGACGTTAAACAAACGTATATACTTAACAAGAAAAATTACACATTTATATATATGTATGCTCGTCTCGGCAAAATTCTAGTATATCTACTTAATGGGAAAGTAGATATGTGGGAAGGAAAGCCGCGACGAGTAGACAAGGATATATATATGTGTATGCCGTACCGACAAGAACCTAGTATATTTATTTGAATGGGAAAATAAATATACGGTGTGGTGAGTTGAATCGGGCGTTAAGAATATACAATCGAACGACAAGATCTTAGCATATTTGTTTAAATGGGAAAACAAATGTGCGGCAAAGTGAGTCGGGTCGAGTGTTGAAAATATATATTATGTCGAACGATGCGATCTTAAGTATAATTATTTAAATGGGAAAATAATTATATGTTAAGTGAAGTCGAGTCGATGATAATAAGGTACAAGTTAAGGAAATATTAACAAGAGTAATATATAACTTGTAACGCAAAGGGTAATCTAACGCCAACGAAACCTAGGATACGCGCTTAATTAAACGGGATTTGGAATAACTTGTGGTCGGGAGTTGGGTGTACAACTTGCCAAGGCACATGCACTATAGGAATAGTGACTTATACGTCTAGGACGTTTGTAGGTGCGAGACCCTCTTTGCTATCCGCCTAGTAAGCCAGACAGTATTTCAGGTGAGTTTCACGGCCCCATTTTAAACTATTTTTACGTTTTCCGGGGGAAAGATATGTTAGGGAAAATGTTTGACGGATTTATTACTTGAGGTGTGACCGCCACTCGGGGTTGAGTCCTCGCCTCTATAATCATTTATTCAGGGAAATGAAACCGGAGGAATATTGAATAGTACTATTGGTGCCTGACAAGGCCCACCCCTAATCGATAGCGTCGATTATGCATTAGGTTATGCCTGGGGTGCATATATTATGAACTTAAGTCGTGGGAAACCGAGTAACGACTTGGAGCGGGGCATTATTATTATACGTCTTGGTTTGATTATAGTCTCAAGTAGAATTATAGGAATTTGCAACTCCTATATATTGTCATAACATGGTATTTCCCAAGTATTTAAGTTTTGGAAACTAAAAACCTGTGAACTCACCAATATATTTATATTGACGAAACTTTTAAACATATCTTTCAGGTAATTAGATGAAGACGAACCGGGGCAAACTGGGTCGTGGAATCCTCCGATATGGCGTTAAATATTTTGCGGGGTTTCACCTTTATTTCCCAAGGCCTTGGGATATATTGGAGAAACCTCTATGTTGTCTTAAAAACAATTTACTTTTATGTAATATTTAGAACAAGATTTGACGCCTTAATAAATGACCCATTTTCTTAAATTACTTGTGTTTAGCAATAACCTTGACTTTATGCTTCGAACCGTCGCGCCACGTGTTTCCGCCATTGTCGTGGTGTGACAGAAGGTGGTATCAGAGCGAAGGTTATAGCGAACTAGAGTATTTTCTTTAAAAACTAGACTATAACCGGATTTGGTTCAAATGATAAAGTTTTCAAAAGAAAAATATATAAAGACGATAAACGAAATAAAGTAATTTTTCAAGAAGCATTGGGCATGAGGAGATTCCGACCAAGCCAGCCAGGGGTATCGTTATGCATTAACGTAGTATTAGAGGTTAGGAAGGATACTGATAATGTACGCCTTAACTATCTAATTTAAAATTAATTCATATATATACATGTACGGTTCTTTCACCATGATGTCGGACGCTGGTAGCATAGCGCCCAGTTACGATAGCAGTATTCAGATTATCCCAGCGCCGCCAGCAGAGCCGATCGAGCTTGTGGTACTCGATCCGGAGGATGACGAGATGGAGGTTGACGCCGCCGTGGAGGGCGCAGGAGGAGATAGCTCGGACGAGACTGACCCGAGCGAGGACCCAGAGTGGGCCCCCGCTGAGGGCGACGTGGTCGACCTACCTATGACCGAGGCACCACAGGCAGACTTGCCTATAGTGCCACTCCATGCAGCGCCACTGCCAGTACCGCCCCTCCAGGCCATCAGAGACTTCCCACAGGGCTGTGCAGGTCCATCGAGGCCTGTCCCCGCGCAGTCAGAGACCGTTGAGTCTCCCTATGACCGACACGCACCGATCGATCGTGAGCCCTTACCTACCCCACTTATCCCCGTACCCCCGGGCATGATGCTCGTGCCCGTTCCCCGTGGACACAACGGGTGGATCTCTGATGACTCCGACGATGAGTCGACCGCATCGGTAGAGCACATTGCTGGGCCGATCCCACCAGCAGACCAGGAGGAGCACGTCGCTCCGATGATCGAGCATGCCACTACTGCACCAGCCACTCTACCCACCATACCCGAGCCCGTACCTCAGGATGGGCCAGTTCCTACTGGGCACATCCTAGAGGGGAGCTCTGCCCGCAGCTCGGAGCTGCACCGGGCGGGCGTGACGGCATACGCCACCGCGAGCCCCCTACCCCCACTGTTGTGGTATCCACTCCAGAGTGGGCCACTGTTTCAGAGCCTCTGGTAGCCCCATTGGCCGAGCCTGTACCACCACCCACAGTAGCCATGACTTTACCGATCCCCACCCTTCCCAGCATGACACCTGCACCGTATCCTCTAGGTGCAGGGGACCCTTACATGATGCCACCTCACTTTACCAGACCACAGGGTTTTACCCCGTTGCTTCCACACATACCGATACCAGCCCCCTTTGGGCCATTCCCATCAGTTCACCCAGATATACCCGGACCATCCCAGCCTCACAGGATGACACCATTATCCGGACCAGCATGGTCCACTGCCATCTCCTTAGAGCGAGACTTTCAGACTCTCGCTGACACGGTGCAGCGCACCGTGACACAGGTAGAGCAGCAGACCCGTCTGTTGTGGACGAGGATGATTGATGCACGAGATGCTTTGGCGCATTATGCGGAGGAGTTACTGAGCATGGACGCACAGTGTGGTATTACAGGGGATGCGCATTTTGCGCATCGACAGTTCTTATATGAGCGTATCATGACGATTAGCATGACGATCAGTATGCATGCACCACAGTACCAGTATCCGCCGCCACCGCCACAGTAGGGATGCATCAGTGACGCACGGAAGAATCACCAGCTTATGTACATAGTAGCAGCAGTATGGTAGTATAGCACGGGTTATGACACTCGTCTGCATTTTGCCTAGCCGTACGGGTACGACGGCACATGATATGATGTTTTATTTATTTCAAAAACAATGTATTGTATGAGAGATGTATTCTCCATTTTGTTATTATGAACAAGCATTGTACTAGTACTATTGAAATTAATGAAAAATCTTATTATTATTATGGTGAAATATGTTGTTGTCTATGATTATTATTGCTTACTCCATATGTTGTGATTTGTGGGTTTGTGTGGTGATGTTGTGTTGATTACTATTTATTCTGTATGATGTGTTGGTATGTTGTGTGATGACATGGTGTTGATTATTGGGTTCATATTCTGGTTTGTTATTTATGCTTTATATTGTATAAATGTTTGCCAATTAACCCTTGATAATTATTATTGAAGAAAATGGCACCAGCCACCAGAAGCAACAGCGGTGCAGACGGACTGCCCGCAACACCAGCCGAACTTGAGACCATGATTTCGGAGCGCATAGCCCGCGCGATCGCGGAGCACGAAGCTGCTCGCTCCGAACGATCACGAGACTTGACTGGGAGTGACCGACGAGAAACCTCCCCCAATGGTAAGAAGGTTTAAAAATAATTGATAAAGCGATGGGAGAATATCCTAAAACTCCTATCCCATAATAACATACAACTTTATTAATGCAGAAACGGCCTCGCGAGAGCGTGGCTGCACATTCAAAGCCTTCTTAGACTGCAAGCCGATCAACTTCAACGGCACAGAAGGATCTGTTGGATTAGTCAAGTGGTTTGAAAAGACCGAGGCAGTCATCCGTATCAGTGGGTGTACCCCTCGCCAGTCGGTCATGTACTCCACCAACTTGTTCTTAGACCAAGCACTGACGTGGTGGAATGGACAAGTACAGTCATTGGGTGATGACACTGCTTACTCCCTGTCATGGACAGAACTAAAAGAACTCATGATTGCTGAGTACCGTCCGGCAAGCGAGGTACAGAAACTGGAAACTGAGTTCTGGAACCTCACTATGATGGGAGCGGACGTGACTGGTTACACGTCCCGATTCCATGATCTCGCCAGACTAGTGCCACGGTTGGTCACCCCTGAAAACAACAAGATTGAGCGTTATTTGTTCGGCTTAGCACCGCAAATACGCAGCATGGTCACTGCTTCTAAACCTACGACCATGCGCGCAGCCATTGATCTTGCGCTAAGCCTCACCGAAGATGCTATACGCATGGGTACACTGATCCGACAAGTTTCGGGACTAAAGATTTCTGAGGCCAGCAGTGTAGAAGCCAAGAATCAGGGAACGAACTCAACAGTTGTGCCGAACGACCAGGGGAACAAGCCAAGATTTGGGAAAAGGAAACGGGATGAAGGGAAAAGGGACAGAGCGTCGGGTAGCTCAAACAAGAAGGGGAAAGGATATGTTGCCACGGGACGTGGTAATGGTAACAAACAGGGTAATCAGGTAAGAAATAATGGGTTAACTTGTGGAAAGTGCCACCGCACAGGGCACAAGACTGAAGACTGTCGGTCCGGAGCACCGAAAAACGGAGGGGCTAGACCATGTTTCGCATGCGGGTCACTGGATCATTGGAAAAAGGACTGCCCCAAGATCAACAACCAGGCCCGCGGGCGGGCATTTGTGATCGGAGCCGGTGATGCACGACAAGACCCCAACGTGGTCACTGGTACGTTTCCTCTTAATGGTCATTATGCCTCTGTGTTATTTGATACCGGTGCTGACTTTAGCTTCGTATCCATTGAGTTTAAAAGGCTACTTGGATTAAAAACTAGCAAACTAGATACACCCTACTCCATAGAACTGGCTAATGGTAAAACTATTGAAACGAGAGAAGTAGCAAAAGATTGTAAATTAGAACTCTGTGGGCACGAGTTTGGGATTGATCTTTTGCCAGTTGTATTGGGAAGTTTTGACATAGTTGTCGGCATGGATTGGTTGTTCGCGCACCGTGCCGTCGTGGTTTGCAACGATAAAGTCATTCAAGTCCCCCTCGCAAGCGGTGAAACTCTCTCAATTCAGGGGGAAAGACACGGGACGCCGCTAAGGATTATTTCAAGCATGAAGGCTCGTAAGTGTCTAAGAAAAGGGCTTGTCGCATTCTTGGCACACGTAGTGGACAAGAAGGCCGACGAGCGAAAGTTGGAAGACATTCCAGTAGCTAGAGATTTTCCGGATGTATTCCCAGAAGATTTGCCGGGGTTGCCGCCACCTCGACAAGTCGAGTTCCGCATCGACCTCGTTCCCGGAGCTGCTCCTGTGGCACGATCGCCATACCGCCTAGCTCCATCAGAAATGCAGGAACTGTCCAGCCAGCTACAAGAATTATTGGACAAAGGTTTTATAAGACCGAGTTTCTCACCTTGGGGAGCTCCCGTCTTATTTGTGAAGAAGAAGGATGGCACATTTCGCATGTGCATAGACTATCAAGAGCTGAACAAGCTAACCATCAAGAATCGCTATCCTCTCCCCAGGATCGACGATTTATTTGATCAGCTCCAAGGTTCCAGCTATTACTCCAAAATCGATTTGAGGTCTGGCTATCACCAGTTGCGTATACAAGAAGAAGATGTACCAAAAACGGCCTTCAGAACCCGGTATGGACACTATGAATTTTTGGTAATGCCGTTCGGCTTAACCAACGCACCAGCGGTTTTCATGGACCTAATGAACCGCGTGTGTAAGCCATACCTGGACAAATTCGTCATTGTTTTCATTGACGATATTTTGATCTATTCGCGCACCAAAGAAGACCACGAGAATCACCTTCGGTTAATTCTTGAAGTATTACGCAAAGAGAAGCTCTACGCTAAATTCTCAAAGTGTGACTTTTGGATTCGGGAAGTTCACTTTTTAGGCCACGTAGTAAACGAGAAGGGCATACACGTCGATCCCGCCAAGATCGAGGCAATTAAAAATTGGGAAGCCCCTCGAACTCCTACCGAAGTGCGACAATTTCTTGGCCTTGCGGGTTATTACAGAAGGTTCATCGAGAACTTTTCAAAGATAGCGCAAGCTTTAACCATGTTAACCCAAAAGGATAAGAAATTCGAGTGGACGGAAAAGCAAGAGGCAACATTCCAATTGTTAAAAGACAAGTTATGTGGCGCTCCGATACTATCACTTCCAGATGGTACGGAAGACTTTGTGGTTTACTGTGATGCCTCACATCAAGGCCTGGGTTGCGTACTAATGCAGCGAGAAAAAGTAATAGCATACGCTTCCAGGCAACTGAAAATCCACGAGAGGAACTACACTACACACGATTTGGAATTAGGTGCAGTGGTGTTCGCTCTCAAGATATGGAGGCACTATTTGTACGGAACCAAGTGCACAATTTTCACTGATCATAAGAGCCTGCAACACATCTTTGATCAAAAGGATTTAAACATGCGACAACGGCGATGGGTCGAATTATTAAACGATTACGATTGTGAGATAAAGTACCATCCCGGTAAGGCGAACGTTGTGGCCGACGCCTTGAGCCGCAAGGAACGGGTTAAACCATTGCGTGTTCGAGCTTTGGGTCTGACTATCCACACGAATCTGACTGAACGAATTCGTGAAGCTCAAGTTAACGCCCTCAAACCCGAGAATGTCAAAGGTGAAAGGTTACGAAAGATGGTTGATTCACTGGAACCAAAAGCGGACCAGACCCTGTATTTCGTGAATAGAATTTGGGTCCCAATGTACGGAGGATTGCTTGAGCTAGTATTGGCCGAAGCTCACAGTTCTAGATATTCGGTTCACCCGGGTGCAGACAAGATGTTCCACGATCTGAAAGAACTTTATTGGTGGCCGAATTTCAAAAGAGATATAGCAGCATATGTTGCGCGATGTTTGACTTGCGCAAAGGTCAAGGCTGAGCACCAGAAACCTTCCGGTCTGCTCCAGCAACCGGAAATACCGGAATGGAAATGGGAACGAATTACCATGGATTTCATTACCAAGTTACCTAAGACAACAAGCGGCCATGACATGATCTGGGTAATCGTAGATCGATTGACAAAATCTGCACACTTCCTTCCGATTCGTGAAACGGACAGGTTGGAGAAACTGACCCGTTTGTACATTAAGGAAGTGGTGTCTAAACACGGCGTACCTGTTTCTATTATCTCCGATCGGGATAGTCGTTTCACTTCAAGATTTTGGGAAAGTTTAAATGAAGCCCTCGGTACTCGCCTCGACATGAGTACCGCATATCACCCCCAAACGGATGGTCAAAGTGAACGAACCATCCAGACATTGGAAGATATGTTACGGGCATGCGCGATTGATTTCGGAGGTAATTGGGATACGCACTTGCCATTGGTAGAATTTTCTTACAACAACAGTTATCATACGAGCATTCAAGCCGCACCGTTTGAAGCTCTATATGGACGCAAATGTCGATCACCGTTATGTTGGGCGGAAGTTGGAGAAAAACAACTCACCGGGCCCGAAATTGTTCAAGAGACCACGGACAAGGTCTTTTTGATAAAGGAACGCCTCAAAGCGGCCCGGGACCGCCAGAAAAGCTATGCTGATACGAGGCGAAAGCCTTTAGAGTTTCAAGTCGGAGACAGGGTCCTATTAAAGGTGTCACCTTGGAAAGGTGTCGCGCGCTTTGGAAAGCGCGGAAAGCTGAACCCACGATATATCGGACCATTCGAAGTCTTGTCCAGGGTAGGCATAGTGGCATACAAGCTCAAGTTGCCTCAAGAGCTTAGTGGAATACACGACACGTTTCACGTGTCAAATTTGAAAAAGTGCCTATCCGACGAAACTCTCATCATTCCAGCAGACGAAATCCAGATTGACGACAAGTTACATTTTGTAGAAGAACCAATCGAGGTAACTGATTGGAAGGTCCAAAAACTAAGGCGCAGCAAGATCAGATTGGTCAAAGTGCGCTGGAATGCCAAGCGTGGACCGGAGTTCACGTGGGAAAGGCTGGACCGGATGAAGCAAAAATACCCCGCCCTATTCGAGAAGACACCTGTACCGGAGAACTCGAAGTGAATTCCGGGATGGAATTCTCTTAACGGGGGGAGAATGTAACAACCGGCAAAAATAAGGTAATTCAGTACAAATTAATTAATATATGATTAACGTAATTAAATGCAATTATGTGTGATTTAATTATCGAGGCCTTAGGAGATAGCAATTTCCAAATAATGCATAGGAATGCATACGTTTAATGGTAAAAACATGATTGGATCATGTGCGAATAAACTATCCGGTATGGACGTTGGCAATTACCCGGTAATAATTAAATAAACGAAAAGGATCCCGAACACCCAGGATATAAAATAAAGGGTATTTTCATAAAATATAATGAGTTTTGGAACTCCAAAACCATAAGTGAAAACGTCTTGTACAAATCTCCCGGTAACAAATAAAGTGCGCGTACCGCACCCGATACACGTATAACTCATAATTTCACCCGGCAAAAGCCTAAATAACCAATCAACGCCTAAATTAGACTATATTTAAGGGTTATTAAAGGTATTTTTAATGTCCGAATAACGCGTAATTAAAACCCGAAAAATACCCGAACGACACCCGAACGACGGGGGATTAAACATAACAAATATTGGGTAAATATTTGAAGTTGTGGACCCCACCTAGACCCACAAAGGGGCCGGCCTAAAGGCCATAATTATAACCAAGCAAGAGTGGCAATGATAATAATCTATAAAACTAGATTAAAGCATGCTTAAACATAAGACAAAAGGGTGTAAGACATGGAGTACAAAAGTAACCACTCTCTTGTCCCCCCCTTGTATAATTTTCGGCCATAGACCCCTAATAATCCAAGACACAATCAAATCCACTACACACTAGTATACACATGCATGGGTGAAGATCTTGTATAAAGATTAAGTGTAGGATCACTCAAATAATAAACCAAGATTACAAGCAAACATCTCCCCACTCTCTCTCAACTCACACGGCACACACACACACATATATCTTTCCAAAATCCCAAGTACACAACTCAATCTTCCATAAGATTACTTGAATCTTTGGAAAGATTACACATGATAACACTATATAAACATGTGTTAGCCATTTGAAGAAAAGCAAAACAACTCTTCTTCTTCTTCTTCTTGGAGCCGTAAGTTTCACCCCTCCCATACACATTCTTCTTTCAAGTTTTTACATCTCCAAATCACTCAAAACAATCCATCATCCAAACCCCTATTGTGTGTTTCAAGCTTGGAGCTTAACCATTAAGGAAGAACACACTAAACCCCTCTCAAAATCAAAGGTTTTGTCTTCCCTAGCCTTGTGCTAGTAGTAAGCTTCTTAACCTTGTTTTTTGATTATTATTATTCATGTATGTGTTCTTAGAAGCAAGTTGTACATGAAGGGTTTAAAAGGTGGTTTGAACATAATCTTTAATAGGTTTACTTGTGTAAAATAGATGATTAAAGATATGTAAATAAATCATGGATTTGATGATGATAAAGTGGTGTTCTTGAAAATGTATAAAATCTACACATATACTAAGTAGGATGATGATTTGATTAAGAGTTATGGAAGGAACTTGAATATGTTAAAAAGTAACTTTAATCATCTTAAAATAATCATACATGGTATAATAAGTAATGGAACATGTTAGAAGTTCAAGAATAAAGAAGATGAAAAATTAAAGTTACTTACTTAGGAGAATGATATTTTGTTAAAATGGGCAAATACATAAAACACACATACAAGTAGTCTTGCATATGGAATATAAGACTAATGAAAGTGTTTTGATACAAAAATAACTTACCAATAAAAAGTTGAATCTTCAAAGTCTACTATTTTGAGTGAAAAATGCTAACTTTGGAAGTTAAAGTGGAAAAATGCAACATTTGAAAGTTAAGGGACTAATATTGTAACTTTGAAAGTTAGAGGGCTAAAATGGATATTTTAGAAACTATTAGTCCAAAAATGCAAGGATGGAAAGTTTGGTGTCAAAAGTATAAGTAATAATTTTCCAAGGTTGATTTGGTAAATACTAGTAGATATACTTGGGTATTTTCGTATAAAAGTATATTTTTGAAAGTTATAAAATATGGATGGTATTAACATAAGGATTTTTATAAAATAGAGATTTTATAAAAATATTAAACAAACTTGAGAAACTTATACAAAAATGAATACTTTTATATAAATGGGAATATAAAAGTGTTGGAAACATTTTTGTAGTTAAGTTAACAAGTTGGGTTAAAAATACATAAGTATTTTAAACCTTCCAAGTAACTTATGTTAAGAGGAAGAAATATGGATAATATTTCTATAAAACACATGTTGGGAAAAACTTGGAAAAATTAACTATTCGAGCTAAGATATCGAACTAAGACGCGTTAACAAAACCTACACGGACAAATCATGAGAAAAATGCCGTTGCGGCAAGACAAGAAAATATATATTTTTAAGAAGTAAAATATATATACATGGGTGAAAACTAACAAACACTTTCCTAAGTGTTGAAGGAATTATTCGTGGGAGAAAAACATAACGTAAGACGTTAAACAAACGTATATACTTAACAAGAAAAATTACACATTTATATATATGTACGCTCGTCTCGGCAAAATTCTAGTATATCTACTTAATGGGAAAGTAGATATGTGGGAAGGAAAGCCGCGACGAGTAGACAAGGATATATATATGTGTATGCCGTACCGACAAGAACCTAGTATATTTATTTGAATGGGAAAATAAATATACGGTGTGGTGAGTTGAATCGGGCGTTAAGAATATACAATCGAACGACAAGATCTTAGCATATTTGTTTAAATGGGAAAACAAATGTGCGGCAAAGTGAGTCGGGTCGAGTGTTGAAAATATATATTATGTCGAACGATGCGATCTTAAGTATAATTATTTAAATGGGAAAATAATTATATGTTAAGTGAAGTCGAGTCGATGATAATAAGGTACAAGTTAAGGAAATATTAACAAGAGTAATATATAACTTGTAACGCAAAGGGTAATCTAACGCCAACGAAACCTAGGATACGCGCTTAATTAAACGGGATTTGGAATAACTTGTGGTCGGGAGTTGGGTGTACAACTTGCCAAGGCACATGCACTATAGGAATAGTGACTTATACGTCTAGGACGTTTGTAGGTGCGAGACCCTCTTTGCTATCCGCCTAGTAAGCCAGACAGTATTTCAGGTGAGTTTCACGGCCCCATTTTAAACTATTTTTACGTTTTCCGGGGGAAAGATATGTTAGGGAAAATGTTTGACGGAATTTATTACTTGAGGTGTGACCGCCACTCGGGGTTGAGTCCTCGCCTCTATAATCATTTATTCAGGGAAATGAAACCGGAGGAATATTGAATAGTACTATTGGTGCCTGACAAGGCCCACCCCTAATCGATAGCGTCGATTATGCATTAGGTTATGCCTGGGGTGCATATATTCTGAACTTAAGTCGTGGGAAACCGAGTAACGACTTGGAGCGGAGCATTATTATTATACGTCTTGGTTTGATTATAGTCTCAAGTAGAATTATAGGAATTTGCAACTCCTATATATTGTCATAACATGGTATTTCCCAAGTATTTAAGTTTTGGAAACTAAAAACCTGTGAACTCACCAATATATTTATATTGACGAAACTTTTAAACATATCTTTCAGGTAATTAGATGAAGACGAACCGGGGCAAGCTGGGTCGTGGAATCCTCCGATATGGCGTTAAATATTTTGCGGGGTTTCACCTTTATTTCCCAAGGCCTTGAGATATATTGGAGAAACCTCTATGTTGTCTTAAAAACGATTTACTTTTATGTAATATTTAGAACAAGATTTGACGCCTTAATAAATGACCCATTTTCTTAAATTACTTGTGTTTAGCAATAACCTTGACTTTATGCTTTGAACCGTCGCGCCACGTGTTTCCGCCATTGTCGTGGTGTGACAGATTAATTTGTTAAAATTGGTTAACAAAGGGTACCATTATCACTTGCAAGCTAACATTGACTTATTTAAAGTCAAACAGTTCATAAGTTAGTTACACATATGTGTAAGTATGTTATAACCTGCCAGATAATGTTATTTTAGATTGTTTGTCATTTCGCTTGGGGTTGTGTCATGTGTTGGGTAGTTACTCTAAATTTTGGTGGAAGCTTTGCGTGCCTGAGTATATGTAGTCAGCTCTATGCATGTATTGAGGAGAGTATTATTGTTTTGGATGTTGACATGTTGTAATGCAAATGGGTCAAATCGGTTTCTAATATGTTCATACTAAATTTATGTTTGCCTCATGATGAGACACACCGTTTGTTTATTTGATAGATTCTTTGGTTGACTAGAAAAAGTTAAAAGTGTGCTTGTAGAATGGGTGTATAGGATGCACCGATACAATATACAATTAAACAATTTGATCAAATAAAATGAACTACAATTTGGGTAAATTGGTAAAGAAGATACTTTTTTTATGAAAACCAAGGGATGTTACTTTTTTAGTCTCACACATGCTTCTATTTGACAAATGTGTTATTTTTAAGTAGAACAAAAGCATAGGGGATCATAGCTTCTTGACTCATTTATGTATTCGGGTTGTTGTCAAGTTGTGTTTTTTCTTATCATCAACTAAACTATTATTAAATATTCAACGAGGTATATCTTTTTCTTATATATAATTTTTAATTGTATGTTTTATTAAACTATATTTATTTACTCTGAATTTTAATGATCATTTGCATTCCATTACAAGAAATATGTTATTATTTATTTCATTATTTGTTTTTAAATCACGTTTAATCAAACGTTTGTTTATTCTTATATCTATTATTGGTAACATTAAGTCTTTTTATGATATTTTGCATGTAACCAAAATTCATACGAATTCTATTACGTGACTTTCAATAAATAAAACTTGTATACTACAATCTTTATAAAATAATTTTGTCATTTGACTTGGGAACTACCGGGTGTACACCCGGGTCTCTAACCTAGTAATAATAATAATCGAGTCACAGTGTGGGAACAAATCTTTCAAACGAAAACAAAAACTCAATTCCAAATTCCAATTTCAAAACCCCAAAACACCCCAATTTTACATAAAAATTAAACCACTTATAGCTTGAATCGGTTTATGGGAAAACGACCCTGTTTTTAGCGGTGGTACAGATCGGAGCATCGCCTTATTAGCACCACTCTCAGTCCTGGTGATCGTTATTTGAAGATTAAACCGTAAAACAAAAAGGACAGAACCGGAAGCGAAACTCCGGTGAGACACGGGCGAAAAAGAAAACGAATGAAAACGTTACCTAACCACGTTTTAACGGTTTAATCTCAATCCCTTAGCAATGACAAATTGACAATAATAAATGTAATCCAATTGTCACTAAAATCATTTAAGGCAACAACTTATTTGTATCATTGGATCTGTTTTGCAGATACTCACTAAAACCGTCAAACGGGTACAAATCAACAGCGGATGTTGAGGAATCGGTGTACAGGATCGACACTTCCTCGATGTGGCTTGCGTTCGTATTCTCAAGTTGCTTCGTCATTTTGTCACGATCTATTTCTGTCATCGAGCTGGTTTGTTCAAAAGCAAACTCTTGAGGAACTATTCTTCCTTCAAGCATGCTAACTACTGATGACATTGCTGGCCTATTGGCTGGAGAGATTGCAGTGCACGCTAGAGCTAGATTTATAACAACTGTCATCTCTTGATTGTCATATTTGGAATCCAGCTTCGGATCAACTAACTCCATCAAATTACCAGCGATTTTCAATGATATGGCCTGATATAAATAAATAATGTTAAGTGTGTACATGTGAAAAATGGTAACCCTAGCTTTAGCTTAGGTGTGTAGATTATGTCGGGTTTGCGGGTAATTGTTCAACCTAACCCATATAGTTTTTTTTGTGTCAAAAACATCAACCTTATTAGTACCGTATAGTTTAACCATTTTATCTAAACTTGTCAGACAAGTTAGTACGTAGAGATGAAGTTGTAAGAGTGCTAATTGGTTTGGTGGGTTGTAATAAATGGATTAAACAACCAATCCAGGGTTGTGTTCGTGTAGATATGACAAACCCGAAACTTTATTATTTTCGTGTTGTGTTTGTGAAGGAAATTACCACTCCTACAATTAGCCTTCAACCTCCTAAATAGCTCTAATAGATGGAACTGATTCTTATTTCAAATGAACTGATTAATTATACAACTTAAAATGGACAAAAAAGACTTGGAAGGGGTTACTCGATCAAGACAAATTCATTTTGCAACCTCTAGGTTCAAATTAGTTACCCGATCAAGAAGAACAAAATGTTTCTCCTTTGCCCTGTCAGCAATGTTGCCCGTCCCGCTCACGATCTCTAAAAGGACAATTCCATAGCTATAGACATCCGCTTTATCTGTAAGGTAACCACGCAGAGCATATTCGGGAGCCATATATCCACTAGAAAAAAAAAACAAACAAAATTTATTTTTTGAAGTCTAATTGTTGCAATAGGTGTTCTGATGCAATAAATTATCTATTAAACTCATCAAACCAGAATTTAAATGACTCACTAAGTTCCAGCTACACGGGTGCTTATATGAGTATTATCCTCTTCATCCAACTTAGCCAATCCAAAATCAGAAATTTTGGCATTTAAATTCTTATCAAGTAGCACATTAGTTGCTTTGATGTCTCTGTGCACAATCTTTAATCTTGATTCTTCATGGAGAAAAACAAGACCTTTTGCTATACCAATGCATATCTTGTACCTTGTTGGCCAATCAAGTTCCAACTGCAATTCTTTAGGCCCTTTAATCCATAAGATCAAAAATATTTCAGAATAATAATAAATCTGTAAGATTCAATTAAAGAAAAAACTAATTTACATGGAAACAAGTTGAACATATAAAAAAGAAGTTATCATCGAAAGTACACAAGTTTTGCAATCATATTTGACAAACCAAGTACGGAAAAAAAGGGTATCTTAGGACAACCAAGCCCAACCCATATCAAAAGTACAAGTTTTGACATAATACCCAACACGTTCATTTTGCCACCTATACTCAAGCAGTTTTATAACTTTTTTTGGACAGTAGCGTATCATTTACCAAATAAAGCACGAGCAAGACTGTTGTTTTCCATGTATTCATATGCAAGCAATAACTGGTTTCCTTCAGTACAACATCCATGGAGGTTCACGAGATGCGGGTGTTGCAAAGCAGAAATCACACCTAGTTCATTCAAGAACTCCCTATTTCCTTGCTTTGATTTAGAGGAAAGCTGTTTTACTGCTATCAAGGTGCCATCTCACAACACCCCCTTCATTAATAGGCAATATTTTCAACCTAACGATAAACATGTTTAATGTTATGGGATCAAGAAATCAAGTACAAGATTACCTTGTAAACAGAGCCAAAACCTCCCTCTCCAATCTTATTAGCAACACTAAAATTGTTTGTTGCAGTTTTGATTTGTCTCGATGTAAAGGAACCGGTGTTAAGCTTTAGACCATTCAGCTCTGATAAACCACAAATTTAATTGGAAGCGTGTTAAAAATAAAAACCCAAAAAAAAAAAAAAAAAAAAAAAAACCTTAGGAGAGTATTAAATTCACAGGAGTTTTGCATATCCAATCAAATATTGAATTTCAAAAACCACAGCCACCACCGCCTTAACAAGTTGAGGTGTGAAATTCTAACACGGCATGAATCTAACATGGGTCCACTTTACTTTTAGGTCGAACCTACAAACATGTTTAGCACAACCGGTCGTTTCTAGGCCAACTTGGAGGGTCTACAATTTAACTCGTTTATTTTTCATTTGTTTTATGTGATTGTTAGATATTTTATGCCAAAATTTAAAAGTTAAAATAGATAACTTACATCAAGTTTTATAGTTCAAACATATTGTATTATACACACCTTTGTAATTTTTATAATAAATTTATAATATTAGACTATTAACCTAAACAAGAAAGTAAAAATCAATAAAAATCAGGTTAAGGATTGCAGTTTCGTACAGGGTTGGCATGTAAATACCTAGTTCTGTAGTATCTCTGCATCTTAAATAACCCCGCCACCATAAAACTCCAATAACTAAGATGATCAGGCAAAGTGTTCCAACAAAAATTCCAGCAACAGTGACTCCAGACACACCATTTCCATCTTTTGAGTCCGGAAAATCTAAAAAAAAAAAAAAAAAATAGAAGGAAGATAGTATAAAAGGAGCACCACCCAACGATAGAAAAGCCATTTAATTATCAAAGAGAGGTTCCTTTAAAAATGCCAAAAGGTTAGTGTTAAAAAAGACATAAAAATATAAACATGTTCTGCATTTAAAAGGAAAAAAGTTTTACATATAACACAACTTGTTAAGTGTAGGAGAAACATATATATATATATATATGTATTAATCACCGACATCTTTACAAATAAATTCGTATATTATATTTAATATGGTGTATTCTTGTATATCTCCCTGGACTTTTAGGAGATCGTGTTTCCCTCTTTATCTTCATTATTTTGTTTATATTTGTTGTTTATATTATAATCAATAAGAAAATAATTCATTCCATTGATTTTCATGGTATCAGAGCCAAGCTCTATACATTAATCTCACCACCCACAAGCTTTCGAGCTACCCTTATGTTTTTCTTATAACCTGCTAACCACCCTTCTGTTTTTCTTTTTTTTCTTTGTTCACCGCTTCGATGGTTGACAACAATACCGACAAAACCGACACCATCAGAAACCTCCCAACCCTATCTACACCGTGACCGACCTTCAAAAGAAGGTCCGGGGTCTTGACGGTGTTAAAGTCACCTATTCTTCATGGGTTAAGTTTTTTACCATACATGTACGTGGTTATGATGTGGCTGATCACATCGATGCCCCCCCCCCCCACCACCTGAAACTGATGAGTCATATGCGCAATGGAAAAAGATCGACGCAGTTATTCTTTAATGGATCTACGAAACTCTTGTCGATGACTTTCTCCCTTTGGTTCTCGAACTCGAATCTACAGCACTAGAAGCCTGGACAAGGGTCAAGAAGCTCTTTCTCAACAACAAAGGACCACATACCGTAGCCCTTCAGCAACAATTCACCAATCTCAAACTATCCGACATGACGAATTTGCAGTCTTATTTCCAGAATATAAGGGAACTGGCAGACCAAATTAATGACTTGGAAACACGAGTAAACAAACGCAGCCTAGTCCTTCAACTCGTTCGTGGCCTCACCCCTGAGTTTGATGCCATAGGTGTTATTATTAACTAAACTCTCCCTGAGTGGGAATGAGATTGTAGCATACTTGATAATGAAGAGAGACGTCACAAGGCTCGTGACTCAGGTGCTCAATCTCAAGCTTTGGCTGCTGTGAATCAACCAATTGAAGACACCAGATCTTATAGAGGTAATACACATGGCAATTACTGGGGTAACCAGAGTAACTACCATGGCAGAAACCATCGCACCAACCCAACCAGCCGCAGCACAGCCCCACGACCACCGGTCCACTCGCCCTGCTGCCTCCACGAACAGATCTCAGCGACCACCGTGGGCTGCTGCACCCGACGCCTACCCACCCATGCCACCCTATTCGGCCAACTACTGGACCCTCCGCCTTGCCACTACCCTACTCAAGACGGGTGGGCCACTCCCTTGGCTCTAGCAACCAACTGGAACCCTTCACAATAGCCTTGGGCCCAACCTCCTTCTAACCCACCAAAGCAAACAAATAATACTCAGGCCCCAGCCCATCTTGCTGAAGTGAACCCTCTTGAGCCTAGTGAGCTTGGTGCAACATTCCAGGCTATGTCTTTGGACCCTGGTGAACCTCAATGGGACATGGACATGGGCGCCTCAAATCGTCTCATGTCAGAAGAAGGTATGAGTTCCTCTCCTAGTGTTACATCTATTAAAAACATTTTAGTTGGCAATGGTATCGGCTGTTGGATCGGGTCATACCACCCCTCCCCACTCCTTGAAACCCCTCCAACTTAAAAATCTCGTTCATACCCCCTCCATTATTAAAATCTTATATAAGTTCGTAAGTTTACTAGGGATAACTGGGTTTCTTGAGATTTTGATCCTTTTGGTTTTTCCGTGAAGGAATACCCGACTGGGAAGATTTTGAGTCGCCATAATAGTTCCGATCCTCTATACCCGCTTGATGTATTGTAAAATACATCTATTTCCAATGTAAAATTTGTATAATTTTCGAGTCGTTTAAATGTACTTTTATTAGTTTTAGGCTTGTACCGGTCTATTTTATTTAGTATAGCTTTTTTTATAGATTTTTATTAGTTTTGAGTCAGTTTTAGCGTTTACTTATTTATTTTATATTTTGGTAGGTGTTCATGGACGTTGGAGCGTAAACGAGCAACTTTGGTCAAGTCAAAAATACCCGAGTCGAGAGCACGAAGTTATAATACTATATATAAATAATAGTATATTAGATATAATAATAATAATAATAAAATAAAAAAAAATAATAATAAAACATGACTTCAAGTCACGGTTGAAACTTGAAAGGCCTAAAAAGTCAAACCAATTTTGGTAGGGCTTCAATTAAAAAGATATATATATATATATTCTTGAGGGGAACTAACAACGGGGGGACTTGGAGGAGAACATTGGCGCATAATAAATTCTTTGGAAAGAGTGCCGCACAAGATTATTAGAATTAGGGGTGAGCATTTCGTGGTTCGGACCCACAGGAACCTTGGACCCGACCCATGAGAACCTTGGACCCGAACCTTTTTAAATATATGGGTCGGTTTCCGGTTCTAGATTTATATGAATTATCGGTTCCGGGTCGGGTCGGTTCCAAACCCACGGTTCTAATATAAGAACCACAAGAACCGTTTGTATTTTAATTAAAAAATAATCTTTTTTAGTCTTTTCACTATTCGTTTTTACATTTTATTGTAATCGATTTCATGTAATGTTAATACAATATTAAAAATATTATTTATAATAATAACAATGTATTTTTCTTGAAATATTTTTCGGCTTAATGGATATGCATAGATGTGATATATTATATAATATAGATTATATCCAAATTTGAAGTAAATATTTATATATATCGCTCTGATGTGTGTGTGTGTATTTATTATGTATACATCACAGATTCACATAATGTTTCTATTGATGAGAATGACAAAATTGTTACGAAAGCATAAGTCAAGAAACGAAAAATGACTTAAAAAAAAACTCATGGGCTATTGTTAGACTGACCGTTGTGGAAGCGCGAGTAGCACGACGCGAACGAGGTTTCGCGCTCGTACTCACCCCAGCCACAACAGCCCCACGCGAACAGTCCCGACGCGAACACAAGCGATGGTGGTCGCGTGGGTTAATGGAAAAAAATGACCTTTGGTCGCGCCGTTGCTCACCTCCAGCCACAATGGGATCAAGTGACCGGATTACTTGATAGTCACGTTGGTGGCTTGCGCACGTTCACTCGCGCGTCCACAACGGACGGCCTTAGAACCATATGGAGGAATTCTTTTACGAGCATGGTAAAAGAATAGGAATATGTAAATCCTCTAAAAGTGGTTATTGCATTAAAGGGTTCTAGAGGGTCAGACCCTTTTACCCGACCCATCAGAACCTTTAGGACCCGGAACCATATAACCTTTTAAGGTTCGGTTCGTGGTTCCTAATTTCAACAATAAAAGGGTATACGGTTATGGTGGGTCCGGGTCGGTTCGGGTCGGTTCCGGACCCTTTGCACAGCCCTAATTAGAATTGATTAGCCATTGACTTTTTGGAGGACATCGAAGAGAGGAACAGAGGGTATCAACGAAGCAGCAGCAACATAGAATTATTAGAGTGGAGGTCAAGGGTTGAAGCATAGGTGTCAGCACGGGTCGGTTCTAATTCAAATATTTATTATTTATCTATTCTAACCCGTTGTGAACGCCATGAATATGTTTAGTTTTATTTGTTTTGATTTTATCATGCCTTTTATTGGCTAGACCTTTTCGCTACCTAGGTTAAAGATGATTGCACATGTTTGATTTATTTTCTTTTGGTCTTGGAACTTTTGGTTGTGGGTTGAATTTTAAAGTAAAGAACTTTTTATTTTCTGGTTTGATGTGTATGCGTATTTAGTTTTATTTAATTAATTTTTATAAACTCCACTTGCGTTTTTGTGAATGTCTTCCATGTATGAATGCGGGTTAGGTTGCGGACTGAGTGTTAGCGACTAGTTTATGGTTAATTCTGCAGGTTATCCATAGGAGTTGTAATTGTTAGTTAGATAAATTTAAGTGTTCTACCAATTCTCAATAGCTGTGAGGTGCGAGATTGTTGGTCTGTCTAGGGTGTTAAATTGCTAGTTCTAGAGGCTTTGTGAGAAGATCTTCCTAGTTTCCCTAGCATTCCTTGTAGGCCAAGTCTTATCAGAAATATTGTAGTTACCCCTTGCACTTTAGGGTGTACTGTGACTTTCGCGCTGTGAGGTAGACTGTCTAGCGGGTACTTTAAGATTCGAGTAGGTAAGCCTGTGAGGGTAACCTCTCAACCGGTGGTTTAACAGCACAACAGTATTCTAGGGTTTCCCCTTGAGAAGGGTCGAGGGTGTCTAGTTTATTCTTGATGTTTAGTATTTTAAGATCCCAGTTCCACACCAGTTCCATAGCCATTAGAAATTTATCATTCATGTGTAGGATTCTAGCCTAGGTAGTGCCTTCCCATCACCTGATATTAATTCCAGCTCCCAGTTTGTGTCTATAGTTTATTTTTATTTTATTTTATTTATTTGCATTAGTTTGATAGAAACCCCCCTTAAGCAACAAAACAATTTAAGTCAGTATTTAGGATAAGTAATCGAGTCTAGTTTACGTTTTCCAGTAGAGTCTCATGGGTTCGATACTCGGACTTACTTTAGCTGTACTGCACTGACCGGTACACTTGCCGGTTGTGTGGTTTAGGTTTAGAGAGTCTTAGGTTATAAATTTAAAACTTAGAGTGTCTAGTTTAGGTTAATTTAGTTAGTTTTTATTAAACCACTTTGAGCACATCAAGTTTTTGGCGCCGTTGCCGGGGACTCTTGGCGATTGCGTTTACTAGCTTTGATTACACTTATCTGCTATATCTGTGCTACTTGTGTTTTGTGTTGAGTATGTCTTTTTGTATAGTGAGTCGTAGGAGTCTAATTGTTTGTGTATTTTAATTTCTGTCGAGTCTGTAAATATGTTTGAAATTTGTGGAGGACCCTATTTTACCGTTAGATTTCCACAAAATGCGGGGTCCTCTGCACATTATTGTGCTAATTCCTTTGTGCAGCCGCAGCCATATTATTCACAGGGTTGTCCTACAAATTATTATGATGACTCGTATCAGCAGCCACATTATAATCAGTATCCTGATCAATTTTCTGGAAGCACTTCTTGTGAGGATAGTGGTAATGATTGGAGTGAAATCAAAAGTCTGTTGACATTATTAGTTGCGAAAGATGAAAATACTCAGAAAATGTTAGCAGAGCACGACACCATCCTGAAAAACCGATAGACTGCTCTTTTAGATCTTCAACGAACAGTAGAAGACATTGCTAGAAGGTTAAAAGAAGAAGAAGAAATAGAAAAGGTTCAGCAAGAGCAGCTGCCGAAAGTCGGTTATACATATGATAAGGAGGGCAACTACCTTGGGTACATGAACGCTCGAGGGGAGTTGTTTCCAACGTTTCCAGAAGAAGGGAAAGAGCCAATCATGGAATACGCAGATGAGTCAGATGAAGAGATCATCCCAATCACGGAGACGAAAATGGACGTTGAAGTCCCACCTCCGGTGCCACAGGTTACTATATATGATTTTGGGAGTGACTCTGATGAAGAGGACGACGAAGAAGAATGGGCGGCGTATCAGAGGTCGTTAGTGCAGAGGGAAGTGACTGAAGAAGAAGTGGAATTGGGAGATTCCATTGATATGATGTTTGGTGTAGAGGAAGACAATGAGGTTAGTGAAACGTTGTTGTCTGAAGAGGATGAGTTTTTAGATCTAGAGTTAGATGGTTTACCTGTTTTTGAAGAAGTAGGGGAGTCTGATCCCGATGGAGATATGGCATACCTGGATGCCCTACTTGAAGGTGAACCGACAGACATGACTGAACCTGCACCAGATAAAAGAAATAAGTGTGGGGATCATCCTATGGAAATGGTGGCAGAAGAAGCGCACCATAGCTGGCCCGTGGTAATAAAAGGAACTTCAAAATCAACAACACCACGGGAGAGGGCAAGGAAGAGAAAAAGAAAGGACCGGAACCGAAAGAAGATCAAAGGATGGCACGATTTGGAGAAGAAGAAGTCAGTGAAAGTCAAACACGATCAGTCTTCTTGCTATATGCCACGTATCCGGTTCATTCCAGGTAAGTTTAAATTCTGGTGGTTTGACCCATTAAAAATGCTTAAATTATTTTTCACTCCCACCAATAAATCTTCAATTTTTAATAAGAACCGGGTGGAATTAAACGGGTTAGATCGGGTCCAGATAAAAGAGAAGCCCCCTGATTAAGTTTAAGTGTGGGGAGGCTCTGTAGAGTTTGTAAACTTATTTTTATATTTTTTTTTCTAGCTTTTCATTTTTTTTATTTGTGGTCCGTCCTTCGGTCGTGGTTCATAGTTTTTTTTTATCTTTCTATTTTATCTTTGTTTTTGTGTCTTTGAGTATGTTTACGTGTTTGCTTGGGTAGAGGAAATTTCACCATGAGCGGATCCCATGTATCATCTTTATATATATATTTTATGAGTGGGAGTTTTGGTAAAGGTTTGGGTAATAAAAGAGAATTTTTCTTTAAAAATAAATAAATAAATAAATAAATTAACTTTCTGTGAAAAAAGGCTTTTCACATAATGTGAGGAGTCTGGGCTGACCTGTTCGCCTCATGCGACCAGCTATTACCCCGGAAAGTTATATTTTTTTTTTCGCTTGCAACGCGTGTTGTGATCACCAGTGTCCTTCACGTTGAGCGAGAACCAGATTTTTTTTTCTTATACCCATTTGGTTCTACCGCCATTCACCGTCATTCTGCCAAGCAGGTACGTTTTCTTGTTTGTTGTTATATTATGAGTCTAAGTTAATAGTTTTAATTTTTTTAATTTTTGTGTGGTTCGGTACTATGCTCGGGTTTTGTTTGTTTCATTTTGCGCAGGTTTGGATTGCACCGCCCGTACTCAATCTCCATTTGGGTGATTCCGGAGCTGTTTAACATTTATCAAGGCAAACCCGAGAGTTTATTATTGTGTCAGAGCCGATCACGAATGAAATGCTATACGATCGAGCTGGATTGGACTAGAGTTTTTGGAGCTTACGCGTTAATAAACCAGCTAAGTCCTTTCCAATTTGCCCTTTTCTTTTTATTTTTGTATTCGGAATTTATTTATTTTTTTAAAGTCGTTTTCTATTCCTACATTGAGGGCAATGTAGAGTTTAAGTGTGGGGATGGGAAACTGTCGTTTGGTTTGTATATAGAGTCGTTTTGAGTCAAAAAAAAAAATAATTAAAAAATTAAAAAAAAAATGTCCCTGATTTTGAAGTTTGCATTATATAAAATATGGAAAATGATAGGTAAAGTTAGGTGTCCGGTTTTCAAATAGTATGTATAATAAGAGATTAATATTGATTGAAATCGTGTCTGATTTGAGATATGTGGGTAGGCTCGGCCGGTAGAAAGGTTTCCTTTGAAAAGTAATAAATTAATTATGTTAGGCTATTTTGTGGGTTCTCATCTAGGAGAAACGGGGAGACCGAAACCGCCAAAAATAGTATAAGAAGCACCGTTATAAGTTTAAAACCGTTAGAATTTCTAATCACTTTGAAAAAAAAAAATATTAGAAATCAAAGCAAAAATGCTGAAGCTTAAGGTGCTTGGCCACTAGGATAACGACTTGGATTGGTCACACCCTCTGAGTTAAGTATGCTGAGATGAAAAAAAAAAAAAATAAAAATAAAATAATTGCTGAAGCTTAAGGTGCCTGGCCACTGGGATAGCGACTTGGATTGGTCACACCCTCTGAGTTAAGTATGCCAAAAAAAAAAAAAAAAAAAAAAAAAAAAAAAACAGTGATTTTAAGTTCTCTTGGTTTTCTACATAAGACGGTTGGGAAATGGTCAATTGGTCGTTCCTTTAGCTTCATAAGCTTGAGGCGGGATTAGGAGGAACTGTGACTTCCTTCGAGTGAGACCCTAGATAGACTAATCAACATGAACTTAACATAAATAAAAAGGGGCTTGGAAACCGGTGTGGGTTTAAGAGGATCAGTATACCTGCAATCGCAATCAACACGTTAGTAGATTATTAATTAAGTAACCTATGTTTTTGAAACTGGATGTAAACCTAACTGTGATTCCATAGCATAATTCTTTTTCAGGGACGAAAAAGAGATAAGTGTGGGGATATTTGATGTATTGTAAAATACATCTATTTCCAATGTAAAATTTGTATAATTTTCGAGTAGTTTAAATGTACTTTTATTAGTTTTAGGCTTGTACCGGTCTATTTTATTTAGTATAGTTTTTTTTTTATAGATTTTTATTAGTTTTGAGTCAGTTTTAGCGTTTACTTATTTATTTTATATTTTGGTAGGTGTTCATGGACGTTGGAGCGTAAACGAGCAACTTTGGTCAAGTCAAAAATACCCGAGTCGAGAGCACGAAGTTATAATACTATATATAAATAATAGTATATTAGATATAATAATAATAATAATAAAATAAAAAAAAATAATAATAAAACATGACTTCAGGGTATGTGTAGTGGTAGAGGGTTATGTTGGGGTTATGGGATTAAAATATTAAAAAGTAATAGAAAGGGAGTTATGTGGGGGTTATGGAAAAAGAGGGTGTAGTGTGAAGGAGGGTTATGTTGGGGTTATAAATGATTGGTAATGATTAGTTAATTATTGTTTTTTAATTAAATAAGAATATTAAATAGTTTAAATTATTTTTCATTAAATATATAAAACTTACAAATACTTAAAAAAAATTACAAATACTAAAAACAACAAATACTTAAAAAAACAATAATTATTTGCATAAAACAAATTCTCCGTGACGGTTTAAGCTTAGGCAAAGAGGACACCAGTGTGTGGGTAGAGATTTAAACTTGAAACCGCTGTGTTAGAGTTGTACAAGGATTTTCAGTGATCGCTTTAAAAAAATTGAAATAATTTTAAAAAAACACTTAATTTAGTGAATAAGATTTTTATTAGATGATCCACGTCCGTCGGTTACAATCTCCAAAACCACACACCACATGGTATCCACCTGTCATTTATCCCTTTATATACAAATATATGTCTGTATATATATATCACTCACACACCACACCTATACATACACTACATGTTCTTCTTCATTCCCACACAAATCTCTGCATATTCAACACAACAAGACATGAAGGTACCAAATTTCACATCCCACATGTTCTTCTTCATTCCCAACCCTCTTCTTCTTCTTCAATCTTTTTCCCCCAATTCTCAAACCCTAATAATAATAATAATAATAATAATAATAATAATAATAATAATAATAATAATATTAATAATAATAATAATAAGTGGCCTGAAAACGCCCGTTATGGAGAAGAAGTGGCCTGAAAAGGCCTGAAAACGCCTGACGGGGCGGTGTGCAGAGGCGTTATGGGCTCCAAAACGCCACATAACGGCTCCACTACGCATACTCTCAAGTCACGGTTGAAACTTGAAAGGCCCAAAAAGTCAAACCAATTTTGGTAGGGCTTCAATTAAAAAGATATATATATATATATTCTTGAGGGGAACTAACAGCGGGGGGACTTGGAGGAGAACATTGGTGCATAATAAATTCTTTGGAAAGAGTGCCGCACAAGATTATTAGAATTGATCAGCCAATGACTTTTTGGAGGACATCGAAGAGAGGAACAGAGGGTATCAACGAAGCAGCAGCAACATAGAATTATTAGAGTGGAGGTCAAGGGTTGAAGCATGGGTGCCAGCACGGGTCGGTTCTAATTCAAATATTTATTATTTATCTATTCTAACCCGTTGTGAACGCCATGAATATGTTTAGTTTTATTTGTTTTGATTTTATCATGCCTTTTATTGGCTAGACCTTTTCGCTACCTAGGTTAAAGATGATTGCACATGTTTGATTTATTTTCTTTTGGTCTTGGAACTTTTGGTTGTGGGTTGAATTTTAAAGTAAAGAACTTTTTATTTTCTGGTTTGATGTGTATGCGTATTTAGTTTTATTTAATTAATTTTTATAAACTCCACTTGCGTTTTTGTGAATGTCTTCCATGTATGAATGCGGGTTAGGTTGCGGACTGAGTGTTAGCGACTAGTTTATGGTTAATTCTGCAGGTTATCCATAGGAGTTGTAATTGTTAGTTAGATAATTCTAAGTGTTCTACCAATTCTCAATAGCTGTGAGGTGCGAGATTGTTGGTCTGTCTAGGGTGTTAAATTGCTAGTTCTAGAGGCTTTGTGAGAAGATCTTCCTAGTTTCCCTAGCATTCCTTGTAGGCCAAGTCTTATCAGAAATATTGTAGTTACCCCTTGCACTTTAGGGTGTACTGTGACTTTCGCGCTGTGAGGTAGACTGTCTAGCGGGTACTTTAAGATTCGAGTAGGTAAGCCTGTGAGGGTAACCTCTCAACCGGTGGTTTAACAGCACAACAGTATTCTAGGGTTTCCCCTTGAGAAGGGTCGAGGGTGTCTAGTTTATTCTTGATGTTTAGTATTTTAAGATCCCGGTTCCACACCAGTTCCATAGCCATTAGAAATTTATCATTCATGTGTAGGATTCTAGCCTAGGTAGTGCCTTCCCATCACCTGATTTTAGTTCCAGCTCCCAGTTTGTGTCTATAGTTTATTTTTATTTTATTTTATTTATTTGCATTAGTTTGATAGAAACCCCCCTTAAGCAACAAAACAATTTAAGTCAGTATTTAGGATAAGTAATCGAGTCTAGTTTACGTTTTCCAGTAGAGTCTCGTGGGTTCGATACTCGGACTTACTTTAGCTGTACTGCACTGACCGGTACACTTGCCGGTTGTGTGGTTTAGGTTTAGAGAGTCTTAGGTTATAAATTTAAAACTTAGAGTGTCTAGTTTAGGTTAATTTAGTTAGTTTTTATTAAACCACTTTGAGCACATCACCGCTCACTACTCCCGCACCCGTCTATGCTGTAGTCTTTTACACTCAGTTGGATTCATCATCTTGGCACAACCGTCTACGACATCCTGGCTTGCATGTTCTAGATTATTTAACTTCAAATAAGTTTATTCCATGTAATAGACAACATCGTACTTTTGTTTGTCATTCATGACAAGCTGGTAAACACAAAAATTTACCTTTTACTTTATCTAATTCTCGTACCTTCTATGCCCTACCGCCCTACCTAATCTATTAACCCACCTCCTGTTCATACATACTCCCATTATACCCAACCACCTACCATACCTAACTCCACCACCGTTCCTAGTCCTACACACACTACAAATACCACTTCCATTCCTACCAACCCATCGGCGCCACCCAACAGTTCCACTACCGACTCTCCCACAACTCAAACCAATAGACATCCTATGCTCACACATTCCAAAACAGGCCACACTAAACCCAAAAATAGCACTAAACCTGCATGTTAATTTCATTTGCGCTTTACCTAAATCCCATGTTTCTGCCCAATTCGATCCACACTGGTCTCATTCCATACAAACTGAATATGATGCTTTAATAGAAAATAACACTTGGGAACTTGTACCGCGTAATTGTGAAGCTCATACAATTCGGTGCATGTGGCTATTTCGCCACAAATTCCATGCAGATGGCACCCTTAAACGGTACATAGCCCGTCTAGTGGTGAACGGGAAATCTCAATAGGTTGGTGTAGATTGTGATGAGACTTTCAGTCCAGTGGTAAAACCTACAACTATGTGTACCGCACTTAGTTTGGCTTTATCAAAATCATGGCCTATTCATCAAGTGGATGTTAAGAATGCGTTTCTTGATGGCAACCTTAATGAAATGGTATATATGTTCTAACCACCTAGGATTGTTGATTCACGTAACCCGAATCATGTTTGTAGGTTGAAGAAATCATTATATGGGTTAAAAAAGGCATCCAGGGCACGGTACCATCGCTTTGCCACATACATACTCAAATGTGGTGTTAAAGGATCCGTTTTAGATAACTTTGTTCATCTATAAACATGGAACTGATATGGCATATCTTTTATTTTACGTTGATGACATTATTCTCACAGCATCCAGTACTACACTTCTTAAGCGCTTTATACAGATGCTTTCTCGTGAGTTCAAAATGACGGATCTTGGCAGGCTTCCAAAATTTTTGGGCGTTGAGGTTATTCCTCAACATGTTGGGTTGTTCCTTACACAAAAATCATATGCATCTGATATCTTGGCCCGTGCCAACATGTTAACATGTAAACCAGCCCAAACTTCGACACATACAAATTCTAAGCTCAGTGCTGACAATCGCACGTTATTGAAGATGGATCTCCTTATCGCAGTCTTGCTGGTGCCTTACAGTATTTGACATTTACTAGACCAGACATTGCTTATGCCTTACAACAAGTATGTTTGTTCATGCATGCTCCACGCGAGCTACATTTTCAGTTCCTCAAATGCATATTGCGATACATTAAAGGAAATTTTGACATTGACATACACCTATCTCCATCCCGCTCCATCAAACTTACAGCTTATTCAGACACCGACTAGGGCGGGTGTCCAGATTCTAGGAGGTCTACTTCAGGTTATTGTGTATTTCTTGGGGACAACTTAATCTCTTGGTCATCAAAACCCCAGCCAACCATATCAAGATCTAGTGCCGAGGCAGAATACAGAGGAGTCGCGAATACTGTTGATGAACTAACATGGATCCGAAATCTTTTACTTCAGTTACATGTTGCAATACGTCACGCTTCGATCATTTACGGTGACAACATTTTGGCCACGTATCTTTCCCACAACCCAGTTCAGCACCAACGCACGAAGCATGTGGAGATTAACATTTACTTCGTTCGGGAAAAAGTTCGTGTTGTTGAAATTCATGTCTTATATATCCTTGCTGACTACCAATGCGCTAATATTTTCACAAAGGGCCTACCGCGATCTTTGTTTACCAAATTCAGATCACGTCTTTGCACTCGGCCGACTACTGCTTTGACTATGGGAGCATATTAATCACCGACATATCTTCATAAATAAATTCGTATATATTAAATTTAATATGGTGTATTCTTGTATATCTCCCTAGACATTTAGGAGATCATGATTCCCTCTTTATCTTCATTATTTTGTTTATATATGTTGTTCATATTATCAATAAGAAACCAATTCATTTCATTGATTTTCAATATATACCCTTCTTTAAAGAGCGAGAGTAAAAAAAGAAGGCACAAAGGACCTCAAAAAGGGATTGGAATATGTCAAAGAAATTGAATTAGGGAATTAAAATTTGTCAAAAGATTTGGAGTTTGAACTAATGGAATCTATCAAAAGAATTGGAGTTTTTTTTTAATGCATTTGATTTCTAAAAAAATTATGAAGAAGTTGGTATCTATCACATGTCGTTGCCGTAACCACCATGCAGGCAAAACTGTGGTGAGGCGATGATAGTGAGGGAGTCGAAGATTCCGTTGGGTGGATTCCTTCACAGATTGGAAGGAATAGATTCTTTACATCGTTATCATACTCAGTTAATCTCTCCAATAGTAAAACTACAGTAGGGTCCGACAAGGGTAAGATGTAGACAACCTTATCTTTACCTACTGCGAATATATTTTTGACAGCCTTATCTTTAACTCGATAGTGGTCTTGCATCGAACCTTGGACATAAGGCACATGACACTTAGCAATCTGGACTAGCTTGAGTGGTTCATATACCTCCTAATCTTTTGGTTATCAACACCACCACTTGATGCATGATTAACCGTCCGCCATTTTTAACGTTATTTTTGCGAAATCAGTTTAATATCGTTAAAATTAGAGTGCAGTTTTACTTTTGCGCCTAGGGCCCACACATGTATATACATTATTATTGAATTGATATTCCAATTCTACAAAGCAAACTATACGAACCAAACTGGTTAGGAATGGGATTAACATGGCAATTCCATTAGATTCCAACAAAACAAATGCCCCCAAGTTTCAGAATAGAAAATTTCCGCCAATAGCATTAGGATAGGAAAAATAGATGTCTTAATCGTACACAAAAAGTCATAATGATACGTGATATATATATATATATATATATATATATATATATATATATATATATATAGGATTTGGATCATTTGAGAACCACCATTTAGGGAGAGAACCAAAGAACCAAGTGTGAACATGTGGCATTTTTGTAAATATGTTGTAAGGTGGCATTTTTGTAAATATGATGTATACTTTTTTAAAAAAAAACAAAAGAAAAACATCAGCTTGCTTTTACGAGAACCAGCTTCATCTTCTCCAAGTCTCTTGCAAAACCCTAGTTTACTCCATAACCACCATCGTTCAATCCTACCCTGATACCACCTTAACATCACCGAACAACCACCTCAACATCACCATACCAGTGTCACACCATCAATTAACCATAATATCAACTCGTTTCACCACTAAACCAACTTCGAGTTACATCAATGGCATCGTCTGATTCTTCACGTGTTGCTCCTAATCCATCTATCAATGATAATGCAAATCAAACGTCTGGTAAAAACCCTATGTCTACTTCATCTGGAAATCAACACATTGTTCATGTCTTCGAATCTATGTCTACAGATTCCATGTCTACAGCATCCATTGTTGGTGTTTCTACAGAATCTGTTACATACGATGAAAGCTCACCGTCTAACGCACCAACGTCCATACCTGCTGATAAAGGGTTGCAATTCGTACGATCTGAAACTAAAGGTACAATACTATCCTTTTCCATTATAGTGTATTCATACATGTGCGTATATGACATCTGATTACATATCGATTACAACATAACATTTATTTTACATATACTTCATAAATGCACATGTGCATAAACTACTGTTTTTACATCTATTCTACTATTATACATGAGTTTGACTGATAACCTAATTAATATTAAGTCATTTAATTGTTTTGGTTTGACTGATAACCGTATAAACTTTGCGGAATACTTGATATGTATGTACACCTGGTTATTTAGATATATATGATTAATATTTGTTTTGTACATATGTGTGATTGATCCATGTATAAAGTTCATTTTTTTAATGTTGTCCTACTTATCAATTGCACACAATCAACATATTTTAACAATACAAATTGATTAATGTTCTGTTATTGTTATAATATTATAATATGAATACAAAAATAACATACATTTTACAAACACATTATACATCCACTTGTGCATCACGCAATGTTTGTTATATTTTACATCAATTTCATACCACCCAATATAAATTGTTTACTAATCATCCATTTTCCACTTTTTTTTTAAATATATATATATATATATATATATATATATATATATATATAAACAGGAACAATAATGACTTCTGTGTATGCAACGCCTGATGGCACCTCGTACTGGATACCCGATGTTGATGATGCATACACGCCTGTCTTACATAGTACATTCGAACATTGGGAGGACATTGTGATTATGTACAACACCTATGCGACAAAATCCGGGTTTTCTACCCGTCTCGGCACAACAAAATGAAAAAAAACAAAAACGATCCTTCCAACAAACAACTCACACATCGATACATACTTTGTTCCAAAGCAGGCAAACCAAAATTCAAAGATTTTAATCCTTCTGACCCTCCAAAAAAAAACCGCCGAAGCCGTTTTACCGTTTCCGAATGTCGTGCACGACTAACAGTACGATATGACAATGATAAGAATCTGTTTGAAATATATGGTTTCAATCTAGTACACAACCATTGTATGGTTAGTAGTGACAATGCTGACCTAATGAAACAGAACAGACAACTTGGATTTGAAGAACATCAATTCATACACAGAGTTAGTCTCAACAAGATTGGCCCGCATGTTGCACATAACATCCAAGTGTCTTTGAAAGGCGGACCTCATAATGTTCGTGGCACCAAAGATAACTTTAAAAATTGCACTCGCAACATACGTTTGTTTATTGGTGAACGTGATGCGCAACTCATATTGGACACAATGAATGCCCGAACCAGAAATCTGAAAGAGTTTTATTTCGATTATGTTGTAGTTGACAATGAACTACGATCATTCTTTTGGGTTGATTTCGTGTCCTTGCGCAATTATGAATCCTTCGGTGATGTTTGTGCATTTGATGCCACTTATGACACCAACAAGTGAGTATTTACTATTCACTTTAAATATTCTTTATTGTTCATATTATGCATCATTTTTATTCATAACTTACAATTACAACATACTAACCTGATGCACATGTGCAATCACTATAAATTCCAGGTACAAAATGATCTTTGCACCGTTCACTAGTGTTGATCATCACAAAAAAATGTGTTACATTTAGTGCTGGCATGTTGTATGACGAGACGATTGAATCATACACGTGGCTACTCAACACCTTCTTGACTGCTCATAAACATCGGCAACCAACATTCATACTCACTGATCAAGATGCCGCCATGAAGCAAGCCGTATCAACTGTATTCACCAAATCTATCCATCGTTTGTGTATGTGGCACATTATGCGGAAACTTCCGTCCAAGGTACATCATGTATTATTTCATATTAACAATAAAACATTACCGTTAAACATATTAATAATACTCTATGACTAAACTAACCAAATGCTTATATTATGTTTAGATTTCAAAAGACATCTTAGACAACACAACTGTTCGCTCTTCCATTCATAAATTAGTATGGAACTTATTCATTACTCCTGACACGTTTGAATCAAGATGGCATCTATTAATGGGGGAGTACCAAATGACTAGTCACCCTTGGTTGTGTGAAATGTTTGACATTCGACATGATTGGGTCCCATGCTATTTCAGAGAAATTTCCATGTCGTGCTTAATGAAAACCACCTCAAGGTGTGAGAGCTCAAATGCGCGTTTCAAGGTTAACTCCAAGTCCACAAATACATTGGTACAATTCCTTATGTGTTTTGACACATCCATTGATGATCAACGCCACACCCAACGCAAAATAGAATTTGAAAGTGATACTGCAACTCCCCGACTAAGTACATGCCTCCGTATAGAATCACACGCCGCAGAAATATACACGTGGTCTATGTTCACTGAGGTCAGAAAAGAAATATATATGGGCATGATGCACTGTCTACCTATTGAAAGGCCAACCGACGGATCTTCGAATATCAAACACTATACTATCCGGCATTGCAAAACAAACATGGACTATGTGAATGAATTTGAGGTACCTTATTCAATATTATTACTTTATTGGTTAATATAAAAAAAACTGCCAATATACCATTATTGCACATGTGCAACATCCATACTCATCATTTTACCAACATTCATCAACCACCTTAAACATTTATATGCAACACATATATGTATTACTACATGTTTGTATCATTAACTTTGTGCCATTCCCTCCAAACACATCAATATGCACATGTGCATACTTTCAATAATCATGTATTTCATATTATAACACTCACATGTAGGTTGCCCTTAATGTTTCTGATAAAACCGTAAGTTGTACATGCATGGGTTTCATCCGTCTTGGTTACCTATGTCGTCATGCATTCTGCGCATTTCGATACAATCAAATCAACCGTATTCCAGTACATTACATTCAGCCAAGATGGAGACGGGATGCCCTTCCAGCAGTAGTTCACAGCATATCCAACATGTACTCATCTGACACCAATGAGGTTGCTGTTTTAAGGAATGAAATATCAGAAATTGTTTCACAATGCATGACCCGACTTAGACGCAATCCTGAAAATCTACGTGCCTTATCGACAGAATTCAAACAAATCAGAAATCGTATATTCAAATCATTCCCTGATGAACCCCAATGCAACCAAAAAACAACCAACATCAGTGACATACTTAACCTACCTGCTACTTCAGATGTCAATGTTCATCCTCCACAAGGTATAACAAATAAAGGGTTGGTACGAAGAAACAACGGATCGGCCCGGGACAAAAGGTTAAAGACAAAAGAAAAAAAGCTGCCTGTCATTGCAATAAATGTAAAAAATATGTTTACGACCATGATTCACGCAACTGTGAAAAAGTACGAGCTGCAAAACTTGCTCAACAATCAGAAAAGCGTGCTGCCGCATCAGCTAAAGGCCTTTATGTTCCCACCGACACTGATGAAGACGGCGATTTCGATGCCAATTATGATGATGATACTAGTGACAATGATGTTAATGCCCACGGAAATACTACTAATGTTACTAAAGGAACTTCAGGTGTTGCTACTCATGAACAGCCGCTTAGACGTTCGTCTAGGCCTCGTAATGCACCTGGCCGTTTTTTACTTTTCCAAATTATATTGTTTTAACTATATTGATATTTTGTTTTTGTTTTTTTATTTCAATATGTTTCGACATTATGCTTACATTATTTACATACAATACATTTATTAAATGTATGCAAATATTAATCCAAACATATTACATATGTTAATGCACATTCGCAATACTCAAACAACATACTGTTTATGCACATGTGCATAATACAACATTTTTACAACACATCAATTTCCAACATCTAAAAATCATAATTTATACATTTGTAATATAATACACACAACATGTACTGTTATGCACATGTGCATAATGCAAAATTTTACAACACATCAACTTTCGACATCCATATAATGTGTTTTTTATATTAAAAATTAAAAACAAATTATTTATGTTATCCGTCATACAACCATTACACCATTTCATATTACTAATACATAACTCATACACATTAATTCGACATATATTTACAACTTATGCACATGTGCACTTTCACACATTTATATATTTCATATTCTTAGATGCACATGTGCATTCGTCCATACATTCATATATTCCCAATTCAACCAACAAAATCATATTACAATACTTCATACGACCATGTGGTATACCTGTCATGCGTACTCATACACACATGCACATGTGCATATGACTGCATTCTTAATATAACGATAATACCTACCATATGAAAATGATCACAACATAACTGACCCGAAAATAACCATATACTACTGATCAACATATTAATATCCATACACCATATTTCAAAATATAAAACTTTAGTTTCTTACCAAGTATTTTCACTAATCTAATAAACCAAACATACCCATCCTAACCACCAACCTTTTAATAACCTACCACATGCTAATCCTTACGTTCTTTTTTTTCATCTTCCTCCCATTTCTTTAACTTCTCGCAACACTCACAATACCTCTTCATTTCATCATCTATTATCTTCCTTGTAGCTTCGTCCTTCAACATAAACATTGTTTCTTTTGCCGTATTTTCCACAGACTCCTTATACACATTTACTTCTGATAAAAACAATGTTGCTGCGATTTTCATCCTCATATTCATAATTTGACATGTTTGTATTTCTTTATCCTTACTGAATCCGCACTCAAACTTCTCATTACTCCCTCTATACATCTCCATATGCCTCATAGCAAATACCCCACAATCTGTGACATTATCAGATGTCGCCCACTCCAACTTCATTCTTGTCAACTTTGCTTTGGCCATGCGTTCCGCCTTAGGATGATTAACCGTCCTCAAATAGTCAACCAAATAATTCTTCTGCAGTTACATAAACATACACACTATTATACATAATTATAAATAATAATATCTATTTTTTACTACTTAATTAATTTAAATTATAAACATACCACTTTACATGGAGACCCAATATCACTAAACTTTGTTCCCACTCTCATGGTGTACAACCCTTTGTTTGATACCATGTTATCAATCACCTCCACCTTTTCATTTTCCAAATCAAAACATATTAGATAATAATGTCTGTTCTCCAACATTGGGATTATTATAATGTTGAATGCCTTCAAATCCATTAGTTTGTCATCACATTCCAACACTTCCCTCAAACGTGACTTCATTGTTCCGAAAGCCTTTTCCTTTGTCTGACGCTTATCCAACATAAATCCCGGCTGTTATTTCACATAGACATATTACCAACATTTATTAATAATCACACATATATATGTTCAGCAGCTTGTTTATAACCAACAAAAAAAAAAAAAAAAACAATAACAATCACTACTTACTATTGTTGTTGAGTAACAACATAACCGTCTCTTCCCTTCTGCTTTTAATTTCCTCTCATTAAAGTTAAGCATTGTTGCCCAACAATCTATCACATTTGCTTCCACCTCTTTCCCTTCCCTCAAAGATGTAATCAGATAGGTCATTGTTGTCAATCCATGTTCAGTTTCAAATATATTTTTCCTACAACATTAAACAATTCACATAATTCAATTATAAATAAACATCCATAATTATCATAATCATTGTGCACATGTGCATTTACACATGTAACCGATTTTTCACATATGTATCTACACATGCAGCCCATTATGCACATGTGCATTTACACCTATAAACCATTATGCACATGTGCATTCACACCTATAACCCATTATGCACATGTGCATTTACACATCTATGTATAATGTAACTTTCCTAAATGTAAAATATGCACTATCTTTACTGACTTACATCAATGACATCGCAACCTCTTCCTTCTCCACCGCAATATCAATAGATTCATTAGCATTCTTCTTCCTATCCACCCTACATCATTATCATTGTACATTATTACCACAAAACAAAACATTTAAAAGTACAAAACATTAACCTAGCATTACCCACATATACGATAAAATAATTAACAAGTAAGTTTACCTTTCTTTATCAACAACTGATGTCAACAAAAATTGCCATACCATTTTTTCCTCATCATCTAATGGCCTGCATAAATTGACCTCTTTAACACCCATTTTGTCATCCTCTGTATCTGATTCAACCGAGCTTTGTGACAACAAATTAAAGCTTGGCACCGTATTATCAACCACCTTTGTTCTTTTTGATCTTCTCCTTTCAACTATCTCAGCCTCAGTGTTTACAATCACATCCTTTATAACATCATCCACATTTCCATCATTTATCACTTTCCCTTCATCACCTTTCTTCCTACTTGCCCTAATATAAACATTCTTTCCTCTAAGAAACCCAATACGCACCTTTCCCGTGTCTACATTATCAGACTGTTCAACATTTTCTACACCATCTGAATTTTTAGTATCCATCATGTCTACCATTGTATTAACCTTACTACTTTCCTTACTACTTTCTGGCACCACCACATTATTATTCACACCACACTGACCTTTGTTTCCCTCAGATGAACTTACATTCGTCTTTATCCCGAACAAGTAATCATATGTTTCAACTAAACCAGCCACCTTGACATCATTAGGAAATTTCGAGCATGCATCAACCATATACGTGTCCAACACGTCCTTTTTCTCAACAATCCAATCTATCAAACTCTCAATTTTCTTGATGTGCCCCTAATTAACAACAAAAAATAAAAATACCATTAATATTAATTCAATAATATACGACGAAACAATATATATCATAATGCACATGTGCATTATACCGCATTTATTTCTTTACAAATCTGAACATCAATATACAATTATTGTTCTCTATATATCTTCAAATACATTTCATTAAATACTTTATTAAACACATATATTACACAACAAATCCAACAGAATGCACATGTGCATCAACTTATGCTTTATATTATGCACATGTGCATCATTTAAACATCATTCCTAACCATATCACAATCATACATTATGAACATGTGCAAATATCTCAAAATTACCAATACAATTAACAATACAATACATACCTCGACAGTGTCTGCCTTTCCATCTTCCTTCGTTTTTATTACATCATCTTCATAACCGTCCCCATCTTCCAAGTCGACATAAGCATCCCTTACTTCCCATCGTCCGAATCCACCATCTCTAATCTCAATTTTTTCTCTTTTGCTTAACATTTCTTTAGTCCAGAACTCAATCGGGTGCATTCTTCGTACGCTATTCATGTCCCAAAACACCGTCCTGTCAACATACAATAACTGCACATGTGCAATAATACAAAAATAGTTAAATTATACCAATCAATACATTCCATAACAAACAATCACAATGATTTTTTTAAATATACAATAATTAAAATAATATCATACCACTAATATTGTCAACGCCCTGTTGAAATATTTTGTGTTATTTAGCCGATCCCAATTGTTCTTGCTTTCTCTCATTATCCCACACACATAAGAACACCAATTCACATCCTCTACTTTCAACTCATCATTCAAGTATGACAAAAAATCAGTTTTGCAACTCCCGCTCTTATCTATTTCAACCATTGTGTTCATAAACATTAATGTTATGAAATCATATTCAAAAAATACCCCATCATCATCTGGATTCTTCTCAATTCTTTCAACAATCCTACTCGGTGTTAATAAAGATCCTTTATACAAATCCAACCATTCTCTAACTGTGTCATCACCATCATCATTCGTCTTTTGATTTTCTTGCAACACTATTCCATTATTTTTCAACCCTAACAATCTGCTAACCCCTTCTTCATTCACATCTATCACACCATTTTTTGTTTTAATCACCATTTGTTTTCCATTAAAGTTGTCTACAACGTAGTGTGACAACTTTGCCGGTAACCCATCTGTTTTCAGTTGTAACATCTTAACAAAACCTATTTTTACAACTGCCTCTCTTTGTCTTTTTGACAACGCTCTTATTCCTAGACAAAGTCGACATGGTGTAACACGTGTTCGTATCGAACGCCAATTTGTTCTTTTCACGACAATCTTCTTCTTTGACTTCACTGCTACTGTTTTAACACGCTTTGTTTTAAATTCCTTTTTTGCATTTACATCTGCACACACATTTTTCATACAACATATTATATCATGTTCATACATGACGATGCACACGTTCATAATCAACAATATGTGTTAAATATTTAGCATAACGTACCATCATTATCCGCCGCTTCCACATGCTTCCGTTTGTTTGATCTTGTTTGAATCTTTCTTTTTGAAACTTTATCTGCATATAATATGTTTTGTGTGCAATCATTCAACATTTAATATTTCATAAAAAATGCATTTATGCACGTGTGCATTCTATATATATTAAATAAATAACATAACTACAACCTGACTCAACTTCCTGACAAACCGTGTCATTACCAGCTTCTGAAAGTTAAAACGGATCTTAATTAGTTTATGGTATATATTAACTAAATAACTTAGCTAATGACAAGTTAATTTTAATCATATCAACAATAAATGAATGATGCTAACCTGTTTCAACTGTTTGATCAACGGTTGTTTCGTTGTCTTCACTTGCATCTGGTAATTTTTTTGTGTTTTTATCTCTTGACTGTAAAACAAATGTTACTTTCTTCGCTGTTTGCCCCATCTGTTAAGTACAAATATTAAGGAACGTATAAGAAAACCGATATTTTCAATATGAATGCACATGTGCAATAATGTTACTTTGATAATTTCAACGGAACATTTACACCTATGCATTATTATTACTCACTTATAACAGTTTGCTATTTAACATTACTTTTTAATATTACAATCTACGTTTTGCACATGTGCATTCATAACAAAACGATTGCACATTTGCATTAACCTTGTCGGATTGTACAATATACAATGTAAAACACACATTATTTTCCTACATACCATGTTTATGCAATTTACACAAATTCAACCTTAAAACAAGTTCATTATTGAAAACAAAAATAACAATCAGTTATGGACGACGGATTTACAAATCGGACATAATATATAAACTAATCTACAAATCGGACACAAAAATAAAAATCAGTTCTGGTTATATGTTTCAGAAGCACATCATGTATATCTGTCTATCTCGACCCCTATTTTGTCCACCGGATCCTCCATCTTATACCGATTTCCTCATTATACCATTGAAACCGTAAAGGGAATATGTCAATAAGTAGTTCATATTCTTGAACCAGCAAAAATAGGATACTAATTGACTCTTTCTCAAAAATACATACAAAAAACGAATCCGACAAAAAAACGGTGACGACACAGATAATAACCTGACGCCGGTTGAAACATACGGTTCAAATGTCGTTCGATAACATTTAATAATACGCCCACCAAGATCCATCACCAGATATTAACGCAATAAAAAGATAAAATACGCGAATACGAATTTCAGTGTGGGAAATATCGTTTTACAAAGTACTATGCATTACTCCAATTTATACAAAAGTTGACTAAAAAAGTCAACATAATTTCACCAGGCCTTGATCTGTAACTGCACTTCCTCATCGTTCTCCCAAAACTCCCTTTTAGGATTACTAAAGTTCAGAAACCAATTATAGGAATCAATTAGACACATGATACCTCTTGATTTCTACCAAATATTATACAACTACAGTCCTAATATTACACCAATCTAATAGAATCCAAAAAAATTGATATCTGGTATAGAAGCCTAATTTTATATAAAACATCGACTAACGAAAACACTACTTATTCTGCACTAATTTTATATAAAACATCGACTAACAAAAACACTACTAACAAATATAACTGATGTTCGATTAAAGAAGAAAAACAGTGAGATAACCTGTGGATTGTGAACGGTGGACGGCGGATAGATGACGTATGAATGTGGAATGTAGACGGTGACGATTGACGATGGAATGTGGTATTACACGGCGGATTTCGACGGTGGATCGTGACGGTCATTGAAGGTGTAGATCTAGGGTTTGTTTGATATGGTTTTTTGATTTGAATATGTTTGTCTCCTGATTCTGATTTGTTTTGTGGGTAAACCGGGTCAGATTTTACCCGAATAATCCATATAAATTTGACCACGGGTTCTTTTTTAATTAGCCTATTTATTTACAACAATGCCATCAGTTCACACTGGTTCTTTGGTTCTCTCTTAAAAGTTGGTTCTCGTATGATCCCTACCATATATATATAGTATAAGTATAGAGAGAAAACCCAAGTTATATGGTAAACCTTAGAAACCCAATATGTGGCTAGAATTAAGCCACATCATCATGTTCTAAAATCAATTTATTAAAAAGAAAAGGGTAAGGTGGTCATTTCACATATGACATCTTTTGACAATCTCTAGGTATCCCATCCTTTTTTTATTTTTAAACCACTCTCTCTCTCTCTCTCTCTCTCTCTCTCTCTCTCTCTCTCTCTCAAAAATCAAAAAGTAGACATGATCTGCAAGTCAACATCTACCACCATCACCATCTCCTTCAAAACCTCTAAAAGGCTTTACCAAATACCCATCTCCTTCACCTTCTAGTCTTCCTCCATAGCCTCACCTTAACCACCTCTGATCTCACAACCTTAATCTACAAAGGCTATGCAAACCAAAACTTCCAAAACCCAACCGACAACCAAACCCTCAAGACCCTTTACACACTCGCCGGAAACTCATCCGGATTAGCCGGACCACAGTCACCTCACTGTTTGCTTATCGATTCAGTTTAAGGAACGGCTACAAGGTTCGGATAGAGAGATGGATTCTCAACAGAACAAGATAAGGTTTGGGTTTGGTTGGTGGTTATAACAGATTCACGACAGTCACCATAACCCGGTGACTGTCCGGTTAATAATCAAAGAGGGGTGAAGGTGACTGGTTAACTGTATTCAGAAGAGGAAATAAAGGGTTACTGAATCTTTATCCGAACAGGAGAAGGGTTCGATGATTTCTTGAGATGTATGGTTTCGGTTGTTGGTTGGGTCTAGAACCAGAAAAACGGGTCACCGGACTAGAAACAGAGGAGGAGAAGGTTTGTTATTCTTATCGGAGAAAAGGAAAGGCGGCGGCGGCGCCGGTCACCGGTGAAGGTGACCGGTTAGTGCTTTGTTAACACACACACACAAGTGTGTGTTTGCTCGTGACTTTCATCAGAGGAGAAAGAACAAGGGGAGGGGTTTTATAAATAGATTAAATTAGAGGGTGTTTGGTTATAACAGATGTGTGTGTGAGAGTTTTATAAAAGGAAAAGGGTGGGTTGTCAAAGGGTGAGGAGGACAAGTGTCCTCTCCTTTTTGGTGACTCACCCGATTCGATTCGGTGCGAATTTGGGTTCGTTAACACATGCTAACTCGATCTTGAACGTTGTTTATTTTTTCGTTTAGATTTCTTTAATTTGCCTAAAGTTTTATGTGTTTTCTTTGTTTCTTGGGTTAGTTTTGATGTAAGTTTCTTTTATTTGAATCAGTATAGTGTGGAGTGTGTTAGTAAAAATAATATAACATCATAATTCATAGGTTAACATGTGTTATTTGTGTTTTGTTTGAGGGGTGCAAACGAGCAGAGTCACTCGCGAGCAATATATGTTAACATGTGTTATTTGGTACTGATGTTCACATTTGGGCCCCGACTAACACATGTACCAAATAACACATGTTAACCTGTTATGCAACATTAACACATGTTAACCATCCACGCAGTTCATTTGAATGCCATGGGTAAGTTTTTCTTGGGTTCAATAGTTTGTAATGATACTTTGTAATAACGTGTGTTAATAGTTTATATATTTTATTTCTTAGTAAACTTATGAAGTAAAAACTATAGTGGTAAGCAAGTCAAAAAAGGGTTGACAAATGATACAGGTTTAACATATGTTACCACACCACTCATACTAACAAATGTTAGATCTTCTCATGGGTATATGGGGGTAACGGGTTTAACTTTATCAGATTAGATAACACATGTTAGCCCTTTATGACCAACTAACACATGTTACCCTCGTATGCAACATTAACACATTATTTTGTACTTGCCCCATTATAATAATATTTTCTTAAACAAAAAGTATGAGAGAGGGTGTGACATGACCCATTATAATAATATTTTCTTAAACAAAAAGTAGGAGAGAGGAGAGAGATGGTGTGACATGACCTATTATAATAATATTTCTTTATCAAATTAGATAACACATGTTAGCCATTTATGACCAACTAACACATGTTAACCTTCCATGCAGTTCAATAGTTTGTAATGATACTTTGTAATAACGTGTGTTAATAGTTTGTGTGCTTTATTTTCTTAGTAAACTTAAGAAGTGAAAACTATAGGGGTATATGGGGGCAACAGGTTTAACATATGTTACCACACCACACATACTAACAAATGTTAGATCTTCTCATGGGTATATGGGGGCAACAGGTTTAACTTTATCAGATTAGATAACACATGTTAGCCCTTTATGACCAACTAACTCATGTTACCCTTGTATGCAACATTAACACATTATTTTGTACTTGCCCCATTATAATAATACTTTCTTAAACAAAAAGTATGAGAGAGGGTGTGACATGACCCATTATAATAATATTTTTAGCACATGATTTGTTCAACTATGATTTTTTAACACATGTTAAGACGTTTATCAGTCGACACCAGACAACAGATCATCTGATGTCATAGTGCCAGATTTTTCAGTCAGTAACACATGTTAACAAATTTATATTATCCGCAGGAGTTAACAAACATAGTTGAGATATTAAAAACCATTAACACGTGTTATCTAATGGTTTCAAATGTGGCTCAAATCAGATACTTGGTAGTAAAAAAACAATAGTTGATATATTAAAAGCGTTAACATGTGTGAAACATAGTCAACGTGGTTGACACGTGTCAACATAGTCAACGTGGTTGATACGTGTTACTTATACGGTAGACATAACTAAACACCAGCTTAACAAGTGTTAGTTACAGGAACCTTAACAGTAATACAACCTTTTTCATACACGTAAAAAATGATGTGCAAAGACAATATCTAATCTACTGTTCCCAGTTGCGTTGTTCCTTTCTTTTTTAATCTACAACCTTCACAACTAGTTGTTGTTCAGATGACAACAATGAAATACATCTAAAAAATTGCACAGGAGATGAACGTGTCTTAAGCATTGGGAAATCGTCCCTCCTCGACTTCTTGCGCTTACGTCCCAAATCTAATGGTTGTTCACCATCAGCAGGCGTCGCTTTCTTCCGCTTAGGCACCCTAACCTGCTTGCTCGTACCTGTAAATGATGTAATGGTCTTAACACCTGTTAACAGATATAAATATCTACACATGTAAACAGGTAACACATGTTAACTACTTCCATAGTCACTACCTTCCCCGCCACATGTCACTTTGACCTTTTTTGACTTTACGGTTGTCTTCTTCGTAACAAGCGCCTTTTTCCTATTAATAGATTGTTATTAACACATGTTAATATATATTATATATTACAAATCACGCGTCATTTAGACACATCGTTTATTTTTATGGTTCACATTCTGTTATTAACACATGTTAACAAAAAAATTAAAGTGGACTGTGGGCAGCAACACATATCGAAGTCCGAGTAATATTATTTAGAAATATACAATTATAACACCGAAACTGAGAACGTTATATATATTTATTTTGACAAATTATTATACACGAGCATACGAGGCAGTACCAAACTGATATCTTATAACGAACCCGTCCGGTGATTTGGGTGAGTCATTAGGGAGGACACATGTCCTCCCCATGTATTGACATCACCTCTTCTAACTCCATTTGCTGGCTTTCACAATAACCAGACGTGTCCCCATTTGAAAACCTCAACCCACCTTATTAATCCCTTTAACTTATCCCAAATCTTAATAAACACACTATACACTAAACTCTAGAGAGAGAGAGAGAGAGAACCGAGTATAGAGAGAGAAAGGGAAAGCTAACAAGAAGAAGAAGCTGGTAGTCACTGGCCGTCGCTCACGACCCAGCTCCGGAGGAGCCATGGCGGCTCTCCTTCCCCTTCATCCGGTACCACTCCCAAACTACACACCCACAAACTCCCTTACTCACAATCAATCTGTAGAGATAGAAAGATACTGCTCCGTTTTTCTAGAGAGAGAGAGAGATCAGAGGAGAGCAATTGAGATGATGATTATCGAAGGAGAGGTTTGTGACGGTTGGTGTCACAGTTGAGGGTGGTGCTCAGTGGCCGATGGTCGGTACACTCCCTGTTACGCCGGCTCCTAGACGTCAGCGGCGGTGAAGGGGATGGCACTGGTCTAGGGTTCCGGTTTGGGGGTTTCTAGTGATGATGATGGTGATGTAGATTAAGAGGACAAACGACGGTGACCGGTGGGGATTTTTGTCTGTCGTGGTGGTTTTATTGTTATTGTGAAAGATTGGGTGAAGGTTGCTTATCTTGGAGAAGATGAAGAGTAGGTTGAATGGAGTTGGAGAAGATAGAGAGGAGAGAGGAGAAAGGGATGATGGTGTTGGGATTAGATATCTGACAAGAAAGGAGAAAAAGAAAGGGTTTTAGATTTCCTATTATAACCTTTTATGTCCTTTTTTACTTGTACTCAACCATTTTTAACCATTTTATTAAATCAAAAATCAACTTTAAATATGGGCCATTGATCAACCTAAATGAATGGATGTGATGGAGTTTCCAAGGTTTACCATCTAAGGATGGGTTTCCATAATATCCCTTCCCTATATATATATATATATATATATATATATATATATATATATATATATATATATATATATATATATATATATATATATATATATATATATATATATATATAGATAAGTAACTCTATACTAAATTAGCTCAGGTTACGTACATGATTTGGGCTCAACTCTACATTACATTATAACCTGATTGCTTCTTTGGACATACAATAAGTTAGTTATCCAAACAGTAGTTTGAAAAATGTTGGTTACCTACGCATAGAAATTAAGTTAATGGGAGCTTACTTGATTTCACAGAAATAGCTGAGTGAAATTAGGGGACCGTATACTCCTCAGGATGGTATATTAGTTGTTCCTTTTCCAGCCCAATTGAGTCAGATGAACAAAGTAGCGTTAACATTTGCTGTATAACTTTTCACTGTTTCGTTCCCAGCTCCACCTGCTTCATCGCTTATGTCAAAATCTTTCTCCACTCGTTCACCCTAAGACGTTGTTAGAAGATTATAATCAAGAAATAAAAAAGTCAACCGAAAAGTCAACTGCAGATAGAAAAGGCGCCAAAACAGAATTATTATGTCAGTTAATATTAGTTATATGTCGGTTAATATGTTGGCAGTTATTTAACTGCCCAAACCAGGCTATAAATAGCCTTCCATATTGTATCATTTGTTGTGTGGAACATATTATTAAGTGTGTGTATAATATAGTTTCTCCACCCTCTGTTCTTGTCTCGAGAGTCACTGCACAATAGTTTTGTGCATACTCTACTCAATCAATCGACCATGTTCATCCATGTACCAAGTCGTATGTAGGTGAAATAGGGAAACAACAGACGTTACAACGAAGGAATAAAGTTAATCATATATCACAATATAAGAACAAAAAGTGATCATGATAGTAAATATTAGAATTGGCAATTTCAACTCATTTAGTTATGAACGGGTCTTTTTAAATTGTGTTTTATCACAAATGGGTCGTATCAATATATTCCTTTAACCTTCTCAACTTGCCACCTCTAGTTATTTGTTACTATAGTAAGCATTTGAGATCTTTAGATGATATTTATCTATTAAGAGTAAAGATTCAGCTGGATGTAAATATCGAAGACACACCTCCCATGACTGCTATATGTCCTATTATTAGTAAAAATGATCTCGGCAAATTGAAGGCTTACATTGTAGCTTCCACTATCCAAACAAAAAACATAATATGTCAAAGATAAAGCTGAGACTCGTGCATTCATGTACAATTCAGGGTTGTTCATCAACAGTCTGGAAGTATTTGACACAATATAACTGTCACGGTTACCCTCATCCAAAAAGTTACCAGCATTGCTAAATCCCCATCTTTCGGTTGAAACGAAAGATGAAGCACTACCTGGTGTCACGTCACCTTCATAAGAATGATCTCCAACGCTTAGTCTCTCTCCACCACAATTGATATACAACGAGGACCAAGCTGATTCAAATAACACAACTATAGGTCAAAAAATTCCATCAAGATAAGAGAATGTAACATGTAAGTATGTAACTTAATATTACTTGTTTGACAACCATTGCCCCGCAAGCATGAGACCATGTTACTGGTAAAATATTACAAGCAGCAAAAGAGTAAGTCACTACAAATGAACATTTCTGAATCTTTACGCAAAGAAACTTACTAGATTGTATCATCTGCAAACGAAGCAAACAAGTTTCTGCAATTCAAAAACATAAACCTCAAATTTATGTCATCTAAAAAGAAACACTATGGAGAAAAATGAGCTTGGTCTTACGTCTCCCGCTCTTGACACTTGGAAGGCTTATCATATGTAAAATTGCTGTATGACAAATCACTACAAGAAAATTAGTAACACTAGTCATCAGTATATTCGACAACCAAACAAGGGGACTTGTCATGACTTCAAAGTTTACATTCACGAGATAGATAATATGGAATGCAAAACCATCAAAGAACCAAGTATGGCTCGTTTCACATTAGGCAAACTTACATATTGTTGATTTGTAAATATAACTTATCTATATTTGTTATTTATGTTTTTAGTTTATAAGTTTGAACATATGTATTCAGTATTTGTTTATATACTTATTAGTATATTAAGTTATAAGATACATTAGTTTAGAATTAGTAAGTTAACATATGGGTCAAAACAACTCGACAAGAATAAAGATCAAGGCTGAGCACTTCTGTTTCAAGACTACACAACAAGGCTGCACAATAAGCATGTAACCGGAACAAGGACAGAAGCAAAGCAGATTAACTCAGATTATTTCGAAGACTAAAGATTGGCTAAAAGGACCATTATACCCTTATGGTTATTATGGTTATTTTGCCGCCAAAAAGATGCATACCGGTTGAACTCAAATGAAACAGTTTTACAGGAGGGACTCAACTGTTCAGAAACAATCACAACTGTTCGAAACATATATATATGACAGATATGACACAATTGTTCGGTTATCAAGATTGTCCCACAAGAAACAATCCTATTGTCGAAAACATTCCAGAATTCATTTGATTTCTTTGTTCCTTGTATTAAACATTAATCATTTAGTCTTGTAATATCAATCATCTTTGTTTGTGTCTATCTATTTGTGTTTATATCTCGTCCGATTCGCTGCAAATTCAAGTTCTGGGCCAACAAATCTGGTATCAGAGCGGGGTTATTATTGTTTATTCAATCTACTCTTTGCATGTTCAAATCTGATTCTATTCTACATAATTCTGTGAGTCTGTTTCATCATACTTCCAGTCCAGTGTATCGTTGATTGATGTTAATAAAACTTCAATCAATATTTCTTCAATAGAGTCCAATCAATCACGTTTCACTATCACGAAATTCTTTCTTATTTGTTAATAACTGTCCTCGTTTGTTTCTGTTCATCCGGTTTCAGAATCTTTTGTGTCAAATACTCGTTATATCTTTGTTATTTGAATCATAAACATTAGTCTATCATCAAAGTTGAATTCTGGAAATAAAGTTCATTTGTAACAAATAATTTTCTGTTCAGATCATAAGTTTATTGTCTGTTTAAGTTTCTGTTCGATACCACATCAGTAATTCCCTTCGGTCATATTCCTTAGTCATTAGAATTATTCACAAAACATAAAAAGTATGTCTGAGTCAACAGGGATCTCTTACACGGGACCAAGGCCATAATATATGGCAAGATTTAGACAAAAGAAAGAAAGAAGGGCTGCACTAAGGAGAAGAGGGATTGAAACAAGAAAGTGTTTCTATTGTAAATAACCGGGTCACTTAATTGGTGTTTGTGGCATAAAAGAAAGAAATGAGGGTGCGCAATTAATAAGAGATGCCATCAACACCGGGATTTCATAATATCCCGAGAAGTCATTTGGAAATTGTGAAGATTATATTCTTCAAGGATCCGACAATAGTTTATGGAAGAATTTGTGGTATGTAAGTCCTAATCTTCAAAATCATATTGCGGGTAATTTAGATTTCTTTCTCAAGTTAAAGAGATCTTTTGGGATTGAAAGCAAGATTAGGAAAGAATTTGTTTTCATAAGGGGAGTTGGAATTGTAAGCATTTCTGTTGAAGACCAACAATTGGTCATACTTAATGTGTTTTATTCGACAGATTTGGAAGACAATATACTAAGTCTTCCACAACTTATACTACAATGATTTGTGGTAAAGATTGTGGGAAAGTTTTGTATTGTGGAAAATATGTTCAAAGATAAGAGTATGCAATTCCGTTTCATAGAAAACAATAGTGAGTCCAAAGAAGAAATATCGAAATTATTAGAAAATAATGATGAGGATCATAATCGGATGAAAGATAATTATTTAAATAATTATTTTGAGTCTATATCGGCCGAAGCCGATTCCATCATTAAAAGAGAGGATGAGATTGTTAAAAATATAAATATAGACTCACTTGACAAGTGCATTGAGTTATTGGACATCATAAATGATATGGAATATCCTTGGGCACATAGAAACATCCTTAAAGAACCATTTATACAAATGGTTTCTTGGTTTCTAAAGGAATTCCTAGGAATAACAAATAGACCAATTCCTCCAAGATTTGAAAATGGAAAGTATGTTGAGTTATATGATCTATATATATTGGTGCAAAAAGAAGGTGGACATAGACGGGTTTCTATGTATAATATTTGGGTTGTGATAGCAAAGGAATTGGGATTTGACTATGAGGACAAGGACATGATGAGAATCTTGTATGCACAATATCTTGATGTCTTAGATTGGAAATATATTCTCCACAAAAATGCCCGCACAACAGCCGAAAATATGATGAAAGAAAGGCATGAAAATAGTCAAGTTAGAAGGGTAAATACATCACCAAACATGTCTATGAATGCTCAATCATCAAGCAAAGAAATGAAGTCAAATGAAGAAGACTATGCATTGTACATGGGTGGTGATTGGAGGGCAGCAAAAAGGTTCATGAAAAGAAGAAATTTCGACTTCACACAAGGCGAAATAGCCCTCAAAGAAGCCATTGAAACTCTGCCAACAAGTCCCATGAGGCCTAGTTATATTTAGGGGCGAGTGTTGATTTGTAAATATAACTTATCTATATTTGTTATTTATGTTTTTAGTTTAAAAGTTTGAACATATGTATTCAGTATTTGTTTATATACTTATTAGTATATTAAGTTATAAGATACATTAGTTTAGAATTAGTAAGTTAACATATGGGTCAAAACAACTCGACAAGAATGAAGATCAAGGCTAAGCACTTCTGTTTCAAGACTACACAACAAGGCTGCACAATAAGCATGTAACCGGAACAAGGACAGAAGCAAAGCAAATTAATTCAGATTATTTCAAAGACTAAAGATTGGCTAAAAGGACCATTATACCCTTATGGTTATTATGGTTATTTTGCTGCCAAAAAGAAGCATACCGGTTGAACTCAAATGAAACAGTTTTACAGGAGGGACGCAACTGTTCAGAAACAATCACAACTGTTCGAAACATATATATATGACAGATATGACACAATTGTTCGGTTATCAAGATTGTCCCACAACAAACAATCCTATTGTCGAAAACATTCCAGAATTCATTTGATTTCTTTGTTCCTTGTATTAAACATTAATCATTCAGTCTTGTAATATCAATCATCTTTGTTTGTGTCTATCTATTTGTGTTTATATCTCGTCTTATTCGCTGCAAATTCAAGTTCTGGGCCAACACATATTGTTTCCACCATTGAGCATCCAATCAGGCACACTTCCAGATAGTGAGTTTCCAGTAAGATAGCTTAAAATTCAAATATATTCCGGTAAGAAGTATGCGAGCTAATAATACTTTAGAATGAGAATTATGTGGGATATTAATACATTAGAATAAGATCCGTACATGAAGTTTGTGGTAGATTGTTTAGAGAACTCTATAGGAATGGATCCGCTTAGCTTGATAAAGCTGAAATCTCTGAAAGAGCAATAAAACAATTGAAGGTTCAGGCCCCAAAATATACACTCAACACTTATAGATATGAACTTGCTGAAAAGAAACGAAACAAGAAAAGCACACACTTCTTTCATTAACCAAAAGACCTATAAATATATATATAGGCTTACACACCACAACTTGTTAATAAAAAAACAAAGACTCAGTCAACAAACAAACATATTAGACCCACATGTTCCTAAAGCAATTCCAACGTACACTCATCATCACCCAACTTGACAAACCACTAGGAACAACGTCAGGGCCGGCCCTTAAGGGGTGCGGGAAGACTCCCGGCCCAGGTCTAACTTTTTGGGGGCACATTGACTTTCTGGCAATCCAAGTTTTCTTAACAGTGATGTCCTTAATTTATGGATTTTTGTATGTTTGAGCCCTAAAATTGTTAATCAAGTATTAATCAAAGTGAAGGGTAGTTTCTATAAAACATAAAGTAAATAAATGTTGAAAGAGGTTAAGAATTAAAGAAGAAAATGAAATGGTTTGAGAAAAAAAAATCAGGTTAATTAATGAGTGTAGGACTAGAGATGATGAAGAAGATGAAATGAGAAGGACTCACACTTAGTTGTTTTTGCTTTTTACTGGTTGGTTTTGACTTCCTTTTTAACTTTTATTTTTGTTATGAAAAAAAATAAAATTAATTGCCAATCTTTAACCCATTATATTTTCACCCTTTGTGGGATTCAAACTCCCAACCTCCCCCAATAGTGTTTTCTCTACCACTAGACTACAACCTAAGTGGGAAATAAAATTTGATCCATCAATTTGATATTACTTTAATCGTAGCTTAAAAAATAGTTTACATTATTTATTTCGTTAATGCCTAAAGCTAATGCTAAGTGGCACAATTTTTACAGCTCGGATAGGGCACCTCAATTTTCAGGGCCGGCCTTGAACAACGTTATTGACTTGACTATCCACTTGCATGAGAATCTTTAAACATTCCCCGTCAAACCTGCAGCAATTATGGTTCACACTTTCCACTATGTTTCATGCATCAAATTAAGTAAGATCAAGATTATACCAACATTCACCCCCTTAATCTTGATCCATTCATCAAAGCAATGTCGGTTCATCTTCTTGGATCAAGTTGGCTTCCTTGTCTTTGTCTTTCCATTTTGTGCACTCGTAGCTAAAGTGCCCAAAAACTCCACAATCATAGAACCGAATTCCACTCTTATCGCCTCGACCCATTCCTTTTCCTCGGCCTCTTCCCCCGCTTTCATAGTTCCTCCCGTAACCTCTTCCTCGTCCGTTACTTTCATCGTACCTTTGTTCGGTCATCAAGAGTTGCCCTTGTTCTCCCTCCTTCTCGTCATGGCTTTTGAGTCTTTCTTCATATGCCTTAAGTCTTAAAACAGCTTCATCAAAGAGCATCGAGTCCAGATCGAAACATTGCTCAATTGAAGTTACAATTTGAATAAAAGACTTTGGCATTGCATCAAGTATCCTTCTCACCATTTCTTCTTCTTCAACTTCGCACTCGAGATTCCTCAACTTTGAAACTAATCCGCTCACCTTAGTAGCACCATCATCAACGAGCTCTCCTTCCTTCATCCGGTAACCTTCAAGCTCTCTTCTCATTGTTGCAATTCAAGCCGTTCTCACCCAATCTACACCCAAGTATCTTATTTTTAAGGCATCCCACACTTTCTTCGGGTCCGCGTGACTCGACATTTGCAACACCATTTCTTCCGGTATTGCTTGAATCAAAAAGGCTAGAGCTTGTTTTGATTTCTTAGCATACGAAACACATAGAAATCAATATCCATTTTGTCTGCGAAAAGGTCCGCCTAGGACACGTCTCGTCTGACTCTCCCATGTCCCTGCTTCATATCAATACGTGGATATTTTTACAAAAGGATTATCTCGGAAACTTTTTCAATCTTTTAGATCCGGTTTGCCTCTTTGTCCAAGGACCGTTCAAACTGCCGGGGAGTATTAGCCGAGATTTATCCTCGTGATTTTGGTTACCATATATTAGTGATTGTATTATAATTATGTATTGATTTGTGTTACCATATTTAGTGCTAGGATTAGTCCCTATATAAAGGGACCCTTTGTAATTGTTTTATTCATCTAGAAATACACACTTTTAATTGTTAGGTGATTGCATCATTTTCTGTATTCTTTTCATCACCTTCTTTTTCCTTACCAATTGATTCTATGATAATAATTAAAGTGATCAGACCGCCTCACTTAATTTTACATTATAAACAACTGAATACCATGACTCTTGTAAAGCAAAACTCATACTTGGGAGCCTTAGGGTGTGGGAAATGCGTGAACATGACCACACACTTCAAATTAGGAAGTAATTTGATCAAATTTCAAATATTTTATGCTGAATATTAATTTTGTATGCGCAATAGCAAATAGAGGATGTCAATGCAAAGAAATTTCATGTATACAGTAATTAACCGAGGAAGAGGTCCATATTACTAACATGATATTCCTAACCGGGCCAAGTGTTTGAGGTAACTGGCCGATTAAATTGCAGCTCCTCAAGATCCTAGCAAGAATAAATTCGGAATACATTAAAAAAACTGCAAACACTCAACTATTTGAAGCAATTTAACTTACAGGTTAAAGAAACTGTTTGTATTATTAAAGGGTGGACAAAGGGTGTCTAGTCCTCTCAAGTTACTGATCCTCCTGCATCTCTTGACTCAGTCAGTCAACACAAATCTTTGACGAAGGTTGCAGGTGAAATAAAAACAAACAATATAAGAGAGATAACTAACAAATCTGTCAGGCTTTCCAAGAGAGTAATGCTAGATGGTATTGTTAGAAGACTAAATTAGTAAACTTGATTTATCTTATGTTATGTAAATAATAAACATGTGTTAATTGTTGTATCCTAAGTTTAATAGGTTTAGTACCGGTTAATGTAACACACCGGTTAGAAAGATAATTATGTCCTAAGTATGTATTCGTCTAGAGACGCGTCTGTTGATAATGTGCCGGTTCAGAACCTATATAAAGGGCCGGACACATCAGTGTATTAGTGTGAAAGTTTATGGTTTCAATATAACTAACTTTCAAAACAAAACTCTCTCTTTCCCTCCAAACATAACTGCTCGCCCCACAAACAAGAAGCGCAGAAACAGAATTACGAAGGACCTGTGCAGAATCAAGTTTTAACATGGCATCAGAGCCCGATCAGAAGAATTTTTATGGTTTATTCGATAGTGAAGAGAAGTCCGATGGTGTTCCCGAAGACAAAGGCAAGCGGCCGATGTCTCCATATCATATTGAAGAAGATCGCGTGGATCAAGTTATTCTCAATAAGAAGATTGCAGAATTTAAGAAGGAGTGTATGGACCCTTCGAACATCAACTTCTCGAGATTTCATATTGGATCAGCACCACAGAAGAAAATAGACAGAAAAGCACAGTCGCAGAAGGCGCAGAAAGAATTTAACAAGCAAGCATTTGATGTCCCCGAATACCCACACGCGATGTGTTGTGGTAAATGTAAAGAACCCTTCCATTTTAGAAGAAATTGCCCCAAGAAGATAGGCAAAACAGAATTTATGGTGAAAGGCACGGAAGGAAAAGGATGGGATGATGTGTGGCACGCGAGTCTAACAAGAAAAGAACATGGATGTGGTTTTAAGGATCAATTCGCCACATTTAGTAAATCATTTGGAGTAGAAGGCCAACCAAGTGGATATAGAAGAGAGTATTTTAGAGGAAGAGGATCGGTGATAATCACAAGTGGAGGACAAGTACACAAGATCAAGAAGGTATATTATGTTCCTACACTTCGCAAAAATGTTTTAAGTATAGAAAGATTGAATCAAGAAGGCCTAGAAGTAGAATTCGATGGCGACACATGTCACATACATAGGCCGACCCTACAAGAAAAAAGAAAGATGATTCTATGCCGAATTTGTGATAGTGAAAGTCACTTCACGTTTAAATGCCCCGAAAGAGAAAATATTGTTGAAAAAGATGGAAAAGGACCACTAGAAAGGTTCTCAAACAAACGGGTCAGATTTGAAGGCATCAAAGAATGACTAAGTGTTGAAGATAAAGAAAGGGCTTACATGTTCAAGCAATTTCAAGAATTCTCTATTGATAAGGACAATTATGAAGGCAATATGGAGAGAGGTCCTATCATGAACCCAACCAACGAATCAAGTTTGCAAGATTGCTTGGTTTTCATGGATTTAATTCATGTCACAACAACGGTTGAAAGGTACAAACGCAAGTTTGAATTAGAATTTGAGAAAATTGTTAAATGGTTCATGCAAGACTTTTTGAGGATAAGGGCCGAAGCCCCTATACCACCATGAGACACATCCGGTTATCCTATTAGTTTATTGGATTTGTACACTAAAGTTCAAGTGTTTGGTGGATATGAAAAAGTCACAAAATATGAAAATTGGGCGATTGTTGCAATGAGTATGGGTTATGGAAGAGGTCTACCAAGTTTGGCAAGCAAAGAAGAAATAGCAACAACACTAAGGCTAGTGTATGTCCGATATTTGGAGATGATGGAATGGTACCATCTCAAATACAAAGGCCGCGAGTTGGTTGTTGAAGTCAACAATGAAAAAGGTAGCACAAGTGATGGCAACAAGTGGAAGAATGAAGATGTGCCGCCCAAGAAGAGAAGCCGTTCATCATCAAGTGATGAATGAAGAGTTGGAGAAGGAAAATCAAGTTTAAGGGGGAGAATGTTAGAAGACTAAATTAGTAAACTTGATTTATCTTATGTTATGTAAATAATAAACATGTGTTAATTGTTGTATCCTAAGTTTAATAGGTTTAGTACCGGTTAATGTAACACACCGGTTAGAAAGATAATTATGTCCTAAGTATGTATTCGTCTAGAGACGCGTCTGTTGATAATGTGCCGGTTCAGAACCTATATAAAGGGCCGGACACATCAGTGTATTAGTGTGAAAGTTTATGGTTTCAATATAACTAACTTTCAAAACAAAACTCTCTCTTTCCCTCCAAACATAACTGCTCGCCCCACAAACAAGAAGCGCAGAAACAGAATTACGAAGGACCTGTGCAGAATCAAGTTTTAACAGGTATTGGCCCCTCCATCCCACTGCCCTGAATCCTTCTGTTATTCAGAAATTAACGTAAACTCAATATAATTTGCCTACATATATAAAATGCAAATTGAAACAATAAGAAAACGCCTTACAAGATTTGGAGATGTCTCCATTGCCCGATGAAATCGGGGATCTTCCCAGAGAAATTGTTACCACCAGCCATACTGTGCTCAAAACAATAAACAAAAAAAAGTAGTCAATTACATCATCTGCCCCATCCAAGGATTAAATAATAGTCGTAATCGGACCCAACAAGGTAGTAGAACTCACAACTCCCTCATGTTGGTAAGATTTGCTAATGATGGGGGAATTCCCCAGCAAAGAAATTGGAGTTCAGAAATCTACAATAGAATACGAAACAATTGTGTATACAATCATAGATTACAAGATAATGAAAGCATCCAAAAAAACATCAACGAATTTCACGACGTCTTACAATCTCTCAATGTTTGTAAGATTCCCAAGCTCATCAGGAATTACTCCAGACATCATATTGTCCTCTACGGTGCTAATTAACATTAACAATATAATTAAAGTCACAACTCACAAACAGCAAAATAACCATTAGATAAGTTAAAAATGACAGTAAATTTGATGAGATAACTGATGAAAGTAATTTACAAAGACTTCAAAGTGCTGATGTTTCTGAGTTCCTCTGGGATTGATCTAGCAACCGATTCGCAATAAGAGAACTGCCAATAAGTTTCTTTTTTATTGTATATGTCAAATATAACACAAACACAACAGTTTAAGATCCAAATTGAGGATATATATATATATATATATATATATATATATATATATATATATATATATATATATATATATATATGTTAGAGCACAACCAAGCATAAAATCACAAACAAGATTACTGAAATGGATGAGTTTATTCAACAACTACCAAGCCTTATATAGGCATTACATGCAACGTAAACAAAGAAAGATTCAAATGACTAAAATAGACATAAACTAGTAATCAGGAATAGCATAAAAATAGGAACAAACTTGACTCATCCATGCACCATGCATACGATTCTTCAGTGACTTCAAACGGCTACTTTTATTGAATTATCCTCCATATCCTCCCTTAATTCAATCTTCCTAACTCCAAGCATATCTCTCAGGTAACAAAACTGATCAGGTCCAAGAGCTTTTGTCAATAAATCTGCCAACTGTTCTTGAGTGCGACAGGACTTCAACACAACTTGATTGGTATCCACCAAACTTTTAATATAATGAAACTTGATGTCAATATGTTTTTGCTACGACTATGCAATCTGCATTCTTGGACAAAAATATTTCTCAAACATTGTCACAATATATCTCAGTAGGCTGCTCTTGATTAAAACTAAGTTTATTCAATAATTGCCTCATCCAAACTGCTAGACATGCTACCCCATTTGTTGAAATATACTCAGCCTCAGTTGAAGAGAGAGCCACCACACTTTGCTTGTTTGAATACCATGAGACTGCACTACTTCCAACTGAGAACACATATGCTGAGATACTCTTCCTATCATCATAAGAGCCTGCCCAATCACTGTCTCAAAATCCAATTAACTTAACTGCTGCACCCCCAACCCCTTTTATAACACAATCCATAATCGATAGTAGCAGCAACATATATTAAAATTCTCTTTGCAGCTCCATAATGTTTTACAGTTGGTGAATGCATGTATCTAGTAACAAATCCAACTGCAAAAGCTAATTCAGGTCTAGTAACAAATTTTTTCCCTTTGTTCATAGGTGACACAACACCTTTGCATCCTGTCATACCAAACTTCTTCAACAACTCATTAGCATACTTCTTTCGGGACACAAATATTCCATCAGCAGCCTGATGAACTTCTAAACCAAGAAAGTAAGCCAACTTTCCAAGATCAGTCATATCAAACTCTTTGATCATCTTGGACTTAAATTCTTCTATCAACAATTAAAAAGAACTAGTGTATATAATATCATCAACATAAATGCAAATGCAAATGATAATTATATTACCTTCACTAGTCTTCTTAATGTACACAGTTGGCTCACTAGCAAGTCTTTAATAAGAATTATGCTGCAAATAACAATTAATACATTCATACCATGCTCTTGGGGATTGCTTTAGACAATAGAGTGCCTTATGTAACTTGTAGACTCTATGCTCCTCTCCCTTTTCTTCAAAGCCTGGAGGTTGAGTAACATAGACTTCTTCTTGAAGTGGCCCATTTAAGAAAGCTGATTTTACATCAAGCTGATAAATGTTCCACTTCTGTTGTGCAGCAAGAGACAAAATCACTCTAATTGCTTCAAACCTTGCTACAGGAGCAAAGGTTTCTTCATAGTTAATCCCATATTCTTGTGCATAACCCTTTGCCACAATTCGAGCCTTGTACCTTTGTATCTGTCCCTGAGCATCAAGCTTCACCTTAAACACCCATTTGAGCCCAACTGCTTGTTGATCAATTGGTAGATCAACCAGTGACCATGTCTTGTGTTCCTTTAGAGCCTGAAGTTCAAGTTCCATAGCTTCCCTCCAATGTTTGCTTGACAAAGCCTCTTCATAAGACCTAGGCTCCATAGATGATAGAGCTAGTTGGCATTCATACAATTGCTGAACTTGTGCAAGCTCATGTGGAGTAGTTTCTTCATAGAGTTGATTCAAGGACTTGCTCTTATGATTCTCTTCTTCACAACTGCTACTACTGGGATCACTTGTACTTCTGCTTGAATTACTTTGAGTGGCACCACCATTCTGACCTGATGATTGATCACCAGCATCATTGAGTTCACCTGTGCTGTCTGTTTCTTCTGATTCATCTTCATTTGGTTGCCATATACTGACAAACTCACTTAGCAGCCCATACTTGTCATCTTGATTTCCATTCCATCTTGCATTCTCATCAAATGTCACATTTCTACGGGTGATCACCCTTTTTTTATTGTATCATACAATCTGTAAGCTTTAGAGTTTTGAGAATATCCAATAAAGATGCACTTACATGCCTTATCTTCCATCTTTCTTCTTTGCTGTTTTGGAATTAAACTGTATGCAACACAACCAAAAACTTTTAAATGGTGAACTGAGGGAACTCTATCATACCATACCTGGAATGGAGCGGCCTGATCAAAAGCTTTAGTTGGTGACGGATTTCTTAGATACACTGCAGTAGCAACTGCCTCTCCCCAAAAGACATTGCTGAGATTCTTCTCATGTAACAGACTTAGGGCCATTTCTCCCACTGTTCTATTCTTTCTTTCTGTGATTCCATTGTGCTTTGGAGTATAAGGGGGTGTCAAGTCCCTTCTTATCCCTTCTTGTTCACAGAAAGACATGAATTCTGCTGAACAGAACTCTCATCCTCTATCTGTTTTAAAGGCTTTTATCTTCTTGTTCTTTTCATTCTCAACCTTGGCTTTGAACAACTTAAAATTTTCAAACACCTCATGCTTATTTTGTAAGAAATACACCCAAGTCATCCTACTCATATCATCAATAAAGAGTAGAAAATATCTGCTTCCACCTAGAGACTTGGTTGACATTGGCCCACACACATCAGCATGAATAAGATCTAAAATCTTTGTTGTTTGAGTTGAATGGGACAGAAATGGTGGTCTTGTCATCTTCCCATTAACACAAGCTTCACATACATTCCAGTTCCTCACCTTAGGAAGTCCATAAACCAACTGTTTTGAGCTAAGAATCTGCAGACTCCTTTCATTCAAGTGTCCAAATCTCAAGTGCCACAAGTAAGAATCATCAACAATAGTTGCAAAAGCAACATTATTTGAATTGGACACATCAAGTGGGAAGGTATTGTTGTTTGCAACAGGAATCATGCACACTATCTCACCAGTTTGTTTCTTTATGATAGTGCATGCCCCTTCATCAAAGATTAGCCTATTGATATGCGTCAATTTATACATATAAAAGCCCCAATTTAACTCCCATTTATATATGTTTTTGGCCTTATACACGATGAATTGGTACTTATTTGGTATCTTTATGATTACAGGTCGTAAACGGTGTCCATGAAGAAAACCGGATCAAAAGCGGACAGTTTCTGCACATTCTGCACAATCTGCAGGTGTTACACTCCCGTGCACCCTAGTGGCACTCCCGTGCAGACCAGATCAACACTACCGTGCAACTGGTGGCACTGCCAGTGCAGACGAGAGTGCAAGCCATTTCCTGATCAGCACTCCAGTGCAGACCCAATTCAAGACGAGAGTGCAAGCCATTTCCTGATCAGCACTCCCGTGCAGAGCAAATCAGCACTCCCGTGCAGACCCTTGGCACCCGTCCGCAACCCAACCCAAGATATTTTCAGGAACCAATTGCCCACTTGCCTGTCACATCAAAAGTTAAAGTGCATGACCGTGCACAAAAATCAAAAATTGTATAAAAACAGAGCAAAACTTATTGATCAGATGTTGGGTGATTTCTGGGCGATTTGGGGCGATTTTCAGGGTCGAAGAACTGGTGTAAAGGCGAGGAACAAGCTCGGGAACTTATTCGGATCATCTATCATCATCCAATCCATCACATTCAAGATTTATGGTTTGATCTATTAAGCTTTTAGTTGATTCAAATCTGTTTATTTTGGCTTGTTTGTGTTGTTTATGTAGTACATTATCGTCTATGAATTATGTTTAGTAATCGTTAGTAGAAAAAACAATCGTTAGTATGTAATCATGTTTTGTATAAATTTGGCGTTTTTCATGTTTAGATCTTGATGATCATAGCGCAACCTTGTTTCGTTGTTGTTGGATTTATAGTTGTATTCGGATGACTTTGGCGATTGTCGAATTTGTTAAGCGGATAAATGTTGAAAAACCGTCCGTTTAATCGTCCGGTAGTAGACTAGTTAACTTGTTAAATAGTTTACGCCATGAAACTGTAACCGAGTATTGGCTTGGTTAAAGTCAGTCGAATAACGGTTAAAAATGCTTGCTGACACGTAAAAGGGTTTTAAAAGCTTAATGGTGCCGTTACTGGTGTTTGACACGGTTAATGATCTTTGGTAGTTATTTTGGTAAAAATAGTGATCTTAGTAGATCTGGGTTCAAAGTTGGTAAAATGGAATAGGTTCTGAAATGCTCTACTTTATGCTAGTTTAGGTGGCTGTATTTTGTATTCGGTATCGCTTTCCTGAAATAGTGAGGTTAGAATACTCTTAATAGATGACTAACTTATCTTTAGAAGATCTGCATGAGATCATATTAGCTGCTCGCTAATAAACGACTTGAAGTGGTTAACGTGTGTATTCGTGTTAGCTTTCTGTATAGTTGTCATGTTAGGATGCCCGAAAGGGAAACTAACTATCGGAAAATGGGAATGTTGATCACACGCCTGTATTACTTATTATATGTAGATGACATGCTAGGATTGGTATATTATAGTTTATATAGTTATATTTGTATTTGGAGTCTTACATATGTTATTTAGATAATTTAGAATTAATTTAGTTTAAAACAAACTTTCACTATCTTTTCTTACTGGTAAATCGGGGACAGAGTTTTAGTACCATTGCTCCGCGCGCGTCCATGGATCGATATCTGGTTCTTATCTGTACATTACTACATATATGACAGGGTACACTTGCCCTATTGTGTGTGTTTTAATATTAAGGTCTAAACCATTTTTATAAATATTAAAGCAAAACGTGTGTTAATTCATTGTAAAATTATGTGTATATACGCACACGTCAAGTTTTTGGCGCTGTTGCCGGGGACGCGACGAGCTTTTAGAACGAACCGAGTCAACTTTTCACCAGTGTACATGCTTGTGAATACTTGTTTATACTTCGTTGATTCTTTATTTGATTCATTTATTTGCATATATGATTATTTTATTATTTATTAGATTTATCTGTCTGTTGATATGTTGGATTGATTTTAGATTGGTTCATAGGTTTGCATATATATATTTGTTCATTTTTTTATGCTTATATGATTGAATTGATCATTATTCGTTCATTAGGATTTTGATAGATTTAATTTATTAAATATTGGATTTATTGGTTTGTCTATGAATTTGATCGATTCATTATTTGATTTATTTGTCCGGATTTGGACTAATTGTTAATTTTCAGATTTGGAAAGTTAAAACTCTTTATTTATTAACCATGTGTTCATATGTTTATCTGTTTATATAATTTTAATTTTTATGTATTTATAGTTTTTATGTAAATATATAATGAAAGTTTGGGTATGTTACGTTTGAATTTGATAGTACGGATGCTTTTATAAAAGGTTTGGGTTAAGAAAAACTCGGAAATTAATTTAATATAGAAGTATTTTAATAAAAATAATTTTCTGTGAAAAATGCTCCCTTGCGATTCGCATAGAAGCTGGACTTATGGTTCCGCCTTTAGCGAGTTCCATATTACCCCGGGTTTTATCTTTTATTTTTCGCGATACGCGAACAGGATCACCAGAGTCCTTCACGTAACGTGAATAGCCGTTATCTTCCGTTTTTAACTCATTTCATTAGCATCCATCATGGTTTCTATCCATCAACTTCCGTTATATTATTTTTCGGTGAAAAGGGTTGTTTTCGCGCAAGCAAAAAGACGGTCTTTAGCTTGTTGCGACGCGCGAGCGCCTTGAGTCATTGCAGTCACTTGCGCCACACGAGAAGCGGTCTATACTTCTTCGCGATGCGCGAGCGACTCAGATTTCGCTGAAAATATTGTATATTTTCATATTTTGTATATTATCATAATTTAAGTTTATTGTATAGTTTTTGGTATATTGATTTGTGTATATCTCTTCCATTTTTCTTAAATCGAGTCTGTAATTATTTCTTCTGTAATTATTTCGTACATTGCGTCAGTTTAAGGTGGGGATGGCCGATGTCTGTTCATTGCTCGATCGATCTTCTCGCCCGTACTCAATCTCCATTCGAGCGAAAGCGATCTTAAAGAAAGTCTTTTATGAAAACGGCCATTCCAATAAATTTAAAGTCCATATGGACGAGTCCATAAATCAAAATGGACTAAGTTTGAAAGTCAACGGTCATCGCTTATAAGCTTACATTGATGGACCGGTTGACCCGGCTGTGGAGGTACTTGAACACCACGCTCTGTGCGCCTAAACAAGCGTGGGGAAGTGAGTCCAGCTAGCGACTCGTTAATAAAATTAGTGCGGCGTGTATGGGCGTGCCAAAGGGTAAATATGTAAATAGTGTTAATATTTCTTTGTTTATTTTAAATTTCGTAGTTTAACATTTTTTCGAGTCTTGTGCAGGTTCGTACTGGTTTTGAGCGGAGCGGGAATGAGCAATGTAGCGAAAAGGGTCTACAAACAGGTTATATTTACTTAAAATGATGTTTTCGGACAAAAGAGGGCTGCTACGCGGAAAAATGCAGCTGCAGGCTGCATTTCTGCAAGTCTGCAGGTTGTGCACGGCCCTACGACCTTTGTGCACGGCCGTGCAGGCCGAGCTGATCAGCATGCCTGATCAGCATTGGGGTGCAAGTGGTAGTGCAGAGCTTGTGCACGGTCGTGCGACCTTTGTGCACGGCCGTGCTGGCCGAGCTGATCAGCATGCTTGATCAGCACTGGGTGCAAGTGGTAGTGCAGAGCTTGTGCACGGCCGTGCAACCTTTGTGCACGACCGTGCGGGCCAAAAAAGCCCAGCCCAGAAATGGGTTTATATAAGCATCTTTAACTTCTAAAACATAACCCTAACCCTTGCACACCCGGCTGCACCCTCATTCCTCCTCTTTTTGGCCGAGAACATCATCTTTTGGTCAAGATTCTTCACTCCTCACTTGCTATTCCTTCAAGGTATGATCCCCTTCATAATAGTGCACATCTTTTACATGTTTTTAGTTTTGAATCCATATGTTTTCTGATTTCTAGGTCAAGATTTGGGGGTTTTTCTTCATAAATCTTTAACAAACCCACAAATCTTAATGTTTTAGTTTTAAGTTTGTTACATTCTTTTGATTTTTGTTGAAACCGTGCACTTCCCCACCTAAATCTGTTGTTTTATGAGTTTGAATGTAGATGATTTGGGTGATTGTTGTTGAAAATTTTTGAAAATCTGCAAGGAGTGCACGCCCGTGCACCTAACCCGCACGACCGTGCATGGTGAGGTGCACTGGCTCAGGCACTGGCAGTGCAGCTCGGAATCACCGAGCTGAACTGACCTGCACGACCGTGCGACCTTGGTGCATAACTGTGCGACATTGGTGCACGACTATGTGTGCCGAGAAAACCAGGCAGTGCCGCCTCTGACCTGCAAACCAAACAGACCCGCACTCCCATGCACCATAGGTGCACGGCCGTGTAGGTTAACCAGAATCAGGTCAGAACTTACGCAGGTCTGTTTTGCGCAACCAGGACCTCATTTTTTATATTACTAACAGCTGGAACTTTGTTTTTTGTATGCATATGTTTCACGACTTTGTTTTTGTACCTTTTTGGCGGCTTGGAGTCGGTTCATCCGGGTTCCTTTAGGAACCTGCCCACGTTCCTATATGGAGCACCACCTGGCGACCAGCCAGGCAGCTCCGGTCACCACCACAGGGACGGGGATGACCAGTAGCCGATTCCACTGCATTTCCAGCGATTGTTAGTATTTTATTTTTATCTACTTTCAGTACTTTTGTTTTGAACATTTTGCTTTGTATTGTACTTTGAATTTAGTATTTACATTTTTAATTTAGTTTGCTTATGTTTATGATGATGATGAGTAGATTTGATGTGTGTGTTGTGTCAAGAATGTTGACTTTGCACGTAACTGGCGAGCACCGTTGTCGATGCTCTTACCATTCATTACTCGACTGTTGCTTCGACACCAGGGGAGTTTTAGTTTCTCTTCTTTGCACTACAGTTTAGCTCTGCATAATGCTTTACTATTTTTTGAGTCACATTAGGAACAATGTGATGTTCAAGTGTGGTAAATCGGGGACAGAGTTTTAGTACCATTGCTCCGCGCGCGTCCATGGATCGATATATGGTTCTTATCTGTACATTACTACATATATGACAGGGTACACTTGCCCTATTGTGTGTGTTTTAATATTAAGGTCTAAACCATTTTTATAAATATTAAAGCAAAATGTGTGTTAATTCATTGTAAAATTATGTGTATATACGCACACGTCACCTATGTCCAGCCTTCATTAGTTGTCCAACACTTAGTAAATTAAAACCAAGTGCCGGTGCATACTGGACATCACTTAAAGTTTTGTACTTGGCCACCTGCAACTTCTAATTTTACAGATCCCTTCCCTTCAACATTAATTCTTTTCCCATTTCCCATTCAAACTGATAGTGTATTGGTCTTATCTATGTTCGTAAACAGAGATTGTTGACCAGTCATGTGGTTGGAACAACCACTGTCTAAGAACCAGATACTGGATGAGTCCAATTTATCAGTTGTAGTTACAAAAGCCTGATTTTCATCATCATGAACATTTCTCAAATGATGTGTACTAGCACTATCTAGATACCAAACATGAGAGAAGCCAAAACTTACATTAACTAGGTGAGGCAACATCAGCATATTCATCATCATCATTCACAGCTATGAACAATTGTCCTTCTTCCTCATTCTCATTTCCAATGGCTAGAGAGGCTTGAGGTTCATTCCAACAATCTCAACTAAAGTGTTCAAAACTTGTTGCAATTATAAGATTGCATGCTGGTCTTACCTCTGCCAATACCTCTACCTCTCCCACGTCCTCTTCCTCTTGGACTTCCTTTTCCTCTTCCTCTTATGAACAAGCTGGTCTCTTCCTCTTTAACTTGTAAAGCTTGTTCTTCAGCAGCATTGTCATTACCTTTGTTAACACGTGCCTCATGAGATTGCAAAGATCCCATAAGTTGATCAAAGGTCAACACTCTGAGATCTTTTGATTCTTCTATGGCAGCCACTATGTGATCCCATTTCACCGGTAAACTTCTCAAGACTTTGTCAACAACCTTATGATCCGTCACATCCTCTCCAAAGGCACGTTGCTGGTTCACAATTTTCATCACCTTAGATAAGAAATCACCTATTGACTTTCCTTCTTTCATAGGAATGGTTTCAAATTCTCTGCGCATCCCTTGTAACTTCACCATTTGGACATTAGTATCACCTTCATATTCATTTTGTAACAAGGTCCAGGCCTGTTTAGATGTAACAGCACCAGCAATACGAGAAAACAATTCATCATGCACTCCAGATTGAATCAAAGAGAGGACCCTTGCATATTTTCTTTTATGATCTCTTAGCCTGGTACGATCACCATCATTTTCATTGAACCCATTCTCCACAAGATCCCAAATATCTTGGGACATAAGAATGCTCTTCATTCGTATCTTCCAGAATTCATACCCTTCACCCATAAAGATGGGAAGAGTAGCATTGAGGGTACCATTGTTCGTATTGTTAGCCATTGATGAGAGAGATGTGTGAGTGTGAAAAGAAATGAAAAGGATTCGAAACCTGGAGATGCTCTGATACCAAATGTTAGAGCATAACCAAGCATAAAATCACAAACAAGATTACTGAAATGGATGAGTTTATTCAACAACTACCAAGCCTTATATAGGCATTACATGCAACGTAAACAAAGAAATATTCAAATGACTAAAACAGACTTTAACTAGTAATTAGGAATAGCATAAAACAGGAACAAACTTTACTCATCCATGCACCATGCATACCGATTCTTTAGTGACTTCAAACGGCTACTTTAATTGAATTATCCTCAATAATATACACATATATATAGTATGTTAAAGAGATTACATGTTTAAAATTCGCTGCATGGAACCCCATTCTGACGGGATAGTGCCACTGAGATAGTTGCGAGTTAAGTCTCCGTAACAATAAGATACATAAATGTTCAACTGTCAAATACGAAAAAACAAACAAACAAGTATAATAATATATGAATGGAAGAAGCAGAAGAAAGGAATAGTACAAATTCTGGAGGTAAGGAAGATTGACGAGTTCCGGTGGGAGAGTGCCTGAAAGGTTTTGTCCTTTCAGGCTTCTGCATCTCGCAACAACCAAAACATCATTCAGTAACGTTTAAGAGGCTGTTTGGTTAGAAGTGTTTATTATGTTATGGTTTTTAGAAGTGTTTTGATTAACTTTTGTAATGGGAAAAACCAATAAGTCAATAAGTTTTTTATAAAAGTGTTTAGCTTAACTTATTGTAAAGGTTGGTTGGTTGCATAGGTGGTAGATTTATAGTTTTTATTTCAAAATTTAAAATTCAAAACAAAAATCCAGGATTTGTGACTTCTTGAAAACAATTTTTCAACTCATATCAAAAACCCAAATCAGAAAGTGTTTTTGGTTTACACAAACAACCTATTGACTTCTTAGCTTTTTGATGAAGTCAATAAATCAATTAGTTGTTTTTGAACTCAATCTCAAACACCCTCTAAGATCGTATCAACCAAAATAATTTGGTAAAACATTTGTGCAGTTACTCTACTTATTCAAATACGCGGTTTGAAATTTTTTTACTGGCCCACTCCATTTTTAAACCCAACTCACTCTACGTTCATTTTTTTCTATTTAATTTTAAAATGGCAAATCGACATTGGAGCGCGGAAGAGGAAATCAGCTTGGCCACAAATTGGTAATTACCATACTTGAGCAAGATGCCATAACTGGAAAGTTTATCGTTCTCCGAATAAAGTGTGTAACATTTGAGAGGTTCTATATTAGTTCGTTGAACCGCACGGGGGTAGTTAAATAAGTATGAGCCTATTAAGGCTGCTTTTGACATGGCGCTGAGGTGGTAGAATGGCGCCCTATTGGCTCCATTCCCCACCATGCAGCACTCACGTGTGTAATAGTTTCACTAATTAGTATCTATCTATTAATTAAAGTAATACATAAATAACTAATGTGTTAAGTTATCATACACAATGTAAAATAAATGATAAGGGTGAGAATAATTAAAAAATACAATGGATCACGAAATATAACATAATTGGTCACAAAATAACACAATGACGAGAAATATAATACATTGTCGAGGAAAAAAAACACAATAAGTTGAAAAATAACACAATGACGAAAATAAAAAAAGAAACAATAACACATAAAAAGACACAATTTTTAAAAACTAAAAGCTAAAAAGCAAAAAATGCAAAAACCTTAAAAGTACTGTCATAGAGTTAGATGGGATAGTTCCAATGTGATTGAATGAGTAGATGCCCGTTTTATATCTTTTCTTCGACCTTCTTATTTTTTTCACTGTATATTTAATCTAATCCATAATTAAGTTAAAAAAACAGAGCCATTGAGGCTTTGGCCTAGAGGTGTGGGGGTGAGGGTGTACAAGGTGAGGGCAGGAGTTCGAGTCCCCCACAGGTGATAAGGGTAATAAGTGAGGATGTAATTTTTTTTAACGGAGAAGAAAACTTATATTCCACCAACAAACTAGCAAGAAGCTAGAGGTACACCAAAACAAATGAAAATCACGAAATAGACATTACCAAATCCTAAACACCTAAGCAAAATATCATAGACCCCCAAAACTATGCTAACCGATCAATTATCTCGACTGGAAGCATCACCTTAAACCTTGACACTTTAACACCTTTTCTCACCCGACGGCTTCTCCCTTGGATCTTGCCATTCTATTTTTCAGCCACGTCAATTGCCTCATCCCAAGGAACACCAGGGTTGAACATGTTATAAATTTCCCTGGCCAAGCCAAGTGACAAATCCAAAGGATCAATTTTAGGTCGAGCCTTCTTTCAAGACTTAGGCACAAAGGACAAGCTAAACGGAAGTGGAGAACAGGCCGGTGTGTATGTCTTTTCATTTTTCGGGTGATGCGGGTTTGGCATTGGCTACAAAACTCAAGTTTCTAAAAAACAGAATCAAGAAATGGGTGGCAGGGGAAAAACTTAAGTTGGAGGAGGAATATAAGAGTAAGAGTCGTGAGGTGGAGAGATTAGAATTGATTGCTGAGTCCAGATTGCTTACTCAGATTGAAGTACAGGTTAGAGAGGAGTATCGTGCGTTTATGCTAGAATTTGGCAGGAGGAAACAGTCGGATTTGAAGCAGAAGGCAAGAATTAAGTAGGCTGTGGAAGGGGATGAAAACTCAGGTTTCTTCCACGGTGTTATTAACTTGAATACGGCAAATAGGAGGATTAATGGTATTATTGTAGATGGTGAGTGGGTGGATAGTCCAATTGTTATTAAAGACTATGGATTTCAGTTTTTCTCAGCTAAGTTTTGTGAGCCGATGGAACGAAGACCGAATTTCGTATGCCCGAATCTTAATAGATTATCGGATGTGGAGGCCGAGGGGTTATGTCGGCCGTTCTCAATTATTGAAATTAAAGAAGCAGCATGGGCATGCGATGGGGATAGAGCGCCGGGACCAGACGGTTTCAATTTTAGATTTATCAAGAGGTTCTGGCGTTGCTTGGAAAATGATTTTGTTGCTATGTTTGAAGAATTTCACAACCGTGGTGTAATCAGTCCAGCCTGTGCATCTTCTTTTATTGCATTGATACCCAAAGTTAAGGATCCAATTGGCTTTGGAGACTTTAGACCGATTAGTTTGATGGGGTGTCTTAGCAAGGTGGTATCAAATGTGTTGGTGGCGAGATTAAAGACGGTGATAGGTAAGTTAATTGGGCCAGAACAGTCCACGTTCTTATCGGGTAGGAGCATTTTGGATGGGCCGTTAATGCTCAATGAGATGGTGGGCTGGATGAGGAAATGTAAACAGGTGGGGATGTTGTTGAAGATTGATATTGATAAGGCTTATGACTCGGTGAATTGGCGATTCTTAGACAAAATATTAGAACAAATGAATTTCTCTACGGTATGGAGGAAATGGATTTCAGCTGTGGTTTGTAATGCAAGGGCTTCGGTTTTAATTAATGGGTCGCCATCTACAGAGTTCCAATGTTACCGGGGATTGAGACAAGGTGATCCGATATCACCGTTCTTATTCGTCATTGTTATGGAGGCGTTGAGTGGTTTTATGAAGCGGGCTTATGAAGTGGGTCTTTATCACGGCCTTCATTGTGGGACGGAAGGGCCTTTGGTTTCGCACCTGATGTATGCGGATGACGTTGTGTTTTTAGGAGAATGGTCAGAGTTGAATGTGAAGAATAAAGGAGAATATTAAGGTGTTTTTACTTAGTTTCTGGTCTAAGGGTGAATATGTCAAAGTGTTGCATGTTTGCGATGGGTGCTGGGCATAATGAGTTGGAAAACATGGCTGGGATACTAAGGTGCAAAGCTGGTGTGCTCCCATTTTCGTATCTCGGTTTGCTAGTAGGGACTAATATGAATCTGTGCAAATTTTGGAAACCGGTATTAGATACGTTTAGGAGTAGGTTATCGATATGGAAGGCGAAAAAATTATCATTCGGCGGACGAGTCACATTGATAAAGTCTGTACTAAACTCTCTCCCAACGTACTATTTTTCCTTGTACAAGGCTTCGGTTCAAGTATTGGATGCATTGGATCGGATGAGGCGTGTATTTTTTTGAGGTGGGTCAGACGAAAAAGCTAGGATGAACTGGGTTGCGTGGGATAAAGTGGTTGCTCCGTCGGAATATGGGGGGTTGGGTTTTGGTTCGTTAAGGGATGCCAACTTGGCGCTATTAGCGAAATGGTGGTGGCGATTTAGATGTGAGAAAGAAGGTTTATGGAGGAGAGCGATATGGGCTATCCATAATAGTTCTTGTGGTTGGAATTATATTCCAGCAAAATGTCGATGCCGGGTCCTTGGAAGCAAGTTGCGAATTCTGTTAGTGAGGTATGTAGCGTGGGGTTAGATATGTCCAGATTAATTAGAGGGGTGCTTGGGAATGGAATGGAGATCCGGTTTTGGATTGATGTATGGTTAGGGGATGAGCCTCTGTCGATGGTGTTTCCAAACTTGTTTCAGCTCGAGAGGTGCAAATATGTATCAGTAGCTGATCGAGTGGGTTCGGGTGGGTTGGGTCCTAATTGGGATTGGATTCGGGGGGTTGGGCCAGGTGTGGAATCTATGGAATTGGGTCAATTGGGTCACTGGGTTGGGTCTGTCTATACTTCGGATAGGGATGACAAGTGGGTTTGGGCGCTTCATGGGGTTGGGTCATACTCTGTTGGAAGCCTTAAAGATGGACTGAGATCAATCAGATACAGTAGGCTGGATTATGTGTTTAGACGCAACTCTTGGGTGCCGAAAAAGGTGGAAATCATGGCGTGATCGACTACCAACGCTAACGGCTCTACAGCGCCGGAATGTTTTTTTCGGCTCTGTGTTATGCCCGTTCTGCAGGGATTTTCCAGAGTCTGCTGAACATGTGTTCGTCGACTGTGGCTTCGCTCAAACTGTGTGGCAGGTTGTGGCTCAGTGGTGTAAATTGGTTCCGATTTTTGCATTTGGTAGTCGTGATATTCTTGAGCTTTCTCGGTATATTAGCGGGTCTCAAAAGCGGAAAAAGGCGGTACATGCGATTTGTCTTGTGGTCCTGTGGAGTATATGGAAGATAAGGAATGAAGCAGTGTTTAGCCATAGTCCAATATATATTCAAAAGGTGATGGGTGAGGTTAAAACTATGAGTTTCCTATGGGTCAGTTCCAGGTCGAAGCAATTGGGCCTAGATTGGAGTATTTGGAGGAGCTTTAATGTGGAGAAACTGGGATGGTAGAGTCTGTGTAATTTGATTTTATGTTTTTTCTAATATGGTTGTAATATGTATATTCTGGTGTGTGGTGGTGGTTACCTTCCTGGTAGCTTGTATGGAATAAAATCATTTTGTTGATCTTTCAAAAAGAAAAACTAGATCGATTATTTTTTGGATTTTGAATATCATGGTCCCCACAATTATTATTGTTGCTCACTATATTAACCTTCTGTTTACCCTCGTTCTCCGATTTGTTTACCCCTGAGGCGATTGGTGTTGAAGTGAGGATGTAATTGACTGTTAAAAAAAAGTTAAAAAACCAGAAGTCAAACAAGTGATGAGGAATTTTTTCATTGGTAGATTGAATTAAATCTCACTTGATTGTCTCTACCTTTTCACATGGTGTTTTATTTTAACGGTCATGTTGGTGGGGTTGTTAGACCATAGCAACTAGCCTTAGGCAATTTGTTACCATTAAATGTTTCGGCCACGCGGAGATGTGATGGCGTGAAGGGTTATGGCACACCAATCTATGGGGTAGAGCCGGTGTGATAGACTTAACATCCTAGGCAAAGCCTAGGCCTCCATAAATCAAGAGTCCCGAAATTTTTCAAGTGTTTTTTATATATTAGCTTGGTATTGACCTAATCGAAAAACATATAAATGTGTAGCCCAAGATTTTGAGCACAAGAGACAAGAGTTAGAAGAATTCCTCTCAATATTAAAGCCGGGACACCATTGGTGTCTCTTCGCTAACGTGCACCGTCCTATTTCGCTAACGTGCATCGTCCATATTTTGCTAACGTGCACCAATATTTAAAAAAAAATATTTTTTAGTAAAACCTATTTTCATTTGGTATTAGGTGTTTTTTTTAGGGATAAGAATTTGGTACTAGGTACTCGTATTGAACATGTATAGTGATAGTTTTTGTATATCGTGGAGATTCTAACCAGTATTGTCTAACTATCGGTACTGATACCGTATTCGTTTTTATAGTTTTCTCAACGTAACAATATAAAATCTATTGAAAATGGATGTTTCGATACGTACGAAGTTCAAGACGTGTCCACGACAACGCGTAGGTAACTGTGACTCTAATTAAATCAAAAAATCAATTAACCTATGTAGTTAGGGTAAATAAGGTATCGAATCCAAGGAGCATGTGGTCAGCGAGTGTTGTTTAGTTGATTGAAACGTACTACTTATGAAGATGCTATGTGACTTATGAAGATTGCAATTTGTTCATTTAAGATTTTTTGATTTTAAGTTGTTGTTTATAATACTAATAATTAATTGAAATTATAAATAAAAATGATGTTGTAAACAATCGGGTTAAAATGATTACACTAAGGATTCGGCAATTGAATACTAGGGCTTTAACAATTGGGTAAACAATAATAATGTAATTGGCACTAATGGAGTGATTGTTCAATAGGCTTAGGTATCAAGTTTTATCAATATCAAGATAGATTAAAACTATACTTCATTACCTAGAACATACAATCCTATGTTTGTGTTAACGTAAGGAATCATGCTTATCTCACAAGAAATTGGCACAAGATCAATTAACTACAATGAGTTTAGCATAAGATTAATCACCAAATAACACGGTTAATTCAAGCACACAATAACATAAACAAAAGTTTAAGAACAATACCCAATGTGTTCAAACCCTAGATATCAAAAGCCTACATCCCCAGTGTAATACAAATGTTTTAGCCAAGCATGGCCATAGTGTTCTTCTTCAATATCTTCTCTTGAATCTTCATAATTTCTTCAAAAGGGTTGGAAAGATTATTATATGATGGATCTTGGATGAAAAGTGTCTTGTTTTTGTGCTTAGGAATGACTGAATGCCGGCCCTAGATCCAAATTTTCGATAATAAAACAGCTCCTAATCATAATTGCTTCGAAAAAGGAAAGTTTTGACTAAAATCTGCATTTGGCGTATCCTACGCCAGTTTTGGCGTTGGCTACGCCAAGTCCCTCTTGCCTGAGCCATTTTCTGCTGCCTACGCCAACCTGTTGTTCCTTGCCTACGCAAGTGGCGTAGGCTACGCCACTTTTGGCGTATCCTAGGCTAGATCATCTTTCAACTTTGGATTTTGCTTTTCTTGCTTGTTTATGCTTCCGTACCTCGCTCGACCAACTCCAAAACGTTATATTTGCCTCCTTTAGTCATCAAATCCTGAAATAACATAATAATATCAAACCAACACCATTTGACAACTTAACATTCCTTAAAACTCATTTATAGACGCAGTTATACACGTCTTTTAACCAACCCATCACATCCCCACACTTATCTTTTGCTTGCCCTCAAGCAAATCAGTAAACTTTACTCAATTAACAATTCAAACCAATTCCAACCTTTTTATCGATTCTCAAAAAACGGTCCCTAGTCATACCCTAACTCACAAGACTTACGCCTATCAGTAGATTTACATTCCAAGGTTTTTACATATTATTAATACAAATGCCTAGCCAAACCCAACTAAATCCGATTTCACATTTTTGCACACCCCTCACAATGGTTTACTCCACTCGGTTTACTATCTAGACTAGCATGTAATGCGCTAGTATTTCATACCAATCACTCAAAACCGATTATAGGGCATGTTATTATAGGCTTGCAACTCAATCGTCTTTCACCAAACTCTCAAAAGTGAACACAAGTCAAAAGGTCTTAAAACGGGTTGTAATGGGGCTAGGCGAAGGGTATGGAAGGGAATATTTAAAAGTGACTATAGTGATGGAAATCCGACTTTTATTATATCAACTAAATAACTACTAAACTACAAGGCAATGTTGCGCCCCTTTTTTTTTCAATTACTAACTCAAGCATATTTTTGTGCTTTTCTATGAGAACTTCCATTTGCTTGAAACATATTTGTTCTCATGCTTTTTTTTTTCAACTACTAATTACCAACGGAACACAATTCTCAATCTGGATTTCCATCACTTGGGTTTAATATAGAAAAGTTTAAAAATGGGTAAAAAGGGTTGAAATGGGTGATCGAAATGAAAGATTTAGGCTCAAAATTGTTCAACTAGGGGAGATTGTTTTCAGGTCAATGATATCAAGATGGTGTAAAATGAAAAGGCCAAACCTAATGCCTTAATCATTCTTCTGTCACAATTGATCTAAAGTTGCAGGCGTATCAAAAGTTGCAAGTTCTACCTTATGCGACTATAATAGCACACTCAATTCAATTGAACACAACATGCCAATGGATGTGAAATTTTATAAGGTGTTAGCATGTTGTGGTGGCTCAATAATCTCTCCTGAACCTAAAGGGAAAAATGGGCTGCCGATATGCAAGAATGTTATACTCTTCTCTAGTCTTTTCTAACTAGGCAATTCACATCTTTCAAAAACCTTCCTTGGAAAAACACATCAAGGAAGTTAAAGAGTTTATGACCATGACTAGGGGTCGTATTTTATGATCCAATAGTCTGGCGGAAACGGCTTTCTTAAGATTGAACTTGTTTCAACAAAAATTTTGATTTTTTGAGGGTCCTAAAAATTTTCACATTTAAATGGCTATTCCCCCATCCCCACACTTGAGAATGACATTGTCCTCAATGTACATTTGCTACGAATAAGGGGACCAAGTAGCCAATTAATAAATGTGAGGATGCTTGTTTCCGTCCCACTACATACCCCTTCTAAGGCCAAAACAAACATTCACCCAAGTCTTATTCTAGCAACATACACATAATTAAAGAATAGAAAGCACCTGGTAAGTAGTTGATGTCTTCGTTCCATCAGTGAGTCTTTGCTTTCCACAATTTACTGCTTCCTTTCCCTTGTTACTCCCTTTTCAACTGAACACTCTAACATTTATTGGTGACGTATAATCTGGGCTCACACACAAAACATCAAAATATCCAAAACAGAGAAACCAAAATAAAACTGCAAAACAGAAAACTCCAAACATACTCAAAACACACCAAAATAAAATTAAAGAAAAGAAAAGAACAAACATACCGGTCTACAAACTATACAAAAAAAAAAGTACTACCTCGACCACACATCAACGGTAATATGGGTCATTCGGACCCGGTGGCGGAAAAGGAGTGCTTGGATGCCCGAAGATCGCATCCTTCCATCCATGGTAATCACTGAATGGGTCAGCAGATGAAGAAGATCCTTCAGCAGGTGGTGGAGGTGGTGTCGGTCGTGAAATGGGGAGATAACTGCAGGAGACCCCTTGAGGCCACCTAACTTGATCAATCACCTCCTGTGGCTTCTCTCTTATGGTTGAGTAGTCAACATATGGAACCGCTGTCACGTATGGGCGTCCCGCTACTAGATCCTGATGGTGACTGATCTATTCAGCCTCTATGAATCTGTTAACTGTATCCATTTCCCGAGCATAGTTAGCCGCCCACCAATGCTTATCTTCTCTTTCATTCCTTTCTGCTTCTCTTCTTTCTTTTCTCGCCACTCGATCCCGTTCCCGCTTTTCTTCTCTTTCCACTCGCTCCTGCTCTCTTCTTATTGCAGCTTCTTCTCGTTGCCTTGCAAGTTCCATGGTTCATGTACCCCTATACCAGATAGATTTCTTAAATGAGGTCCAACCTTGGTAACCTGCGGGCCTTGCCCTGTTAGTTTCTGCCACCATTTCCATCTCTTGCCTATTCATCTCTCGAACTGGGCGTTCCCTCACAACATGTGTAACACCCCAACCGATGGCGGAAACATCGGGATGTCACGTATTGATGATTGTTCAGTAGCTCATGGTAAATAATAAATTTCAATAAATGATTTAAATAAATTACATACAATTGTTCTAAGAATTTTGTACATCAAAATGAAAAATACTAGCTACGCATCTTCAAGCCATAACTCTAATCTTCAAGCAAGCTATAACTTGAAACATGTTAAGTTTGAAAATATTTTGGGTCAACAAAAGTTGGTGAGAATTACATAGGTTTTGATAATCGAATAAAACTTGTACAATTCAAGTGTCATGGCAAATCTAGTCCATATGTGAAAACATACTAGAAGTAAATCGAGTGCATAATCAACCCTTGTGACTGTTATAATGTGGTACATCCCATACGCTCATGGTTCACTCGAATATGTTATGCGATAACAAACACCCACGCTACCTTTGTAGGAGGCACGTATCCGGGTGGGATTGTCAGTCCAATAGATCTATCAATGTATACCGTCGGCTGATCAATGTTAATGATTATGCTAGAATTGTGCTTACCTTAGTCATGTTCAAGACATAATGCAACATAGAAAAACACATAGACACTTTGATGATTGAATTGCATATAGAATGTTGTAACATGTTTCACCCCAAAAACGGTGATAAACAGAAAAGGGGCTATGTAAAACTCACCTTAGCAAAATGTTATGTCTCGTGAAAAATAGAATATGTGTTGCCCCAAAGTTGCCAATTACAAGAGCTTATAATCAAAGCTTCAATTGTAGAAGTAATAGACTATAGAAGAAAGGTATGAGGGAAAGTTTAATCGGATTGAAACAATCGATTTAGAGGTGCAAAGTATAATGGGTCATAGGTGGGTTTTTATACTAGTTTAGGAGTCAATTAACCATTAAAATTGGTCAACACCATAAAGTAAGGTTTTATGATGAATTGACTATTTGACTAAGACTTTGATTGTTTGACTAAGACTTTGACTAATCAATTTAAGGAATGTGTTAAGTTTATTTTCTTCTGAAATACTACACAAGATGATAGTTGGCTCAGTTGGTTGTCACTGTGTGTTGGTTGGCTGTGGACGCGGGTTCGAGTCCCGGTCCACACAAATCTTTTTTTGGCAATTATTTCTCTAAAACTATATTATTCTAAATTCATAATATGATTATATAAGCCCGAAAGTGACTCGAAATATTTTTAAAACGTACAAAAGTGTCGAGATACAAATAATTATTAGTTTAAGGTATTTAAAACATACATTGTTTAAAACAATACATTCTTTTTATCAAAAAAAAATTAGGGGAAATTCGCGATGTTACAACATGCACCTCCTCTTCATCATCTGTATGTACCTCTTCATCATCCTCATGCTCAACATCCTCTCGCAGAGCCATCATCTGAGTTTTACCTTGTTTGTCAAGAAGGATATGATATTCTGCGGTCCGCTCATGTGTGAATCTTGCCTTGGTATAATCTTCCCAGTTCATTTTAACAACATTCACTTCAATAGCCGGTGTAGACCTTGTTACCACTCCTTGAGCCTCCATCAGATATGATAAAAGTCTAACATGCGGGATCATTTTTCGCTCTTGACTTTCCCGGCTGTCCCAAATATTCATCAAAACCAAATGCCTAAATGATAGGCGCGGTGTACCAAACATTATTGCATGCACCACTCGAACATCCCAACCTCTAACCTTTGACCTATCCTCGAGTCTTGCCATTAAATTCTCAAATGAAATTCCTAATATGAATCTGGCTTCACATGCCATGTCTTCCCTGCAATATTGAGCTCCCCTTTTTCTTGGAATCACATTGTCAAACATATTCGTTGGGTCAGTGTTTTAATTGTGTTTTGGCCTAAAAAAATTCTTCAAGGATATAATAGTACTCATTTGTTGGACAAGAGTCAAAGTTAGCAATTTGACGCATTGTCTCGAAGGATAAGGTCATCTTCTTCTTCCCCACAGTTCCAGTCAACTTCAATGTGTGAGGTTGGTTATCACCAAAATCTCGCTCAAGGTGGACATCCATTGCTCTATCGCCTTCATGTAAATCTTCTTTCCCCGATTCTCACAAAAGTTTAAAGCCGCTTCCCAACCAATTCTTTCAAACTTTTGCGTCAATCCTATCAATCTCAACTGTTCCACATTATATGCTCTTTCATAAACAAGAACACCCTCGGTACCATGTTGTAATGATGCCATTTATTGATATCACAATGCTGTTCTAATCGATTCGGGGAATGACGATAACCACCTAGAGTTTTCCTTCCAGTTGGGAAGGTCTTCATCCATCTGTTCACCACGATCCAACTCATGCTGGATCTCATCTCCCTCATTATCAGATTCGTCTCGTAGGTTGGACCGAATCCCCTTTTTTCGTTTGGGCTGAGTAGAAGATTCACAATGTTCCTTGCCCTTTCTTCTTAATACGTTCTGTAACAACATCCATGAACAATAATGCAGTATTAGCATCCAATCTCAATAAGATTATCATGTACATCAACTACATTTTACCCAAGCATGACATCCTATGGTTACGATCATATACTAGCAATCAAAAGTTTTGTACTAATCGCCTAGATTCAATAACCATGTGTTCTACATCTCCATAACCCCTTCCCCACACTTATTTCTTGCTTTTATAAAAAAAATTCATTTTTCTTTTTTTTTTCTTTATTTTATTTTTTTAACTAAAAAGAACAATGCTTCTTACCCAAACAATAATTATTTCCTAAACACAATTACTCATGGCATCGATTTCCTTAACATACATGAACACATAATATGTAGAGGATGAAAATAACAAATACGAATGATGAAATACATACCTTCATGATGCTTGTTGGGTAGGAAAATAACTAGAAGCAAGAAATAAGACAATAACAAGAACACCCACAAAAATCCGATTTTTTAACCCTCGATTCGCCCCCAACGAGTCAAAATTAACTAATTCTAGGTTATGGGTTTTGTAGATCTTGACAAATTATGCGATTTTGGTATAAAAATTGTTGGATTTGGTGTAGAAGGTTTAGATGAAAGAGATGGAGTTGTATGGTTGGAATGGTGTTTGGTAGGGTCTTGATTATGTTAGATATGTTTTAATGTGTGAAACTTGGATTTTTGTGATGTTGGTTCGGTCAAACTCGCTCAACACCGAGTCTCCTTGAGCCTTTTTCAGACTTGGCGTATCCTACGCCACTTTTGTGATAACCCTGTAAAAGTTTTCTATCAGATGTAAGGCTCCGATAAGATTATGTCTGATGAAGAATATCCGATTCAATTTGCAAATTATTCTAAAATTGAAAAGATCTGGAAGGAAAGTACCATTTGGTTTCCGAAACATGAACGAACCAATGATATTCCTCCAGCCATTTTAAAGAAAATTCATTCGGATAATTCTAAAGACCCAAAGGTCAATGTCACACAATTTGTTAAACCAACAGACAAGTCAAATAGTTTTATTGAGCCGGCGTACTCAAAGGACCCAGCTCCTGAGAGTTTAAAAAGACAGTATATGGTTGATCAATATCCCATTGCTAGTTATTCTAAGTCGAATATCAAGGAAAACTATGAAGAGTACCGTGCGTGTTTTAAGTGCGGGGAAAGGGGGCATTTACTTGCCAACTGCCCGTATGTACGACACAAGAGGCACGAGGTGGAGATAAAGCAAAGATATGATTGTCCGGTTGATAATCATAGTTATCCACAAAGACGGTTTTTCCCTCAACAAGCACCTTTTTATAATCAAAACAACTATTTCAAAAGGAGGGAAAATCGTCCGATGACTTATGATAGACGCAACCGGATAGCAACTGAGAAACCATTGGTGAACGCAACTACTGAAAATAAAAAGGTTCCTGCTAAACCTAATGTCAAACTAGCAGTTGGACCTGTCTCTGTTAAATCAGAGAAGGTAACCAAGAAGGTATCGTTCAAGGAAGAAGTAAAGAAACCGGCTGAGACCTCAAAATTTCAGATTCGGATCTTGAAACGGACTGAACAATCTTGGTCATCAAAGGGTTCTGAGGGTGCTTCAACTTCACAAAATGTGAAATCTGAGAAAGAAAAAGTTTTGTGTGAAAAGAAAGAGGTTGATAAAACCCAAGATGTTTGTGAGACAACTGAATCTTTGAAACAATCAGTTCAAAGACCCAAGACCAAACAGGCTTGGGTCCCCCGAAAAATCTAACTTTTCTACTTGATATGTGCAGGGAGCTTCAGCTGGCCCTGTTAGCAGTCTTTGGATTGTTGACAGTGGAGCTTGTAGCCATATGACTGGGGATCTTTCGCTACTGTTCGATATTCGAAATATAAATGGAGGCTATGTAGCGTTTGCCGGGAACAAAGGATGCTATATTACCCTGGAGGGTAGTGTGAGTAATGGGATTGTGAGCTTCGAAAGAATTTCTTATGTGAAGCAGATAGATTACAATCTGTTGAGTGTTAGTCAGATATGCGACAAGCAGTTTTCTGTGTACTTTGACGACAAATCTTGCTACATACTCAAGCCGGGGTTAGAATTACCAAAAGAGTGGGTGATGCTAAAGGTGCCGAGAGTGAACAACTTGTACATTCTCGATAAGTCAAAGGCAATGACCACCCAAGGCCAAGTCACGTGTTTCTTCTCCAAGGCTACAGAAAAAGAATCCATTATGTGGCACAGGAGGATGGGACACATTCACCTTAGAAAAATGAATCAATTGGTGAAAAATGAACTTGTCACAGGCGTAAACGTCAAACATTTTCACCTAAATGACAAGTGTGTGAGTTGTAAAAAGGGGAAGCAGCACAAACAATCCCATAGACCAAAGAAAGTTAATTCCGTTGAACTGCCACTTGAACATTTGCACATGGATCTGTTTGGACCTGTCAAGCGTAAGATTCATGCTGGGGAGTTATACTGCCTTGTGGTGACTGATGATTATTCATGATTTTCATAGGTGATGTGCTTACACAGGAAGAGCGACACATTTGACAACTTGAAAGTTCTGTTCACTCGTCTAGAAAATATCTATGGTCTCAAGATCAAGAGGATTAGGAGTGATAATGGTACGGAGTTTAAAAATGCACAGATGGATGAAAACAAAGGAATTCATCATGAATATAGTGCTCCGTATACCCCACAACAGAACGGTGTCGGGGAACGTAAAAACAGGACTCTAATTGAAATGGCGAGGACAATGCTTGCGGACTCAAATCTTCCAGTAATATTCTGGAATGAAGCAATTTACGCAGCTTGTTATACTCTCAATCGCGTTTTAACGGTGAAGAAGTTTGGCAAAACATCTTATGAGCTGTTGAATCGTCGCAAGCCGAATTTGGAGTATCTAGAACCATTTGGAGCTCCTTGTACTATGCTTAATCCATCTGAGAAGTTCGCACCGAAGGCTGAGGAAGGATACTTTGTTGGATATGCAACCCCGCTCAAACGGGTATTCAACAAAAGAACTCGTCAAGTCGAGGAGTGGGCTAACGTTGAAGTGCAACGGTACACTCAGAATTTACAGGGGAGCGGTCCAGACTGGATGTTTGATTACAAAGATTCTTTGAATCATTCAACCTAGATAGCTTGGTTGAAGAGGCTGTACTACGTTTATATTACGAGGTCGAAAACGCAGTGACTTCACCGTTAGTGCGTCCGATTACCGTGAATCCTCAAGCAGCTTCTAATGATACCAATGTTCTTGTCGTTGAAGAAGAAGTATTTCAAGAAGCTTCCACAACGTTGAATTCATCAGAATCAGAAGATGACGATGATGATGTTACAAGTGAAGCTATCTTAGATCATGCTACAGTGACACCACCAGTGAACCCAACTACCAATGGTGCTTCAACATCGAATGTGGGTAATGATCTGGTTTCTACAGAGAACTTAACTACTCAGACAGGAGTCCAAGTACCTGATTATCTGGAATCTCGGATACATCAAATTCGCCCGATCGAGCAGGTTATTGGTGATCCTGGTAGCAGTGTGATGACAAGAGGACAATTGAGGAATGCGAACTCACCGCAAAACCTTGGCAATCTTGCTTTATATGCCAAAATACAAAAATCTGGTTTTCAGAATGACTGGTCTTTTGCTTGTTATGTTTCGCAGGTAGAGCCGCGAACTTACAAGGATGCTCTTTTGGACGACGCTTGGGTGGAAGCAATGCAAGAGGAGTTGTTACAGTTTCAGAAACTTAGCGTCTGGACAATGACAGATCTGCCCCCGGGAAGAAAGATAATTGGAACGAAGTGGGTGTTTAAGTGCAAAAAGGATGATAGAGGAGTGATCGTAAGGAACAAAGCTCGTTTGGTTGTACAAGGATTACATCAGGTGGAGGGAATCGATTACAACGAAATCTATGCACTAGTTGCATGCTTAGAGGCAATCCGAATGTTTCTGGCGTTTGCATCATACAAGAAATTTAAGGTGTATCAAATGGATGTCAAGAGCGCATTTCTTTACGGTGCGGTCAAGGAGGAAGTATATGTAGGTCAACCACCAGGCTTTGAAGACCCTATTCACCGGGAGAAGGTCTATGTACTGAACAAAGCTCTCTACGGGTTGCACCAAGATCCAAGGCAATGGTATGAGGAGCTGAGCACATATCTTCTCTCAAAAGGTTTCAAGCGAGGTTTGGTAGACTGCACACTATTCACTAAACGAACAGGCAATGATTTGCTTCTAGTGCAGATTTATGTTGACGATATTATATTTGGGTCTACTAACGAACTTCTGTGCAGAGAATTTGAACGTGTTATGCAGGAAAAATTCGAGATGAGCGCAATGGGAGAGATGCAGTTTTTCCTAGGCTTGCAGGTGGAACAAAGACCAACGGGGATCTTTATTCACCAGACGATTGAGCCGATTCCAGATGGATGATTCGAAGCCGATGGATACCCCAATACAACCTAATCACGAGATTGGAGTTGACGCTAAGGGAGAGCTAACTGATCCATTTACATACAGAGCAATCGTCGGATCTCTGATGTATCTCACTGCTTCCAGACCTGATATCATGTTTGCCACATGTCTCTGTGCACGTTATCAATCGAAGCCGAAACAGAGTCATCTTGCAGCTGTCAAACGTATCCTTAGATATCTGAAGGGTTGTCCGTCGAGAGGACTATGGTACCCTAATGATGATAATTTTGACCTAATCCCTTTTAGTGATGCAGATTGGGGTGGCTGTGACAAAGACAGCAAATCCACAACGGCTGGATGCTAGTTTATGGGGAGCAGGCTCGTGACCTGGCAATGCAAGAAACAGACCGCAGTTGCATTATCCACATGTGAAGCAGAATACATTTCAGCATCGAGCTCCTGCTCACAGGTTCTTTGGATTCAACAACAGATGGTGGACTACGGTTTGCAATTTCTTAAAACCCCTATTTACTGTGATAATGAAGCCGCAATCACAGTAACAAAAGACTTAGTAAATCACTCAAAGGCTAAACATATCCGGATTAAATATCATTTTATCCGCGATTGTTATGCTAAAGAGTTGATCGATATGGTCAAAATCCACACTGATTACCAACGCGCAGACCTTTTTACCAAAGCTTTTGATAAATCGAGATTTGAATATCTTTTGAAAGCTAATGGTATTAAAGAAAAACAAGACTGATCACCACCTCAGTTTATCGATTTTTAGTCTAATTTTTACTGTTTTTCAGAAAAATTTCGAAAATCCAAAAACATTGAAAAATTTCAGAATCCATAAAAATTAGAAAATTTCTTTGCTGACTGCTATATCTTCTTCCCTTAGATTAATGCCGTCAGATTTCTGTGAACAAACGATATCTGGACAGTCACATATTTGAAATGCTCCAGCTTATCCTTGGGAACAGTAAATTCAAAAATTTATAAAAATCAGAAAAATCAAAAATGATTTCCTGGAGAAAAAGGGGAAATGATAGTACATCAATGGGGATCTGACACATTCTAAGAAATGTAATGCTATATAGGGCATGTGTTTGAGTCTGTGTGATTTGTTGATAGGCTTCGTAGACCTAATACTATACATATCAAACGAATTGATGCGTGGATGAACTTATCATTGGCATATGGTCTTAGTACCGTAATTTCGTTTGATAGGGTATTTGTTCAAAACTCGGAGGTTTAGGGTCGTTATGTTATTAGTTTTCTGGGGATAGCCTCTCTGATCTTCTGCTGTAAGTCATTACGGACCTAGATCAGATAGGGTGTCTTTATAAAAGAGCTTTATGCCAAATCCTAAAGTTACCAAATTGAGGAACTTTATATGTTTTATGATTATCAAAGATTATCTATTACATCGTGTTAATCACTGATGCAAATCATGATTAATATCAGTCCTCAACCCGGTAAAGTGCACATGTTACTTTGTTGCATTAATTTGCTGACCTATATACCTCTGTGCATTATACCTTGTAAATTACAGACAACGAAAGCATAATCACGCTTTACAATGAGTCTTTATGCATTTACTTTGTTGATACGGGAGTATGTCGTGTGTGTGGGAACCACAGACAATTATGTTTATACTATACATAATAGTATCAGTCTAAAGCAGTGCGCAAAAGTCTGCATGTGAGTTTATGTGGATCACAATATCAGTAGTTGTCAGATCACACATTGTCTTTAATGATAATAATCAAAAGATCAACGGTGTGATCAAATTTCTCAATAACTGATATGATCCCTTTACCGGAAATCACAAAACATTTACTGTTTTCTCTTTACATTTCTGCATTTTATTTTCTCGTCAAAAATTACAAAACTCAAAAAGATTTTAGGTGTGTTTTAACATAAACTTTAGCAAATCCAAAAAGATTTTACATTTCTATCTTATTTTTGATAGCTGATGGTGGTTGATGACGATTTTCTAAACCTTGATGAACCATTTGAGCTTTGTCTTCTTTAATTGAGAAAATATGATTGTCGGATGCTTAATAGTTGAAAAATATTTTGAACGGGACTCGATTTTGAGATTTGGTAACATTTTCAAAATTCCTGATTCACTTTCGCCCATTCGATTGGGTCGAAGGAGGAATTTCTTGTTCATTCGTACGTTTCATTTTGGGCGAATGTGAGAGTTCTTTAGTTGTTTTCTCTTTCGAATCCTTATGTCTCATTCGTACCTTTCATTAGGGGCGAAGGAGACATAAGCTTCACATTCGACCAAGGTAAACGGGCGAATGAGAAGTCTATATATATACTTATCTGCTCATTCGACCAATTACAAAAATTTTTCAAATTTTCTGATTTAAAGTTCACTTGTTGCTCGTGCTTTTTAGACCTTCTCATTGTGTTCGTCTGTTGTTCTTGATCATTTTCCATTCATTTTTACAGGTTAATATCCATTATTGAATGTTTAATCAGCGATTTTGTGTTCAAAGCCCTAACTGTTATAGAACAGGGATTTATAGTTGATAATTGATCATCTTATTGACAAGGATTCATTGACTGAGTGTTTTAGGGGGAGAATATGCAAAAACAATGGTTTAAACATGATCAGAATGTATAATCGATTGTTTAAAGTCATTCAAACCCTAGTTTTTGTTACAAAACACTAATTCAATAAATAACTGATAAAATTGATGATTAGGAAACAATAATCGGAGGTTTTAGGTGCATTATGAATCAAAATTACAAGTTTATAATCACTGATTTTCAAAATTTAAAATTTGAATTGAAGAACAGTCCCTTCGCACTTTTAGAACGGTCGAAAGTGTAAATCTGGGTGAAGGAGATGTTCTTTTTGGGCGAATGAAGTTAAAATGGGCGAATGAAATATTTTTTAAAAAACTTTTTACATTCGCACCTATAAAATTCACATTCGTACCCCTAGAAACTCTCATTTGCACCTCCATTTGAGCGAATGAAGAGATCAAAAACCAATTTTTCACTTTTTTATTATCTTGTCGATTTTTAACGTGTTTACTTGTTTTATTTTGCAGTTTAAACCATGTCTGAACAAGAAAAACCTACTGAACAAGCTGGATCATCTGCACAAGCTGTTGAGAAAGGAAATGAAGAACTGTTGCGGTTCGAGAATGTGCATAAATATTGTGCATATCTTGGGGACGTAAAGAAGCATACTGAGTTCACAGAGATTATCGAGTTTCTGAAGAGAAGTCGGGTGATAGATGCAATTGCTACACCTGCCATTATCTATCGAGACATGATACAAGAGTTTTGGACGGAAGCTAAAATGGATTTCTGGGAGTGTGAATCATCTCTGGTGAGCAAGATTCAAGGAAAATTGGTTATCGTTTCAGAGAATGATATCAGGGAAGCTTTAAAGCTTCAAGATGAAAAGACTGATCCCAGAGAGCTTAGTTTTACCGAACAGAGGAAATGCTTTCTAAGGATGAAATATAACGGGCCGATTACTGATGGTTCGTTACACAAGGGAAAGCTTTGTCCACAATTTAAGTATTTGGCGCATGTTATGATCCATGTCTTCGGTTCAGCTGCTAGAGGTTATGATTTGATGAGAAAGAGTATTAGCTCAATGATGGTTTCATTGATATTGAACAAACCGTTCAATGTATCAGGGATGCTTATGGAACATCTGTTGGAACCTGTCAGAGGCACAAGGAATTTGAAGTTTTTGTTGTATCCTCGATTCCTTCAGATGATTTTTGATCACAAGTATAAAGAGTTGAAGAGGGATCCAAAGCAGATTATAGTTCAAGAACATATGTCCATCAATACACTGGCAAGAATGAAGGCTTATAAAGGTTTGTCGGTGAATGAACGTCCACCTGTTAGACGTTTATTTGGACATTTGGCGAGGATTGACTATGAGGGTCCAGGTAAAGGTGAGGTAAGGCATGCTGATAGTGCATCAGACGAAGACAATCCATTACATCCTGTTGATCCAGAGGCAAAGCGAAAGCGACAGGTTGTGAATGTGGGAGCAAAGAGTGGGAAAGGGAAAGAGAAAGAAATCAGGATTGAAGTTGTTCCTGAAACTGAGCCTGCAAAGAAGAAGAAAGTGTCAAGAAGACATAAGACTGTGGCTAAGAAAGGGTTACACCTAGTTGATGAAGCGTCAGTCGATTCTGAAGAGACGCAGGAGGATGAACATTGGGATTCAGATACTGAGACGGTAAAGACTACCACGCCCAAGGCCACTGTGGCTGGTGAGTCTGCCAGTTTGAATAGATCTGTGGAGGAATAGAGAATGAATAGCCCTATTCATTTGGATGAAGAGGATGAGGGTTTAGGTTTGGGAGTAGGAGATTTTCCTGGTTCACCAGTTCAGGGGGAGAAACCAAAGAAGCCCCAATTCAAGAAGAAAGAAAAGGTGATAAAGCCCGCAGAGAAACGAGCTAGAGAGATTGAATCGTTGATAGCAGGAAAGAAGTTGCCACCTGCTTCTAGCTCGAAATCACAAGTTGCTGCTCTAGCCTCAAAGAAGCAGAAAACCACAACTTCTTCCAGTACTGAACAGGGAGCTGATATACCTGTTGACGCTTTTAATGAAGCATTAGATAATGTACTGAAGAAGATGAAGAAGGGTAAACTGCCTGAGGTTGCTGAAGTTTCCACTCGAAAGGTTATAGTGGATAGTGATGTGATGAACACTGTTAACCGGAAACTTGCTGAGATGACGAATATCATAAACAAGCAGCAGACAGAGATTGACCAACTGAGGAAGAATGACTCAAAGATGTTGGATGTAGTGGTTACATCACATGAGAACAATGAGGAATTGAAAAAAGAAGATTAAACGGTTGCAGAAGGATAATAAGAAACTGTTAAAACATGAGCAAAGGAACACCAGAAGGATTATAGCTTTGAAGGGAGAGAATAAGAAGCTAAAAGAGAGTAATAAAAGCATGGATAATCTGATTAAAGACTTATACTCTCGTGCTCCTCAGTTGAAAGAAGGTGAAGATGATAAAGATCTAGACGAGGAGCAGGTTGATTTCGAACTGTCTGATGATGATGAGGAGGATGATGAAGATCTTGATGAAGATGCTAGAAAGACTCCTAAAAAGAAGAAGGATGATAGAGATAATGATGGTTCGAATGATGGATCTGGTGATGATAGCAGCTCTGCATTTGATGATGATGATGATGATGATAATGATGATAATGATACAGACAAATATAAGTATAAGAAACGAGAATCTGGAAAAGGAGGAGAATCTAGTTCTAAAGCTCCTGGAGGATCAGTGGATGATGATACGATCTTCTGGAATGAAAAGCTGAAGTCTATGTCTGAAGATGATAAACAGATGTATCGCCAGATGCTTACTGATCGAGTCTGGACGATTGACATGACCAGCAAATTTTCTGAGATTTTTGAATCTTGTGACAGGGTGCTTGAATTTGAGTATAATGATCCAGATTTGGAAGATGGTGAAGTTTCGGCGGATATGACAAAAGAGATTTTTGAAGGTTTAGCGAAGCAGGTTGGAAAAACGTTAGAAGAACTGTTGGCTGATAACCAGATTCCTGATCTACCTGAAAAGGAAGCTGGAAATCATTCTGATGATCGTGACGTACCTGTGTTCGAGGATGGTACTACGATTGGAAGATTGCAGAAGCTGTGATAGTGTTGAAAGATGGAGACAAGAATTTCAAAAAGATACACATATTTGATCCCATGTGGTTGGTAAATTGTTCACATGAGGACATCATTATGTTGTATTACAATCCCATTTTCAGCGATGTGAAAGATGTTGAACAAGCAAGTAAATACCAGCGTGTGGTATTTCTGTGCTTTGCTCATGATATTAATGCCGGATGCGACTATGATAAGAAGCTTGGCAAGTTTGTTAAAGCTCAAGAGGTTCCTGAAGAGAAGAAGAAAAAGTCGAAGCAAGTATTTGAAAAGGTGATGACGTTGGAAGAGAAGAAATTATTGCGAATAAAGCAGATGAACAAGAGAATGGATGAAGAACGTAGGCTTAAACAATCCAAGCAATAGTCAAGGGGGAGTTTGTAGATGCATTATTGTGCGACTAATGCTTTGGATTACATAAACATGTGTTAGTGGTGATTGTCGAACGGGCGAAGGTGAAAAACTGTGGGCGAATGAAGAAATTTTTTGGTGCGAAGGAGAGAATATATACGAAGGAGAAACAATGGGGCGAATGTAGTTTTAATTGTTATGTAATGCTTGGTTCGCACGAAGTGTTTGGGCGAACCTGCACATTCGACCATACAATATGGGCGAATGTGCAGGCCTATAAATAGGTTAAGCAATTTTTGAAAGTAAGTTGTTGGTCATTTTATTCCCTCCTGTTTTGTGTCTCTCCCTAGCGTTTGTGTCAACTTGTTTTCACGTTATATCTTATTGTAAACATTATTAAAACGTGTAATTTGAGTTGTTTATGAATGAGAAAAACCTTTGAAAGATGATTTCTGTGTTTTGATTGTTTGATTATCATTATTATGATTGATTCAGGGATTCCGCACCTGAATCAAACTTGTTTGATCAATCTCTTTGTAGATTTGACGATCCTAAGCGCATAAAAGATTGCTAGGTTTGATCATTGTAACACTCGTGCTCTGTTTAATGATATAAACATGAATCTTTTGACCCATTAGTGTGTTGTAATTACTCGTTTTTCATTGTTTCATATTCGTTTCTGTTATTGAGACATATCCAAGGGATTCCGCACCTTGAATATAGCCTTCGTGATTGTCGGGTGACACGTTCGTCGACCCTACATTCTCTCTATAAAATATAAAATAAAATAGTAGATAGATATGCACATCTCAGGACCCTCTATATAAGTATTTAAGTTTATTATTAAGATTAATAATTTAAGTTAGTTAATTGTGTAGAAGAAGTGAGTGATCTTGAAGTGTTGACTCCTTGATAGAGAAGCGAAGGCGACTACTGAGTAGAATGCAGAACCTCTCAAGCGTGCGTCCACCTGGGGTACTTCTCCAGGGCCTCGCGTATAGCGGGCTCCTCAAACCACGGTCAAGTCTCTGGTCCTCGAACTTATCTTCTTCTTGGATTGGAGGCTTCATTCACAAACCGGGGCACCGTAGACCGCCCTTAGTTCTTGCATTTCATACCGAAAGGTCTCTTTATCCTGGAAACCCGTATCCCCGAATAGGTTAACGGTCAAGACCGAAGGATCTCTGTTACGGCTGTCTTAGGAAGGCGGGACCCCATTGGCTAATGACGTTGTACTGACGAGAACTAGATAAAGAATCTTTATTTTATTTGTCTTTTAAGTGACAATTATTATTTTTTGATCAATTAAATATTAAGTTGGTTTAAATAAATGATAACTTAATAACCCAACCCATAACCTCCCGAATTGAATGAAATCCTTAACAAAGCCGACACATAATCCTAAAGGCGTATGATACAAAAGATCACTGGTGCGCCCATAGGGAAACCATCCATTGCCAAGATTATCACTCAATCATCTGGTTTGAACCAGAAATGTGTCACTCAGATCTAGTCCACTTCAGAAGCCATTTCTTGGAATCCAGCTTGGATATCAGAAGCCCAAAGGATTTGTCTCACTACTAGTTTCCTCGCCTTGGATCTAGCTCGGGACTACAAGAAGATGATTATACCTTTAATTAATTAAGTTAAGGTTGTTATTAAGTTAATCATCATTCAAACCTGTCACAAAGATAAACAAATAAAGATTAGAAGAAGATAACACAACAAATAACTAACAATAAAGTACTGCTAATAATAATAAAAGTCTACAAATTGAAGCGGGTTTGTGAATAATAGAAAGATTCACCATAGAAATGATCAACACAAGGATCATGGCTGCTCATAGACAAGCTCTCCAACTCCAAGTGATACGTATTCCCTCATGATCCTCACGACCCTCGATGTTTATTGCATACTACTCTACGATCCTCTTCTTGGCCAAGCTAATCATGGTAGGTCGAAGCCTAACCATTGAGGAATGTTAGGAGGACCAGAAGGCCTCCCAAAGGACCCCAAGATCTCTGGAAGAAGTTTGGTGGTCGGCCCAAGAGAGCACAAGAAGGGATGAACAAATGGTGAGGGTTTGCTATTTATAGAGCTCCAGGGGAAGCACGGTCGTGCCCAAGAGTGTCAAGGGCATGCTCGTTGTCTCACATACGTTCTGTTTCTGCATGGCGGACTCTGTCTGTCCTTTTTGTCTGTGCACGGGCGTGCCAATACCGCTGCTTCTGATTTCTTGCTCTCCAAGTTTGTTGCGTTGTTCTCTTGCGTGCAGGACCTTCGTGCAAGTGTGCGTGGGTGTGCTTGGTCATTTCGGGACTGATTTTAGCATTGTTTAAGTCCCGGGATTGTCTTCAAAACATACAGTGAACTGGCTGAAAGTCTCGTATCTTCAGGGATCTCTCGATTTTGCCTATTTTTACCCGGAAATCCTTTGTTTCCGCCTTGGAGCTCCATTTTACTGATAAATACACATAGGAACGAATTATGTATCAAATATTAATAATATAACTTAATTGTATCCTATTATGAGACTTTTTAGGCCTGTTTTATATGTTAATTTTGTTAGTTATCACAATACCCCACACTTAGACCATTGCTTGTCCTCAAGCAATCAACCACGAGTGCACCTAAAACGGACTGTAATTAACAAACCCTCAATCCATTTATTAATTTATTTACGAGAAAAATAAAATCACATGACACGCCTACTTAACCCGTACGATTATGCTCTAACCTATACCTGCTCACAATGTTCACTTAACACTCGGGTTTATCATTTTGGTGAGTTTTGGGCGTGAACACTCAAGTCTGTACCAAACTCTACTAGGGTCATAGGCTTGTATGCCTATCAAGTCCTCGTCTCCAAACTAAATAACTAAGAATAATCAAGAGGACTTTCATTCGGGTTGTAATGTAGGGGTGCAAAAGATAAAACAACTTTTTTTTACTAAAAATAAAGGGGATGAGTCACCGAATCACAAGGAAGCGTCAAGGCTAGGATGATGATGAAGAAGCAAGGCGTGGAAAAGGGTGACTATGACGTTGTGCGACATTCTCAGTGGCGATCTCTGAAAGGAGTCGGGTGTTAATTCCGAGGTCCTTCATCATGGCTATCTCGTTCTTTATAGCGTAGTCAACGTTACTTCCCTTTCTGACCTTTCGCTCGGCCTGGTATCAAATAGCACCCTCATGAATTCGAAGAGTGTATTCGTTTTGTGAGTGGGTTGAGTTGTTCCTGCATGCCCCTTCATGAGACCAGTGGCCACATTTTCTGCATTTATCATATCTCTTGGCCCGTCTTTTTGCAGCGCTCTTTGACTGTCCACAAAAGGGTGGATTCTGTTCCATCTTTCTCCATAGTTTTCTTTCGACTGCCGTCTTCTGGAAAATAATTTGTAACATATCATGGGGCAGACATGGCTCAGCGAAGTAGAAACATCCTAGAAGTGTTCGTCCAGCGGGTGCATCTTGAGAAAGCGAAGGGGAAAGCAAGAGAGAGATGAGAGATCACAGAGAGAGAGAGAGAGAGCAGAGAGCAGAAGAGAGAGGGAGGGAGAGAGAGAGAGAGAGAGAGCAGAGTTCCAGTTTTTTAAGGTCTCACCGGTCAAACACCAAATTTATATCTTTGAAGAACTTTCTTTTTGGGTTCTCTTTTTGTGGGGCTCTCTCTATTTATTGGGCTCCCGATATATTTTGGGCTCTCAAACTACTTTTTTTTAGAAGATCTCCCTCTTGGCCCCGTCTTGTGTTGTTCCCTCCTTTGTCAACGGTGTCGCCTTTTCTTCAACTTGCGGTGTCACGCCCTTGGTGATGACAAATTCTTGAAGCTGCCGTTGTGACGCATGATCGAGACTCATTTATTGGGTGAAAGAAATGAAAGGCTAAGGCTCAAAGGGTTTTCTAAGGGGAAAGGATTTTATTTTTGGGGTGAAACCTAATTGCCTCTATCATTTTAATCTAGTTATCGGTTTTAAAACAAGAAAATGCATAAACACACAAGTTCTAACTGAGTCGGACTAAGGTCGGACATCTCTCAGGCCAAAAGAAACGAGCAAAATATATATATAGATGTAAATGTGGTGCTTGATAAAAGGCTCAAAAACTCACACACGGAAAATCTGGTAGGATAAGGTACCAGTTATAAGCATAAATTTCGGGGTGTTTTTCTACGTGCCATGCAACCTATTTTTGTACTTTATTTTATTTTAAATGGATCTATGGATTTAATTAACATAACCTATTTCGACCGTCTTTTAATGTGAACCGTTCGGCATAAATGCCTAATAGGTATCACTAGGACGAGCCTAATAGACTATACAAATATGTCAAAAGTGACCGTGAATGACGCTACGCATATTAAACTGCTAAGAGGGTACCAGATAACGCACGATCAATGACAAATGACCCGCAAGATAAAATAAAATAAGCAGCAAAAAGGGTCCAGCCCACACTTAAAATTTTGGTATAAATTTTAAGTGCAGAAATGGAGAAAAAAAGCAAGAGAAACTAACACTCCCTTGATAACGACGAATCCTCTCGCGTGTGAGCGAAACTTGCATACTCCGCATAGAGACGTCGAAATGGTGGCTTCAAAATATCTAGTTTTCCCCGACCTATCCTAAAATAAATAGAAAAAGAAAAATAAAAGTAACAAAGATAAATAAAAACAAATCTACGGTCCTAGGATAGATACTAGCGCTTAGGCACTAGCGTGGTGGAACATGTCCAGGCATGCACTGAGCATGCAAAATGTGTCAACATACAACCATCAATAATCACAAACAAAAGAAAAATAAAAAGAAAAGAAAAGAAAAATAGTGTATCATGTCACAAACCATTAGTCAGTGCCGAGAATCACCAAACAGCCAGGGAGAGAACATCAATCTGAGCGGCAGTGATGTGCATGCGAGCTAGAGCAGGTGCACGAAGTCATAAGCGTATCAAGTCTGTCCAAAATGTTGCGTAACAGACCCTTCCATGGCTGACTCTGTCGACCCTGCATAGAATCCGGTAGTGGCCTGGCTGCAGCTGTGGCTGATGACTCTGCATCCTCTGCGTCTTCTGTCTCTCTGTACTCATGGTCCTCATACCACAACGTCTTCTTATTATCTATCAACCTCAAAACCTGTTCAAACCAATATGTAACCCCAATATCCCTCATGTCCGAAGATCTAAATTATGTGGGTGAATTGCCTCCAGACTGGTGAATAGGAGTGTGATATAAGGTCCTCTGAAAATGTGGCCGGAAGCAGTGGGTCCATAGCATTTAGTGAAGAGTTTGACTATCGCATGAGCAAGGTTACAGGGTCAGTTTCTTATAATGCTGAAAAGATAGAAAACCTCCCGCTCGTATACTCTGTCCGTACGGTCCGTGAGACATCCTAAACTGTTGGCCAAGATCAAATGTAACCACCTATGTAGAGGGTCCAGAAAACTGGATCTCTTACGCCTCCTCGTGGTGTAAGGGGCTTTAGAGATTTGTCTCCAGAAATCTTTCGGACGAACATTGCTGGGCAGTCGAACAAGATTTCAGTGAATAGTGGTGACTGAATCTCTCTTTGTTGATACAAACCAAGTATGACCCTGAACTCTGCCAATGTCATTACATACCAACACCTTCCCAACCTAAATTGCATACACTGTGTCGTGACCCTTTCTTCTGATGTAGTTGGCGCCTCATAAGAGAATGAAGCTAAGAACTCAAGAGTTGGCTCCCGATAAGTACACTCAGACATCTGGAAGAAGTGGTGCCAGTGGGATGATATCATGTTGTAGAATCAAGGATCCAATCCCACAGACCTCACAGAGTCGTAATCCACAAGACGATATTCTCCAATCTGCTTAAGCTGAAGGATAGGCAGCCGCTTTTAAGCTTCCAGTTCTTCATTTTCCTGGTTAAAGTATAACCAAGGATGAGTATCCTCTGGGATGGAGTCTTCCGCTTCAGTCATCTGGTGGGGTTGCAGCTCTAGTGTAACATATCTCCTTGACATTTCCTGTAAGGTACAACAGAATCTGTTCAGCTTTAAAATTTAAAAATTCTTGCAGAAAATAAACAGTCTGGGTTCAGTGGCTGCACGCCCGTGCTCATGGAAGGAGCACGGCCGTGCGGCTCAGTCTGCAGTCTGGGTTTCTACTGGTTCAACTGTTTTTTCTCCTAAAATACCCTAAAACTGATTTTATACTGCAAAAACCAGTTAAATTTTAAAACTTAAAAAGTTCTGGTGTGTTTACGGACTGAGCACGCCCCTGCACCAAAGGTGCACGACCGTGCTTAGTCTGGTGGGTCAAACTGGATGCGCGGGAAACTTCTAACGGTTTTCTAGTCAAGCACGCCTTCAACACACTACTGTGCACGGTCGTGCTCGTAACTGATGCGATGGTTTTTCAAACCCGTCAGTTTTCCTAAAAAATTTTTTGCTAGGTTCTTCAAAAATCTCAACAACATTACAATCCTAGTGCTTCCCTAATCATTCTCCTACAGTTTCATGCAAAGATTCGGGCCCCAAACACTAGAAACCTAAGATTTTTATCAAGAACCCTAACTACTCAAAAGCTCAAGGAAACGGACATATCTGGACATAAAACTCATAAAAGATGTTAGGGGTCGAGTATACATACCTTATGGTGAAGAATGAAGCCTGAAATGAAGGAAAGTGGTGAAAATGGTGGGTTTAGGATGGGTGGCGACGAAGGTGCGATTAGGGAAGAAGAAATGGGTTTGAAAAAGTCAAAGGGACTTTTTAAATAACCAAATCTGATTCTGCACGCAAAGCAATAGCGCTCTCATGAAAGGGGCACGGGCGTGCTCACCTGTTCGACTCCCTGTTTTCGCGTTTTTCAATTTTAAAACTGTTTTTAAGGGTCCGATTTAAAAATTTTTAGTCGGGTTTCCCCAAAATAATTTTTAAAACCCAATTTTAAATACGAAAACAGTTTAACTTTTAAATTTTTGAAAAACTTCCCCTGGTCTCATTTTCCACATTTTCCGGTACTTACATGGCGATCTTCAAGGAATGGCAATCTGACATCTAACGAAAATAAAGAAGAAATAAAAACCCTCCAAATAAAAGTTGATGAAATTCGTGGTCTCGGCATCCTTCACGGGAATTCTCCAAGGTGGCCAATCCGGAAGTAAACCTGCAAAGAAAAATTAGAGACAACCGCAATCATCGAAAATAAAGCAGAAATAAAATGAAAAAGAAAAATAAAGAAGATCGAAAACAAAAACAAAAATAAAGTGAAAATAAAAATGAAAAAGAAAAATAAACCGATCAATCAACTGACTAGGGTCTTTCTTTGGAAACCATTGTGTTTTCTCGGCAACAGCGCCAAAAACATTGATGCGTTTGGTTTTAGTATTAAAAAGGTGTCAATTTCCCTGGTGCCAAAAACTTTGATTTAACAATCCCAAAACAGTGGTTTGGGGGAAAAGACTGATTTCACTAAACCGTCATTAACAAAGTTTTAAATTTATAAAGTAATCAATAATTACTTTAGAATCTAAAACCAACACATAGACAGAGAACCTGACGTGCATAGTATAGTCTCTGGGGTAAGTATTGAGTATCGTATTCCAAGGTTCACACTTTCCCCTACTGAACCTTTCATCAATTAATCGATCGGGTTTTAAAAAGAAAAATAAAACGAAGGGGTTCTTTAATAAAAATGGTGTTTGAAAAAGGTTTGGTTTTATAAAAGATAAAATAAAATAGTAGATAGATATGCCTATCTCAGGACCCTCCGTATAAGTAGTTAAGTTTATTATTAAGATTAATAATTTAAGTTAGTTAATTGTGTGGAAGAAGTGAGTGATCTTGAAGTGTTGACTCCTTGATAGAGAAGCGAAGGCGACTACTGAGTAGAATGCAGAACCTCTCCAGCATTCGTCCACATGGGGTACTTCGCCAGGGCCTCATGTATAGCGGGCTACTCAAACCACGGTCAATTCTCTTGTCCTCCAACTTATCGTCTTCTTGGATTGGAGGCTTCATTCCCAAACCTGGACACTGTACACCTCCCTTAGTTCTCGCGTTCCGTACCGAAAGGTCTCTTTATCCTGGAAACCTCGTATCCCCGAATAGGTTAACGGTCAAGACCGAAGGATCTCTCTTACGGCTGTCTTAGGAAGGTGGCCCCCATTGGCTAACGGCATTGACTGACGAGAACTAGATAAAGAATCTTTATTTTATTTATCTTTTAAGTGACACTTATTATTTATTTATCAATTAAATATTAAGTTGGTTTAAATAAATGATAACTTAATTACCTAATTCATAACCTCCCAAACTGAATAAAATCCTTAACAAAGGTGGCACATAATCCTAAAGGTGTATGCTACAAAAGATCAATAGTGAACCAGAAATGTCAGACTCAGATCTGGTCCACTTCAGAAGCCATTGCTTAGAATCCGGTTTGGATATCAGAAGCCCGAAGGATCTGTCTCACTACCGGTTTCGTCGCCTTGGATCTAGCTCGGGACTACCAGAAGCCGATTATACCTTTAATTAATTAAGTTAAGGTTGTTATTTAGTTAATCATCATTCAAACCCGTCACATAGATAAACAAATAAAGATTATAAGAAGATAACACAACAAATAACTAAAAATAAAGTAGTACTAATAATAATAAAAGTCTACAAATTGATGCGGGTTCGTGAATAATAGAAAGATTCAACCATAGAAATGATCAACACAAGGATCATGGCTGCTCATAGACCAGCTCTTCATCTCCAAGTGATATGTATTCCTTCAGGATCCTCACAACCCTCGATGTTTATGGCATACTACACTACGATCCTCTTCTTGGCCAAGCTAATCAAGGTAGGTCGAAGCCTAACCATTGACGGATGTTAGGAGGACCAGAAGCCCTCCCAAAGGACCCCAAGATCTCTAGAAGAAGCTTGGTAGTTAGCCCAAGAGAGCACAAAAAGGGATGAACAAATGGTGGGGGTTGGCTTGCTATTTATAGAGCTCCAGGGGAAGCACGGTCGTGCCCAAGAGTGTTAAGGGCGTGCTCGTTATCTCACGTAGGTTATGTTGCTGCATGGCTGACTCTATCTGTCCTTTCTATCTATGCACGGGCATGCTAGGGATGTTGGCACTGGCGTGCCAATGCTGCTGCTTCTGATTTCTTGCTCTCCAAGTTTGTTGCGTTGTTCTCTTGCGTGCAGGACCTTCGTGCAAGTGTGCGTGGGCGTGCTTGGTCATTCCGGGACTGATTTTAGCATTGTCTAAGTCTCGGGATTGTCTTCAAAACATACAGTGAACTGACTGAAAGTCTTGTATCTTCATGAATCTCCCGATTTTGCTTGTTTTTATCTGGAAATCCTTTGTTTCCTTCTTGGAGCTCCATTTTCCTGATAAATACAAATAGGAACGAATTAAGTATCAAATATAATAATATAACCTTAATTGTATCCTATTATGCAACTGTTTAGGCCTGTTTTATATATTAATTTTGTGAGTTATCACATACTAATAGACAAACAAATCAAAATGAGGAAAAATTAATCATTAGTCATTCATAGTACGATATGCAGTTGTACATGGTCAATAGTATAACCATTTTCTCTTATTTGGCCCTTAGTGAGACTTATAGGTAATGGATATTTTGTTATTGAATCTATAAGCATATCATGAATGCATTCGATTCAAAATTCCGATTTCCTCTACTTGCTCTTAAAATAAGCAAAGAATAATTTTGTATTGAACTCTAATACAGCTCATCTCAAACTGTAAACTGTTCGAGAAATTATGGTAGCTGACTTTATCATAATAAGTCTTCAATATATTATTCAAATAAAGTTATTAAGTTATGAGTCAACTGATAAATTTACCAACAACATTTAGTGACCATTTTATTGTGATCAGCAACACGACTTTATCACATAAGTCTTCAATATATTATTCAAATAAAGTTATTAAGTTATGAGTCAACTGATAAATTTACCAACAACATTTAGTGACCATTTTATTGTGATCAGCAACACATTATGTCATTATAACTTAGGTTGTTGTTAACAATTTCTTATGACTCCTCCATGGGTTATTTATGGCATGCCTGCTGATGTTAAGATATACTCCAAAATTGACACTTGATTTCCTTTGAATAAAAAAAACTTAGAATAAAAGTAGTCAATCACTTTAAGTTCTTACCTCTTCTTTAGATTATAGTCTCTTGTTTCTTAAAGATATTGTAATGTTCCATTAGTTGTTTTTCAATAATCTAGACAAGTCTAGTATTAAGCAATACAAGCAATATCATAAACAAGGATATATTAAATTTACATAAGTCTTCTAATTAATGAAGCATAAGGTAATAATTTCATTTATCCTATTATCCTCTAAAAATAGAGCAATGTTGTATGTTACATGTGTAAGGACCCTCTTAAAGTACAACTTATGGGATGAAACTAATATCCCATTGGGTCTATCTCAGTATATTTTGATTCCTATCACGTAAGAGGAAACCCCGATATTCATCATGTTAAAATATGCATGAATAATGCTTTGACTTAGGTAACATATACTTGTCAAGAGAAACGTCATCTATGTAAGGACACGTTTTCATTAGTTGTTCCCACTCATCTTGAGGTAGGTTCCTTAATCCACTTAGTTCTTGATGAAGAGAATTTCATTATGATTCCAATACATTTTATGCTTGCATCAACCCATAAATGGATTTTATTAACTTGCAGACTAAGTGTTCTTAACCTTCAGTTTAGAACTTTTAGGTTGTTTAATAAACATGTAGGTCATTGTTATGGAAAGTTGTTTTAATGTCCATCTAATGTGGCTCTTAGTTGTTATGAACTACTAGGACGGTAATGATCATCAAAGATTTTTTTTGCAACACAGATAAGAAGATTATTTGATAATCTAATCCCTCTTGAGTATAATATTTTACAATCAATCTTATCTTATAACGTTCCTATTCGGATCAAGTTTAATTATGAATAACTCTAGGTTATTCAACCAAATCCCAAACGTTATTCTAATTTATGGAATTAAGTTTTGCTAATAGTAGCTGTTGGTGGTGAACATCCTCAGGATGATTTTACCTCATATTCTTAGTGTAGCATCCTCAGGATGCTATAGGACTCAACAAACTTCAGGATATAACTGTATTTCAGCATGTGCACATCCTGAGGATGGACTAACAAATTATCTTTCTATGACATAATTGTAGGTACAATCAACATATATTATAAACTTGTAACTCTCCTACAACGTCTATATTGGTATACCCAGTCAATGAAGTCAAGGATAAATGAGTTACACCTGCAAGCCAAGTCCAAGCTCAAAGAAGAAGTCAAACTTGTAACCGACAAGAATTAAATATAGGCGAAGGAGGAGGAAACTGTTACTCAACGACTATATTCAGTTGAAACAGCTACAACGGTCACTTGAAGTTTTCAAAGAACTTAACTGAGTAGCAGATTACACGGGATCTCTCATTTACTTTCATGTGACTATATATAAGGGGATGATTGACGAGTATAGGACACATTAGACTCACCTGAATAACACACACACACGCTGCTGCTCATCATAGAATACTCTGATACTTACACACACTTAGCACACTCATTGTAATCATAGAATACTCTTCCATCATTCATCCAAAGTTGTATCCTTTTTACCCATTTTGAATATTAACAAACAAGGCAGGGGCTTAGACTCCTCTCTAGGTTTTGTGCCGGCGATCAACAACTAATCAAGGGCTTTTCTCGTACATCAAGTGTTGTTCTCTTTGTACTTGTACTTATGTTACTTGTTTCTTCAATTTACCTTAGAGTTACATCCTCAGGATATAACTATCCATCCTCAACTTTACCTTAGCCATCCTGAGCATAATTGTCACCTATTTATTTTTCTTACATCTGAACACACCATTTTCAGAATAAAACTAGACTTTAACCATATTCGACACTAATAGCACTCTACCTCACATTTTCTGATTTGGAAAACAAAATTATTTTTACTAAGTAATTTTTGACCAAGACAATTTGGCGTCCACCGTGGGGCAAGTGGTGCTATTTTAACAAAAAACTTTGTTAAAACCTTTTCTCAATTAACTCATTTTACAAATCTTGACAACTATGTCTTCCTCCCATAAATCTGTTTCCTCGTCCATGCCATCTTCAACCTCTACCAGAAATGAAACACTACCACCACCACCTGCATTCTCAAAAAGTTCTACTTCTCAAATTCCACCTAGACCAGTATTGGGGACATCTGGATCCACTCCTCTTGTTTTCGTGTCAAATGATGAAATCCTTTCCATGTTTGCATTGGTGAAGGATCAAATACAGCAACAGTAGGACACAAATCGGATGCTGATGAGAGAAATACAATCTCTCAAAACATCCTCAAAGAGGCCAACTGAAGACATGGGACACCACTACAACCCAGAGTGTTGGATTTCAATTCTGGTATCCCTAGCGGTGTTCATCAAGGAGATTTCATCCCCATGCGCACTCGATTCTCTGCTCCTGAAACTACCACAGCACCCAGGATGACAACAATCAGGGATCCAGGATATACACCTGGACCATCCCAAGGATATACCAATAACGGTAACAATTTAAGTTCAAGTACTTTTTTCTACTAATGATGTTGCTTCTTTGCAGGATACAGGTATAAGCCCACAATTGGAAAGGGAGCGTCAAAAGAACAAGGATATGGTATCAAGTGCACCAGAGATAATACAGCCTATCCACGAAGTATCCTCAGCATGTCGTATATATGTGATGCAGAGATTCCAAAGAGATTTCAAACTCCAAGCATGAAGCTTTATGATGGATCCACACATCCTGAAGAGCATGTGGCACAATACAGGGAAAGGATGGAAATAAATCCAATCCTTGCTGATTTCAAGGAATCATGCTTATGTAAAGGATTCGGCTCCACCCTCGCTGGTCCAGCCTTAAAATGGCTCCTAAGTGTTCCTCCCTATTCTATTACTTCTTTTGCATATTTGTTTAATATGTTTAACAATCAATTTTTTTATAGTCGAACGTTTGAATGTTTGACAAGTGATTTGTACAGAGTAACTCAGCCACAGGGAGAATCACTAAGAGAATATATCACCAGATTCGGAAAGGAAGCACTTGACATCACTAACTTGGATGTCACAACGGCAGTACAAGCATTTAAGATGGGACTACAAAGAGATTCACCTTTCTACCAAGAATTGGTGATGAATCCTCGTAGAAACTTGGATGAAGTCAGAAACAGGGCTCTAAGGTTCATCCGACTTGAGGATCACAAGATGATACAAGAGATGATAGAAGCATCCTCAAGATACAACAATCCTAATCGGAAGTCCACTCCCACATACGAACCCTACAAGAATAAACCATATGCTAGACCTGATAATAAACAGGTCAATGTGGTTGAGGATGACGATGAAGAGGATTGCCCTAAACTTCCAGACTATTGTTTTTCTGTGGATATAACAGGTTTAATGTACGCTATGAAGGATCTTGGAGACAAAGGAAGATGTCCAGGGAAAGAAAACAAGCCATGATGGAAGGACAAATCCAAATGGTGTGTCTTCCATGAAGATTTTGGCCATATTACTAAAGATTGCATTGCCTTGAGAAAGGAAATAGCATATCTTCTGAGTAAGGGTCATCTTAAGGATCTCCTAGGCATAAAGAAGCTGAAAATTTAGGATGGCACTAGCATCCCAGAAAGAGTAGCATCACCACCTAAGGATGCTGGCATAATTAACTTTATTTCAGGTGGTTCAGACATTTGTGGAACATCTTACTCAGCAGCTAAAAGGCATGCAAGAGAGACGAAATCAAAGAAAGGAGAAAGACCCACAAAAACCACCATCCTAACAACATCAAAAGTGATTAGCTTCGAAGAAGAAGATTGAGAGAATATCCTTGACCCTCACCATGATGGTTTAGTTATAACTTCATATATTGCTAATCATTTTGTTCACATGATACTTGTAGATGGTGGGAGTTCAGTCAACATAATCCAGCTAAAAGCTCTTAAGAGGATGAATATTCCAGAAACTGAAATAGTTTCCAGATCCTCAGTCTTGGTTGGCTTCAGTGGAGGGACCAAGAGCAAAGTAGGTGATATCAAACTACCAGTATATGTAGAGGGGGCAAACTCTATCCAAAGATTCTGTGTGATAGATTCTTTATCCTGTTACATTGTAATCCTGGGAAGACCTTGGATACATGACATGAAGGTAGTCACTTCAACATATCACCAATGTGTGAAGCTACCAACGCCATGGGGAGTCGTCAAAGTAAATAGTGATCAACAGGAAGCCAAGGATTGCTATACAATATCAATGAAGGCTTCGTCAAGACAAGCATAGCAATTACAGAAGGGTGCACAGTGCCATCCTCAAGATGTCAAAGCACACCCTGACCAGGATGTAAAGGTTGTTTGCCTCGATGACAATGACAAGGATGTCACTGTGCAGATCGGTAAGAACATCCCTAATGACATTAAACAGTCTTTAATTTCATTTTTAAAATGCAGGATGTCGACGTTTGCTTGGAAGCATGAAGATATGACTGTCATCTCCAATGATGTCATCACACATAAGCTTGGAATTGACAAAAGCTTCAAGCCTATCCAGCAGAAAAGACTGAAGTTTGCACCTGAAAGGAATGCCATCATACAAGAAGAGGTGGATATACTACTACAATCCAAGATGATAAGAGAAGTCAAATTCCCAAGATGGCTGGCAAACGTGGTGGTGGTACAGTAGAAAAATGGGAAATAGAGAGTATGTGTAGACTACACAGACCTCAACAAAGCTTGTCCTAAAGACCCATTTCCACTACCACACATAGACTCGATGGTTGATGCCACAGTAGGCCATGAGATCTTAACATTCATGGATGCATCCTCAGGATTTCAACAAATCCAAATGGAACTGGACGACCAAGAGGATACCGCATTCATGACCCCATCAGGTATTTATTGTTATATAGCAATGCCATTTGGACTAAAGAATGCAGGTGCAACTTACCAAAGGCTAGTGAATATGATGTTCAAAGAAAAGATCGGGGAAACCATGGAGGTTTACATTGACGACATGGTGGTTAAATCCAAGAGAGCGGAGAACCATCTTCAGGATCTCAAAGAAGCCTTTGACATCCTGGATGCCTACAATATGAAGCCAAACCTAGCCAAATGTCATTTTTGGAGTTAGTGCTAGAAAGTTTCTGGGATATCTAGTAACTAAAAGAGGGATAGAAGCTAGTCCCGAACAAATAAAAGCCATCATTGACCTCAAATCCCTAACAAATGTCAAGGATGTAAAAAGATTAACTGGCAGGATAACAGCTCTAAACAGATTCATCCCATAGTCCTCAGAAAAATGCAAGGAATTCTATGATATCCTGAAAAAGAATAGAAAATTTGACTGGGGACAGAAGCATGAGGATGCACTGAGGAAGCTGAAGGAGTATCTTGCAGCAGCTCCACTCCTGATGACACCTGAGGATGGTGAACCTCCCATGTTATACCTTGCAGTTTCTGGAAATGCAATAAGTGCAGTTTTAGTGAAAGACTTTGAAGGAAAACAACATCCTATCTACTATGTAAGTAAAACCCTATTAGATGCTGAAACTAGGTATTCTGATCTTTAAAAACTCATTTTAGCTTTGATAATGGCATCTACCAAGTTAAGGCATTATTTTAAAACACATAGGATACATGTTCAAACTAATTACCCTATTAAAAATGTGCTTAGAAAACCAGTAATGTCAGGAAGAATGGAAAAATGGTCAGTGAAATTGAGTGCTTTTGACTTGGTATATGAACCTAGAAATGCAATCAAATCATAGGCTCTAACAGATTTTGTGGCTGATTTCAGTAGTGACATCCTAAGTGAAGTAGAGTCTGAAGTTCAACAATTGAGTGAAAATTTAGAAAAAAGGACTATATACACTGATTGTGCTTCAAATGCAACAGGTACAGGGTTAGGATTACTACTAAAATCGGCACAAGGGTAAATAATACCCCATGCTATTAGATGTGCATTTCAAACAACCAATAATGAGGCAGAATATGAAGCTCTCATTGCTGGTTTACAACTTGCTAAGGATATGCATGTTTCAAATTTAGAAGTATTTGTTGATTCCTTATTGATTACTAATTATTTTAATGGATCTTATGCAGTAAAAGGTCAAAAGTTAGCTATTTATCTTGAAATAGTAAACAAAGTTATCAACTTCTTTTGTACAATTCACACTAACACACGTACCTAGGGAAAAAATGCTGAAGCTGATGCCTTGGAAAATCTAAGATCTTCTTTAAATTTACCTGAAGGATCCAAGATTCCCATTATCCACATTCTGAAGCCAGCAATTGAAGAGTGGCATCCTGAGGATGGTGAAGCACATCCTGGGGATAACACTTAATAGCCTGAGGATAAGACGGTGCATCCTAAGGATAATATTGTTCTAACCACTTAGGTTCAAGATAATTCATCTTGGATGACTCCTATAATAAAATATTTACAAGAAGATGTCATCCCTATGGAAGAAAATGCAAAAGCTTTCAGGATGAAGGTATCAAAATTTACTATTATAGACAATATTTTGTATAGAAAATCTCTTGTAGGTCCATATTTGAGGTGCCTGAACAAAGAAGAAGCAAATGAAGTTCTCAAGGATATTCATGAAGGAGATTGTGGGAATCACACGGGAGGAAGCTCTCTTTATTCGAAGACTTTAAGGACAAGATACTACTGGCCTACTATGAAGAAGGATGCCATGTCATATTCCCAAAAGTGTGATCCATGCTAAAGACATACCAACATCCTTCATCAGCCTGCTGAACCTTTACACCCTATTATCTCACCATGGCCCTTCATGAAATAGGGAATGGATATAGTAGGAAAACTACCCATAGCTCCGGGGGGAAGGTGTTCATGTTAGTAATGACTGATTACTTCTCAAAATGGATCGAAGCTAAAGCATTCGTACAAGTTAGAGATAAAGAAGTGGTGTCATTCATCAAGAGGAACATCCTAACAAGATTTGGAGTGCCAGCTGAAATCATTTGCGACAACGGTTCTCAGTTCATTAGCAAAAGGACAACTGACTTCTGTGAGAGTTGGGGTATCAAGATGATAAACCTTAACACCTGTACATCCTCAAGCTAATGGTTAGGCAGAAACATCAAATAAGATCATTGTCAACAATTTGAAGAAGAAGCTTGGAGAAAAGAAAGGGAAATGGATAGAAGAACTTCAATTTGTACTTTGGGCTGACAGAACTACCTCCAAGAATGCTACAGATCAAACACCTTTCTCCTTGGTCTTTGGAACAGAAGCAATGCTGCCAACAGAGATGGTTATGCCTACAGCCAGAAGACATCTTCAGGATGCAACAACCAACTTAGAAGCCTTATTGCAAGATTTGGAGACTGTGGATGAACTAGGGGATGCTGCTAAGTTAAGGATGGCAACCTATCAACAAAGGATTGCTAAAGCATACAACAAAAACATAAGGGTAAGAAGATTTCAAGTGATGGTAAGTTGGCTCCTAAATGGGAAGGACCATATCTAATCGATTCCGTGGCCGGTAAAGGAGCATACTGGTTATCAACAATGGAAGGAGAAATTCTACCGAGATCTTGGAATGCAATCCACTTAAAATACTACTGTAGAAGAATTGAATTGACAAAAACAATTGTGTTGATCAAACAAGTCTACTAATTCAAGTGCGGAATCCTTGAATCAGTTACAAAATGATAATAATATCAACAAAACGCAGAAATCATCATTAAAACATTCATTTCATTCATAAACAAACTCAATTACACGTCAAAAAGATGTTTATAATCAATAACAGAGGTGAACAAAGTTGACTCAAAACCCTAGGGAGAACACTGACTGAGGGAAAACAAAATGTCAAAAAGTTACATCTCAAAAATGAACTTGGCCTTATATAGGCCTGCACATTCGCCCATATAGTATGGTCGAATGTGCAGGTTCGACCAAACACACTGGTCGAACCAAGCAATACATAAAAATCTATTTCTACATTCGACCTCCAGTTCTCCTTCGCACCTTCAAGTCTCCTTCGACCGTTTATAAAAATTCCTTCGACCATATGGATACTCCTTCGACCGTTCGACTGATGACAAAAACATATGTTAAATGTAATCCAAAGCATTAGTCACACAAAATGCATCTACAAACTCCCCCTCGACTATTGCTTGGATTGTTTACGCTCTTGGTCCATTCTTTTGTTCATCAGCTTTACGTGTAATTGCTTCTTTTGTTCTAAGGTCATCACCGGTGCATAAACTTGTTTCGGCTTCTTCTTCTTGACATCAGGAACATCTTGAATCTTCACGAACATACCAAACTTCTTGTCATAATCACATCCAGCATTTATATCATAAGCAAAGCACAGGAATACCACACGTTGGTATTTGCTTGCTTAATCACAATCCTTCACCTCACTGTAAATCGGATTATAATACAACATAATGATATCCTCATGTGAGCAGTTAATCAACCACATAGGATCGAATATGTGTATCTTCTTGAACTCTTTCACACCATCTTTCAAAACAATCACAGCCTCTTCAGTTTTCCAGTCATAATACAACCAGATAAAATCTTTAGCAAAGTGTTGAGGGATCTGCATCAACGGAATGTGTTTCAATACTTTTGGTGGTTTGTACTTCAACGTCACCTTGGGCATTCTGGTTATCTCATCAATCTCTTTCTTATGAACAATCCGTTTAGGATACTGAGGAGTGAATAAATTCCATTTTGTCCTGCTTTCTCTCGACATGCGATTAGCAAAATAAGCAATATGATCGTTAACAGATCCAGTCAACTGATGTCTACACACATCTCGAATCGCCCAGTATGGAAGTGTCTTCAGATCATGGAATCTTTCAAAATAAAGTATCCCTTTCTCCCATTTAACAGCTACACACTTCAACTGTTTCACAAACTTCCATCCCAACGCTCTTCCTTTGAACATCTCATTGTGTAGTTTGTTAAAACTTCCCTGAATCTCTGTCTTAGGACGATTTGCTTCTTTCTCCTTCAGTTTCCTCAATAATTCATTCAAACTATCAGATTGTTATGTGCTCGGTTTGTCATGCCCTGGAAATACTTCTTCCATAAATCTCTTACTCTTTTCACGAGCAAGTTTCTCGGCTTCTTTCAACAATTCATCAGTGAACTCAGCAAATCCAGAATCTTTATCCTTCTTGAAATATTCTGGATATTCTTCACTAGTTATGTCTTCAATCTCAACTTCTTCAAATACAGGCACATCACGATCATCTGAATGATTACCTGCTTCCTTTTCAGGTAAGTTGGGAATCTGATTATCAACCAATAATTCTTCCAACGTCTTCCCAACTTGTTTCACCAAACCTTCTAATATCTCCTTTGACATCGCCGCAGAAACTTCTCCATCCTCTAAATCTGGATCGTTATACTCCAACTCAAGTATCCTGTCACTGGATTCAAAGATCTCTGAAAATCTGCTAGTCATATCTATCGTCCAGACTCTATCTCTTTTGAGCTGGATCCTCCTTCACCTTTTCCAGATCCTCTTTTCTCACATTTGTATTTATCAGTATCGTCATCATCATCATCACTATCCGAACTCACAGAGCTATTTCCTTCACCAGAATTATCATCGGAACCATCATCGTCACCATCAAAGCCAGCCCAATAGCCGAAGCCAAAACCCCATATCTGGCCCACCTTTCCTTCTCCTTTGCTTTTTTTAAAAAAAAAGGGTGTGTTGTTGAACAAACTCGAACCCGGGTCTGATCGGGGTTGGGAATCAACAAGCATCAGCTCTACCACTAGCCTACATTGTATTTGTTGGTAAAAACTAGACTCTAATTAAACTTAAACCCTCCTTATTTAGAACAGGCAACCAAGAAAGTCAACACCCAGTTCAATCCTTTCCGAATCAAGTGATTTAAACCGCGTTTTTATGAAATCTAGTTATGGAAATATGTTGACCGACCCTTTCAGCTAAATCTTCACACAATTAGTATTCAAAACATTCCAATTTCCAAGCCCTTATACGCGTATAATAGTTAATATGGGTCAAAACTTCTAAACTTATGTATTCGTAGGATTAGTATAAATTGTTTGCATCCACACGAGCTAAAACTACCGATAATCACACCCCAATACACAAATTCACCTATAAACCCTCCAAATCCACGATTTTTACCTCTGTTGACTATACGTTTGACCGCTTCAAATCGCGTTTCTATACATTGTAAGTATCAATTATTCTTTTGGTACTGTTAATCGGCCCTGTACAAACAATAGCCCCAACGATTCAGGGGCTATTGGTTGCTAATTAACGTTATTGAAAACTAGGGTTCATGTTTCTTATGATTTGGGGATGAACAACATGCGTAGACACTGATAAGTTTTAAACGAATGGAAAGTTATCACCAACTGATCCACAGATCAGTTGGTATCAGCCTTGTGTATTAAGACGTGGGAACCAGCTCAAGGCCTGGGTTTGACTCCCATAAGCTGCACTTTTATGTTTTTTTCATTTTTATTCATTTCTTTTGTACTATTAATGTAAATTGCATTTAAAATAGTTATTGTGATATATAAATTCTACAAAATTTATTTTATACTATCTGACTAATAAACTTTATTATATAAATTTTATTTTCAGAAAATTTAATTATTTAATATATATAATACATATTACAATTTTATTCAATTATAATTATAAAATTCTATAAAAATATCAAAACGACTTTATAAAATTTCACAAAAATTATTCTAAACTTATAAAGCAATAAATATTTCAGAAATAAATTTTGTTACAGAAAAATCATTTATTTAATATTTTTAACTAATTTTTGTTATTTTAATCATAAATAAATCATAATAAATTCATTTTTCAATATTTTTACATCAAAATTTCACATAAATTATTATTAATCATTTAGATCAGAAATATAAATTTTTGATTAGAAATTTATAAATTTTAATATTTTTAAATATTAAGTCTATGTTTTGTCAAATAAGTATTAATATATAAATATTCATTAATTAAGAATATAATTTTATAAAAATTATTTTCACATTTATTACATTATAATTCAACTACTTTTAGTTAATATTGGTCAGAAAATATTTTTATTAATTATTTCTTTATTTATTTAAGTTATTAACAATTATTCAAATTTAGTCATAAATCAATTATTAATCCCCAAATTTGGAACCATAGCACATTTTAGACTAGAAAATTTAGACTTATTAATTTTCCCGAACACTTATTTATTACCTTGAAATAGGGTGATATTTGGATACACACGAGCCACATTTACGTATATAACAAGGGTCTCCATTCTAACACTAAGGTGAGTTTTACATAGCCCCTTTTCCATTTCACTATTTTGGGGTGAAACATGTTACAACATTCAATTTACAATTCAATCATAAGTGTCTATGTGTTATTCTATGTTGCATTATGTCTTAAACATTACTAGGGTAAGCACATTATTCTAGCATAATCATTAACATTGATCAGCCGACGGTATACAATGATAGATCTATTGGACTGACAATCCCACCCGGATACGTGTACCTCCTACATAGGTAGCGTGGGTGATTGTTATCGAATTTATAACAAAATCGAGTGAACCATATGCGTATGGGATGGACCACAATATTCTAGTCACAAGGTTTGATTATGCACTCGATTTACCCGATGGTTTTGTTTTCACATATGGACTAGACTTGCCATGACACTCGAATTGTACAAGTTTTTATTCAATTATCAAAACCTATGTAATTCTCACCAACTTTTGTTGACCCAAAATATTTTCAAACTTAACATGTTTCAGGTTATAGCTTGCTTGAAGAATAGAGTTAATGCTTGAAGATGTGTATCTAGTATTTTTTTATTTTGATGTACAAATTCTTGTAGAACAATTGTATGTATTATATTTAAATCAACTAATGAAATTTATTATTTACCATGAGCTACTGAACAATCATCAATACGTGACATCCCGAAGTTTCCGCCATCGGTTGGGGTGTTACAGATTGGTATCAGAGCCATGATTATAGGGAATTAGGTTATTAGAAAAATAATCTAGTCTATAACCATAGGATTTAACCAGTACTTGTTTCTTTTACTTGCTTCTCTACTTATTTCTATTCTCTATCTCCCTCCTACTTCTTATCCCTACTTTAATCCCTACAAGAAGATTGCTCTCCATCACTGGATCTACTCTTAGACTAATAGGACAAGATTCTCAAGTCTTAACCTGAATTGCCTTGACGATCCCGTCGAAGTTCTATATTTTAATAACGAACACGTGCAATCTGGAAGGGTGAACGCCTGTATTCTGAGTTTTCTGTCTAGGACTGGCATTGCGCATATATCCTAATCAGACGAGGGACCCGGATGCCTACCTGGGAATTCTTGGGATGAGTGTTCACTTATAGGCTAAAGCATGTATTCACTATGTTATTAGAATCTAGAATCTTTGATAAGTCAACGTTTTCTTTTATTCATTTTAATTAATGGATAAATGATTACATTCCTTATATTACCTCATTATCCCTCATTCATTCCATGTCTCATTGAACCTTCATTGTATCTCTTACAGATCATGCCTCCTCGTCGCAGCACTCGCCTTAACAGTGGCAATGAAAACGAGGAAGGGAGCAGCAACAACAACAACCACTACAACAACAATAACAATAACAACAATGGTGGTGATGACCAACTGGCTGCGATCATTACCCAACAAATGGCGCAACAAATAGCAACTCTAGTTCCTAATTTGGTGGCTCAAATCATCCAAATGAATGGAAACGGCAATGGTAACGGCAATAGGAATCATAATGGGAATCATAATGAAAATGGAAACGGGAACGCTTACCCAGCCTGCACCCTCAAACATTTCAATATCTGCAATCCTCCTAAGTTTAGCGGGGACGAAGGAGCTACTGGTCTCCTACAATGGTTCGAGGGTATCGAGAATATCTTCATTAATAGTGAGTGTCCCGATAACCTTAAAGTTCGTTATGCTATGAGTGTTCTTCACAAGCGGGCACTCACATGGTGGAATGAAGAGAAAAGGACCCGCGGAGCTGAAGTCGCGCTGGCCATGACTTGAGAGCAAGCTAAAGACGTTATGAAGGCGGAGTTCTGCCCTCGTAATGAAATCAAGAAGCTAGAAGATGAGTTTCACGATCTTGCTCAAGACAGTGGAGAAAACCTAGCCTACAACACTCGTTTTCACGAGTTAACCCTACTGTTACCTCACAAGGTCACACCTCTCCCCATTGCTATTGAGAAATACATTGGTGGATTACCCATGCAGATTCAGGACACGGTGTGGGGAAGGAACCCTGCTACTCTCGAGGAAGCAAAGCGTTTGGCGGCCACCCTAACAGATAACCATGTGAAAGCAGGAACCCTGACTCGGAAAGGGGAAAAGAAAACTGTTGTGAAGGATACCCCTCAACCAGCTATCGAAATTGAAACTGAGTCCTCAACCAATGGAAGGGTCAAGGCCAGGAATTTCGCAATAGATACCACTCCTCCACCCACCAAGAAACCATATACTGGACCCCATCCCTTGTGTAACACCTACAAGTATCACCACCCAACTCATGTGCCTTGTCGTCATTGTACTAATTGTCAAAAGTATGGGCATCTCGTGAATGTTTGTCGAATTCCTCCTGCTAATGCCCCTACTGCTCAGAATAATCCTGCTAGGGACCCTCCAGCTACTTAACAACAAGCTCCACCGTTTGAATGTTATTTGCTTTTTAAAATTCTATGTATTGACGCTTTTTGATTCAAGTATCGAAATTTTTGTCTTTTACATGATAGTCGTTTATCTAGTATGATCATAACACTTGGATGCATGCTTGTTTGAATGTGAACTAATTGCTATATCAATATCTAAATCTATACAACTATAACTCACATACTATACTCGTTATACTTATAAACTTGCTTACATAAAATTTGCAATAAATGCTACACTTAATCAAAAGTACTTGCTCAACAGTTAGTTGAGTACCAAATAACCTACTCAACGATTGGTAGAGGTCATCATGCCTTTTCAATAGTCGGGAGAGGCCCTACAACCTGCTCAACGACTGGTGGAGGCTATCGAACCTGCTCAACAATCGGTAGAGGATCCTACTCACTAACTGGCAGGAGTCTTTTTCCTGCTCAACAGTTGGACTCATTAATACAAAGGTTCAACCACAGGATTATTTTTGCATTACTTACATGTGTGTTAGAGTCATAGAAGGACACAAAACCCTAATGTAAGGTAAATTGGTGATTGCGGTCCGGAACGTAATCATGAATTTACAGGTACATTAAGGTAGTGTGAACTTCTATCAAGGTAGATAACCAATTATAAACTCTAGTTGCCTGGTAGTTCATTTAGTTTTTCTATAGTCAATCAACTCATGCATTTCTTTTAGGATTTCTAAAACTTAAGTCTAGTGTTTTGCTAGATTCTTATTCTTCTTGCTATTTCAGACGAACCTAATCCAATCCTTAAAGCTCACATGTCAAACCTTTTATCCAAATTATTCGAAACAGATTATTCTATTCATGTCGTGCTTTAACACAAAATTTTCCAGACTACACTTGTCCTAATTGCTACCCAATCACCTTCAACCCTGTGTTTTCAATAAACTTCGGGACGAAGTTTCCAAAAGTAGGGGAGACTGTAACATCGCAAAAATTTCCCCAAAGTTTAATACGTAAAAGCCCTTATTTTATACATCCTTATCATTAATTTTATACAAATGTGCCTAATTCTTTATTTTCCTAACTCACAACTTATATATATATATATATATATATATAATACATTTTTTATGCTAATAATAATAATAATAAATAAAAATAACAATAATAATCGGATGTCTTAGAAGTGGATTTATCAATTTTATTTACTAAACCAACAACATATAATGCCCAAGCCCTCTTTGTGATCTGACCCATCAAAGCCAGCCCAATAGCTGAAGCCCAAACCCCATATCTGGCCCACCTTTCCTTATCCTTTGCTTTAAAAAAAAAGGGTGTGTTGTTGAATAGACTCGAACCCGGGTCTGATTGGGGTTGGGAATCAACAAGCATCAGCTCTACCACTAGCCTACATTGTATTTGTTGGTAAAAACTAGACTCTAATTAAACTTAAACCCTCCTTAGTTAGAACAGTCAACCAAGAAAGTCAACACCTAGTTCAATCCTTTCCGAATCGAGTGATTTAAACCGCGTTTTTATGAAATCTAGTTATGGAAATATGTTGACCGACCCTTTCAACTTAATCTTCACGCAATTAGTATTCAAAACATTCCAATTTCCAAGCCCTTATACGCGTATAATAGTTAATACGGGTCAAAACTTCTAAATTTATGTATTCGTAGGATTAGTATAAATTGTTTGCATCCACACGAGCTAAAACTACCGATAATCACACCCCAATACACGAATTCACCTATAAACCTTCCAAATCCACGATTTTTACCTCTGTTGACTATACGTTTGACCGCTTCAAATCGCGTTTCTATACATTGTAAGTATCAATTAATCTTTTGGTACTGTTAATCGGCCCTGTACAAACAATAGCCCCAACGATTTAGGGGCTATTGGTTGCTAATTAACATTATTGAAAACTAGGGTTCATGTTTCTTTTGATTTGGGGATGAACAACATGCGTAGACACTGATAAGTTTTAAACGAATGGAAAGTTATCACCAACTGATCCACAGATCAGTTGGTATCAGCCTTGTGTATTAAGACGTGGGAACCGGCCCAAGGCCTAGGTTTGACTACCATAAGCTGCACTTTTATTTTTTTTTCATTTTTATTCATTTCTTTTGTACTATTAATGTAAATTGAATTTAAAATAGTTATTGTGATATATAAATTCTACTAAATTTATTTTATACTATATGACTAATAAACTTTATTATATAACTTTTATTTTCAGAAAATTTAATTATTTAATATATATAATAAATATTACCAGTTTATTCAATTATAATTATAAAATTCTATAAAAATATCAAAACGACTTTATAAAATTCCACAAAAATTACTCTAAACTTATAAAGCAATAAACATTTCAGAAATAAATTTTGTTATAGAAAAATCATATATTTAATATTTTTAACCGATTTTTGTTATTTTAATCATAAATAAATCATAATAAATTCATTTTTCATTATTTTTACATCAAAATTTCACATAAATTATTATTAATCATTTAGATCAGAAATATAAATTTTTGATTTGAAATTTATAAATTTTAATATTTTTAAATATTAAGTCTATGTTTTGTCAAATAAGTATTAATATATAAATATTCATTAATTAAGAAAATAATTTTATAAAAATTATTTTCACATTTATTACATTATAATCCAACTACTTTTAGTTAATAATGGTCAGAAAATATTTTTATTAATTATTTATTTATTTAAGTTGTTAACAATTATTCAAATTTAGTCATAAATCAATTATTAATGCCCAAATTTGGAACCCCTGGCACATTTTAGACTAGAAAACTTAGACTTATTAAGTTTTCCCGAACGCTTAATTATTACCTTGAAATAGGGTGATATTCGGATACACACGAGCCACATTTACGTATATAACAAGGGTCTCCATTCTAACACTAAGGTGAGTTTTACATAGCCCCTTTTCCATTTCACTATTTTGGGGTGAAACATGTTACAACATTCAATTTACAATTCAATCATAAGTGTCTATGTGTTATTCTATGTTGCATTATGTCTTAAACATTACTAGGGTAAGCACATTATTCTAGCATAATCATTAACATTGATCAGCCGACGGTATACAATGATAGATCTATTGGACTGACAATCCCACCCGGATACGTGTACCTCCTACATAGGTAGCGTGGGTGATTGTTATCGAATTTATAACAAAATCGAGTGAACCATATGCGTATGGAATGGACCACAATATTCTAGTCACAAGGTTTGATTATGCACTCGATTTACCTGATGGTTTTGTTTTCACATATGGACTAGACTTGCCATGACACTCGAATTGTACATGTTTTTATTCAATTATCAAAACCTATGTAATTCTCACCAAATTTTGTTGACCCAAAATATTTTCAAACTTAACATGTTTCAGGTTATAGCTTGCTTGAAGAATAGAGTTAATGCTTGAAGATCTGTATCTAGTATTTTTTTTATTTTGATGTACAAATTCTTGTAGAAAAATTGTATGTATTATATTTAAATCAACTAATGAAATTTATTATTTACCATGTGCTACTGAACAATCATCGATACGTGACATCTCGATGTTTCCGCCATCGGTTGGGGTGTTACATCATCTGCTTGCTGCTGATTAATTATTTTCATCATGTTATCTAGCTTCTGGTTCACAACATTCATCACATCACTATCAACAGTGACCTTTGGTGTAGAAGCTTCAGCAGCAGCAGGCAACTTTCCTTTCTTTATCTTCTTTAGCACTCAATCCAGTGCATCATTAAACTCATTAACAGGTAAATCAATCACCTTCTCAGTACCTGATGTTGTCTTCTGCTTCTTTACAGCTGGAGTTGCAACCGGTGATTTTGAGCTAGATGCTGGTGGTAGTTTCTTACCAGCAATCAATGATTCTATTTCTCTAGCTCTGTTCTCCATTGGTCTTAAAACCTTCTCCTTCTTCTTAAATTGGGGATCCTTTTGTTTCTCCCCTTGAATTGGCGATCCAGGAAAATCCCCTGATCCCAAGCCAAACCCCTCATCAGTTTCATCTAAATGAATAAGGCTTTTAGTTCTCTGTTCCTCCAACGACTTGTTGAGACTGACAGACTCACCGGCCACAGTGGCCTTGGGCGTGGTGCTCTTCACTGTCTCTGCGTCAGAATCCCATCTCTCATCTTCTTGCGTCTCTTCAGAATCTACAGACGCCTCATCTACTAAATGTAACCCATTCTTCGCCATACTCTTATGTCTTCTAGAAACTTTCTTCTTGGCTGGTTCAGCTTTAGCTTCAGTTTCTTTTTCCTTACCCTTTCCACTTTTTGCTCCAACATTCACCACTTGACGCTTTCGTTTAGCATCAGGGTCTACTGGATGTAATGGATTGTCTTCATCTGATTCACTGTTAGCATTTCTCACCTTATCCTTACCTGGGTCTGTATAATCTAACTTGATCAGGTGACCAAATAGATTCTTCATCGGTGGTCGTTCATTCAATGGCACACCCTTATACGCCTTCATCCTAGCAAGCGTGTTCAGATTCATGTGCTCCTGAACAATAATCTGCTTAGAATCTCTCTTCAACTTGTTGTACTTAGCATCAAAGATCATCTGAAGAAATCGAGGATATAATAAGAATTTCCTGCTCCTTAACCCTCTCACAGGTTCTAACATGTGTTCCATCAGCATCCCAGACATATTGAACGGTTTGTTCAATATTAAAGTCACCATCAATGAGCTGATGCTCTTTCTCATCAAATCATATCCATCAGCCGCTGATCCGAAAACATGAATCATCACATGTGCAAGATATTTGAACTGAGGACATAGCTTTCCTTTATGCAACGAACCGTCAGTGATAGGTCCGTTATACTTCATTCGTAGAAAGCATTTCCGTTGTTCAGTCCACGTCAACTCTCCGGGATCTGTCTTAACATCATCTAACATCAACGCTTATCTGATGTCATTCTCAGAGACAATTACCAGCTGCCCCTGAATCGTACTAACGACTGACGATTCGCATTCCTAGAAGTCCATCTTCGCATTAGTCCAGAACTCCTGTTGGTGATCACGGTAAATAATAGCAGGTGTAGCAATCGCGTCAATTACTCTACTCCTCTTCAAGAACTCTATAATCCTCGTGTCGGACCGATACTACATCACCAATCGCTCCTGATTATCTCCACAAGACGTCAAACCGAATATATAAAACGATAAATAATATATGTGTAAAACCAAGAATCATACTTTATTGATTGATAAAACAAGTCGGCACAGATTCTTCATACATACACACATACATATGTTGTTGAATGGGACGCCGACCTGAGGTGAGCTCAACCTCAGGCCAACCTGGACTAGACCACACACAGTATTCTTCTCCTAGAGACTGTTGCAACACTCTCTTTAGAAACCCTAAACCCTTACAAATATATATAGGCTTACTAATTAACTAAGTTTGGGCTGGGCCTCAGGCATGTCGCCTGGGCTACCACAATAATGCCCCCACTCTAATACATTAAATCTAAGCCCACATGAGTTGCATAGCGACGGTCACAAATGCACCAACAAACTCCCCCTTGACCGTTGCTATCAACTCTGACAAACACTGATAATCATCAGTCACAATACATGCACTAACAAACTCCCCCTTGACTGATGATTTCAGTTCTTCTCTGATAAGACTTGATCTTCGTCTCTCAATCAGCTGTGTCTGACTCTGTCTACTATCTTCATAAATCTACAAAATACCCAAAACTTTTCACATCCAATCTCCCCCTCAATGTAAGTCTATCCAAATTACTTTTATATCCACCATAATCTGCATCTTTCCTCCTATGAAGAATTTACGCCTGATTAATAAAGGACCCAAGTAACCGGCATGTGATAAGGTTCAATCTTCAACTAATTAGTAACGAACATCCAGCTTCATTGCAAAAATATTTCAACAAAATCTCGCACATCTAATTTATCAGAGAACAATGCTCTAATAATTTTGCCAAAGAAATAATTATCTCCCCCTTTTTCTCTGCAAAATATTACTGCATTGACGTGTATATTTTTGGTTTTCCCCATTCACAACCAGCAGGTTCATAATCGAGCAACCAAACTGAAAGTAGCTTCAAGTCATAATCAAAAAGTCGCTTAAACTAAAACCCATCAAAAGCATCTTCAACTTTCAAATAGTGAACAACAGTCGCATCATCTCAAATTCATCTATATGCATAGTCGCATCATCTCAAATTCATCTATATGCATCTTCATCCCATAAACACTAACCATGCGTGTTTCCAAATTAAAGAATTATGCCCCATCATATTTACCTATTCATTCACCATTCACACTTGCATCGACAATAACCCAACCAAATCATTATCAATTTTCAAACCACAAACAACATTTTCATCAAAACCTCCATCGAATAATTATCATTCCGAACACAATATTCCAATCTTGGCACCGAAGAATACGAAACCATTCAAATTAACTCCACCCAATCTTCCAAATTTTAAATCAATCATGTCATAATTTATTTCCCATATTATAGGTTTAATATTTGGAAATACAATCAAATCCATTAAATTTCAGATTTTAATCAACTCCAATAGGAGCTATCCAAAACCGAAAATAACATTACCCATCCATAAAATTTTATACCCGTAGATCATCCAACCAAATCAATCATCAAAACATATTCATCTTAGCAAGAAGGGACCAAAACATATTTAATCCCCAAGAATTTTGATCAAACCAATTTTTTTGTAGATAAACCTTTTTTTTAATACAAACTAACCTGCTGCAAACCACAAATACTACTCGGTATCACGTCTTCTGTGAGTTTTAACGGAATTAAAACCCAAAATCAAGAGCAATCGTGAATCGAGAGGCGGTTAGACCTTCCGATTCGTAACCATGCTCTGATACCACTGTTAAAGCGTGTCGGACCGATACTACATCACCAATCGCTCCTGATTATCTCCACAAGACGTCAAACCGAATATATAAAACGATAAATAATATATGTGTAAAACCAAGAATATTACTTTATTGATTAATAAAACTAGTCGGCACAGATTCTTCATACATACACACATACATATGTTGTTGAATGGGACGCCGGCCTGAGGTGAGCTCAACCTCAGGCCAACCTGGACTAGACCACACACAGTATTCTTCTCCTAGAGACTGTTGCAACTCTCTCTTTAGAAACCCTAAACCCTTACAAATATATATAGGCTTACTAATTAACTAAGTTTGGGCTGGGCCTCAGGCATGTCGCCTGGGCTACCACAATAATGCCCCCACTCTAATACATTAAATCTAAGCCCACATGAGTTGCATAGCGACGGTCACAAATGCACCAACAAACTCCCCCTTGACCGTTGCTATCAACTCTGACAAACACTGATAATCATCAGTCACAAAACATGCACTAACAAATCCCAGCAAACTCTGTATGTTTCTTCACATCGGCTAAATACGCACAGTAGTTGTGTGCGGATTCAAACGGTAAATCAACACTCTTTTCTTTCTCAGCTGCCTTCGAAGATGATCTAGCAGGAACACTTGCACTTTCCTGTTCAGACATTGTTAAAACTACAAAACAAATCAAAACAAACATGTTAAAACGGACAAAATAAAAACTTGAAAAATTTTGGTTTTCAAATTCTACATTCAACCAGTTCGTTGGTGCGAATGAAGAATTTTAGGTACGAATGTGAAGATTTAAAGGTTCGAATGTAAAATATTTTGAGAAATTTCTTCATTCGACCACTTAAACTTCTTTCGACCAAATAAACATTCTCCTTCGCCCAAACTGTCACATTCGACCGTTTGTGATGGGCAAAGGTGACTGTTCATCTTCTTCAAAATTTCAGATTCTAATTTTGTTTGTTTTAAACTGCCATTTTGATTTTGAAAGCACCTAACACTACCGATTAAACTTTTCCAATTATCAATTTCAACAATCATACATTGATTATGTGTTTTTAATAAAAAACTAGGGTTCGTAAAACTGTCACAATTGATTATGCAATCTATTGATGTTTAACCCGATGTTTTTGGATAATCTCCCCCTAAAACACTTAATCAATGAATCCCAATCAAAATGATGTCCAATTAACACATTTTAATCTATGTTTTTAGTCAGTTAGGGCTCGAACTGAAAATCGTTGATTATGAAGTGGATATTAGGAATTAACCTGCAAATAATGGTGTAAAAAGATCAGTGGAATCAGACGAACACAATAATTCAATCTAACAATCAAGAGCAACAAGGAGACCCTATCTCAGAAAATTTGAAAATGTTTCGAATAGGGTCGAATGAGCAGAGATTGGAATATATAGGCTCCACATTCGACTGTTTGACTAGGTCGAATGTGATGCTTTTTCTACCTTCGACCCTACTGAAAGGTTCGAATGTAGAAAAAGGGTTCAAATGTGAAATTTTCACATGAACACTCACATTCGACCGTTTAAAACATACAAATGAGCAGACAAAATTCCACCTTCGACCCAACGAAGGGGCGAATGAAACATGGAATTTTTGAAAATTTTACCAAGTCTCAAAATCGAGTCCCTGTTCAAAATATTTTTCAACTTTTAAGCATCCGACAGTCATTATATCTCATTTAAAGATTACAAATCTTAAATGGTCCAACAAGTTTTTAGAAAATCGATATCAACCACCATCAACTATCAAAAATAAGATAGAAATGTAACATCTTTTTGGATTTTCTAAAGTTTATGTTAAAACACACCTAAAATCTTTTTGAGTTTTGCAATTTTTGACGAGAAATATAAAATGCTGAAAAGTAAAGATAAAGCAGTAAATGTTTTGGGATTTCCGATAAAGTGATCATATCAGTTATTGAGAAATTTGATCACACCGTTGATCTTTTTGATTTATTATCATTAAAGACAATGTGTGATCTGGCAACTGCTGATATTGTGATCCACATAAACTCACATGCAGACTTTTGTGCAGTGCTTTAAACTGATACGATTATGTATAGTATAAACGTAATTGTTTGTGGGTCCCACGCTCACGACATACTCCCGTATCAAGAAGTAAATGCAGAAAGACTCATTGTAAAGCGTGATTATGCGTTCATCGTCTGTAATTTACAAGGTATGAGACACAGAGGTACACAGGTCAGCAAATTAATGCAGCAAAGTAACATGTGCACTCTACCAGGTTGAGGGCTGATATCAATCATGATTTGCATCAATGATTGATACGATGTAATAGACAATCTTTGATTATCATAATACATGGAAAGTTCCTCAATTCGGTAACTTTAGGATTTCGCTTAAAGCTCTTTTATAAAGACACCCTATCTGATCTAGGTCCGTAATGACTTACAGCAGAAGATCAGAGAGGCTATCCCCAGACAACTAATAACATAACGACCCAAAACCTCCGAGTTTTGTACAAATACCCTATCAAATGAAATTACGGTACTAAGACCATATGTCCATGAGGAGTTCATCCACACAATAATTCGTTTGATATGTATGTATTAGGCACGCAGTAATAGGTCTACGAAGCCTATTAGCACATCACACAGACTCAGACACACGCCCTATATTGCATTACATTTCATTAGAATGTGTCAGATCGCCACTGATGTACTATCATTTCCCCTTTTTCTCCAGGAAATCATTTTGGGTTTTGCTAATTTTTATAAATTTTTGAGTTTACTGTTCCTAAGGATAAGCTGGAGCATTTCAAATATGTGACTGCCCAAGATATCATTTGTTCACAGAAATCTGACGGTATTAATCTAAGGGAAGAAGATATAGCAGTCAGCAATATTTTTCTAATTTTTATGGGTTTTGAAATTTTTCAATGTTTTTGATTTTTGTATTTTTCTGAAAAACAATAAAAACTAAAGTAAAAAGCGATAAACTGAGGTGGTTATCAGTCTTGTTTTTCTTTAATACCATTAGCTTTTAAAAGATATTCAAATCTTGATTTATCAAAAGCTTTGGTAAAAAGGTCTGCACGTTGATAGTCAGTGTGGATTTTGACCATATCGATCAACTCTTTAGCATAATAATCACGGATAAAATGGAATTTGATCCGGATATGTTTAGCCTTTGAGTGATTTACTAAGTCTTTTGTTAATGCAATTGCGGCTTCATTATCACAGTAAATAGGGGTTTTAAGAAATTGCAAACCGTAGTCCACCATCTGTTGTTGTATCCAAAGAACCTATGAGCAGCAGCTCGATGCTGAAACGTATTCTGCTTCACATGTGGATAATGCAACTGCGGTCTGTTTCTTGCACTGCCAGGTCACGAGCCTGCTCCCGATAAACTGGCATCCAGCCGTTGTGGATTTGCTGTCCTTATCACAGCCACCCCAATCTGCATCACTAAAAGCGATTAGGTCAAAATTATCATCATTAGGGTACCATAGTCCTCTCGACGGACAACCCTTCAGATATCTAAGGATACGTTTGACAGCTGCAAGATGACTCTGTTTCGGCTTCAATTGATAACGTGCACAGAGACATGTGGCAAACATTATATCTGGTCTGGAGGCAGTGAGATACATCAGAGATCCGACGATTGCTCTGTATGTAAATGGATCAGTTAGCTCCCCCTTAGTGTCAACTCCAATCCCGTGATTATGTTGTATTGGGGTATCCATCAGCTTTGAATCATCCATCTGGAATCGGCTCAAGACTTCGGAAACGTATTTCGTCTGGTGAATAAAGATCCCCGTTGGTCTTTGTTCCACCTGCAAGCCTAGGAAAAACTACATCTCTCCCATTGCGCTCATTTCGAACTATTCCTGCATAACATGTTCAAATTCTCTGCAAAGAAGTTCGTTAGTAGAACCAAATATAATATCGTCAACATAAATCTGGAATAGAAGCAAGTCATCGCCTGTTCGTTTAGTGAACAGTGTGCAATCTACCAAACCTCGCTTGAATCCTTTTGAAAGAAGATACGTGCTCAGCTCCTCATACCATTGCCTTGGAGGCTGGTGCAACCCGTAGAGAGCTTTGTTCAAAGCCTGGTGGTTGACCTACGTATACTTCCTCCTTGACCACACCATAGAGAAACGCGCTCTTGACATCCATTTGATGCACCTTAAATTTCTTGTATGATGCAAACGCCAGAAACATTCGGATAGCCTCTAAGCATGCAACCGGTGCATAGATCTCGTTGTAATCGATTGCCTCAACTTGATCAATTCCTTGTACAACCAAACGAGCTTTGTTCCTTACGATCACTCCTCTATAATCCTTTTTACATTTCAATACCCATTTCGTTCCAATCTTCTTTCGTCCTGGGGGCAAATCTGTCAGTGTCCATACGCCAAGTTTCTGAAACTGCAACAACTCCTCTTGCATAGCTTCTACCCAAGCGTCATCCAAAAGAGCGTCCTTGTAAGTCCGCGGCTCAACCTGCGAAACATAACAAGCAAAAGACCAGTCATTCTATAAACCTGATTTTTGAATTTTGGCATATAAAGCAAGATTGCCAAGGTTTTCCGGTGAGTTAGCATTCCTCAATTGACCTCTCGTCATCACACTGCTACCAGGATCACCAATAACTTGCTCTATCGGGTGAATTCGATGTATCCGAGATTCCGGATAATCTGGTACTTAGACTCCCGTCTGAGTAGTTAAGTTCTCTGTAGAAACCAGATCATTACCCACATTCGATGATGAAGCACCATTTGTATTTGGGTTCACTGGTGGTGTCACTGTAGCATGATCTAAAATAGCTTCACATGTAACATCATCGTCGTCATCTTCAGATTCTGATGAATTCAAAGTTGTGGAAGCTTCTTGGAATACCTCTTCTTCAACGACAGGAACATTGGTATCATTAGAAGCTGCTTGGGGGTTCACGGTGATCGGACGCACCAACGGTGATGTCACTGCGTTTTCGACCTCGTAATATAAACGTAATACAACTTCTTCAACCAAGCTATCTAGGTTGAATGATTCAAAGAAATCTTTGTAATCAAACATCCAGTCTAGACCGCTTCCCTGTAAATTCTGAGTATACCGTTGTACTTCAACGTTAGCCCACTCCTCAACTTGACGAGTTCGTTTGTTGAATACCCGTTTGAGCGGGGTTGCATATCCAACAAAGTATCCTTCTTCAGCCTTTGGTGCGAACTACTCAGATGGATTAAGCATAGTACATGGGGCTCCAAACGGTTCTAGATACTCTAAATTAGGCTTTCGACGATTCAATAGCTCATAAGAAGTTTTGCCAAACTTCTTCACCGTTAAAACATGATTAAGAGTATAACAAGCTGCGTAAATTGCTTCGTTCCAAAACATTACTGGAAGATTTTAGTCCGCAAGCATTGTTCTCGCCGTTTCAATTAGAGTCCTGTTTTTGCGTTCGGCAACACCGTTCTGTTGTGGGGTATACGGAGCACTGTATTCATGAAGAATTCCTTTGTTTTCACAAAGATCATCCATCTGTGCATTCTTAAACTCCGTCCCATTATCACTCCTAATTCTCTTGATCTTTAGACCATAGATATTTTCCAGTCGAGTGAACAGAACTTTCAAATTATCAAACGTGTCGCTCTTACGGTGTAAGCACATAACCCATGAAAATCTTGAAAAATCATCAGTCACCACAAGACAGTACAATTCTCCAGCATGACTTTTACGCTTGACCGGTCCGAACAGATCCATGTGCAAACGTTCAAGTGGCAATTCAACGGAATTGACTTTCATTGGCTTATGGGATTGTTTGTGAAAATGTTTAACGTTCACGCCTGTGAAAATGTTTAACGTTCACGCCTGTGACAAGTTCATTCTTCACCAAGTGATTCATCTTTCGTTGGTGAATGTGTCCCATCCTCCAATGCCACATGATTGATTCCTTTTCTATAGCCTTGGAGAGATAACACGTGACTTGGCCTTGTGTAGTCATTGCTTTAGACATGTCGAGAATGTACAAGTTGTTCACTCTCGGTGCCTTTAACATCACCCACTCTTTTGGTAACTCGAATCCCGACTTGAGTATTTAGCAAGATTTGTCGTCAAAGAATACAGAAAATTGCTTGTCACATATCTAACTGACACTGAGCAGATGGAAATCGATTTGCTTCACATAAGATATTCTCTCAAAACTCACAATTCCATTGTTGACACTCCCTCCATGGTAATATAACCTTCCTTGTTTTCTGCAAACGCTACATAACCTCCATTGATATTTCTGATATCGAATAGTAGCGAAAGATCCCCTGTCATGTGACCAGAAGCTCCATGGTCAACAATCCAAAGACTGCTCACATGGCCAGCTGAAGCTCCCTGCACATATCAAGTAAAGAAATTAGATTTTTCGGGGGACCCAAGCTTGTTTGGTCTTGGGTCTTTGAACAGTTTGTTTCAAAGATTCAGATTTCTCACAAACAGTTTGATTTGAATTGATCTTTTTCTGATCACTCAAACCTTTTTCATTCTCTAATTTCACATTTTGTTGTGAAGTTGAAGCACCTTCAGAACCCTTTGGTGACCAAGATTGTTCAGATCGTTTCAAGATCCGGATTTGAGATTTTCGGGTCTCAGCCGGTTTCTTTACTTCTTCTTTGAACGAAACTTTCTTGGTTACCTTCTTTGATTTAACAGAGACAGGTCCAACTGTTGATTTGACAGCAGGTTTAACAGGAACCTTTTTCTTATCAACCGTTGAGTTCACCATTGGTTTCTTAAGAGATTTCTCAGTAGCTATCCGGTTACGTCGATCATATGTCATCGGACGATTTTCCCTCCTTTTAAAATAACTGCTTTGATTATAAAAAGGTGCTGGTTGAGGGACAAATCGTTTTTGTGGATAACAATGATTGTCGACTGGACATTCATATTTCTGCTTCATTTCCACCTCGTGCCTCTTGTGCCTTACGTACGGGCAGTGAGCAAGTAAATGCCCTCTCTCCCCGCACTTAAAACACGCATGGTACTCTTCAAAATTGTTCTTGGCATTCGACTTTGCATAACTAGTGATAGGATATTGATCATCCACACGCCTTCTTCTTAAACTCTCAGGAGCTGGGTCATTTGAGTAAGTCGGCTCAAGAAAACTATTTGACTTTTCTTTTGGTTTAATAAATTCTGTGACATGGACCTTTAGTTCTTTAGGAACATCCAAATAAATTTTTTTAAAACTTCTGGAGGTACATCATTTGTTTGCTCATGTTTCGGGAACCAAATGGTACTCTCCTGCCAGATCTTTTCAATTTTTGAATAATTGGCAAATTTTATTGGATATTCTTCATCAGAAATTATCTTATCGGATCCTTCCATCCGATAGAAAATTTTAACAGGTTTATCACAAGATTCATTTTGATTTTCACTTTTTTTCTCAATTTTCTTTTCAATTTTCTTCTCAACAGGCTTAACTGATTGATTCTTTCTATGAGCGTTAGCCATGAGATGCACAATCTGAGATGGTGAAACAGGTTCATTAGTGATTATGTAATTTTCATCAGAAATATCACACATCTTTTTAGAAACTTTCTCTGATTGTTCATCCTCTAAATCAGAATCATCAGCAGCAACTACACCTTCATCATTTTCCAGTACAGGTCTAACATCAGAATAGGGGTCTCCCACACTAGAGGTGTTTGACTCATCATCCGATGTAGAGTCAGATTTAACTGAGCTCTCCGGTGCTATTGAGTGCAAATTATGGTTTTCAAACAACACCGGAGCTGGGACAGCTTTGTAGTTGGCACTACTAGGCTGTGATGGCTATTTTATTATATGATCAACAACATAAGCGATATGCTTATAACTCTCCAGTTTCTTGTTCACTTTTTCTGCAAAGCACTTGATGGTGGCCATTTCAAGTTTTGTGTTTTCTAAATCATTTATATAATTATTTATGGCCATTTGTTTCAATGATAAAGTCTTTTTCAATTTTGAAACATCTTTCTTATAACCATCAAGTACTCTGTTAAACTCTTTTGCTTCTTTTTGATAGGATTGACAGTTGATTTTAGCACTCTTAAGCTGAACCTTGAGTTGCTTATTCTCCTCTGTCAATTTATCACAAGCATTGCAATGTTTGACACAATTTGAATTTGAATTAGAAGCAGATTCAGTACTTACCTGTTTTGGCGGTTCTGTCATGGCCATCAATGCAAAGTGTGCTTCCTTCCCATTGAAAAACTTTGAATAATCAATCCTGGTACAAGCATCATCCACCATGCATGATTTCCGAGTCATCAAAAAGTCAGCTTCAGCAAGCAATTGGTCAATATCATCATCTAGTGAGTTAACACTAGATTCAGAATCAGACTCACTCTCCTTATCAGAATAAGCTGAATCAAACTGCTCTGGAATATCAGCAACCGAATCAAGAATTATCCCAAACTTCTTTTCTTTACAAACATCACTCTCTTCATTCAACTCCTCGATCCTCACCTCAGATATCTTTTCAGTCACTACCTCCTTTTCAACCTCTACCGGCTCATGCAAATTCATCTGCTATGCAACACAAGCCACATTCCTAGTTGTAATCTCCTTAACACCTAACTGCATCCCTGTCCAATCAAACCCTTCGTCTTTCTATATCACTAAAGCTTGGTTTTGATTATCTATTTGGGTTTGAGTGTTTGGTGTAGAAATAGGAATGATTGTTCGGTTTGAATTTTGTGGTGTTTGGTTTTGGTTTTGGTTTTGGTTTTGTGTTGTGTTTTGTCTAACAGTAGTATTTTGTTGGGTATTTTGTCGGTTTTGGTAGTTTTGTTGTGGTTGAAAGCTTGAGATGTTAGGACTTTGGTAAGATATCTGATTTTGGGTTTGTCGGTTTTGGTAGTTAGAGTTGAAAGGATTTCTATTTCCCGGCTGAGCTGGTTGTGTGCATTCTCTTTTAAAATGACCTTTCTCACCACAATTGAAACACGTCACTTTGGCTTTGTTGAAGCCATAAGTGGTGTTCGGAGAAGTAGAAAGATCCGTTCTTCCAGTTTTCTGAATGAAATCAGTAGCTCTCCTCATAATACTTTCAAATGCCCATTGAATATCCATGAGCTCACTACAAGAAAATGAAGCTATTGCAGCACCACTAAAATGTTGCATTAGGCCTTGAAAAGGTTACAATATGTCTAATGCAACCTTTTATTGGGGGCTGCATCAGAATTAGTTACCTTAGACCTAATACAACCCTTTATAGGCTTAATGCAACCATTTTTTATAGTGTTACATTTTCTACTCTAATGCAACTTTTTTAGTATGCAACTTTTTTAAATTCTATTGCAACTTTTATAATATTCAAATGTAACTTTTATAATACTCAAATGCCACTTTGGTTACAAAAGTGTAGCCTTTTCTACACTTAAATGCAACCTTTATTATACTCAAATGCAACCTTTATTATATTTTAATTACAAATATGCAACATTTTTCTAGTCTTATTGCAACTTTTACTATTTTTATTATAGAAAAAGTGCAACCTTTGTTTTTATAAATGCAACTTTTTTATGAATTTTAATTACAACAAATGCAACACTTTTACACCCAAATGCAACTTTGTAACATAAATCCAATTACAAATAATTAAAATACGCATTAAATCACGATTATGCAAAAACAATAAGAACACAAATATCATCATAATCAAATGGTTTACTTAGAATTACTTGTCCAAACTTAAATAACAATAAAGTGTCAATTACAATACTGAAGAGAAATATAAACCGGCCTTATAGTCATCTTGATCTTCAACTTGTAGTTGTTTCATAACCTCCTGCATCATAGCTTCTAAGTTTTTTCGTTGGTTGTCAATAATATCTTTTTGAATAACTTCAAGTTCGACTTTTTTTCTTTCATGGTCCACTTCAAGCTCGGCTTTTTTCCTTTGATGATCCTCTTCGATCTCTTTGCGCAATTCTAGCAACTGGTTTTTCTCAACTTTAACGTTTGCTTTAAAAGATTCTATTATCCCCTCTGGAACCATGTATGACGTGCAAGCACCATCCACTTTTTTTATCAATGTATTTGTAACACCTCTACCATAAATTCGACGATACCCATAGTTTTCTTTGCTCATTACAACTAAATAAGGATCAACTGTAGCGTTGTCATCCTCCTTTGGCTTGTAGTTCTTCATTTGTTCCTTAAATATTGTCAAAAAATTAAGAAAATACTTTAGAAACAATTTTATAATTAAAATCATGCTATGGATAAATATTAAAAAACGGATGTCTATTTTCATGTGTCACTGGAGGTTTCATCAAAATTAAATTAATCCTATACGTAATAAGCAAACATGATAGATGAATATTTACATAAGGCGAACATAGAACATGGATATTTACATAAAGATAAAAGTAGAAAGAACTTACAATTTTCGTTTGCGTGTCATCATATGTATCAACATATGCGCGCCCTTCCGTCCTTTTACGTGTACGTTCAAACAATTGTGTCAAAGTAGATGATTGTTGGTTTGGGTCGCCATTTTTCTGTATTCATAATAAAATAAATATAGGGAAACAAAAATATTAGTGTATTGCACAATAAAAATAATACAAATCATGGGCAAACTAGAAACATATTACCATCTCCTCACAAATCCTAGCAAAACTTTTTGGACCGGCTATGTGCATATTTTTTTGAGACATGCGTGATTCCCTAGCTCGCAAACAGCGTCTCTGTAAAATCATAATATATACACATCAACTAGTATACAACTCTATATAGCAAATACTATTAATGGAGAAATTGTTGAAGAAAATACCGCCACATCTTTATTACTCCATAAACACAACAATTTTGCGAAATCATCTTCTGGAATGTTGTCAGGTCGGTTCTTCCACCTTGTTTTATTGTCCTTAAATTGATATAAGTGTTTTCTCTTAAACCGACATTTGTAAACCTTATACAATTCTTCAATTGGAAGATTGAAACTTCCTTCAGCTAAATCAGGGCATATTTATTTAGGAATGATTAAAGTGGGAAATTTAAAACCTTTCAGCCAAATATTGCCTAATGTACTGCCTTTTTTTTTTTTTTTTTTTTTTTTTTGTATAAATGAAAGGTTAAAAACACCCATTAGTAATAATTGTAATAAATTTTTAGTATAATTTTTTATTACATCATAACATGTAATATTTAGTATTTTTAACCATAATTTTATATATAATAATAGTTATTATAAAAATAACTTATAAAAGAATCATAGCTATAATGGTTAACACTCCTTTAAACAATTGATTTTTTTTTATTTTTTTTTTGACAACAGCAAGTATGCAATCCCTACCATATTTCTTTTACCATTATGTTTTTATATGCTTCGAACAGTATGATTTTACCATTCTAAACAATTTGTGGTTACTATATCATAGATGCCATTTCTACCCATATTTTTTTACCATATATTTCTCTTCATTTAATTGTTAATTTGTTATGTTGAGACCTTTTCTTATATCAGATAGACATTTCATGTTACTTGGAAATTTTATATTGTACAGAAGAACACAAACTTAATCTGTTAGAATATATGAATAATGAGACACAAACTTACTTAGGGTTGGAATTGAACAATTATACCTCATACGGTTTCAGATCAATTCGATTACGTCTCACGTAAATCAATATGTTATCAAACTGAACATCAAATCATTATGTTACCAAACTGAACATCAAATCATTATGTTACCAAACTGAACTTGTAATCCTAGAAAACATCAAATGAGAAAAGTTCGATCGTTACACTCATGGTATTACCCAATAAAATTGAAACTGAGGTTCAACTCAAACTGAATAAGAAAACGTCACTCCTTTGATGCACATAAACAAACATTTACATAGTGTTTATCAATTGAACATAATCACTTGCTTTTTTACTGACCTGGGATTGACGATGAGTTGAAGTTACGAATGAAGCAATCGTAACGCTTATGGTCGTCCTAGAACATAGGTCTTCTCATTCGGCACATTGAACCACTCCTCTAGTTCAGTTTCCCTTTCGTTACAAAAAAATTAGGTCAATATTGTGTTGTTTGAGAGTGATTAAGAGGGAAAATAAAAATTATGAGCCACCCGCTATTTTGTTTAAATTAGGAACCGCCAAACAATTTAAAAAGAATATAGATAAAGATTTATTCTTTAAATTTTTTTTTTCGTATTATATTTTATTATTTTAATTAAGCTTTTCAAGGATTGACTCGTATACATCCGGTTTGACCTGATTTTTTTATTATTATTTTCAAATATTAACAACTAGTCGATATAATATAGTGTATATGTAGTTAGATTAGGTAAATTAGTATCATGAGTTTGAAGTATAATCAAAGTATATTATTTTTGTTTCTTTATTACACATATATAACACTTTGTAATGGAATGGGCAAGAGAATGGAATGGATAAAGCAATGAAATGGATGATTACCATTTCATGGTCTTGTTTGGTTACCACGTAAGAATGAAATAAATCATTACTTTGTATTGTTTGGTAGGTAGGAAAAGACTTATGAATAAAAACGGCGATGGTGAGTGGTGGCGATGGCGTTTGATTGTGGGTGCCGGCGACGGTGGTTAGTGGTGGCGAAGGTGATGGTGGTGGTCGGTGGGTGGTGGCGGTCGTGGTAGCGGCAACGGTGGTGGTTAATGGCAGCGGCAACAAAGGGTGGTGATGGTGGTCGGTGGGTGGCGACGTTTAGTGGTTATAGTAGCGGTAGCGGTAACGGTGGTGGTGGTTGGTGGGTGGCGACAGGGAGTGACGGGGACAGTGAGTAGCGACGGCAAAGGAGGTGGTGGTGTTGATGGCCGGTGCGTTTCAGTGAAAGAGAGTGTCAGTGGTGATTGTTGGTGCTTGGAAAAGGTAATTCATTTCAATCACTTCACAGTTATTGTAACAATGAATACAACTCTTCTGACAAAAGTTGTAATTTGAAATAATAGCCATTTATTCATATCCTATGTTATGCAACTTTTTAAAATAATGGTTGCTGTTAGGTTTTAAAATGCATCCCTTTTAAGACAAAAGTTACATTTAATTTTTAACAATGCAACCTTTTATTATAAGAGTTGCATTATCTATTTAAAATGCAACTTTTAAGTAAAAAGGTTGCAAATTCTATAAACTTTTTGCAACTTTTTATAAAAAAAGTTGCATTAAACCTTCTAATGCAACCTTTATGTTCAACACAGATGTATTAGAGTCAAATGCAACGCATTTAAAAATGTTGCTTTTAAAAAGTTGCATTAGACCTATTTTCTAGTAGTGGCTCCATTTCTTCTTTATCAATCTGTGCGTAGTCCTCATTGGTCAAGTTGTTATTACCAATTTGACTCGCAACAAGCCCATTATACGATGCTACCATGGCTGACACCAATGCTACGTGTTGTTGAGCATTCTCAACAGTAACATTGTTTAGATTCGATGTCTCCAACACAATCGGGCTCTGATTTGTTTGACTTTGATTTACTTGCATCGGGTTCATTTGAGGGATGTATGTTTGTTGTTGAGGTTTGTTCGCAGAATAACATGCTGCTTGTTGTATGGGTGAAAATGGTGGAATATAAGTTGTAGTAGGATATGATGATGGGGTATATGATGATGTTTGAGCAAGATAATTGATTGGTGTTTTGGTTGATTCAACATGGTTAGAGACGCACGCGATGTGTGGAGCAACAGTTGAACTTGAACTTAAACTAGAAAGAAAAGAAGAAATACCACCATGATACAAATCTGGATTTTGAGGAATTTGTGCTCTTTTCGCCTTCCTCTTTTCTTCCATCTCCTTATTTTCCAGTTTCTGAATAAACTCATTAATTGTCCAATATTGGTACGCATCCTTTTCTTTCAAAACCTCTATATGTTGATTCCAATATGGTGGCAATGCATCGGCAAACTTGTCCACCAATTCTGACATAGGTATGCTTATCTCGTAGCTTGAAAGCTCAGTGAGTAAATGACAATACCTTGGAACCAACTCTTTCAGCGTCTCGTTCCCCATGTAGCTGAAATTCTCAAACTCTTTTCGAAGTTCCTCTATCCTCAACTTCCTCGTCTTTTCGTTTCAATCATGCCTATTCTTTAACATGTCCCACAGCTATTTAGATGTTGTGCAAGAACCAAACACATGTAACAAATCAGTATTGATGACTTGGGACAATTGAGAAAACGCCTTCTTTGCAATAGCAAATTTCTTCTTTTCATCATCTGCAAGATTCTCCAACTGAATAGGCTCTCCCGTGTTCTCTAAAATCGGAGCAACATAGCCCTTCGCAATCATCTGCCACGCCTCCGTTCCCTCTAAACTCATTCCCTCCAAATGGATCTTGAATTTGGTCTTCCACGTGTTGTAATCGACCATCTCCATAAGCTTAGGTGGACGGCTTCCACTCCCCGAAGACAAGTCTTGGATAAAAGTTGAAATGGCATTTGTCGTCTGAGAGTGTACCGCTGCTGCTTCCACTCCCCAATAATCAGCCATCGGTTGTGATTGTGGTTGTGCAACATGTTGGGGAATAGTACTAGTCATCGCCATGTAATTCATAGGTTGTGATGGTTGACTAGACTTTTGAGCGGCTACCGACCAAGGATCCATGGTTGTCTGCTGTTGTGGTGTCGTGGTAGGTCGTGGTGTAGTAGTAAAGTTCCACATATCGATCTGAAAATGATTAAACACGAAAAGATTAGAAAAGTTTTATAACAGATTCTACTTTTGTATGTATCGAGTGGTCGAATGTGCAAAATTGTTCACGTTCGACCGTTTAAGAAGATACGAATGTAGAAAATAACAGACTCAAATCACTTTCGACCGTTTACACCCACTTTCGACCGGTTAAAACTCACGTTTGACCATCCGATTGGTCGAATGAAACTAAAATGGTCGAATGAACAACTAAACACTGACAAACTCTAGATTCGACCAACTGAAACACCACGTTCGACCAAAAACACCTTGGTTCGACCAAATAAACTCACACGTTCGACCAGTCTCCCTAGGTTCGACCCTGCATATTTAAAAATGGTTATTCTTTGAAAATCAGTTAATTTTGATCAAATTTTTCAAAAGTTGATGAAATTTGATGATTCTAATCAGGTTTTGTCTCGGATTTGATTTGGAACAAGTTTAACAAAGAGAATTATGCATTTTATCCATGAAAACAATCTCTAATCGATCAATTTATCACCAAAATCAGTTTATCAATGAAAACAGAAAGTTTTTGATCAAAATAGGGTCCAAATCAGCTGTACTATTATCAAATTGTAGTTGTTTGATCCATATGGCTCTGATACCACTTTGTAAAAGAATCGAATTGACAAAAACAATTGTGTTGATCAAACAAGTCTACTAATTCAAGTGCGGAATCCTTGAATCAGTTACAAAATGATAATAATATCAACAAAACGCAGAAATCATCATTAAAACATTCATTTCATTCATAAACAAACTCAATTACATGTTAAAAAGTTGTTTATAATCAATAACAAACGTGAACAAAGTTGACTCAAAACCCTAGGGAGAACCCTGACTGGAGGGAAAAAAAATGTCGAAATGTTACATCTCAAAAATGAACTTGGCCTTATATAGGCATGCACATTCGCCCATATAGTATGGTCGAATGTGCAGGTTCGACCAAACACACTGGTCGAACCAAGCAATACATAAAAATCTATTTCTACATTCGACCTCCAGTTCTCCTTCGCACCTTCAAGTCTCCTTCGACCGTTTATAAAACTTCCTTCGACCATATGGATACTCCTTCGACCGTTCGACTGATGACAAAAACATATGTTAAATGTAATCCAAAGCATTAGTCGCACAAAATGCATCTACAACTACCATACATAAGGATTCATGTGACTGATCTCTCTGGAAGAGATACCATGGTTTGGATTATTGGTAGGATGAAGGTGAAGGCTGACAGAGATGAATCATCTCCATATACAGGTATCTACTCTTAACTTATTTCAATTATCTTTATTTTTACTAAACATGGTCTAGAAATAGTCCATCCAGAGAATTTTGTAGTACCATCCTAAAGATGGAAAACATTAAAGACTAGAGGGCTGGCCACCCTCTCCTACGTTAAGGTGTCCGACACCTTCCTAAGATTTAATGGTTTTCACCTTTCACATTGGGTTAGCAACCCCGCCTGGAGCGCACATTATTCATGTATATTTTCAGGATGGTGAGACCAGTCCATGTAAAAAAGACCGACAATTTCATCATTTTTGGAATATACATTGAATCCTTAAGGTTTAGACATTTTTCAATGTCTCTTTCTCGTATTTGGCCTGGTCGCCAGTGGCCTTGTCACCAATTATTCCAAAGATGTTACAATTGGCCTTTTCGCCAGTTGATACAATGGGCCTTGTCGCCAGTTATCCTTAAGATACTACGTTTTGGTTATCCTAAAGATTGCACATGGGCATGGCCCCAGTTTATTTGAGGCCTTGTCGCCGGTATAATAACAATGTTTGCCTTTATACAAGTTATTGTTAAAATTTATTAATCCTTTCTTGAAAAAGGATAAAAACTCAAAGTTTATCTTAGAGATATTAAACTGGGAACATCCTCAGAATAATGAAGACCATCCTGAGGATGACGAAGAAAGAAGAACTAGGGATATCCTCAGAGTAATGAAGACCATCCTAAGGATGATAAAGGAAGAAAAACTGGGGACATCCTTAAGATGTCAACGATGCTAAGAACGATTTCATCACACCTTGAAGTCTAATTGGTGGAGAGAGATAAAGGTATCATTTATCTTATTCATTTATACTTGACATTTGTTGATGTTTACAGGATATCAAACGAATCAAAAAAGGAACACAAGGATGTAGCGTCAAAAAGCAGTTACCATGTTATTTATATATTATAGCCAAAATTTGATGCCAACCCCTGGCTTCATCCAAAACCAGGACCAATCCACCAGGGGTTAGCATCTATGGTCCAGGTCAAAGGCAGATTTAAGGCTTCGTCTTGAAACCAAGATCCCTCCACCCCAAACCTTTCATTATTCATACATGCATAAAAGTAAAATTGTTTAAGTCTTTACAAACCAACCACCATATAATATCCTAAAAAAGTGGGCTCTAGCCTAGTCATCACATCCTTCACTGCCCACTGGTTCATCAACCTGAAACTCCTTGGCCACCTCAGCCTCCGTCACCTCAAGCTCCTTAGCTGCAGCTTCAGGATTAGCAGTAGGAGGAGACTCGGGCACCAGCTCTTTTACACCCAGACTGAGGATCTTCTCTCGTCAGGCTTCAACATCCCAATCCTCCAGCTTGAAATTGGGATCCTTAGAATGCAAAGCCATCCTCTCCCTAGCCTGGAAAACTGAGATCATGGCAGACTTCATCAGACCTTGCTTGTTCTCCTCCATCTCCTTTTGATGACCCTTCACAGTCTTAGCCTGAGCAGATTTCACCATTTTGAGCTTGTTGGATCAGTAATGCTCTTGATATTTTGCTTGTTATTGAACACTTATGTGTTTAGCAAGTTCAATCAGATTTGCACAACGGAATAAGTAAGTAAAGTTACACTATCAACAGGAGTTATTACTCCCCCTAGATGTTTGAAAACTAAAGACAAGTTTAATGAGAATCTAAGTATTGAATGTGAATGATAATAAATACTCAAACAGATTCTCAATAAATGAAATGGAAATAACAATAATAAGCTTTGAAGGATTTCAGTTTGAATTAAAATCAATCTGTAAAATAGAGGGATGAACCCATCTATTTATAAACTTACAAAATACATGAACCTTGCCAAAAAGCAAGTCTGTAACAAGTTGCAACAAGTTGCATTCTTGGAACTTGCACAAAAAGATAAAGTAATACTAAACAAATAAACTACTGAAACATAAGGCGGTGGAAAGATTATGGTACAAGTGCAGATGAATGACAAACTATTGATGAGCAGTTTGTCTTCAGTAGTTTTTCAGTGAACTTGTCTGGTTAGACTTCAGAACTTCTGATACTTCTTCTTTAGTACTTGTTGAATCCTTCTTCAGTACTTTAGTCTTCTTTCTTCAGTAGTTCTATACTTAGAATGTTTTGTAGAAGTATGAATTAGACTGAGGTTTGCAAAAGTGGTTTCCTCAATCCTTTTTGTCCTCACAATCTCCCCCTGGATTGATGAAGCCAAAACCTTTTCTAATTCCTTATTGTTTTCTTCTGTCATTCACAATCTTCCATATCTCTTTGAACATGGAATTCTTCAGTTGATTCAGCTGTTCATCAGTGAGAGATCCCCTTTGAGGTTCCAAATGTTGAATTGTAAGCAAGTCCTGAGTTGATAGATTCTTCAGTTCATTCATGGATTTGTAGGCCTTTCTTGTAAGATCTCTTCTTGTCACCAATACTGAGTTGTCATCAGTAAAGGACCATCTGATGATCAGCACTTTAGATTTGTCAAAATCTGAAGTATAGGGAACCATGCTGGATCCCTGGGATGTTCCTGAGTGTTGAATGTTTTCTATTTCTGTGACTCTCAGGTGGGATTCACTTCTGTCTTATGTTTGCACCACATTAGGTAATTTAAAAGTAGGTAAATGATGTTCAGTAACTACCTTTGTGTGCAGCTTATCAGTTATAGTTTTCTGGATTTGGTAAGCAAATGTTGAAGGATCCCTAAATTGTGTTATTATAGGTTTTTCTTCAATATCAAAGTCTCCTTGCACAACTGTGTTGCCTTCTAGAAACACCATCTTGTAATCAGTCTTTGTATTGCCCTCTGGCTTTCTCTTGGTAGCTGGTCTTTGTTTGACACCAGAAGTTCTAACTACTGAAGTTGATACTTCAGAAGTTTTGAACTTCTCTGGATTAGCAGCCTTGGCAGCCTTGTATTTCTTGTATGTGTCCAGTAGTTTGTCTTCTCTCTATTTTGACACAGAGGCTTTTGAACCATAGTCATTAGCTACCAGTTTTTCAATCATTTCTGCTCTCTTGGCTTTTCTATCTTTCTCTGTTGCAATTTTGTCAGCAACAAGTTGAGCTCTTTTGGTTAGCTCATCCATTGAGAGCCCTTTGAGTGAATAGGCTTTTGTTTTGCTATTCTTTGTTATAAAAGACACCAGTTGTTGTCTTTTGTCTTCTTCGGCAACTCTCTCTGTTTCTGCTTGCCTATTCAACTCTGCTTCATAAGCTTTAAGCTTTTCATTTAAGCTTAAGTCTTCCCTTGCTTCCAAGTTGTTCCAGATCTCTTCTTCCTTAGCCTTTCTTTGGGCTGCAATTAAACTCTTCTCTAGTAGTTCTTTGGACATTGAAATTGGTGAAGGATTCAGCATAGTCATTGTTGTTGTTGTTGTAGGCCTTGGAATAGGAGTTGGTTGTTGTTCAGTTGGTTTGGAAGGCTCTTCAGCTGTTTGTATGTTGGAAGTGTTAACTCCTGAAGTGTTGACAGAAGTGTCAACTACTGAAGGATTGTCTTTAGTACTTTCAGAGTCTTCAGTAGTTTCTTCATTATGGCCTTGGGAAGTTTCAGCTTCAACTTCAGTTCTAGAAATAAGCCTTTATTGATCTTCTTTTTGTTTTTGGGCTTTTTCTAGCAGTTGTTGTTATTGTAGAGCCACTCTTGCCTTTATCCTGGCTTCCAGTGACTCCTTAGGTTCCTTAATCTTCTCCCCCTTTTTGGCTTCATCCACTTCTGGGAGCCTGCTAGGTTAAGAAGTTCTACCAGTGAGTTTAGCAAGCTGTCTTGAGTTGTTGTCAATCTTGTTAGATAGCTCACCAAGTTTCTTGTTAATCACCTCAATTTGAGTTTTGGTTGACAACTCCAAAGTAGTTATGAAAGATTTGAGGTGATTGGCAATGAGGGTGTTCATCAACTGGTATAGGGGACCATCTGGGCTGCATAGTTGGTTCAGGTCTATGCTTGATGACCCAGGAAATTGGGTAGTGTTTTTCAGTGAGGGGTGTGTTTTTGGGTGATCTTCATTTTGTACAGAAGATGCCACTATAGGGGAATCAGGGATCAAGTGGACTTTAACCTGATTTGGTGTGACCAGCTCTTTGAGCTTAGAGACACCAGGTGCAGGACCTTCACTAGCAGCCGTCAATTCAAGTTTGGTGGAGTGTGAATCATCATCCAAATCAATGGAATCATCTGAATCCCTGCTTACTTCCTCAATGAGGACAATATCAGTTATATCAAGAGTTGGCCCCAACCCAGTTGTCTCATTTACCTCTTGTTCTTGGTTCAGAGGATTTCCTACTTCAGGCATTAAGCCTTCATCAGTAGTTGCCACAAATGAGGTTTTAGCAATGTTACTTCTGTCCTCAGATCCACCACTGGGTGGTATATGAGTAGTAGCAGCCTCAAATGCACCTAAAGTCTCTAAGTTTGGGCTTAGAAACCCTGGTTCATCCTCATCTCTTGGGTTAGGGCTATGGACATCCACATTCATGTCAAAGTCTGAAGGTATGTCCCCTGTTTGATGTGGTTGTTAGGGACTAACATGTTCTGATGGGATGGTCTCTTTTAGCCCAGAGAGAAGTTTGGCAATTTCTATGGCTTCAGGTTCAGAAGTTTGTGGTACTGGTTCAGTAGTTTGGGGTAAAGGTTCAGCAGTTTCAAAAGAAGAGTCATTTGGGATTGTTTTCTTAAATTTCTTTCTTTTGAAGAGAATTGTGATTGGTGCTCTAGTGGGGGTTTGAGATGGATGAGACTGAGAGGATGTTTCAGTCACATCTTTATCAAGTGCAGATTGCACATTGGCAAGTTTAGGCATCTCAACTACCTGAACTGTTTTTCTTTTAAGGCTGGTGGGTTTTGGTTTTTGTTGTTTAGGTTTCTCGGCCTTTTTGGGTGAGGGTTTCATGGGGACTGTTGTGTGTTCCTCTTGGTCATCTTCTGGCCAGGCAGCTGGTTTATTGTGCCTAGAGTACGATTGTGAGGTTAATGGGTTTAAACAGTTGTTTTACCCACAAGCACCTCTTCACCAAGTTCTTTTATTATGCATTGCATAATAAACCTTGGATACAACAAAAACTTCTGTTTTAGAATTGAGATGATGTAACACCAACTCATTAAAAAAAAGTGCTGATGCCTTGAATTTTGTTTCATTCACAATGGAATGAAAAATAGGTTGAAAAGTAGAGGGCATCTGATCATAAGATCCAGTTTTTGGACTCAAACATTATTATGTAGTGAAACAAAAGTTTGTACTTAGGTTCAAAATATTTCTTAAAAAAGTATCATGTGAGAGAGTACCTTGGTAACCACACTCTGTCATGGTCAGATGAATTTCAGAGTTTGGAAATTGATCTGGGGCACCCATATCATCTAGACCCAGTCTAATCCCCAAAGTTGCTTGTGTGATTGCCATTCTTCTCCTTTGGATGGTTGAATTGAGGAGATCACTTGATCATTCACTGTCACCGTCTCCGCATTCGCCCAGTACTCATTTAGAGTTTCAGTGTGGATTGGACAATCAATGGTGAGGGCAGTGAAGTATTGGGATTTAATGACTAAATCAATGATTTCGTTGTATTGGGACCAGGCTTCATGTTTCTCAAAGTAGCCTCTTTGATTGTGTCCCTGTTTCAATATTAGAGCCATGTGGTTTGTGTGTGGGTTGATCGAACAATGTTCTTGTTTGCAGGTTCAGGGTTTTGAAAGTATTTTTGAGAGAGAAGGAGGGATTTTTGCTTTTTAAAAGGATAAGTGTTGGAAAAGGTGTTTATCAGAAGTTTGTAACCGCCCTAGGTCAAACTTCTGAAGTGGGAAATGTCTGATTCACCCTTAATGACAAAACTGCTGATGAAGAACAATTATCATCAGTAGTTCCCATTTTCTCTTCAGTAGTTTCAACAACTGATGAGAAAGTTTTATAAACACTTTATTCATAACTTCTGAAGATTGTTTTATCAGAAGTTAATCATTTCTCAGAAAATATTCACATACTGATGATTTGTTCATCAGTAGTTTCTCTCTTTTTTGTTTTTCAGAAGTTTTGGAATAAAAAACAGATGTAAGTGAAAAATAAAATATGTGCAAAGAAGTAAAAAGAAACACTTAGAAATTTAGCATCCTAAGCATGGATACTAACTTCTGAAATGTTGATGTGTCAAGGGGTTTAGTGAATATGTCAGTTATCTGATTAGCTGTTGTCACATGCTTCACTTCAATCTTGCCTTTTTCATAGCAATCCCTTATGAAATGATACCTGATTTCAATATGTTTAGTCTTTGTGAACTGAACAGGATTTTGAATGATGCTAATGGTAGATTTACTGTCTACAAGCAATGGTGTCTTGGTTTCTTTGATTCCATAATCAAGAAGTTGATATTGGAGCCATTGTATATGTGATGTACAACTTGCAGCTGCAATGTATTCAGCTTCAGCAGTTGAAGTTCAAATAGATGTTTGCTTCTTTGATTGCCAGGACACTAGACAGTTTCCCAAGAATTGACAACCAACAGATGTTGATTTTCTTGACATTTTGCACCCTGCATAGTCATTATTTGAAAAAGCTGATAACTTGGTATTGCTAGAAGTAGGATACCAAATTCCAAGTGTAGGTGTTTCTTTTAGATATCTGAAGATTCTTTTGTCTGCAATTAGGTTAATTCCCTAGGAGCTGATTGATATCTAGCACAGACACATGTTGAAAACATAATATCTGGTCTAGAAGCAGTTAGATATAAAAGGGAACCTATCATACATCTATACATGGTTTGATCAACCTGTTTTCCTTGATCATCTGGTTCAACTTGTGTGGTAGGTGTCATGTAAGTGGAACATGATTTACAGTCTTGTAAAGAAAATTTGTTTAATAATTCTTTGACATATTTAGATTGATGTATAAAAGTTCCATTTGCTTGTTGTTTAATCTGCAGTCCTAAAAAGTACTGCAGTTCTCCCATTGTACCCATCTCAAATTTTGATTGCATGAGTTTCTTAAATTCATCACACAATTTTGTGTTTGTTGAACCAAATATGATATCATCAACATAAATTTAAACAATTAAGACATGATTTCCAACATTTTTAATAAAAAGAGTTTTATCAATGGAGCCTCTTGTAAAGTTATTTTTAAGCAAAAAGTTGGAAAGTGTTTCATACCAGGCTCTTGGAGCCTCTTTTATCCCATAAAGAACTTTGTCAAGCTTGTACACCCACTCAGGATGAGAAGGATCCTCAAACCCAGGTGGCTGACAAACATACACTTCCTCTTTGATCTTTCCATACAAAAATGCACTCTTAACATCCATTTGAAAAACTTTTAATTTGTTGGAAATGGCATAGGCCAGAAATAACATGATGGCTTCAAGCCTTGCAACTGGAGCAAAGGTCTCTCATCATAATCAATTCCTTCTTCTTGAGAGTAACCTTGTACCACCAGTCTTGCCTTGTTCTTAATGATCATGCCAGCCTCATCTTGTTTATTCCTGAAAACCCATCTTGTGCCAATTGGTAGCTTGTTTGGTGGTAAGGGACAAATTTCCCAAACCTGTTGCTTCTTGAATTGAAGCAACTCATCTTGCATAGCTTCCACCCAATTGTTGTCTTTGAGGGCTTCTTGGTACTTCTTAGGTTCCAACTGAGAAATGAATGCTGAGAAGAAGCAAAAGTTGGAAAGCTGGTTTCTTGTTAGAACACCTGATGCAATATCACCCATGATTTGTTCTAGTGGATGATCTTTGTGTTCAATCAGTTGTTCTAAACCATTGACAGATGTAGGTGGCTCTTGTACTTCATCAAACAAACCACTAAGGTTTATAATGTCTGGTTTAGCTGTTTGAACATCTTTAGTAGTTGTAGGAGCTAAAGTAGATGTTTGAGTTTGTACATCAGCAGTTGTTGAATCAGAAGTTTGTGAAACTTCTGAAGGTTTGAAAGTTGACTTAATGACTGTATTAGGAGTCCATGGTGCTGGATCCTCATCATCAAACCTCTGATCACCATAATAAGTAGGTTTAGATGAAGTGATAGTCTTTTCAAGTCCAAAGTGGAAGCTGTCAAGGTCAAAGAGTTCAGTAGGATTTGCTGGAATAAGAGTGTGTTTTGACTCATTGAACATGACATTCAGTGTTTCTTCTAATATCTTGGTTCTTGAATTAAAAACCTTGTAGGCTTTTCTAGTGGAAGAATAACCAAGAAAATATCCTGAATCAACTTTAGCAGCAAACTTTGAAATAGAGTCTTTAATGTTTAGAATGAAACATTAACATCCAAAAGCCTTGAAAAAGGAGATAAGGGGCTTTATGCCATGAAGAACTTCATAGGCAGTCTTGGAGTGTCTCTTGTTGACAAGGACTCTATTTTGAACATAACATGCAGTGTTAACTGTTTTAGCCCAGAAATACAATGGTAGGCCTGAATCAGCTAACATAGTTCTTGCTGCTTCAATTAATGTCCTTTTCTTCCTTTCTACCACACCATTTTGTTAAGGAGTTCTAGGAACACTGAATTGTCTAATAATCCCTTTAGACAAACAGAATTCATCCAGAGTTTTCTTCCTGAACTCTGTCCCATTATCACTTCTAATGGCTTTGACAGATAGAGAATATTGTTTCTCTACTTGTAGAATGAAGAACTTGATGATTTCAGCTGCCTCATCCTTGGAGAATAAGAAGAATACCCATGTGAATCTTGAATAGTCATCAATGATGACCAAGAAGTACTTCTTCTTACCAAGGCTCATGATTTTTACTGACCCAAATAAGTCCATATGGAGTAGTTGAAGACATGCAGTTGTTTTTGATTCTTCAATAGACTTATAGGAGGACTTATGCTGCTTTCCCTTTTAACAGGATACACAGTGTTATTGACACTGCTATACTTTCAAGGGTAGACCTCTGACCAAGCCCATTTTTGTGACTTTATTTATGGTTTTAAATTCACATGGCCAAGTCTCCTGTGCCAGAGATCAGTCTCTGAAGTTGATGCCTTTGAGAAGAAACAGGCAGTGTTGTTCAGTACTTTGTCCTTTTCAATGTCCACTGCATAGACATTGCCACATCTTTTGGCTATCAACAAAGTATGATCTTCAATGATCTTCTCTATCAACTTCTGGCCTTCTGCTGATATGATCTTGCATGCTGTCTTTGTGAAAAGGAAGAATATCCTTTATCACACATTTGTGACACACTCAGCAAGTTGTACTCAAGGTTTTCAACCAGATTGACCTTGTCAAACTGTGTTTTGCTAGAGGAGACATTGCCATGTCCTAGCACATATCCCTTGGCATTGTTCCCAAAGGATACAGATCCTTCTCTTTGACTGATAAAGTTGTTTATCAGGTATCTGCATCCTGTCATGTGCATTGAGCCTTCACTGTCAACATACCAAATGCTATCTAAGCCTTTGGAAACCCTCTACACAAAGTAGCAAATTAGTTAGATTTAGGAACCCAAGCCAGTTTGGCTTTGGGTTTGCTCTTGAGAACATTAACAGTTTGTTCTTGATCAGGTTGAGGAATCCATGTCTTTTTGGCAATGGATTTTTCATTAAGAGCAATGGTGGTATCCTTTTGAGGACCACCATCAACCTTGGTCATCAGTAGTTGTCCCATATACATGAGATCTTTAATCTCAGCAGTTTGTGAAACTGCTGATGATGTAGGTCTAACTACTGAAAGAGAATTTTGAGAAAAAGATTTTTGTTGAGATTTCATCTTTCTCTGAGAAAAGGTGTTTGCTGGTTGTTGTTTCTTAGGAGTAAAAATTCTTCAAAATCATTTTTGATTTGTTTTCCCACAACCAGTTGTGAAATTTTGTTGTTGTACTGAATTCCTTTTCTATATCTGCAAAATTCTGTCTTATGGTTAAACAGACCACAGATTTCACATTCTTTTGCCTTTTCTTTTTCATTTGAAGGCAAATTTCTGACTGTTTTGATTTGTTTTAGGTCATCAGTAGTTTTCAGGTTCTCAACTCCTGATGTAGATGAAACTACTGATGGCTTAAAGTCAGATTTTATCAGTACTTCTGAATAACTTTCTTTGTGAGTTTTTAGAAAGTTTTCATGAAAAGATGTGCATTCTTTCTCTTCAGAAGTTTCACCTGAAACAATTTTTCTCCCATCTTCAGTAGTTTTGGGGGAAAAATCTGTTGGTGTTTCAGTGTGATTGTACCCTATGCCAAACCTAACATTTGAAGAACTTTGTTTGTTAAGCAGCAGTTGGTACCCTTTACAAGATTCTACCCATTTTTCACAAACAACCTTGGTGTCAGCAAGCTCTTTTTTTGACATTTCCTAGGTCTTCTATCATGATTTTAAGTTGTGCTTGGGTTTCAATAGCATTATTAGTTAATTTAGAATTTTATTTTGCCTTTGCAGCAAGTTTTCTTTCTAAATCACATTTCATCTGAGTAAATTTTCTCTCAGAGTCATTTGCTTTGGCTTGTAAATGCACATTAGTCTCTCTTATGAGAGCAAAAGATTCTTTACATGAAGTTGAACACAGTTTTGTTAAAGATTCTTTTGATACCTGAGACAGGGCAGGTTTTGAGGTGCAGCCCTCAAATGCCATTAAGGCAAAATTCTTTCTGCCATTGTTAGGTTCTCCCCAGTTCATGTCAAACATTTTGTTGTCTGCATCAGGATTGCTCTCAGTAGTATCAAAAGGAAGACTGCTCCAGTCAACATACCGTGAGGTAAACAGACTTTGTTGTGAGGGTTGCTGAGTCTGTGGAGGTTGTTGAGTAGCTAGAATGGGAGGGATTGATTGTTGGCTCTGCATCTGTTGAGCAGGCATCTGTACATATTGTACTTGTGGCACATATTGGATTTGTGGAGCTTGTGCCTGTAAAAAATGTGCACTTCCCTGTGTTCCATTATTCCTAATATAACAAGGGTTAAACTGATTTCCAAACTGAGATTGGTTGTAGCTAGAGCTTCTACACTCTCTTGCAAAGTGTCCCAACTTCTAACACATGTGACATCTAAGTTTAGACTTGTCAAAACCAATTTTTGTAGAACTGTTTAGTCATGGAAATTTCCTTCCTGACCTTTTATAAAATTTGTTTTTTTAATACTTAACATGGCCAGTTGGTGTAACATGTCCATTTCTTCTAAGTCATCATTGCTGAAATTTTTTAAATCATCCATGATAAAACACATGTTATCAGCATTTTGGCTATATTAATCAATGTCATAACTTGGGAATGACCTTTCAGATGAGATACCAGCAGTTATGTCAATGTGGTCAAAAGATCCAAAACTATTTGAACAAGTAGGTGAATCTTGTCCCAATAGTGTTGTACTACGTGGTAGATAGTCATCAGCAGTTTTACCAGAACTTTGCGACTTTTTCTTTTGATCGATTTCTCTTTAAAAAGTTAGCAATCTCCCATGTAATTTTGTAAGAGTGAGGGAGCTAAAGTCTAGTAAGGATCTGAGGACTATAGAATATGTTTCCCATTTTTCAGGTAAAGACCTTAAAAATCTATGAAGCATAGATACAGTTATGTAGGTATGAAAATTTAATTTTAGCTCAGACATTAATGAGGAGAATCTTTCAAATTTTTGAGTTAAAGTTTCCCCATTTATGTGAGCAAAAGTTTCATATTGTTGAGCCAGGATTTCTCTGGTGTTGGCAATCACCTCTTCAGTTACTCCAAACTGTTCTTTTAGGCAGTCCCAAAGCTCTTTGGCACTATCACAATGTAGTAGTCCAAAGTAGATTTCATTTGGGAGTGCCATTGCCAACATAGAGAAAGCTTTAGCATCAAGCTCAAGTTTTAGGAAATCATCATCCGTATAGTCCTTTGGGTCTTTTGGTATTTCTACTTTAGTTTCAAGATTAATATTTACTGGTTTGTGAGGACCATATATCACAGATTTCCAGCAACCAGTGTTGGTCTGTGATAATGTATGTGCCATTCTCCTTTGCCAGATATTGTATTCATTTCTAACTAGCATAGCAGGTTTATTGGTAGAACAAGTATTATGTGGATCCATTTTAAAGATTATTGATTTGTCAAATATCTCTTAAAGTGATGTATGTTGATAAAAGTTAACTTTTAATCCTTTATTGAATATCAATAAGAGCCTGTGTCTGATTCTCAATATGTTAGATTGATATGTGATCAGAGAAACCAGATTGTCTGATACCAATTGTTGGATCAGTAATGCTCTTGATGTTTTGCTTGCTAGTGAACACTTATGTGTTTAGCAAGTTCAATCAGATTTGCACAGCGGAATAAGTAAGTAAAGTTACACGATCAACAAGAGTTATTACTCCCCCTGGATGTTTGAAAACTAAAGACAAGTTTAATGAGAATCTATGTATTGAATGTGAATGATAATAAATACTCAAACAGATTCTCAATAAATGAAATGGAAATAACAATAATAAGCTTTGAAGGATTTCAGTTTGAATTAAAATCAATCTGTAAAATAGAGGGATGAACCCATCTATTTATAGACTTACAAAATACATGAACCTTGCCAAAAAGCAAGTCTGTAACAAGTTGCAACAAGTTGCATTCTTGGAACTTGCACAAAAAGATAAAGTAATACTAAACAAATAAACTACTGAAACATAAGGCGGTGGAAAGATTCTGGTACAAGTGTTGATGAATGACAAACTACTGATGAGTAGTTTGTCTTCAGTAGTTCTTCAGTGAACTTGTCTGGTTAGACTTCAGAACTTCTGATACTTCTTCTTCAGTACTTGTTGAATCCTTCTTCGGTACTTTAGTATTCTTTCTTCAGTAGTTCTATACTTAGAATGTCTTGCAGAAGTATGAATTAGACTGAGGTTCGCAAAAGTGGTTTCCTCAATCCTTTTTGTCCTAACAGAGCTCAGTCTCCAGGTTGGCCAGTTTCTTCTCAAGTTTCTCACTCTTGTCATGATCAGACTTCTTTGCATCCTCAAGCGTGGCCTTAGTGTCAATAAACTCTTTATTGACATCATCCAGGGACTTTAAGAGATATTCATGACCCTGCGAACACAAACAATACAGGTAAGTACTTAGCCCCTATTATATATTAAAAATTATAGTTGCCATCCTCAGGATAACAGCATACCTGGAGGATAAACTGGGAGATCTTGCCCAAAATGGCATCACAACTAAGACCTTCAAAAGGAGAAGCCTCTTGTGCAGAGGAGCTGGAAGCCTTCCTTTTCTTAGAAGGATCGTTAGCCTTAGGCTTAGCTGCAGGAGGAGGGCTTGTCATCCTGGAGCTGGAGGGTGAGGTGATCTTGGGAGCTTTAACGTCCAGACTGTCAATCTCATCAAGATCAAAGAAGGCAGGTTTCTTTGCTGAAAAAGGTAAAAAAACAAAAGTTCATACAGGAATCAAGGCATAAATATCCTCAGGATGTATCCGTGTGTTTTCAACTTATAAATATATGACAGGTCCCCAATCTCAAGTTGAATGCCATGATTTTTAATGATCTTATTGCAGAACATTAAGATCCTCCAAATCTCAGGCATGGCCTGGGCAAAAGCCATCCTTGTTGCATCAAAGAACTCCTTGATGAACTCTGGGAATGGATACCTAAGACCAAGTTGGAATGGCAGGTAAAAGAAGCAAACCCAAACAGAAGAGGCGAAATCGGACTTTACACTCGAATCATAGGGACCAAAAATAGCCGAACTAGGGAAGGCCCCAAAGTTCTTAAGGGCTTGAATGTCACTATCATTAAAAGTGCAGACCTCTTGATCAGGTTCTTTAAGCAAGTTCTGGGGTGTGAAATCCTTAGGGATTCCAACACTTCCAGATGCTCTTGTTAGCTTCTTACTCATTCTCAAAATATTTGTTTGAGAAAAACATTGCAGGATCAAAGGAAAGAAGAAAGCAAGAAGGAAGAAGAAATAATTACCATTTTTAATAATCTCGCTTGATTATAAAGAAGGATGAAAAGCCTAGATATAGGCGGCAGGATATGATGAGGTGTAATGGTCATCACGAGGATTTAGCCTAAAAAATAGTCGTTGCAATCTTGAAGAAAGTCAATTCAAGCCTATTCAATAAACTCTTCGATTAAGAAAAATATTTTTACAGTTGAGATATTAACGGTAACATATTTTTGGGGACAATTGTTGGTGGTGAAAATCCTCATGATGATCTTACCTCATATTCTTAGCATAGCATCCTCAGGATGCTGAAGGACTTAACAGACTTCAGGATGTAACTATGTTTTGGCACATGCACATCCTGAGGATGGACTAACAGATTATCTTTCTATGACATTAATGCAGGTACAAACAATCAATATTGTAGACATGTAACTCTTCTACAATGTCTATATTGATATACTTGGTCAAAGAAGTCAAGAATAAGAGAGTTACACATACAAGACGAGGCCAAGCTCAAAGAGGGAGTCAAACTTGTAACCGACAAGCATTAAAAATAGGCGAAGAAAATGGAAACCGTTGCTACAACGACTATATTCAGTTGAAACAACACAACGGTCACTTGAAGCCTTCAAAGAACATAACTAAGTAATGGATTATGTGGGATCTTGTATTTACTTTCGTGTAACTATAAATAGGCGATGATTGACGAGTATAGGACACATCACATACACCTGAGAACCACTTGAACTACACATACACTCTGCTACTCATAGAAAACTCCCACACTTGGCACAAATCATTGTAATCATAGAATACTCGTCCATCATTCATCCAAAGTTGTAACCTTTTACCCATTTTTAATATTAACAAACAAGGCAGGGGCTTAGAATCTTCCCGAGGTTTTGTGCCGGCGATCAACAACTGATCAAGGGCTTTCCTCGTATATCGAGCGTTGTTCTTTGTTTACTTGCAGTTTATTTACATATTTCTCAATTCTGACATACTGTTACATCCTTAGGATATAACTGTCCATCGTCAACTTAACCTTAACCATCCCGAGCATAGTTGTCATATTATTGTTCTTTTATTCTTATAAGTCACCATCTTGAAAATAACGCTAAGTTTTTACCATACTAGCACTCTACCTCACTTTTACTAATTTGGAAAACAAAGTTATTTCTAGCAAATAATTTTTGACCAAAACAACATATATCTACCCTTAACTTATTTCAATCATTTTTTTATTTTTACTAAACATAGTCTAGAAATAGTCCATCCTGAGAATTTTGCAGTACCATCTGGAAGATGGAAAACTTTGAAGACTAGAGGGCTAGCCACCCTCTCCTACGTTAAGGTGTCTGACACCTTCCTAAGGTTTAAAGGTTTTCACCTTTCACATTCCGTTAGCAACCCCGCCTGGAGCACACGTTATTCGTGTATATGTTCAGGATAGTGGGACCTGTCCATGTAAAAGTGGTTGACAATTTCAGCATTTTTGGAATATATATTGAATCCCTAAGGTTTAAACATTTTTCAATGTCTCTTTCTCGTATTTGGCCTAGTCGCCAGTGGCCTTGATGCCAGTTATGTTTGGCCTTGACGCCAGTTATCCTCAAGATGCTACATTGAGCCTTGTCGCCAGTTATTTCTAAAAAAATCATCATTATGGGCATAACCCCAGTTTATTAAAGGCTTTATCGCCAGTATGACAACTAGGTTTACCTTTCTACAGGTTATTATAAAAAATTTTAGTCATTTCTTGAAAAGGGGAAAAGCCTCTAAGTCTATTTGGAAGAAACAACACTGGGGACATCCTCAGGATGATAAAGACTATTATAAAGATATCGAAGGGAAAAAAGGAACCGACGACATCCTCAAAATGACAATGACCATCCTAAGGATGTAATAAAAACTTGGGATATCTTCGAGATGTCAATAAAGCTATTCTCAGAAGACTTTGAAGGCCAGTTAAGATATAAACTTATCTCATTCTTTATCACTTATCTTTTGATAGTGGTTGCAGGATAACCAAGGAATAAAGAAAGAACACAAGAATGTAGCGTCAAAAGCATTTACCATATTATTTATAATCAAAATTGATGTTAACCCCTGGCTTCATCCAAAACGAGGACCCGTCCACCAGGGGTCAACATCTATAGTCAAGGTCAGAAGAAGATTTAGGGCTTCGTCTTGAAACCAAGATCCCTCCACCCCAAACCTTACATTGTTTTAAACTATTACATGCCAAAATAAAAATTGTTCAAACTGTTTACAAACCAAGCATCTAAAAAGCCACCACATAATATCCTAAAAAAGTGGGCTCTGGCCTAGTCATCACATCCTGCATTGTCCACCGGTTCCTCCACCTGAAACTCCTTGGCCACCTCAGCCTACGTCACCTCAGGCTCCTTAGCTGCACCTTCAGGATCATCAATAGGAGAAGATTCAGACGCCACCTCTTTTCCACCCAGACTGAGGATCTTTTCCCGCCAGGCTTCGACATCCCAATCCTCCAGTTTGAAATTAGGATCCTTGGCTTGCAAAGCCATCCTCACCCTAGCCTAGAAAACTGAGATCGTGGCAGACTTTATTAGACCTTGCTTGTACTCCTCTATCTCTTTTTGATGACCCTGCACAGTCTTAGCCTGAGCAGATTTCACCAGTTTTAGCTCAGTCTCCACCTTGGCCAGTTTCTTCTCAAGCTGTTTTCTCTTTTCGTGAGAAGACTTCTTTGCATCTTCAAGCCTAGCCTTAGTATCAATAAACTCTTTGTTGACATCGTACAGGGACTTCAAGAGATATTCATGACCCTGCAAATACAAACAAAACAGGTAAGCACTAAACCTCTAATATATATGAAAAATTATTGTTGCCATCCTCAGGATAGTAGCATACCTAAAGAATAATCTGGGAGATCTTGCACATAACAGCATCACAGCTAAGACCTTCAAAAGGAGAAATCTCTTATGCAGAGGTGCTGGTAGCCTTCCTTTTCTTGGAAGAAGCCTGAGCTTTAGTTTTAGGTGCAGGATGAGGGCTTGTCATCCTGGAACAGGAAGGAGAAGTGATTTTGGGAGCCTTGATATCCAGGCTATCAATTTCATTAAGGTCAAAGAAGGTAGGTTTCTTTGCTGAAAAAGGTGAAGAAACACAAGTTCATACAGAAACACAGGAATTAAGGCATATACATCATCAGGATGTAACAGGTGAAACTTACCAGACATCTCGGTATCTTGGCTTGTAGTAAGACCCTCTTCTACTTCAAATGTCATTACTGAGGCAGCCAGGACATAAGGATGTCATCCCCATAAGGAATGGAATCCCTTCTCACAAAGAAGAACTTAAACTTCCATGGCCTGTCAGATCTTATGACATTATGCAGAAAAGGAGGATCTTTATTGATAAGTTGAAGAACATAACGGCTTGATCTGTGTGTTTTCAACTTATATACATAAGACAGGTCTCCAATATGGAGTTGAATGCCATGGTTCTCAATGATCTTATTACAGACCATTAAGATTCTCCAGATCTCAGGCATGGCCTGGGCAAAAGCCATCCCTGTTGCATTAAAGAACTCTTTGATGAACTGTGGAAATGGGTACTTAAGACCAAGTTAGAAGGGCAGATAAAAGAAGCAGACCCAAACAGAGGAGGCGAAATCAGACTTTGCACTCGAATCATAGGGACGAAAGATAGCCAAACTAGGGAAAGCCCTTTAGTTCTTAAGGGTCTGAATGTCCCTATCATTGAAAGTTCAAACCTCTTGATCTGGTTCTTTAATCAAGTTCTGTGGTGTGATATCCTTGGGGATTCCAACACTTCCAAGCGCCCTTGTTAGCTTCTTACTCATTCTCAGAATATTAGTTTAAGAAAAAAATTTGAATAAAAGGAAAGAAGAAAGCAGGATAGGAAATAAAATAATTACCTTTTTTAATAATCGTCCGTGATTATAAAAAAACGAGAAAAGCCTAGATATAGGCAGCAATATATGATGAGGTGTAACGGTCATCACGGGGATTTAGCCTAAAATATAGCCGTTGCAATCTTGAAGAAAGTCAAGTCAAGCTTATCGGATAAAACTCTTCAATTAAGAAAAATACTTTTACCATTGAAATATTAACGGTAACATATTTTTTGAGAAAATTGTTGGTGGTGAAAACCTCAGGATGATTTAACTCATATTCTTAGTGTAGCATCCTCAGGATGCTATAGGACTCAACAGACATCAGGATGTAACTGTATTTCAGCATGTGCACATCCTGAGGATAGACTAACAAATTATCTTTCTATGACATAATTGTGGGTACAATCAGCATATATGATAAACTTGTAACTCTCCTACAATGTCTATATTACTATACCTAGTCAAAGAAGTCAAGGATAAATGAGTTACACGTGCAAGCCAAGTCCAAGCTCAAAGAAGAAGTCAAACTTGTAATTGGCAAGCATTAAATATAGGCGAAGAAGGAGGAAACTATTACTCAACGACTATATTCAGTTGAAACAACTACAACGGTCACCTGAAGCTTTCAAAGAACTTAACTAAGTAGCGGATTACACGGGATCTCTCATTTACTTTCATGTGACTATATATAAGGGGATGATTGACGAGTATAGGACACATTAGACTCACCTGAATAACACGCACAGTCTGCTGCTCATCATAGAATACTCTGATACTTACACACACTTAGCACACTCATTGTAATCATAGAATACTCGTCCATCATTCATCCAAAGTTGTAACCTTTTTACCAATTTTTAATATTAACAAACAAGGAAGGGGGCTTAGACTCCTCCCAAGGTTTTGTGCCGGCGATCAACAATTGATCAAGGGCTTTCTGTAACACCCCAACCGATGGCGGAAACATCGAGGTGTCACGTATTGATGAGTATACAGTAGCACGTGGTAATCCAAATTTTAATTGAAATAAATATTACATTGCAAATATCCAAAAATTGAAATACATAAGAGTTTTGAATGTGGAATTCTATAACATCACACAAGAATCAAGCATGCATAGACTCCTTATTTTCTTCATAAATACTCTAATCTTCAAGCATCATTATCACTTGTTGAGTTGTAAAAATGGGGGGGGGGGGGTCAACTAGAAGTTGGTGAGAATACATAATCCATGTTAAGCATATAGTTTAAGTATAAAAATCTAGCAATTCGTATGTCTATCGTAAATTTAAGTCTACATGAATAGTATAATATGTTGACATAATCAAACCTCCGACTAGTTTAGGTCCATCCCGTCATCTACGGTTCACCTTAGTAATATGTTGAACGATAACAATCACCCACGTGACCTATGTAGGAGGTACACATATCCGGGTGGGGTTGTCAATCCAATAGATCTATTATTGAGTATCGCCGGCTTGGCCATAGCTAATGATTAGGTAAATGTTGAAACTCGTTGAAACTCGTTGAAACTGTTGACTAATACATGAGGCAATAAAGTTTACTACTAGACATATATGTTGAATTGCTTAAAATTGTTGCAAGTATAAAGAATCGCATAAACAGGATTACGTAAACTCACCTTGGTATAGTTTTTGGTATTGAGATATAGTATAAGTGTAGCCCAATAGTTTGCCAAGTGTTACCCTATGTATAAGGCAACAAATAAGTCTAAGTCTAACTAGTTTATAAGTATATCCTAGGGTTTCGATTTGGGGATAACCAATTGTTGAATTTAAAATAAAATGTTAATTAAATAAAGGGAAATTAAATAAAAGAAAGTCTTTTTATAACATTTGAATTTAGAATGTTCACAATAATGTGTTTGAAGTATAAAAATAATTTTTATAAAATTATTTCCTTTAAAATAGATTTTTAAATCTATTTATTACAAATTGCCAAAATTTAACATTAATATTCAAAAATACTAAAATTAAAGAATTATTATTTTAAATATCATACTTCTGTTCTAAATATTTAAAAATAAATTGTATAAAATTTTGGTGCAAAAATAATGAAAATTGAATTTATTATGATTTAATTATGATTAAATCTAACAAAAATTGATTAAAAATATAAAATAAATGATTTTTCTGAATTAAAAATTATTTCAGTAAAGTTTAACATTGTATAAACATGGGATAATTTTTGTAGAATTTAATAAAGTTGTTTTGATATTTTAATGGATTTTTATTAATATAATAGTATAAAATTGATTTAATTATTATAAATATTAAATAAATGAATTTTAGGAAAATAAAAATTGTAAATAAAACTTTTAACTCAGATTTATTAAATATAATTTTTTTTAGAATTTATAAAAAGGTTTTATTATTTAAAAATGAATTTATAAGTTTTAAATGTAATATATATAAATAAAGCTTTGTTGTTTAAAAAATGAAAAAAAGAAAAGAAACCAAAGCCACAGCCGGGACTCGAACCCGGGTGGCGGAGGTTGTATGCCTTAGTCACAACCACTTGGCCTAGGCCAGTGGTTGTGATGAAGTCTGTTTAAGAATAAATAAATACACAAAGGAGAATTCAGTTTATCCCCAAATCGTTTATACGAACCCTAACTTCTGCAATAACGCGATTCACACATCATTGGCCCAATTGATGTTAGGGCTTTTGATGTGTGAACGCCGGTGATCAAAACCCACATAAAACATCAAACTTACAGTGATGATTCGTGTACGATTGAGTGGTCAACCCAAAAAGTCAACTTCTGATCGTATGATGATGCACAGACAGAATTGAAGAAGATTGAGATTAGAGAAGAGATTATGAGCGAGTTGTTATGCTGTGCCAAGGTTCAATTTATATAGAGGGTCGATGGATTGGGTTAATTGGTAAGGTTGACTCACGATTTAATGTTATGCGCGTATAACTTCAATTAGTCAACGATAATTGGTAATAAACGTGTAATCATTGATGAACTGTGAAGGTTTGAAGTCCCTTTATAATTATTTTGCGCTGGGTTTCAACAAAAGTGTTGGCCAGCCCAGCTGGCTTGTGCTCTGGTGTGGTTGACCCGGTCTTGGCGCGGGTTCGAATCCCGGCCAAGACATATAATTTTTTTGATATTTCCAAATTATTCCATATAATAATTATAATATATATATATGGTATTAGGGTTCCACAAGCACGACAAAATAATTATTGTACACGAGATTAACGAAACTTGACGTTTTATTAAATGTGATGGTGTAACGTACAAGAATAAATACGAAATGTTACAGTCTCCCCTACTTTTAGGAACTTCGTCCCGAAGTTGGAGTTGGAGAGTCTGGTGGAAAAAGATGTGGATACTTCGACTTCATCTGGTCTTTGCGTTCCCAAGTGAACTCTGGGCCTCGTTTAGATTCCCAACGAACCTTAACGATCGGAATGCGACTGCGCTTGAGTTTCTTGACTCCAGTATCAACAATCTCGACGGGTTTCTCGATAATGTGCATGCTTTCATCAATTTGCACATCCTCAAGAGGAACATGAAGGTTCTCATCCGCTAAGCATTTCTTGAGATTCGAAACATGGAAGGTCGGATGAACATTGCTTAGCTCAGGTGGAAGTTCAAGTTTGTAAGCCACTTTTCCAACTCTGTCAAGAATTTTGAAGGGGCCTACGTATCGAGGAGCTAGCTTTCCCTTTCTACCAAAACGAATTACTCCTTTCCAAGGGGATACCTTAAGTAGTACAAGGTCCCCAACTTGAAATTCCAAGGGTTTACGACGTCTATCAGCATAACTCTTCTGGCGACTTCTAGCCTTGAGAAGATTATCCTGAATAAGCTGAATCTTGTCTGTGGTTTCCTGGATTAGTTCGGGCCCAGTAATACGAGCTTCACCAACCTCAGTCCAACAGACAGGTGAACGACATTTCCGACCATAGAGTGCTTCGAAAGGAGCCATGTTAATGCTGGCGTGATAACTGTTGTTGTATGAAAACTCAACCAAAGGAAGATGAGAATCCCATGCGCCACCAAAATCGATGATACATGCCCTGAGCATATCCTCAAGTGTTTGGATGGTCCGTTCAGTCTGACCATCTGTTTGAGGGTGATAAGCAGTACTCAGATTCAACTTGGTACCCAAAGCATCTTGTAGAGACTCCCAAAAGTGAGAGGTGAAACGACCATCGCGATCAGAAATAATGTCCAAAGGTATACCGTGACGACATACGATTTCACTTACGTACATCTTTGCCAACCTTTCCACAGAATACTTCTCACGAATAGGTAAGAAGTGAGCTGACTTGGTCAAACGATCGACGATTACCCAAATACTGTCAAAACCTTTGGGTGTACGAGGGAGTTTGGTGATGAAATCCATAGCTATGCTCTCCCATTTCCAGACAGGAATCTCTGGTTGTTCAAGCATACCAGATGGTCGTTGATGTTCAGCCTTGACCTTGGAACAAGTGAGGCATTTGGCAACGAAAAGAGCAATATCTTTCTTCATACCAGGCCACCAATAAGAATAACGAAGATCTTGGTACATCTTGTCAGCTCCAGGATGAATAGAATAACGAGACTTATAAGCCTCGTTCATGAGAAAAGTACGAAGATCATCACGGTCGGGAATCCACAGTCGATTAAGGAAATAAAGAAGACCATCGGGTTTGGTTTCAAGTTGAGTTTCAGCACCACAAGACATTTCATCGTACATGTTACCTTGGGTGACTGATGTGTGTTGAGCCTGGAGAATGCGATCCTGAAGATCAGTACGAACTCTCGCACATTGGAGTTTGACACGCTCTTTATGACTAAGTGCGTCAGCAACAACATTCGCCTTGCCAGGATGGTAGCGAATTTCGCAATCATAGTCGTTAAGTAACTCAACCCAACGTCGTTGCCTCATATTAAGATTCTTTTGATCGAAGACATGTTGAAGACTTTTGTGGTCTGTGAACACCGCACATTTTGTCCCATAAAGATAATGTCTCCAAATCTTGAGTGCAAAGACAACAGCGCCCAATTCAAGATCATGGGTGGTATAATTCTTTTCGTGAGTCTTGAGTTGTCGAGACGCATAAGCAATAACCTTTCCTCGTTGCATGAGAACACAACCAAGACCCTGGTTCGATGCATCACAGTAGACCACGAAATCATCATTACCATCAGGCAGAGACAAGATAGGAGCTTCACAGAGTTTCAGCTTAAGAGTTTCGAATGCTTCCTCTTGCTTAGGTCCCCACTCATAGGGTTTACCCTTGTGAGTTAAGGTAGTGAGAGGAATAGCGATCTTGGAGAAATTGGCGATGAATCGACGATAATAACCAGCCAAACCAAGGAAAGAACGGACTTCGGTTGGAGTTTTAGGAACACTCCAATTTTTCACAGCTTCGATCTTTGCGGGATCAACATGAATTCCGTTCATATCAATAACGTGTCCCAAAAATTGAACTTCCTTAAGCCAAAATTCACATTTCGAGAACTTGGCGTACAGTTGTTCTTTCTTTAGGAGACCCAAGATGGAGTGAAGATGTTGCTCGTGATCGGATTTTGATTTAGAGTAAATCAAAATATCATCGATGAAGACGATCACGAATTTGTCGAGATAGGGTCTACAAACCCGATTCATCAAATCCATAAACACTGCGGGAGCATTGGTCAATCCAAAAGGCATAACCATGAATTCATAGTGACCATAGCGTGTGCGAAAAGCTGTCTTGGGAATATCTTCATCGTGGACTCTAAGTTGATGATAACCAGAACGGAGATCAATCTTCGAGAAGTGGGTTGCTCCTTGAAGTTGATCGAAGAGATCGTCAATCCTAGGAAGTGGATAACGATTCTTGATGGTGAGTTTGTTGAGTTCACGGTAGTCAATACACATCCTAAGAGAACCATCCTTCTTTTTAACGAATAAGACAGGGGCTCCCCATGGAGAAGAACTAGGGCGAATGAACCCTTTATCAGAAAGTTCCTGTAATTGACTGGCAAGTTCTTGCATCTCAGAGGGTGCAAGACGATAAGGAGCTTTAGCGACATGATTAGCACCAGGAACAAGATCAATACGAAATTCCACTTGTCGAGCAGGAGGCAAACCAGGTAAATCCTCTGGAAAGACTTCAGGATAGTCTCGAATAATAGGAATATCTTGGATACTTTTGCCTTTGTCCTTCTTCTCTATCACGTTAGCTAAGAAGGCTGTATACCCCTTTCGTAAGTACTTTTGGGCAGTAGTACAAGACATAAGCTTAAGCTCGCCACAGGGTTTCTCACCATAGATCTTCAAAATCTCACCAGAATCGAGAGGAATGCGTATGACTTTCTCGAAGCACAGAATTTCGGCACGATGAGTTGACAACCAGTCCATGCCTACTATAATATCAAAACTACCAAGATGCATGGGGATGAGATCGATAGAGAAGGTATGATCGTCGAGGTTCAACAAGCAGTTACGAATAATAGAGTCGATCGAAATAGACTTCCCGTTAGCTACCTCTACCACTAAAGGTTCCTCTAGATTAGTGTGGGGTAAGTTAAGTAAAGGTTCAAACTTTAGTGACACAAATGACTTATCAGCTCCCGAATCAAATAATATGGATGCATAGTGGTTATTAATGAGGAACGTACCATTCACCACTTCGTTGTTGTCACGAGCTTGATTAGCGTTGAGATTGTAGGCGCGACCTCGAGCACCTTGGTTCTGGTTGCGGTTCTGGTTTTGGTTTTGGTTTCGGTTTTGGTTCTGGTTACGATTAGGGCAGTTGTTGATGTAGTGATCAGGGCTGCCACACTCGTAGCATTGACCACGAGTAGGCCTGTTGTTTTGTTGGTTGGGAGCAGGGTTGTTTCTGGCAGGGTTGTTTTGGTTGTTTTGGGCAGCAGGGGCTTGATAGGCATTGGTGTAGTGTCCATACCGTTTACAGTTATTACACTGGCGCCATGGTCTACCAGGAAGATGATGGAACTGGCAGGTGTTGCAAAGAGGGTGTGTTCCACCATAGGGTTTCTTGGCTGGGTTTTGGGTAGCAGGTGGAGTAGCAGCAACCATATAGTTTCTAGCCTTGCGCTTTTTGTTGCTTGAGGTCTCTGGCTTGACTTCAATTGCTGGCTGTGGAGTGTCTTTAGCAACCGTCTTCTTAGTGCCTTTGCGGAAGAGAGTACCGTTCTTCACGTGATTATCAGTAAGAGTGGCCGCTAGACGTTTGGCCTCTTCCAAAGTTGCAGGATTTCTACCCCAAACGGTGTCCTGGATTTGCATGGGCAGACCACCGATGTACTTCTCGATGGCTACCGGCAGAGGAGTAACTTTGTGAGGCAACAATAAGCTAAGCTCATGAAAGCGGGTGTTGTAGGCAAGGTTTTCCCCACTATCTTGAGCTAAGGTGTGGAACTCATCCTCAAGCTTCTTAACTTCATTACGAGGACAAAACTCTTCCTTCATGACCTCCTTGACTTGGTCCCATGTCATAGCAAGAGCAACTTCGGCCCCACGAGTACGCTTTTCTTCATTCCACCAAGTGAGTGCTCGTTTATGGAGAACACTCATGGCGTAACGAACCTTGAAGTTGTCGGGGCACTCACTGTTGATGAAGGTATTCTCAATACCCTCAAACCATTGGAGGAGTCCTGTAGCTCCTTCCTCACCACTAAACTTTGGAGGGTTACAAGAGTTGAAATGCTTAAGGGTGCAGGCTGGGGGTCCATTTCCATTACCATTGCCGTTCCCGTTCCCGTGACCGTTGCCGTGACCATTCCCGTTGCCGTTCATTTGGATGACCTGAGCGAGTAAATTGGGAACCAGAGTTGCGATTTGCTGTTCCATTTGTTGAGAAATGATCGCAGCCAGTTGAGCATCGACACCATTGTTGTTGTGGTTAGGAACTTGGTCATGGTTATGGTTATCACCACCTTCTTCGTGGTTCTCACCATTGCTGTTGCGAGTGCTGCGACGAGGAGGCATGATCTGTAATAGACACAATGAAATGAATGAGAGTTTATATAAGGAATGTAATCATTTATTCATTAATTAAAACGAATAAACGAAAACGTTGACTTATCAAAGATTCTAAATTCTAATAACATATGAAGACATGCTTTAGCCTATAAGTGAACACTCATCCCGAGAATTCCCAGGTAGGCATCCGGGTCCGTCGTCTGATTGGGATATATGCGCAATGCCAGCCTAGACAGAAGACTCAGAATACAGGCGTTCACCCTTCCAGATTGCACGTGTTCGTTATTAAAATCTAGAACTTCGACGAGATCTCAAGGGGGTTCAGTTTAAACCTGAGGATTTTGTCCTATTAATCTAATGGTGGATCAGGATTGCAGCAGACGAATAAGAGTAGTCACATGTAGGTTTAGGGTTATATAAGGCATAGGATAAGGATAGGATTAGGGAAGAAATTAGGGTTACAAGTAAGAGAAGCAAGTACTGTTTAAGTCCCTAAGGTTATAGTCTAGATTATTTCTAATAACCTAATTCCCTATAACCATGGCTCTGATACCAATCTGTAACACCCCAACCGATGGCGGAAACATCGAGGTGTCACGTATTGATGAGTATACAGTAGCACGTGGTAATCCAAATTTTAATTGAAATAAATATTACATTGCAAATATCCAAAAAGTGAAATACATAAGAGTTTTGAATGTGGAATTCTATAACATCACACAAGAATCAAGCATGCATAGACTCCTTATTTTCTTCATAAATACTCTAATCTTCAAGCATCATTATCACCTGTTGAGTTGTAAAAATGGGGGGGGGGGGTCAACTAGAAGTTGGTGAGAATACATAATCCATGTTAAGCATATAGTTTAAGTATAAAAATCTAGCAATTCGTATGTCTATCGTAAATTTAAGTCTACATGAATAGTATAATATGTTGACATAATCAAACCTCCGACTAGTTTAGGTCCATCCCGTCATCTACGGTTCACCTTAGTAATATGTTGAACGATAACAATCACCCACGTGACCTATGTAGAGGTACACGTATCCGGGTGGGGTTGTCAATCCAATAGATCTATTATTGAGTATCGCCGGCTTGGCCATAGCTAATGATTATGTAAATGTTGAAACTCGTTGAAACTCGTTGAAACTGTTGACTAATACATGAGGCAATAAAGTTTACTACTAGACATATATGTTGAATTGCTTAAAATTGTTGCAAGCATAAAGAATCGCATAAACAGGATTACGTAAACTCACCTTGGTATAGTTTTTGGTATTGAGATATAGTATAAGTGTAGCCCAATAGTTTGCCAAGTGTTACCCTATGTATAAGGCAACAAATAAGTCTACGTCTAACTAGTTTATAAGTATATCCTAGGGTTTCGATTTGGGGATAACCAATTGTTGAATTTAAAATAAAATGTTAATTAAATAAAGGGAAATTAAATAAAAGAAAGTCTTTTTATAACATTTGAATTTAGAATGTTCACAATAATGTGTTTGAAGTATAAAAATAATTTTTATAAAATTATTTCCTTTAAAATAGATTTTTAAATCTATTTATTACAAATTGCCAAAATTTAACATTAATATTCAAAAATACTAAAATTAAAGAATTATTATTTTAAAAATCATACTTCTGTTCTAAATATTTAAAAATAAATTGTATAAAATTTTGGTGCAAAAATAATGAAAATTGAATTTATTATGATTTAATTATAATTAAATCTAACAAAAATTGATTAAAAATATAAAATAAATGATTTTTCTGAATTAAAAATTATTTCAGTAAAGTTTAACATTGTATAAACATGGGATGATTTTTGTAGAATTTAATAAAGTTGTTTTGATATTTTAATGGATTTTTATAAATATAATAGTATAAAATTGATTTAATTATTATAAATATTAAATAAATGAATTTTAGGAAAATAAAAATTGTAAATAAAACTTTTAACTCAGATTTATTAAATATAATTTTTTTAGAATTTATAAAAAGGTTTTATTATTTAAAAATGAATTTATAAGTTTTAAATGTAATATATATAAATAAAGCTTTGTTGTTTAAAAAATGAAAAAAAGAAAAGAAACCAAAGCCACAACCGGGACTCGAACCCGGGTGGCGGAGGTTGTATGCCTTAGTCACAACCACTTGGCCTAGGCCAGTGGTTGTGATGAAGTCTGTTTAAGAATAAATAAATACACAAAGTAGAATTCAGTTTATCCCCAAATCGTTTATACGAACCCTAACTTCTGCAATAACGCGATTCACACATCATTGGCCCAATTGATGTTAGGGCTTTTGATGTGTGAACGCCGGTGATCAAAACCCACATAAAACATCAAACTTACAGTGATGATTCGTGTACGATTGAGTGGTCAACCCAAAAAGTCAACTTCTGATCGTATGATGATGCACAGACAGAATTGAAAAAGATTGAGATTAGAGAAGAGATTATGAGCGAGTTGTTATGCTGTGCCAAAGTTCAATTTATATAGAGGGTCGATGGATTGGGTTAATTGGTAAGGTTGACTCACGATTTAATGTTATGCGCGTATAACTTCAATTAGTCAACGATAATTGGTAATAAACGTGTAATCATTGATGAACGAGGCCGGTAATCAAATAAGTTTGCCAAAATTATACCAATTACGCGTTAATCTTGATGGATTAGGCAAGTCATTCATCACAGTTGACTTTGCGAGTCAACTGTGAAGGTTTGAAGTCCCTTTATAATTATTTTGCGCTGGGTTTCAACAAAAGTGTTGGCCAGCCCAGCTGGCTTGTGCTCTGGTGTGGTTGACCCGGTCTTGGCGCGGGTTCGAATCCCGGCCAAGACATATAATTTTTTTGATATTTCCAAATTATTCCATATAATAATTATAATATATATATGGTATTAGGGTTCCACAAGCACGACAAAATAATTATTGTACACGAGATTAACGAAACTTGACGTTTTATTAAATGTGATGGTGTAACGTACAAGAATAAATATGAAATGTTACACTTTCCTCGTACATCGAGTGTTGTTCTTTGTGTACGTGTACTTATATTACTTGTTTCTTCAATCTACCTTACAGTTACAACCTCAGGATATAACTGTCCATCCTTAACTTTACCTTAGCCATCCTGAGCGTAATTATCACTTATTTATTTCTCTTACATCTGAACACACCATTTTCTGATTTGGAAAACAAAATTATTTTTACTAAGTAATTTTTTACCAAAACAGTAGCTTTATTCCATTTAGAAGATTGATTGATGCTAATGATTTTAATTAAAAAAGATAGGATCGTTAAACTTTCGAAACATCCATTTTTGTATTAGTCAGGTAGGTTACATAATCATCAAAGTTGAATGGGCTTTTAGACCCAAATGACCTCCTGAGTTGAACATTGGGTTTATTATGATACAAATTTAGCTTTAGTTAGATGTTTTCATTTGCAGGTACATAATGAGTGTTTTGGTCAAAAATTAATAAGTAAAAATAATTTTGTATTCCAATTAGTAAATGTGAGGTAGAGTGCTAAAAGTGATAATAATGAGTGAAAATCAGTTGTATCTTTAGGATGATGGTTTAAGGATATCAAACAAACCTTTACTAACAACTATGTTCAAGATGACAAAGGGAAAAGTAAGGATAGACAGTTATATCCTGAGGATGTAACTGTCGGATGTCGAAGATGTAGATAATCAATATAAGTAAAATGCAACAAAGAACAACACTTGATATACGAGGAAAACCCTTGATCAATGATTATCACCAGCACAAAACCTCGGGAGGAGTCTAGGCCCCTACCTTGTTTGTTAATATTAATATGGTAAAAAGGTTACAACTTTGGAAATGGTATGACTGAACTTCTATGATTACAATGTTGTGTTATGTGTGTGTAACGAAAGAAAGTATGATTTTAGGTGTTGCGAAGTAAGTATCAGGTGTCAAGAACTAAGTGTCAAGTACCCTAATCTCGTTCATCACATCCCTTTATATGGTACAAGTAATTAAGTAAGATATCCCTAAAAATCAGCTATAGGAAGACTGTTTCAGCTCAACGTTCTTCTTTTTTAAAGACTTATAGCCGTTACATAACTTCCATTCCGAGATATCCGCCTATTAATAATGCTCGTCGGTTACATTTAACTCCTTCTTAATAAAATACTTGCGAAGGATGTCATCGTCACTTCCTTTGACATAGAATTAGTCAATAGAGCCGTTGGAGCTTTATGATGGGTCTTGATTACATTTAAGTATACCTGCAATCATAATAATAAGATAATTCGTTAGTCCATCCTCAGGATGCACATAAGATAATATGCAGTGTCATCCTGAATCATGTTCTACCTTTAGTATCCTGAGTTTGTCACATAGAAAATATAAGTTAGTTCCATCCTGAAGATTTCACCACCAATAATTGTCTCAAAAAATATGTTACTGTTAATATCTCAACGGTAATAATATTTTTAATGTTGAAATCTCATCTGTTGATCCTGATTTGATGTCTGACAGGATGTAACGGCTATATTTTAGGCAATGATTTAGGAATGACCGTTACATCTCATCATCTTTCACCGCCTATATCTAGACTTCAATCATTCCTTTATAACAAACACCAAGGTTATCAGAAAGGTAACTTTCTTCTTCTTCTTCTCTGTTTTTCTTCAATCCTTCAAACCTTTTAAAAAAAAATTTCAGGATAAGTAAAAAAATTGACGAGGGCGTCAGGGAGTGTTGGAGTCCCTAAAGACTTCATCCCTCAAAATATGTTGAAGGAATCTGCTAAAGAGCTTTGTTCCTTCACAGATAAGGACATTCAAAATCTGAAGAACTCAGGTGCCTTTCGTGAATCAGCTATGTTACGGTCTTAAGACCAGAATACAAAATCTGATTTTGCATCTTCTGTCTGGGTGTGCTTCCTGTACCTGCCTTTCTATCTTGGCCTGAGATACCTATTCCCCAAGTTCATCAAGGATTTCTTTGATGTTACTGGGATTTTGGAAAATCTTGATGGTCTGTAACAAGATCATCAAGAACCATGGCATCTAGCTACAGATTGGAGACCTGTCTTATATTTATAAGTTGAAAACACACGGGTCAAACCGTTTTGTTCTTTAGCTTATCAATAAAAATCCTCCTTTCTTGTATAATGTCATAAAATCAGAAAGGTCATGGAAGTCAAAGTTTTTCTTAGTGAGAACGGATTCCATTCCTTACTGGGATGATATCCCTATGTCATGGTTGAAAAATGGTAAACATTTTTTAAGATGGCAAGATTTATTTTTAGGATGGAAAAATTTTATAGTTATATCATGAGGATATCACTAACATTCTGAAAATATTTTTCTTATGTTATGTAACATTACGCAATTAATACTTGTACGTTACGCATTGACATTAATAAAAAACGTCAAGTTTCATATTTATATTCGCATTTATTTATTTTGTCGCGATTATGGAACCCTAATATGATATATATATTATAATATATTATGTGTGTGTTGGATTGTTTAATAATAAAAAATAATAACAAAAATATGCTCTGGCCGGGGTTCGAACCCGCGCCAGAGCCACACATGCCCACATACACAACCAACTGGGCTGGGCCATCTCTTTGTTTTAAACCCGGACACATATTAAATATATACACACATTTAAAACCACACAGTTGACAAGGAAAGTCAACTGTGGGTTGTCTTGGTGATCAATCCATCTAATTAACGCGTAATTGAACTATTTTTGGCAAACTCGTGTAATTATCGGCCTTGCACAACACGAATACACGTCAATAACACGTCAATTGTTGACCTTTTTATTCTATTAAACGCGTATGTATTAAACCGAAGGTCAACTTTCCAATTAACACTAACCATTGATCATCAGTATAAATTGAGGCATTCCGAACCTTGACAAATCGCTCACAACTCTCTCTCAACCTCTATTGCTTTCTGATTCACTCTGATTATTAGTATTTTGCTCGTGGTTTGACTTATTCTTTGACCCGGCTTCTAACATCAATCCTACACTGTGAGTATGATTTCTTTTGTGGGTTAGATTCATCGGCAATCAGGCAACCAAAGCCCTAACATTAATCGGGCTATAGTTGCCTGAATCATTCAATTGTAAATCTAGGGTTCGTCGTGGTTTGATTTGGGGATAAAACTGAACTCGTGTCGTGTATTTAATTATTATGGAACCAGAAACATCACAACCACCGGCCTTGGCCAAGTGGTTGTGACTCTGGTCCCCCACTGAGGTCACCCGGGTTCGAGTCCCGGCTCTGACCGGTTTTTGTTCCATTCTTTTCTTTTCTTTTTTTTAAAAACAACAACTATATTATATATATATTAAAACCTTTTAAACTTTTAAATTCTTTTTAAAATACCAAAACTATTTTATAAATTCTAAAAAAATTATAATTGTTTAATCTGATATAAAAGTTTTAATTGTAATTTTTATTTTTCAGAAATTCATTTATTTAATATTTATATTAATTAAATCATTTTTATACCATTATATTTATAAAAATCCATTTATATATCAAAACAGTATTATTAAATTCCCCAAAAATTATCCTAACTTTTTATAAAGTTAAACTTTACTGAAATAATTTTTAATTCAGTAAAATCATTTATTTTATATTTTTAATCAATTTTTGTTAGATTTAATCATAAATAATTCATAATAAATCCAATTTTCATCATTTTTGCACCAAAATTTTATACAAATTATTTTTAATCATTTAGAACAGAAATATGATTTTTAAAATAAGAATTCTTTAATTTTAGTATTTTTGAATATTAAAGTTAATAATTGGCTATTTATAAATAAATAGATTTAAAAATCTATTTTAAATGAAATAATTTTATAAAAATTATTTTATTGCTTTAAACACTTTAATGAGCACACTCAAAATCCAAATTTTATAAAAAGACTTTCTTTCATTAATTATCAAATTTTCTTTATTTAATTAACATTTTAAATTAAATTTAACAATTGATTATCCCCAAATCGAAACCCTAGGATACACATATTAGTTAATTAGACTTAGACTTATTATATATTACCTCATTATAGGGTAATATTTGGAATCTTTTTGGGCAACACAATTATCACATCTTTTCAACAAGTTAACATTTGCTAAGGTGAGTTTACATAGCCCCTTTTATTTATCACCATTTTTGGGGTGAAACATGTTATAACATTATCAATGCAATTCAATCATCAATGTGTCTATGTGTTTTCTATGTTGCATTATGTCTTGAGCATGATTAGAGTAAGCACCATTCTAGCATAATCATTAACATTGATCAGCCGACGGTATACATTGATAGATCTATTGGACTGACAATCCCACCCGGATACGTGCCTCCTACAAAGGTTACGTGGGTGTTTGTTATCGCATAACATATTCATTGGGACCATAAGTGTATGGTATGTATCATTTTATAACAGTCAACAGGGTTGATTATGCACTCGATTTATTTCTAATATGTTCTCACATATGGGCTAGATTAACATGACACATGAATTGCACAACATTTTATTTTATCATCAAAAACCTATGTAATTCTCACCAACTTATGTTGACCCAAAATACTTTCAAAATTAACATGTTTCAGGTAACAATGAAGCTGAGGCTTGAGTTAGCATGAGGATTTTACTTGAAGTTATTTGAAGTTTTTGAAGTTGCTATTTGATGTTATGTATTTGAATTCTTAGACATTATTTCACATTTTGGATATTATGTTTGAATAAATTATTTAAAATTTATATTATACCATGTGCTACTGAAAACAATCATCAATACGTGGCACCCCGATGTTTCCGCCATCGGTTGGGGTGTTACAGATTGGTATCAGAGCCTTGGTTATAGGGAATTAGGTTATTAGAAATAATCTAGACTATAACCTTCGGGACTAAAACAGTACTTGCTTCTCCTACTTGAAACCCTAATTGCTTCCCTAATCCTATCCTTATCCTATGCCTTATAACCCTAAACCTACATGTGACTACTCTTAATTGTCTGCTGCAATCCTGATCCACCATTAGATTTATAGGACAAAATCCTCAGGTTTAACCTGAACCCCCTTGAGATCTCGTTGAAGTTCTAGATTTTAATAACGAACACGTGCAATCTGGAAGGGTGAACGCCTGTATTCTGAGTCTTCTGTCTAGGCTGGCATTGCGCATATATCCCAATCAGACGAGGGACCCGGATGCCTACCTGGGAATTCTCGGGATGAGTGTTCACTTATAGGCTAAAGCATGTCTTCATATGTTATTAGAATTTAGAATCTTTGATAAGTCAACGTTTTCGTTTATTCGTTTTAATTAATGAATAAATGATTACATTCCTTATATAAACTCTCATTCATTTCATTTGTGTCTATTACAGATCATGCCTCCTCGTCGCAGCACTCGCAACAACAATGGTGAGAACCACGAAGAAGGTGGTGATAACCATAACCATAACCATGACCAAGCTCCTAACCACAACAACAATGGGGTCGATGCTCAACTGGCTGCGATCATTTCCCAACAAATGGCGCAGCAAATCGCAACTCTGGTTCCCAATTTACTTCCTCAGGTCATCCAATTGAACGGCAACGGGAATGGTCACAACAATGGGAACGGGAATGGCAACGGTAATGGACCCCAAGCTTGCACCCTTAAACATTTCAACTCTTGTAACCCTCCAAAGTTCAGCGGTGAAGAAGGAGCTACTGGACTTCTCCAATGGTTTGAGGGTATTGAAAATACCTTCATCAACAGTGAGTGCCCCAACAATCTCAAGGTTCGTTACGCCATGAGTGTTCTCCATAAACGAGCACTCACATGGTGGAATGAAGAAAAGCGTACTCGTGGGGCCGAGGTTGCTCTTGCTATGACATGGGACCAGGTCAAAGAGATCATGAAGGAGGAGTTCTGTCCTCGCAATGAAGTTAAAAAGCTTGAGGATGAGTTCCACACCTTGGCTCAAGATAGTGGGGAAAACCTTGCCTACAACACCCGCTTTCATGAGCTTAGCTTATTGTTGCCACACAAGGTTACTCCTCTGCCGGTAGCCATCGAGAAGTACATCGGTGGTCTGCCCATGCAAATCCAGGACACTGTTTGGGGTAGAAATCCTGTAACTCTGGAAGAGGCCAAACGTCTAGCGGCCACTCTTACTGATAACCATGTGAAGAACGGTACTCTCGTTCGCAAGGGCACTAAGAAGACTGTTGCCAAAGATACTCCACAGCCTGCAATTGAAGTCAAACCTGAGACCTCAAGCAACAAGAAGCGCAAGGCTAGAAACTATATGGTTGCTGCTACTCCCCCTGCTGCCCAAAACCCAGCCAAGAAACCATACACCGGACCTCACCCTTTGTGCAACACATGCAAGTACCACCATCCCACACAGGTGCCATGTCGATTTTGTACTAAGTGTCAAAGATATGGTCACCTGGTGAACGTCTGTCGATCTCCTGCTGCCCAAGACAACAACAACCCAGCTCCCAACCAACAAAACAACAGGCCTACTCGTGGTCAATGCTACGAGTGTGGTAACCCTAATCACTACATCAACAACTGCCCTAACCGTAACCGTAACCAAAACCAAAATCAGAACCAAAACCAGAACCAAAACCAAAACCAGAACCGCAACCAGAACCAAGGTGCTCGAGGTCGCGCCTACAATCTCAACGCTAACCAGGCTCGTGACAACAACGAAGTGGTGAATGGTACGTTTCTCATTAATAACCATTATGCATCCATATTATTTGATTCAGGAGCTGATAAGTCATTCGTGTCACTGAAGTTTGAACCTTTACTTAACTTACCCCACACTAATCTAGAAGACCCTTTTGTGGTAGAGGTAGCTAACGGGAAGTCTATTTCGATCGGTTCTATTATTCGTAACTGCTTGTTGAATCTCGATGATCATACCTTCCCTATCGATCTCATCCCCATGCATCTTGGTAGTTTTGATGTTATAGTAGGCATGGACTGGTTGTCAACTCATCGTGCCGAAATTCTGTGCTTCGAGAAAGTCATACGCATTCCTCTCGAATCTGGTGAGATTTTGAAGATTTATGGTGAGAAACCCTGTGGTGAGCTTAAGCTTATGTCTTGTACTACTGCCCAAAAGTACTTACGAAAGGGGTATACAGCCTTCTTAGCTAACGTGATAGAGAAGAAGGACAAAGGCAAAAGTATCCAAGACATTCCTATTATTCGAGACTATCCTGAAGTCTTTCCAGAGGATTTACCTGGTTTGCCTCCTGCTCGACAAGTGGAGTTTCGTATTGATCTTGTTCCTGGTGCTAATCCTATAGCTAAAGCTCCTTATCGTCTTGCACCCTCTGAGATGCAAGAACTTGCTAGTCAATTACAGGAACTTTCTGATAAAGGGTTCATTCGCCCTAGTTCTTCCCCATGGGGAGCCCCTGTCTTATTCGTTAAAAAGAAGGATGGTTCTCTTCGGATGTGTATTGACTACCGTGAACTCAACAAACTCACCATCAAGAATCGTTATCCACTTCCTAGGATTGACGATCTCTTCGATCAACTTCAAGGAGCAACCCACTTCTCGAAGATTGATCTCCGTTCTGGTTATCATCAGCTTAGAGTCCACGATGAAGATATTCCCAAGACAGCTTTTCGCACTCGCTACGGTCACTATGAATTCATGGTTATGCCTTTTGGGTTGACCAATGCTCCCGCAGTATTTATGGATTCGATGAATCGGGTTTGTAGACCTTATCTCGACAAATTCGTGATCGTTTTCATCGATGATATTTTGATTTACTCTAAATCAAAATCCGATCATGAGCAACATCTTCACTCTATCTTGAGTCTCCTAAAGAAAGAACAACTGTACGCCAAGTTCTCAAAATGTGAATTTTGGCTTAAGGAAGTTCAATTTTTGGGACATGTCATTGATATGAACGGAATTCATGTTGATCCTGCAAAAATCGAAGCTGTGAAGAATTGGAGTGTTCCTACCACTCCCACAGAAGTCCGTTCTTTTCTTGGGTTGGCTGGTTATTATCGTCGATTCATCGCCAATTTCTCCAAGATCGCTGTTCCTCTCACTACCTTAACTCATAAGGGTAAACACTATGAGTGGGGACCTAAGCAAGAGGAAGCATTTGAAACTCTTAAGCTGAAACTCTGTGAAGCTCCTGTCTTGTCTCTACCTGACGGTAATGATGATTTCGTGGTCTACTGTGATGCATCGAACCAAGGTCTTGGTTGTGTTCTCATGCAACGAGGAAAGGTTATTGCTTATGCGTCTCGACAACTCAAGACTCACGAGAAAAATTACACCACCCATGATCTTGAATTGGGCGCTGTTGTCTTTGCACTCAAGATTTGGAGACATTATCTTTACGGGACCAAATGTGTGGTGTTCACGGACCACAAAAGTCTCCAACATGTCTTCGATCAAAAGAATCTTAACATGAGGCAACGACGTTGGGTTGAATTACTTAACGACTATGATTGCGAAATTCGCTACCATCCTGGCAAGGCGAATGTTGTGGCTGACGCACTTAGTCGTAAAGAGCGTATCAAACTCCAATGTGCTAGAGTTCGTACTGATCTTCAAGATCGCATTCTCCAGGCTCAACACACCTCAGTCACCCAAGGTAACATGTACGATGAAATGTCTTGTGGTGCTGAGACTCAACTTGAAACCAAACCCGATGGTCTCCTTTATTTCCTTAACCGACTGTGGATTCCCGACCGTGATGATCTTCGTACTTTTCTCATGAACGAGGCTCATAAGTCTCGTTATTCGATTCATCCTGGAGCTGACAAGATGTACCAAGATCTTCGTTATTCTTATTGGTGGCCTGGTATGAAGAAAGACATTGCTCTTTTCGTTGCAAAATGCCTCACTTGCTCCAAGGTTAAGGCTGAACATCAACGACCATCTGGTATGCTTGAACAACCAGAGATTCCTGTCTGGAAATGGGAGAGCATAGCTATGGATTTCATCACCAAACTCCCTCGCACACCCAAAGGTTTTGACAGTATTTGGGTAATCGTCGATCGTTTGACCAAGTCAGCTCACTTTCTACCTATTCGTGACAAGTATTCTGTGGAAAGATTGGCAAAGATGTACGTAAGTGAAATCGTATGTCGTCACGGTATACCTTTGGACATTATTTCTGATCGCGACGGTCGTTTAACCTCTCACTTTTGGGGATCTCTACAAGATGCTTTGGGTACCAAGTTAAACCTGAGCACTGCTTATCACCCTCAAACGGATGGTCAGACTGAACGAACCATCCAGACACTTGAGGACATGCTCAGGGCATGTGTCATCGATTTTGGTGGCGCATGGGATTCTCATCTTCCTTTGGTTGAGTTTTCATACAACAACAGTTATCACGCCAGCATTAACATGGCTCCTTTTGAGGCACTCTATGGTCGGAAATGTCGTTCACCTGTCTGTTGGACCGAGGTTGGTGAAGCTCGTATTACCGGACCCGAACTAATCCAGGAAACCACAGACAAAATTCAGCTTATTCAGGATAATCTTCTCAAGGCTAGAAGTCGCCAAAAGAGTTATGCTGATAAACGTCGTAAACCCTTGGAATTTCAAGTTGGGGACCTTGTGCTACTTAAGGTATCCCCTTGGAAAGGAGTTATTCGTTTCGGTAGAAAGGGAAAACTAGCTCCTCGATACGTAGGCCCCTTCAAAATTCTTGACAGAGTTGGAAAAGTGGCTTACAGGCTTGATCTTCCACCTGAGCTAAGCAATGTTCATCCGACCTTCCATGTTTCGAACCTCAAGAAATGCTTAGCAGATGAGAACCTTCATGTTCCTCTTGAGGATGTGCAAATCGATGAAAGCATGCACATTATCGAGAAACCCGTCGAGATTGTTGACACTGGAGTCAAGAAACTCAAGCGCAGTCGTATTCCGATCGTTAAGGTTCGTTGGGAATCTAAACGAGGCCCAGAGTTCACTTGGGAGCGTAAAGACCAGATGAAGTCGAAATATCCGCATCTTTTTCCACCAGACTCTCCAACTCCAACTTCGGGACGAAGTTCCTAAAAGTAGGGGAGACTGTAACATTACGCAATTAATACTTGTACGTTACGCATTGACATTAATAAAAAACGTCAAGTTTCATATTTATATTCGCATTTATTTATTTTGTCGCGATTATGGAACCCTAATATGATATATATATTATAATATATTATGTGTGTGTTGGATTGTTTAATAATCAAAAATAATAACAAAAATCTGCTCTGGCCGGGGTTCGAACCCGCGCCAGAGCCACACATGCCCACATACACAACCAACTGGGCTGGGCCATCTCTTTGTTTTAAACCCGGACACATATTAAATATATACACACATTTAAAACCACACAGTTGACAAGGAAAGTCAACTGTGGGTTGTCTTGGTGATCAATCCATCTAATTAACGCGTAATTGAACTATTTTTGGCAAACTCGTGTAATTATCGGCCTTGCACAACACGAATACACGTCAATAACACGTCAATTGTTGACCTTTTTATTCTATTAAACGCGTATGTATTAAACCGAAGGTCAACTTTCCAATTAACACTAACCATTGATCATCAGTATAAATTGAGGCATTCCGAACCTTGACAAATCGCTCACAACTCTCTCTCAACCTCTATTGCTTTCTGATTCACTCTGATTATTAGTATTTTGCTCGTGGTTTGACTTATTCTTTGACCCAGCTTCTAACATCAATCCTACACTGTGAGTATGATTTCTTTTGTGGGTTAGATTCATCGGCAATCAGGCAACCAAAGCCCTAACATTAATCGGGCTATAGTTGCCTGAATCATTCAATTGTAAATCTAGGGTTCGTCGTGGTTTGATTTGGGGATAAAACTGAACTCGCGTCGTGTATTTAATTATTATGGAACCAGAAACATCACAACCACCGGCCTAGGCCAAGTGGTTGTGACTCTGGTCCCCCACTGAGGTCACCCGGGTTCGAGTCCCGGCTCTGACCGGTTTTTGTTCCATTCTTTTCTTTTCTTTTTTTTAAAAACAACAACTATATTATATATATATTAAAACCTTTTAAACTTTTAAATTCTTTTTAAAATACCAAAACTATTTTATAAATTCTAAAAAAATTATAATTGTTTAATCTGATATAAAAGTTTTAATTGTAATTTTTATTTTTCAGAAATTCATTTATTTAATATTTATATTAATTAAATCATTTTTATACCATTATATTTATAAAAATCCATTTATATATCAAAACAGTATTATTAAATTCCCCAAAAATTATCCTAACTTTTAATAAAGTTAAACTTTACTGAAATAATTTTTAATTCAGTAAAATCATTTATTTTATATTTTTAATCAATTTTTGTTAGATTTAATCATAAATAATTCATAATAAATCCAATTTTCATCATTTTTGCACCAAAATTTTATACAAATTATTTTTAATCATTTAGAACAGAAATATGATTTTTAAAATAAGAATTCTTTAATTTTAGTATTTTTGAATATTAAAGTTAATAATTGGCTATTTATAAATAAATAGATTTAAAAATCTATTTTAAATGAAATAATTTTATAAAAATTATTTTATTGCTTTAAACACTTTAATGAGCACACTCAAAATCCAAATTTTATAAAAAGACTTTCTTTCATTAATTATCAAATTTTCTTTATTTAATTAACATTTTAAATTAAATTTAACAATTGATTATCCCCAAATCGAAACCCTAGGATACACATATTAGTTAATTAGACTTAGACTTATTATATATTACCTCATTATAGGGTAATATTTGGAATCTTTTTGGGCAACACAATTATCACATCTTTTCAACAAGTTAACATTTGCTAAGGTGAGTTTACATAGCCCCTTTTATTTATCACCATTTTTGGGGTGAAACATGTTATAACATTATCAATGCAATTCAATCATCAATGTGTCTATGTGTTTTCTATGTTGCATTATGTCTTGAGCATGATTAGAGTAAGCACCATTCTAGCATAATCATTAACATTGATCAGCCGACGGTATACATTGATAGATCTATTGGACTGACAATCCCACCCGGATACGTGCCTCCTACAAAGGTTACGTGGGTGTTTGTTATCGCATAACATATTCATTGGGACCATAAGTGTATGGTATGTATCATTTTATAACAGTCAACAGGGTTGATTATGCACTCGATTTATTTCTAATATGTTCTCACATATGGGCTAGATTAACATGACACATGAATTGCACAACATTTTATTTTATCATCAAAAACCTATGTAATTCTCACCAACTTATGTTGACCCAAAATACTTTCAAAATTAACATGTTTCAGGTAACAATGAAGCTGAGGCTTGAGTTAGCATGAGGATTTTACTTGAAGTTATTTGAAGTTTTTGAAGTTGCTATTTGATGTTATGTATTTGAATTCTTAGACATTATTTCACATTTTGGATATTATGTTTGAATAAATTATTTAAAATTTATATTATACCATGTGCTACTGAAAACAATCATCAATACGTGGCACCCCGATGTTTCCGCCATCGGTTGGGGTGTTACATGTTATAGGCGCTTCTTTTACCAAGCTTGTTCCTCCTCTGAGTGATTCATTCATCAGAGTCAAGGCAGTTACTGACTTACCTCAGGCAGCAAGATCATTTGAGACAGAAGAGAGCTACTCCACCAGCCAAGCCACTAAGATGTCTCGTAAGTGTTTCTTTATATCCTGGGGATGCTTTATTTATTCTTCATTTGCTGACTTTATGCTTGTGTCATTTTCAGCCAAGAAGCCAATCTTTAACTTAGATGAAACAAATAGCCAGGATGTCATTAAGGTTGCAAGGATTACATCTCCATCCAGCTCTAGGATGACCAGCCCACCCCCAAGCCAAAGGTTGTATCCTCCAAGAAAAGGAACACTATTGGAGCTTCTTCCAGCCTGGATGCTTCCCCTTTTGAGGGTCTTTCAGCACATGACGTTTTGGCTAAAATTTCTCAGTTCACACTCCAGGTATAGTGTCATCCTAAGGATATCACTTAATATTTTTAGGATAAAATAGAAAACTTACATGTTTTCTTCATTTCTTTGTAAGGCCATGAGTATATCCTTAAATGCCTTGATGAAGCTGCTGCTGATCTTCAGGAGGCCAAGATAGCTTTGGAGGACCACAAGAACTTTCCCTTGCAAGAGGGAAACATTATGAAGAAAAGCTATCCAAAGTTGGAGCAGAGCTGAAGCAGTTGAAGGCTGAGAAAGCCAAAATGTATAGGGAGCATGAAAAGGAGTTGGAGGAGTACAGGCAGGAGCTTATGAAGTCTGCCACCCTTTCTGTCCTTCAGGCCAGGGTAAAAGTTGCCCTACAAGCTAAGGATCCCAATTTCAATCAGGATGAATGGGATGTTGAAGCTTGGCTGGAGAAGATAATGAGTTTGGATGGAAAGGAGGTGTTACATGAGAATGTCCCTCTACAACTTGAAGCTCCTGAGGCTGTGGCTACAAAGGCTAGAGTGGGGGAAGCTAAGGTGGCTGTGGAGTTTGATGTTCCAGTGGGCAAAGAAGGATAAATTGACTCGGTCGGAGCCTACTTTTTTAGGGTTTTGTGGTTGTTTTCATGATGGTTTGTAAACAGTTTGAAAATTTTACTTTTCTGCATGCTAAACAATGAAAGATTTGGGGTGGAGGGGTCTTGGTTTTCAAGATTGTTTTGGTAAAAAATTACTCGCTAGAAATAATCTTGTTTTCCAAATTAGTAAATGTGAGGTAGGGTGCTAAATGTGTGAAATATAGTAAAAGCTTCGTGTTATTTTCAAGATGGTATTTTATAGTTATAAAGAAACGATATTATGACAACTATTTTTACGATGACAAAGATATGGTTTAGGATGGACCGTTACATCCTGAGGATAGGTGATTATGTATGTAATGAAATTAAGGAATGACACTCGATGACAAGGATAGCCCTTGATCAGTTGATGATCTCCGGCACAAAACCTCAGGAGGAGTCTAGGCCCCTGTCTTGTTTGTTAATATTAAAAATGTAAAATGTATTACAACTTTGGAAGTATGATGAACAATCTATGATTATAATGATTGTCTATTATTGTGTGTGTAGAGAGAGTATCAGGTGCTTGATAATGTGTGAGTGTGTTCCAAAGTGTCTAAGTGTCTCGAAGTGTCCTATTTTTGTTCATCATACCCCTATATATACTATACCTGATAATAAATAGAGGATCCCACAATATCTGTTGTCTTCAATGATCTTATGGGCTGTTTCAAGTGGTTGTTGAGGATATTTCAACTGAAATGGATGTTGGATATCAGTTTCCACCTTTTTCACCTAGCATTCATTATCTTCGCGGTTACACTTTGACTTGCTCATTAAGTCTATACGTGTATTCTTCTTGCATCCTTAAATTCATTGACTTTGTAAGACTTTATAGCCGTTGGAGAGGAGTTACAAGTCTTACTCATTCATTGATTGTACCTGCAAAAATATTAAGACAAGATAATTCGTTAGTCTATCCTCAGGATGCACACTTCACAATCCTGAGGATGTCACACAGAATATTCAAGGTAAATCCATCCTGATTATTTTACCACCAACAAAGACGAAGACTCAAATCTTTCCCTGACCTGGACTTTTAGATGTTGACCCCTGTGGATGGGTCCTGGATTAGGATGAAGCCAGGGGTTGACATCCTTTTTGATAAATAAATAATATAGTAACTTTTTGACACTACATCCTTGTGTTCCTTTCTTTATTATCCTGCAATTCAAACATAGAATAGGAAATACAAGTTATAAGAGTATGTCTTTGAATAAGTTGAGCAAATTGCCTTCAAGTTCCCTGATAAGAGAAATGCTTTAGCAATAATATTCTGAGGATGTCCCAGTGTATAATTTCTGTTATATCCTTAGGATATTTTTCAGAATTTCTCATGATCATCCTTAGAATATTCCCCAAAGTTTTTCCTGTTCATCCTTAGGATATGCTTCATCTTCTTCAGGATGTCCCCAGTGTTTAGTTTGTTATATCCTTAAGATAGACTTAAAGATATCTTTTTCCTTTTTGATAAAGGCTTATCAATATTTCTTGAAGATAACCTGTAGAAAGGTAAATAATATTTTGGCACAAGGCCTTATAGAAACTGGGGTCAAGCCCATTCAGGCTTTATATCTTAAGAATAACTGTCGACCTGGCCAAAGACAAACTGGCATTACAGCCTAAGGATGACTGGCGACTAGGCCAAATATGAGAAAGAGACGTTGAAAAATGCCTAAACCTTGGGGATTCAATGTATACTCCAAAAATGATGAGATTTTCAGCCACTTTTACATGAACTGGTCCCACCATCCTGAAGATATACACGAATAACGTGCGCTCCAGGCGGGGTTGCTAACCCAATGTGAAAGGTGAAAACCTTTAAACCGTAGGAAGGTATAAGATACCTTAACGTAGGAGAGGGTTGCCAACCTCCTAGTCTTCAAAGCTCCATCTTCAGGATGGTTCTGTAAAATTCTCAAGACAGACTATTTCTAGACCCTGTTTAGTTGTGACATTTGAATATAAGTCAAACGAATATAAATATATATAACTTCATACCTCATGTGTGATAATATTTTAAATGGATTGCATTCCAAGACCTTGGAAGGATGTCACCTTCCATAGTGGATAGCCAATATGCTCCTTTACCAGCCTCGGAATCAATTAAGTATGGACCTTCCCATTTAGGTGCTAACTTACCATAACTTGGATTTGTGGTATTCAAAAAAGCTTTTCTTAGAACCAAGTCACCTAGTTGAAATCTTCAGATCCTTGTATTCTTATTGTAAGCCTTTGCTATCCTTTGTCGGTAAGCTGCCATCCTTAACTTAGTAGCATCTCTAAGTTCATCTACATATTAGAGATCCTGCAACAAGGCTTCTGAGTTTGAAGTTGCACACTGAAGATGTTTCCTAGCAGTGGGCATCACCATCTCTGTTGGAAGCATGGCTTCTGCACCAAAGACCGAAGAAAAAGGTGTTTGGCCAGTTGTATTCTTGGAAGTTGTCCTATCAGCCCATAACACAAATGGAAGTTCTTCTTGTTGGTGGTGAAATCTTTAGGATAGCACTAACCTATATTTTCTGTGTAGCATCCTTAGGATACTAAAGGACTGAACAGGGTTTGGGATGTAACAGTGTTTTGTCTTATGTGCATCCTGAGGATAGACTAACGAATTATCTTATTATTATGTAATTGCAGGTACAATTAATAATAATGGGACTTGTAACTCTTCCCTAACGATTATATTATCTCACTTAAGTCAATGGAGCTGAGGATTCAAGAGCTATACGTGTAGAAGAAGTCCAAGACTAAAGAATAGGTCAAATATGTGACCGACAAGCATTAATACTAGGCAAAAATCATGGAAACAGTTAACCAACATCTATATTGGTTAACCACACTTCAAAGCTGACTTGAAATAGTCTACAAGCTCATAAATGAAGGCGGATTACATGGGATCTTTATTTATTTCATTTGTATACTATAAATAGGGGCATGATGAACGAAATAGGACACTGGACTCACACTTACTTCGACACACACTTTTTTACTAGTCTGCTTATTATAGAACACCTGATTCTCTCTCGTCTCACACACAACACAATCATTGTAATATTAGAAACTCGTTCATCACCCATCCAAAGTTGAACTCCTTTTTACCATTTTTAATATTAACAAACAAGGCATGGGCTTAGACTCCTCCCGAGGTTTTGTGCCGGAGATTATCAAGTGATCATCTCATGGGGATTGAGCAGGTTATACTAAGATGTTATGAAGCTTCTTGGTGATAAGCTTGTAGGTGTGAAGAGCTTGAAGATGTTCGTCAAGGCTAGGGGCTTCTTACCATCCTTATTGAAGAGGGCCTATAAGTCCATGAACGAATGTAATCACCTTTTTAATGGATTTGTCATGGAAAAGTAATGGCTTTGAATATACATGCTAGCATGCTACTATGTGCCTTTTTATCTTGTAGAGTTCATAGACTTGAGGTTTGTGGTAAACCATATCATCGTAAACATCTTAGTCACATGTCCCAAATGGGTAAGAGCTCATAGATTTTTTTCTCTAATGGCATAACTTACCTTCCCAAAGTTATTGGGTTTTTTAAGCATTTGATAAACTTTTTTCTATGATAGGATTGATGAATCTAAGTAAGTAGAAGCTAATGATGTAAAAGAATGAGCTTATCATGTGTGCATGGCACACATTGTTAATGATCTTGTAATAGACAAGTAGTGGCTTTGATCTTAGTATTGATCGTGTCACTACATGTCTCATTTTCTTATACATGTATGCTAAGCTCATAATCACCTTGTCGGGGTTTGCGGTATGTTCTACCAACGCGAGCGTCATATGTGCTTTCCCGGATATTCCTTGGTTCCTGATGGTAGCTGATAGCTTCATTCCATGAGCACATCGCTTCCATCCATTAGATATAGCAGCTTACCAGCCTGAGACTTTGAGCTTCTCTAAGTGTTGTGGTAAGATCAGTTTATAATAGATGTGATGGAGCGAAGCGGATATGAGCAAACATGGTAAGAGAAAGAGCCTTTTGTGTACACACATTGTATATTGATGAACTTCTTTCGTAACAAAGTGGGCTTATTTGATGCCGAAGTGAGCTTCTCATGATTGGAAATTATTTTCTTTCATCCAATTATGATATTTTTGGTATATGACGTTGAACTTCTTTGGTATCAATGTTAGCGCATATGTTGGTGAGATTCTCACGCTAACAAGTGAGCTTCTTTCATATAAAGGTGACCTTTTAGGTGTACGTTGTTGAGCTTCTTTTGCATGGATTTGAGCTTGCAGCTCAATTTGGTGAGCTTCCTTTACTCAAAGATAAGCTTCTTGTGGAAGTTACTTTCTTTCTATATCTATGTAAGAGGCTTCTTTTTTATCAAAGTGTGAGACTAATCCTCTTTTTATATTTCTTTTCAACCATATGGTACTTCTAAATGTGTAGATGAGCTTGTTGTCTTAGAAACTTATTCCCAATTGTAGTTGCTTATCGCAAGAAGGTTGAACCTTGTTTGAGCAAGGTATTGCTCATTGTACTTGCCCATGTCTTTTAATGATGTCTTTATTGGCAAGGATGTTTCCCCTACTATTATGGTTGAGAGCACTCCAAAGCCAATATAGTAGGCTAACTTTGATAATGAATTTGTTGCTCTTCTAGTGAGCTATTACATTGTGATTTCTGATGGCCTTGTAAGGTAAGCTTATGTAAGCCATGCATGAGTGTTTGCTATGCATTATTGTTTGCAAATGTATTTATAATATTGTTATGGTTTGATGCTGCAGACATCCTACCTTAACGTAACTATAAAGAACCGATTGCAGCTTTATCCCATCAGCTTTTACATTTATTTTTTATGTTCGTTTATTGCTTTGTTGAACATGTATGATCTGTCTTGGTATGAGGAGCTAACCCTATTTCATGGGTCTAGGTTTCTTCTTTTCAACTTGTCCCACTGAGTTGTGGATTGTATTAGGAACACACCCTTTATACAGGAAGGTATAGCGCCTTGTTCCCTATTGAGCGATGTGGCCTAGGAGCTCATCCCCATTACATGGCTAGGTATAGCACCGGATCCCATGGAGCCTGGTTAGGAGGGGCTCACCCTTTGATAGGATAAAGTAGACAAGTAGTTGCGGCTGCACGAAAGGATGTCCTTCGTTTCCTTAGCTTCTAGCTTAGGAACTACATTGTCTAGACAACATTTTTCAAGTATAAATTAGATTCACTCATGGAATCTCGAGATGTTGTAGTAACCGAGGTTGCCTTAGAGTAGGCTGTATCATGGACTTTGCATGTATGTTGCGGGATTCAACCAACTTTCATGGATCAATGTTTGTGGAGCTCGTCTTTGAAGATCATATCATTGTTAGTTTTTCCATGAGTTGGGGTAATGCAATAATACATGTGTATTGATACCACTCGTTTAAAAGAATGTGGATTTGTTTATATGATAAGTTTCCCTTTAAAGTTCCTCTTTTTGTGTTCGCCATATGTCAAATAGACAAAATGTCATGAGAAAATGTTAAGGAGGTTCTTTTGTAGTTGCGTAAGTCTTTTTATGTAAAATGTAACAACCTCTTGAGTAAGAAGGTTATCTTCTTGTGTAAGAAGGGCAACTTATTTACGTAAGAATGGAAGCTTCTTATGTGAGAACGTTAACTTCCTATGTAAGAATGGAAGCTATATATGTAAGAATGGACAACATCTTATATAAGAAGGTTAGCTTCCTTATGGGAGCAATTTATGTAAGAATGGACAGCTTCTTAAAAAGGTTAGCTTCCTTACGGAGGCTTTTTATGTAAGGATGGACAACTTCTTATATAAGAAGGTTCGCTTCCTTGGTGACAATTATAGCTTCTTTTGTAAGAACATTAGCTTGTCATGTAAGAAGGTAACTTTTTTTTGTTGATGATAGTAAGCTTAGTATGTATTAAGACCATTGCCTTCTAGGATACGATGGTTAGTTTTCTTGGTTTTAAAGGCTTCTTGTATGGTCAAAGCACTTTATGCTCGAGTCAGTGATTGACTTTTGAAGGAGACAAAAATGTCTCATAAGATTTTGGACGATGTTTATGTGTATGTTTGGTGACATTCAAGAGACTCTTACGCTTTCAACCATATTGTTTAGAATAGAGTATATGGTGATTTTGTTTGACCTTTCTTATGAGTTGATTCAAAAGACAATGTAGTAAAAATAAGCTATACCAGAATTTAGTGAAATTCTCTTAATCATCGGTCACTTTAAAGTGCACGAGTTTGAGGTTGAGCTTGTTTAATGGCATGGTGCATCAGGGTGGTGTTTGATTGAAGGAAAGTTAATAAGTAAAGGTTCAAGGGTTGATGTTCACTTACCTCATAGGTAGTAAAGTCTTAATACTTCGAATTTTGAGGTTTTGGGACTCCCAGAATCATTCTTTAGCAAGGTGCTACCATGTGGCAAAAGGATCTCCTAGCCAACTCTTTTTGATGTTATGTCGGGTTACCTCTTTCAAGCTGCTTCCTTGCTATAGTAAACAATTTCTTGAAGACAACCTCCATACTTCCTATTAGTAGCTTCTATATTCTTGTGAGCAACTTCTATGCTTCTGCCAGCTAGTTGCTACTCTAGGGAAGGTTCGAATAAGGATTCACCCCACTCTATTGTTTTGTAGAGTTCTAACGGTGTAGTAATTTATCACGTACACGATCACTAGAAGTTGCTTGCTACGATCCTTGGTGCCACCAACTTGCTTCGTTGCATTGGAAATTTTCTTGTGTGCTTCTTAGGCAGGCATGAGTAGCAATGCTCCTTTATTTGATCACTTGTTGTGTTGCTCTAACCATTCCTTGAAGCTTCTTTGCTTGTTTTAACAAGCCATTTGTTGTTCCACAAGTTGCTGTAAGCCTCGTAGGCTTTGTAAGTATTAACCATCTATTGGAGATTATGCACTCTATAGGATTAATTTAGGCATCTAGGCTCGTCTCTTTGTTTAGAGAACCTTCTTTTTATGAGGTTCCCTTGACGAGGTGTTTAAACCTTTTCACATAACGGCTAAGTGTTATTCTCTTATAGTGTCGACAAGATGTATTGAGGTTTTAGCAGGTTTCTTGATGATTGAGCAAGCTTCTTTGGTCAACCTTGATCTTGTAGGTTTTGTGTATGCCTGATTCTTTGTAGATAATCATGTGCAAGGTAAGTATTATTATATCTTTGACATAAGCGTAATCACCTGGATGGGAGCTAGTAGGGTAAAGATGTGTTGTTCTTTAGCTTGCTTGATAGATTCTTTGTTGCTTTTTAGCTGCAATAAGCAACTTTCCTCCAATAGAGAAGCATATGCCTTATTTAGACCATGATTCTATTTGAGGCTTCTTTGCTCCTACTGATGACTTCACATGTGTAGCATGTGCTTAGGGCAGAAGCCTTGATAGGTGTAGCTAACCAGCTTCTCTACTTTTTAGTTCCTTGCCTTCTCGGTTTCTAAACATCTTGATTCTTTCGAAATTAGGTACCCGTATTATCAGCCCTCAGTCATGAGTGGTCATGACGTAGTCATTGGTGCTTGTGACTTGGTACCTTTTTCTTTGATTTTGAACTTCTCACTAATGAGCCTCCTAAGCTTTTAGATATGCCAAGCTTTTGGGATCCAAAGATTCTTATGTCATGTATGAAGCTTCTAACTAGGTGCTTGAGGAAGTTTATTCTTATTTCAAGTAAGATATTGATTTGGAACTAAGCCAAGGTAATAAATGTTTCCTTACATGTGACAACAAGTATCATTTGTCTATTGTTTGACATCGGATGCTTTTGCGAACATGTTTAGGCGGTTAAGTTCCTTATGTGCCATGTCATTTACGAGCATCTTTTGTTTTTTGTGTGCAAGCTAAAGTTTTTTTATCCTATGAGAGAGATAGGATAAAGAGATGAGCTCGTATAGTTGAAATAGCTCATTTGGATCTTGATGATTTTGAACTGAAGGTCCTCCTTGTGGGATATAATCTTTATACGGTTTCTTTGCTTATTCCTTATGTTGTCATGGGCATGTTGCTTCATAAAGCTGGTTGAGGAGGGAGTTTATGAAGGCGTAGGAGCCTTAGCAGCTTCCGCGCTTCTTGGCTTTACGAGTTACCACATTTTCTCAATGGTGTGCTATAGATCCTCCAAGGTCACAAAAACTGCTTGATGGTGCACTCGTGAGCTTCTCGAGTCACCATAGGTGAGGTTGTGCGAAGCTCATTTTGTTCCCATAGAGTGGCCTCCCTTTCTATGTAGGGGAGTCGCTTATCCAGAGTAAGTGGACCAAGTCTTCATTTCTTTTTAGCATAATATTTAGCAGCCTCCTAGGTATGAGGAGGTATCTTTCTTCTTTCCCAAGTTTTTAGTCTTTTTAAGAGAGGTGTTGAGCCTGCCCTAAGCGATGTGCTCGTTCCCTTAAATGACTTTGGTGTATGGAAAAGATGTTAATTTTTTAAGGATGATTTGACCTAACGTCCGTAATCCTTAGAAAACCTTGGATTGATTCATATGGTGAAGTATGGCTGAGCTACCAAGCTGTTAGCTTCTTTACCTCAGTTGGAAGTTATGCAGCGTGTAACCTATAAGTTGATTTTCGTCACTCTTGACAAGTCTTGTTTTTATAGTCTTTCGATTATAGTCTTTCGATATGTCATATACTGAGCTTTGTTTTTTTCTTTGGCAAGTAATAAATGTTTAAAGACAAGTGTGGCCTTAAAAAACAAATATCTTGGAGGTACTATAGGCACCCTATTTATATGTGATCTCTTCTCAATGGTCGCTTGGGTGCATGTACTAAGTTGTTTGCTTTGGGCTACTGCTTATACCTTGTGCAGATCTGACCTTTGTCTTTTCAGTGTAAAAATTAAAGTATATTATTATGACATAGGTTCGAGCTTGTAGCTGCGAGCTTCTAGCTTGTAGTTGTGAGCTTCTATATTTGAGATTCTAGTTTCTAGCTATGGGCTCTGAACTTTAAGCTTGTAGCATCCGAGCTGCAGCTTATAAACTTGTAGCTTCCGGGCTGTAGCTCATGAGTTTACTTGTAGAGTTGTCTGCAGTTGCCGTATCGCAACTGGTATGAGTAGTGTACTTTTTCTGATAGCTATAAGGTTGAATAGTTGTCTACAGTTGTCCTATTGCAACTGGCGTACTCTCTGTCGTGAATAGTTATGTAGGCTGATAAAGCTGAATAGTAGTCTGTAGCTGCCCTATAGGAGCCAACGTGCTTTATCTAACATGACTAGCTGATAAAGTGTGTGTTTTTTTTTATTTATTTATTTTTGACATGTGAAGTTAATGGTTAGCTCCCAAGTGCATGGGTTTTCTACACGCCATGCTTACACTCATAAGTCTCTTCACTTTTTACTAAAAATTTTGGGCCAAATATAGGTGTCGGCTAAAAGTTGAAACGAAATGTAATGCTAGTATTATTCAAGCCTTTGCTTAGCAAAGTTCAGAACTCTTGATTATTTCTTGAAAAGCTCGTTTCCATGATAGGAGGAGTAAAACACTTTATCATGTTTAGGCCAGTAGGAGTTTTTAGAAGCTAGTGCCTAATGTTAATATCGAGACAATGATCATGTGCTTGTATCGCCTGTGCACATGAAGTTAAGCAAAGAGGTGTAAATTAATGTTTATTACACTAAGATGTAAAATGAGCTTACATACAGGAAGATTTCTAGTCCATGGAGCTTTCTTATGGGAGCAAGTATTGACCCCTTTTGGTATTTCAGTTGTTGTTAATGAGCGTTTAGTACATTAAGATGTAACATGAGCTCACATGGGGAAGGATTTCTAGCCCAGGTAGCTTCCCTATGGGAGCTTGCCTTCCATTCCTGTTAAAGTGTTGACCCTCTTTGTGTGCATGTTTAGCACATTAGGATGTAATATAAGCTACCATATGGGAATATTTCTCGCCCATAGAGCATCCCGAGGGGAGCAAGTGTTGACCCCTCATTTCTAGATGTCAGCAGATGTTTTTGCCATTTTGGTGTAAGTATCACTTTTTATGACTTTGAGGTCTGATTTGCTATTGACTAAACACCTTTATGGATTAGTGTGTAAAAAAATCTGACTTTTGACTTTTCTTACTTTTTACTATTCACTACTGTAGCAGGAGCTACGATATGGCATCCTAGAGCTTCCTGGCTTCCCTATTTATAGTTTTAGATCGGCTACTCAGCTCCGATTTATGTGATATTTTTTTAACTCGTAGATCAATTGTAGGGTTCTAGCATCCACGTCGTCAATTATAGAGTTGATGATATCACGTACGAGGGAGCTACGAGATGGCAGTCTTTTGTGTGTAGCATGAGTTGTACAAGATGCAATACTTGTTGTATTAGAGACTTTTTGGATAAAGTTGTTTCCTGACTCTATTCTCTTTTGTGCTTTATTGTCATACACTTTTAGATGTGCTAAAACACAAAACTGAGATGGTCAGCCTTAGTCTTATAAAAGTGAGTTGTCATTTCGTGACTTTTTTTACATCACATATTGTGGATCTGAAAATTGAATGTTTATATACAAAATTTGTACATAAAAGTTTTTCATCTCTTCACTCTATTGGAACAAAATGTATACATGTGTTCCAAAAAGGTTTTTATGGTTCATAAATATGCTTTTCAAGCAAGAATATGAGTAGCTCTCCATAACTTAGTGATGTAAGACCCTAACATGTAATCAATCGATAAACGCCTAATCATACGGGTTTTGACCTTACGTAAAACCACTCCCGATTAAAACTTTTAAAATTAAGATAAACTTAAACCATTGTGATCAATATATTTTTGAATTCCATAGGTTTTACATTTTTATCTATTAAAACATAAAATAGGTTTCACAATTCTAAACGGGAGTATCTTAAATCAATTGCGGAAGCTTGATGAGTGTTCGAGTGTGTTGCGTTCTTCGAATTTCAAATCTTTTGCCCAAGTGATATTATCCTCACTTTTCCCGTTTATGAAAATACTCAAATTATAAAATTAGGCGTCCCAACCCAATCTTAACAATTTATTCCATTTAGGCGATTCCAACCCAAGCTTAACAAGTTTCTTCCATTTAGGCGATTCAAACCTAATACAAGCTAGAATCCTATAGTCCATCTTTATGAATATGCATTTATTCTTCATTGACAATATATTTTCTATGACTGTCGAACAATTACACAATCCTTTAGTATCAAAGTGACTTATTTAAGCTAAGTCACTTACCTCAGCCTCATTTGTGCATTCCGTGACCCGCTTAGCTCATTTGATCCGATTTGTTCCAAGCCTCCACCTAGCTTGACGAGACCACTTCACTATACTCAAGATTAACTCAAGTTAGTTGTAACAAACGGCAAAAATGAGGTAATTCCGTACAAATTAATTATGTGTGATTAACTTAATTACGTGCAATTTCGAATTAATTATATTAATTTGGCATTTAGAGAATAGCAAATTCCCCATAAGATGCATAGGAATGCATGTGTTTAATTTGAAGCACGGCGAAATCGCGTGCAAATTAACTTGTGTTGGAACGGACGTTGGTGATTACCCAGTAAAATTTAATAAACAAAAATTATCCCGGACACCCAGGATATAAAATAAAGGGTATTTTCACAAAATATAATAGGTTTTGGAACTCTGTGAAAACTTTCTATGCAAACCTCCCGGTAACGAATAAAGTGCGCGTACCACACCCGGTATGCGTATAACTTATAATTTCACCCGACAAGAGCCTAAATAACCAATCAACACTTAAATTAGACTATATTTAAGGGTTATTAAAGGTATTTTTAATATCCGAATAACACGCGATTAAAACCCGAAAAATACCCGAACGACACCCGAACGACGAGGGATCAAACTTAACTTAATATGGGTAAATATTTTGTGTTGTGGACCCCACCCAAACCACCCCTAGAACCGGCCACAATCCCTCCCCCATACCTTGAATCCTTGCTTTGTGTACTAAGTAATCTATGAAGATTATAAGGAGGTATGGTGTAGATTATTATATGAGGATTCATGTGGATATCATGTACTTATAAGATTCATCCAATCCTTCTTTTTTCCTTGCAAATCTCGGCCCAAACACACACATATAATCTACTCAAGATCACAAGAAATCTCATGAAATCTTTGGTAAGATTTCATACAATCTTTGGAAAGATATTATAAGGACACATGTGAATACACTTGAGCTAACAAAGCAACACACATCTTCTTCTTCCTTCTTGAAGATGGCCGTGAGTTAGAAGCCTCCATCCATACATTTTTTTCAAGCTAAACACCTCCAAATTACCTCTAAAACACTCATCCATCCAAACCCTTTGTGTGTTACAAGCATTGGAGCTTAACCCCCTTGGAAGAACACACTAAACCTCATCCAAATCAAGTGATTTTGTCTTCCCTAGCCTTGTGCTAGTTGTAAGTATCTATCATCTTGATCTTGCTTTTAAAAGTTTATGTTTTGATGTTTTAAAGCAAGTTGTACACCATTGTTAACAAGGGTTTTAACATAAGATGTAATATGTTTTAATCAAGTTAAAATGGATGTATAAATATGTGTGTGTGAGCCGTGGGGTTGATGGTGATGGATGATAGTGTTTTGAGTTAATAAAAGTAACATAATCAAGCTTAAAATGTTGATCAAGGCATAGATTGTTAAGGTAACTTGAATACACTTGAAAGAGATGTTGATCATCTTAAAATGACTAACTAAAGCTTAATAACATGTTGATCTTGTGAGAAAGGTTGAAATACAAAGTTTACATAACATAAGAAACAAACATAATGTTAACATTTTGGGCAAAACGGACTTAATACACAAAGCACACCTATTATTAACCTTAAGTAAGTTATTATGGACTTTGGACAAAGTTAGAACATAATAATAACCTTCCATGACAAAGTTGATTTAATCAAAGATTACTAGTTTGTAAGAAATTGTCACTTTTGGAAGCTTAAGGATGAAAATGAAACTTTTGAAAGTTTTGGGTGTTAATTGGAAGCTTTAAAATTTAAAGGGTGTAAAGTGTCATTTTAGAAAGTTAAGTACAAAAATGTGACATTAGAAAGTTTGGTGTTAAAAATGTAAACTTGGATAGTTAAAGGTGGAATATGGAAAATATTTCCAAGACTTACAAAAATAATGTATTTTTGTATTAAATGTTATTTTTATAAAATTTGAGTTTATAAAAATACAAGTTACCAAAGGTTTGAGAAAATAAAATAAAAACTAGGTATTTTATTACAAGAATTTGGTAATTTTGAAAACTTAGGGAAGTTTTATAAAAATGAACATTTTTATATTTATGGGAATATAAAAATGTTGGAGCATTTTGGAGATAAAACAACTAAGTCTTGGTTTTGGAAAAATACCAAAGTTATGTTATAAATTTCCTAATAAAAATATGGTGAAATTAATAGTGGATTAATTTCGAGTAAATCATATTGTCGGAAATTTGATAAGAATAACTAAATACATATATATTTTCGGAAATAGGAAAATAATATTCGACGTGAAGTATTTATTCCTACAAAAATATATATATAACACTTTCCTAAGTGTTGGAACGTATTCGTGGGAGAACCTAATCGTAAGGCGATCTCTAAAGATTGCGCACGTAAAATAAAGTTAAGTCCGAGAACTTAACAACTTAAAAATATAACATCGAATCGACAAGACCTCAGTATATTTATTTGAATGGGAAAATAAATATATGGAACAGTGAGTCGAGTCGAAAGTTATAAAACAAAAAGTCGAATCGACAAGACCTCAGTGTATTTATTTGAATGGGAAAATAAATATATGGAACAGTGAGTCGAGTCGAGGGAATATCAAATCGACAAGATCCTAGTATATTTATTCAATGGGAAATAAATATACGGTAAAGTGAGTCGAGGCGAGTATTGGAAGACGAAATCTCGATCGACAAGATCCTAGTATAACTACTTAATGGGAAAGTAGTTATGCGGTAAAGTGAGTCGAGTCGGAGATAAGTTTATCCGAGTTAGTAAATATATTGAAAACACATATATTAAACGATAAGATCATGATGTGATAAAATCAGGAAATGATCTTAGTTCGCGGCGACGAACCTAACTAACTTCAAGGATAATGTGATATGTTTATTAAGCATAAGTTAAGTGAAACTTATAACGGGGGTAATCCATCACCAACGGACCTAGACACGTATTTTAAACGGGGAATTGTATAACAATTGTGTTGTTGAGAGTTGAGTGTACAACTTGCCGGTAAAACACACACATGATAGGCGTAGTGACTCATACGTCTAGGAACGCCTGTAGGTATTTGACCTTGGATACCTGCTATTCTCTGGTATTTGCGCACGCTGAGTTTGAGGTGAGTCTCACGGCCCCATTTTAAACTGTTTTTACGTTTTTGGGGGAAAGATATGTTTTGTTAAATCGCTGTAACATGTGGAATATAATATTTAGCACGATGGGTACCTGGGTAACTGGAAACCACTTGGGGTAAGACCTCGCTGTTTACTGTAACCATTAATTCAGGGAATGAAACCAAAGGGATATCTGGGTAGTACTATCGGTGCCTGACAAGGCCCACCTCTGGTTGATAGCGTCAACCCGGTAAAGACAAGAGGTGCATGTATTCTGAACTGAGTTGTTGTCCAAGAAGCAACTCGCGGGGCAATCTGTTGTATAGTCTTGGTTTGGTTATGGGCCCGGGAGGGAGTCGCCATCGTCATGTAGGAGCTAGCTACTCCACATATATGACACTACTTATATTATAATTCCGTTACATGCCGGTATTGCAATGTTTTGCTTGTGAAATTAAAACCTGTGAACTCACCAATATGTATATATTGACGTGTCTTTTAAACATATCTTTCAGGTAATTAGATTGCTGAAAGGAATGGCTAGTGCGGGGGAAACGGGGACGTCGGTCTTTTGGGGGTTTTGCTTTTATTTTCCGCTGGTTCGGAATATAGTCGAAAAACCCTTTTGTTTAAATTGAACTTATGTAGATGTGTATGTTTGGGACAACGAAAACATCTTACGACGTCTTAATAATATGATCTTTTCTAATTAATTATTGTTTGTGTTAATCTTGACTTTGATATACTTTTCGAGCGTTGCGCCACGTGTTTCCGCCGTTGGCGTGGTGTGACAGAAGTGGTATCAGAGCCAAGGTTATAGCGAACTAGCATTTTTGTAAAATCTTGACTATAACCGGTTTTGGCTCGAAAACAAAGTTTTCAAAACAAAAACACAACAAAATATTTTTAGAAAAGAAAGAAATTTGTACATGGGATGTACAAGGGGAAATTCCGACCGACTAGCCATGACGTCAATATAGGAAGTGTTAGAAGATAAAAGATAGAAATATGTGCTATTTGTAGATCTAATTTTCTAACATTAAGTTAATCAGTGACTCATATATATATAGTACGGTTCTTTGCCAAGGTATGTCGCGCGCTAGTCATGCGATACCTGTCCCCAGTTTCGACAGTAGTCTACAGATTGTTGAGGTTATTCCTGATGACGTGGAGATCATAGACCTTGACCCGATCGAGGACGAGGATCATGCGGAGATGTCTGCCGAGTATGCACCTGAGAGCCATGATGATCACGAGGATGGCGGAGAGGACGAGGTTGCCGATGAGGACGATGTTATGGTTGATACTGAGGAGGAGTAGGACCCGTCCATGGACGAGTCCGAGTCAGAGTCTGTTACAGCTCCGGCCGCTGTTGCCAGCGAGCCGCCCGTTATCACACCTCCTGTTGTTTCACCAGTTGTTCCCCCGGTCCCTGCTGTCAGGGATTTTCCCGTTGGTTGTCAGGATCCTGTTGATCCCACCAGGGGCAGGGCTGTCCCTGCTACTTCCGAGTCAGTTGAGTCCCCCTTTGATCCGGATGTACCCGTTGATTACACACCTGTTCCTATTCCACATATCCATGTTCCTCGAGACGCATGCTTAGCACCTCTTGTGAGAGGACTACCTGCTGGATTACTGGAGCCCAGGAACCCTGCGCTCCGTGGTGGCCGATCTGACGGCCAGGAGTCCGTAGCGTCTGTTGTGCCTACAGTTCTTGCTTATGGTTCTCTTTGGTACCGTGGTAGACCTCGGGTTGTTCTTGGCCTAGCAGCTGTTCCTGCTGAGCCTGAGCCTACTGCACCTACTGGGCTTACTACACCTGCTGAGCCTATTGCACCTACTGAGTCTATCGCACCTGTTGTTCCTGAGAGCATTTTTGGCTCGGACGAGCCTGTTGCACCTATTGATCCCATGGAGCCTATCGCTCCAGTCCCTGCCGAGGTGCCGGTTGCACCTCTACCTCCTGTTACTCCTTTACCACCGGTATCCCCCACACCTCCTGTTGTGACTGAGCCTGTAGCCGACGGTCACGTTGGTTTTATTCTTGAGGGGAGTTCTGCTCGTAGCTCAGACCTTAGACGAGCGGGTATGACAGCTCACCCATCTGATAGTCCGGATGCCCCCACTACTGATACGCCTGTTATACCCGAGGTGACAGTCCCACCTCATACCACTGTTTCACCACTTGAGGAGGCCCTGTTACCCTTTCTCACATCCACAGTCCCACCTGCTGATCCTGTTATCACTACATCTACCACTGCTCCTGTTGTGTCTGTGACCCCACCTTCTATGCTTTATACCTTGGGTGCGGGTGACCCTTATTTGGTTGGTTCACGTATTGCTCATGGGGCGGCAGACCTGCCCCAGCCGTATGCACCGAGACCTTATCATGTACCAGATATTATTGGTCCTTCGCAGCCTACTGTTCCTGATATGGCTGGGCCTTCACAGCCCTTCGAGGCAGCCCGTTTGCCAGCCGCGGCTATGACCACCCTACTTTCACTTGAGCATGATTTTCAGAGCTTATCGGATATGATCCATGGTACGGTCGCACACATGGATTACCAGGTACGGGTTATGTGGGCCCGCATCATTGATGCGAGCTCAGCTTTGACACACTATGCTGATGAGCTTCTGAGGATGGATGCCTTGCGTGGCATCACAGGTGATGACCACTTTGCTCACATGCAGTACTTGTATGATCGCATTACGGCGATCAATATCGCCATCAGTCTTTATGCCCCACAGTACTCCTACCCGCCCCCACCTCCTTAGTGATCGGTTTATGTAGCAGCACGACAGTATGGTAGTAGTAGCAGCAGCATGTGATGACAGCCTTAGTTATAGCGCTTGTATTAGATGATGGACTTTTGTATTTTGCCTAGCCTGGCGGGATGTGCCAGCTTTTTGGTCATGACATGTTGTTAAAGTTCAAACGATGTATTGGGAAGTTATGACCCACTTTTGTTGCCATAGGAACAAATGATGTACTCGTTGTATTGAAAGTTAATGAAAGTCATGTTGTAAATTATGGTAAAATATATTGTCGTTATCTTATGCATTCCCTATTTACTTATTGTGGTTGTGTATTGATGTGATGATTGTATGCCATGGTACTCCGTAACCTTGTGCTTATGGAGATAGTTTGTGATGTTGTGGTTTGATGAGTTGTATCTTCTGTTGTGATGCTTACTTATGCGTTGGGTGTGACAATATTTTGATGGAAAAATTTGTCTGACTAACATTTAATATTTACTATTGAAGTTTAAGTAATGGCAAGAGCAACAAGAAGTACCGGCAATTTGGACGGTATGCCTACCTCGCAGGCCGAACTCGAGCGAATCATCGCGGATCGTGTCGCGATTGCTGTAGCAGAAATGGAAACTAACCGCACTCGCCACAGCGGCGGGCAGGGCGGATCTGGCGGAAGTGGTGGGAGTGACCGACGTGAACGGTCCCACACTGGTAAGCAGCGTCAATAGGTGGAACGTCAGGATGTTGTCCCGATACATTTTCAACTATTACTAAATGCATTTATGTCATTTCAGAAACGATCACTCCAGAACTTGGTTGTACGTTCAAGACCTTTTTAGGCTGCAAGCCTATTAACTTTAGTGGAACTGAAGGTTCGGTTGGCCTGATTAAGTGGTTCGAAAAGACTGAAGTTGTGATACGCATCAGTGGCTGTACTGCCACACAAGCTGTTATGTATGCCACCAACTTATTTCTGGATCAGGCACTGACATGGTGGAATAATCAGGTACAGTCACTGGGTGAAGATGCTGCTTATGCCATGCCTTGGGTGGATCTCAAAGAACTGATGATTCGTGAATACTGTCCTGCCAGTGAAGTTCAAAAGCTTGAGACAGAATTCTGGAAGCATACCATGATCGGTGCTGACATAGAGGGTTATACCTCTCGTTTTCATGACCTTGCACGTTTAGTTCCCCGGCTAGTGACGCCAGAGAACAAACGAATCGAGCGATACCTGTATGGATTGGCCCCACAGATCCGAAGCATGGTTACCTCTTCTAAACCAACAACCATGCGGGAGGCCATTGATCTAGCTCTAAGCTTAACTGAAGACGCAATTCGTATGGGTACACTCGTGCGCAAAGGGTCTGCTTCCAAGAATGTTGAACAGAAAGCGTCTGACGGGAAAGTGTCTGGTGTTAGTACTGGTTCAAGCGAGCGTTCAAACCGCTCTGGGTCTTGGAAGAGGAAGAGAAGCGATGGTAAAAAGAATGGCCCTTCTGAAAATCAAGCTTCTCAGGGGAAAAAGGGAAAAGGTTATGTTGCTACGGGACAGTCAGGAGAAAAGAAAACTGGTGCCCAGGGAAGGAAAAATGATCAAACGTGTTGGAAATGTCGCCGTACTGGCCACAAAGGCGAAGACTGTAGGTCGGGAGTGCCTAAGGCTGGAGAAAAACGACCGTGCTTTGGCTGTGGATCCTTCGATCATTGGAGGAAGGATTGTCCTAAAGTGAACAACCAAGCACATGGGAGAGCGTTTGTCATTGGTGCTGGTGATGCGCGTCAGGACCCGAACGTGGTCACCGGTACGTTTCTACTCAACAATCATTATGCTTCAGTTTTATTTGATACCGGTGCCGATTTTAGTTTTGTATCTATAGAATTTAAACGATCTCTTGGTTTGGAGACTAGTGAATTAGATACACCTTAATCCATAGAGTTGGCCAATGGTAAAACAATAGAAACGGGTGAAGTAGCGAAAGATTGTAAGTTAAATCTTTGTGGGCATGAGTTTAGCATTGATCTTTTACCGGTTACTTTGGGTAGTTTCGACATAGTCGTGGGCATGGATTGGTTATCTACACAGAGCGCCATTGTTATCTGTAATGATAAAATAATTCAAATCCCTCTTGCAAATGGTGAAATTCTTTCGATTCAAGGGGAGAGGCGTGGGACGCCATTGAGAATTATTACTTGCATGAAGGCCCGGAAGTGCTTGGGGAAGGGTCAGGTTGCGTTCTTGGCACATGTGGTAGATAAAAAGGCTGACGAACAGAAACTCGAGAGTATCCCGATTGTGAAAGATTTTCCTGATGTATTCCCTGAAGATTTGCCAGGATTGCCACCCCCTCGACAAGTCGAATTTCGTATTGACCTTGTTCCTGGAGCCGATCCTGTAGCGCGATCGCCGTATCGCTTAGCTCCATCAGAGATGCAAGAACTGTCCAATCAATTGCAAGAATTGTTGGATAAAGGTTTTATAAGACCGAGTTTCTCACCTTGGGGAGCTCCAGTCTTGTTCGTGAAAAAGAAGGATGGTACCTTTCGTATGTGCATAGATTATCGTGAGTTGAACAAATTGACCATCAAGAATCGTTATCCCCTTCCCAGGATCGATGACTTGTTTGATCAACTCCAAGGATCTAGTTATTACTCCAAGATTGATTTAAGGTCTGGCTACCATCAACTTCGTATCCAAGAGGAGGATGTACCGAAAACTGCTTTTCGTACTCGCTATGGTCATTATGAGTTCTTGGTGATGCCGTTCGGATTGACCAACGCTCCAGCAGTTTTCATGGATTTGATGAATCGGGTGTGCAAGCCATACCTGGACATGTTCGTAATCGTGTTCATTGATGACATCTTGATCTATTCTCGCACCAAGGAAGAACACGAAGATCACCTTCGTTTGATTTTGGGGTTATTACGTAAGGAGAAGTTGTATGCCAAGTTCTCTAAATGTGAATTCTGGATTAGAGAAGTTCATTTCTTAGGCCATGTGGTAAGTGAAAAAGGTATACACATTGATCCTGCCAAGATCGAGGCAATCAAGAATTGGGAAGTGCCTAAAACTCCGACTGAAGTTCGACAATTTCTTGGACTTGCGGGTTACTATAGGAGGTTCATTAAGAATTTTTCCAAGACAGCGCAGCCTTTGACCCTGTTAACCCAAAAGGATAGAAAGTTCGAGTGGACGGAGAAGCAAGAGTCGGCGTTTCAGTTGCTGAAGGATAAGCTGTGTGAAGCGCCTATCTTATCACTTCCTGAGGGCACCGAAGACTTCGTAGTCTATTGTGATGCATCGCATCAAGGGTTGGGTTGCGTGTTGATGCAACGGGAGAAAGTGATTGCATATGCTTCCAGACAATTAAAAGTTCATGAGAAAAACTACACTACACACGATTTGGAATTGGGTGCAGTGGTGTTCGCTCTCAAAATTTGGAGGCATTATCTCTATGGCACTAAGTGCAAGATCTTCACGGATCATAAGAGTTTGCAACACATTTTCGACCAAAAGGATTTGAATATGCGACAACGGAGATGGGTGGAATTATTGAATGATTACGATTGTGAAATAAAATACCATCCCGGAAAGGCGAACGTCGTAGCGGATGCCTTAAGTCGCAAGGAACGGGTTAAGCCGTTGCGAGTTCGATCCTTGGGTCTGACTATTCACACGAATTTGACGGATCGGATTCGTGTGGCCCAAGGTAATGCGCTCAAGCCCGAGAATTTCAGGAAGGAGAGACTACGAGGCATGTTGGACTCATTGGAGTCTAAGACGGACCAGAATTTGTATTTCATGAATAGAGTCTGGGTACCTCTGTATGGTGGTATACGTGAGCTAGTTTTGGCTGAAGCTCACAGTTCTCGATATTCGGTTCATCCCGGGGCAGATAAGATGTTCCATGATTTAAAGGAACATTATTGGTGGCCGAATTTCAAAAGAGATATAGCGGCCTATGTTGCGCGTTGTTTAACGTGTTCAAAGGTTAAAGCCGAGCACCAAAGGCCATCTGGTTTGCTTCAGCAACCAGAAATTCCAGAATGGAAATGGGAACAAATTTCCATGGATTTTATTACTAAATTGCCCAGGACATCGAGTGGCCATGATACAATCTGGGTAATCGTGGATCGTTTGACGAAGTCGGCACACTTCCTTCCAACCCGCGGGACGGATAAAACGGAAAAATTGGCCCAATTATATATTAAGGAAGTGGTGTCGAAGCATGGTGTGCCTGTCTCTATAATTTCAGACCGTGATAGCCATTTTACCTCTAGGTTTTGGCAAAGCTTGCATGCTGCTCTAGGTACTCGTTTGGATATGAGTACTGCTTATCACCCCCAAACCGATGGTCAAAGTGAACGAACCATCCAAACCTTGGAGGATATGTTGCGAGCATGTGCGGTTGATTTTGGTGGTAATTGGGACACGCACCTGCCACTCGTGGAATTCTCGTACAATAATAGCTACCATACGAGCATCCAGGCTGCACCATATGAAGCACTATACGGGCGTAAGTGTCGATCTCCGCTATGTTGGGCTGAAGTCGGAGAGAAACAGCTTACGGGACCCGAGATTGTTCAAGAAACTACTGATAAGATTTTTCTGATCAAGGAGCGTTTAAAAGCGGCTCGTGATCGACAGAAAAGTTATGCGGATATGAGGCGTAAGCCTTTGGAATTCCAAGTCGGTGATAAAGTTCTGCTTAAAGTCTCACCTTGGAAAGGTGTTGCACGCTTTGGGAAGCGTGGGAAGTTGAATCCCCGGTATGTTGGTCCTTTCGAAATTTTGGCAAGGGTAGGCCCGGTGGCCTATAAGCTCAAGCTGCCAGAAGAGCTTAGCGGAATACACGATACATTTCACGTATCAAACTTGAAAAAGTGTTTATCAGACGAGACCCTGATTATACCTGCGGACGAGATCCACATCGACGATAAGCTTCACTTTGTCGAAGAACCAATCAAGGTGACTGATTGGAAGGTTCAGAAGCTTAGACGTGGTAAGATCAGGTTGGTCAAAGTACGTTGGAACGCCAAACGTGGACCGGAGTTCACGTGGGAAAGATTGGATCAAATGAAGCAGAAATATCCTGACCTGTTCAAGAAGACCCGAGTACCGAGGAACTTGAACTGAATTCCGGGACGGAATTCTCCTAACGGGGGGAGAATGTAACAAACGGCAAAAATGAGGTAATTCCGTACAAATTAATTATGTGTGATTAACTTAATTACGTGCAATTTCGAATTAATTATATTAATTTGGCATTTAGAGAATAGCAAATTCCCCATAAGATGCATAGGAATGCATGTGTTTAATTTGAAGCACGGCGAAATCGCGTGCAAATTAACTTGTGTTGGAACGGACGTTGGTGATTACCCAGTAAAATTTAATAAAAAAAAATTATCCCGGACACCCAGGATATAAAATAAAGGGTATTTTCACAAAATATAATAGGTTTTGGAACTCCAAAACCATAAGTGAAAACTTTCTATGCAAACCTCCCGGTAACGAATAAAGTGCGCGTACCACACCCGGTACGCGTATAACTTATAATTTCACCCGACAAGAGCCTAAATAACCAATCAACACTTAAATTAGACTATATTTAAGGGTTATTAAAGGTATTTTTAATATCCGAATAACACGCGATTAAAACCCGAAAAATACCCGAACGACACCCGAACGACGAGGGATCAAACTTAACTTAATATGGGTAAATATTTTGTGTTGTGGACCCCACCCAAACCACCCCTAGAACCGGCCACAATCCCTCCCCCATACCTTGAATCCTTGCTTTGTGTACTAAGTAATCTATGAAGATTATAAGGAGGTATGGTGTAGATTATTATATGAGGATTCATGTGGATATCATGTACTTATAAGATTCATCCAATCCTTCTTTTTTCCTTGCAAATCTCGGCCCAAACACACACATATAATCTACTCAAGATCACAAGAAATCTCATGAAATCTTTGGTAAGATTTCATACAATCTTTGGAAAGATATTATAAGGACACATGTGAATACACTTGAGCTAACAAAGCAACACACATCTTCTTCTTCCTTCTTGAAGATGGCCGTGAGTTAGAAGCCTCCATCCATACATTTCTTTCAAGCTAAACACCTCCAAATTACCTCTAAAACACTCATCTATCCAAACCCTTTGTGTGTTACAAGCATTGGAGCTTAACCCCCTTGGAAGAACACACTAAACCTCATCCAAATCAAGTGATTTTGTCTTCCCTAGCCTTGTGCTAGTTGTATGTATCTATCATCTTGATCTTGCTTTTAAAAGTTTATGTTTTGATGTTTTAAAGCAAGTTGTACACCATTGTTAACAAGGATTTTAACATAAGATGTAATATGTTTTAATCAAGTTAAAATGGATGTATAAATATGTGTGTGTGAGCCGTGGGGTTGATGGTGATGGATGATAGTGTTTTGAGTTTATAAAAGTAACATAATCAAGCTTAAAATGTTGATCAAGGCATAGATTGTTAAGGTAACTTGAATACACTTGAAAGAGATGTTGATCATCTTAAAATGACTAACTAAAGCTTAATAACATGTTGATCTTGTGAGAAAGGTTGAAATACAAAGTTTACATAACATAAGAAACAAACATAATGTTAACATTTTGGGCAAAACGGACTTAATACACAAAGCACACCTATTATTAACCTTAAGTAAGTTATTATGGACTTTGGACAAAGTTAGAAAATAATAATAACCTTCCATGACAAAGTTGATTTAATCAAAGATTACTAGTTTGTAAGAAATTGTCACTTTTGGAAGCTTAAGGATGAAAATGAAACTTTTGAATGTTTTGGGTGTTAATTGGAAGCTTTAAAAGTTAAAGGGTGTAAAGTGTCATTTTAGAAAGTTAAGTCCAAAAATGTGACATTTGAAAGTTTGGTGTTAAAAATGTAAACTTGGATAGTTAAAGGTGGAATATGGAAAATATTTCCAAGACTTACAAAAATAATGTATTTTTGTATTAAATGTTATTTTTATAAAATTTGAGTTTATAAAAATACAAGTTACCAAAGGTTTGAGAAAATAAAATAAAAACTAGGTATTTTATTACAAGAATTTGGTAATTTTGAAGACTTAGGGAAGTTTTATAAAAATGAACATTTTTATATTTATGGGAATATAAAAATGTTGGAGCATTTTGGAGATAAAACAACTAAGTCTTGGTTTTGGAAAAATACCAAAGTTATGTTATAAATTTCCTAATAAAAATATGGTGAAATTAATAGTGGATTAATTTCGAGTAAATCATATTGTCGGAAATTTGATAAGAATAACTAAATACATATATATTTTCGGAAATAGGAAAATAATATTCGACGTGACGTATTTATTCCTACAAAAATATATATATAACACTTTCCTAAGTGTTGGAACGTATTCGTGGGAGAACCTAATCGTAAGGCGATCTCTAAAGATTGCGCACGTAAAATAAAGTTAAGTCCGAGAACTTAACAAGTTAAAAATATAACATCGAATCGACAAGACCTCAGTATATTTATTTGAATGGGAAAATAAATATATGGAACAGTGAGTCGAGTCGAAAGTTATAAAACAAAAAGTCGAATCGACAAGATCTCAGTGTATTTATTTGAATGGGAAAATAAATATATGGAACAGTGAGTCGAGTCGAGGGAATATCAAATCGACAAGATCCTAGTATATTTATTCAATGGGAAATAAATATACGGTAAAGTGAGTCGAGGCGAGTATTGGAAGACGAAATCTCGATCGACAAGATCCTAGTATAACTACTTAATGGGAAAGTAGTTATGCGGTAAAGTGAGTCGAGTCGGAGATAAGTTTATCCGAGTTAGTAAATATATTGAAAACACATATATTAAACGATAAGATCATGATGTGATAAAATCAGGAAATGATCTTAGTTCGCGGCGACGAACCTAACTAACTTCAAGGATAATGTGATATGTTTATTAAGCATAAGTTAAGTGAAACTTATAACGGGGGTAATCCATCACCAACGGACCTAGACACGTATTTTAAACGGGGAATTGTATAACAATTGTGTTGTTGAGAGTTGAGTGTACAACTTGCCGGTAAAACACACACATGATAGGCGTAGTGACTCATACGTCTAGGAACGCCTGTAGGTATTTGACCTTGGATACCTGCTATTCTCTGGTATTTGCGCACGCTGAGTTTGAGGTGAGTCTCACGGCCCCATTTTAAACTGTTTTTACGTTTTTGGGGGAAAGATATGTTTTGTTAAATCGCTGTAACATGTGGAATATAATATTTAGCACGATGGGTACCTGGGTAACTGGAAACCACTTGGGGTAAGACCTCGCTGTTTACTGTAACCATTAATTCAGGGAATGAAACCAAAGGGATATCGGGGTAGTACTATCGGTGCCTGACAAGGCCCACCTCTGGTTGATAGCGTCAACCCGGTAAAGACAAGAGGTGCATGTATTCTGAACTGAGTTGTTGTCCAAGAAGCAACTCGCGGGGCAATCTGTTGTATAGTCTTGGTTTGGTTATGGGCCCGGGAGGGAGTCGCCATCGTCATGTAGGAGCTAGCTACTCCACATATATGACACTACTTATATTATAATTCCGTTACATGCCGGTATTGCAATGTTTTGCTTGTGAAATTAAAACCTGTGAACTCACCAATATGTATATATTGACGTGTCTTTTAAACATATCTTTCAGGTAATTAGATTGCTGAAAGGAATGGCTAGTGCGGGGGAAACGGGGACGTCGGTCTTTTGGGGGTTTTGCTTTTATTTTCCGCTGGTTCGGAATATAGTCGAAAAACCCTTTTGTTTAAATTGAACTTATGTAGATGTGTATGTTTGGGACAACGAAAACATCTTACGACGTCTTAATAATATGATCTTTTCTAATTAATTATTGTTTGTGTTAATCTTGACTTTGATATACTTTTCGAGCGTTGCGCCACGTGTTTCCGCCGTTGGCGTGGTGTGACATTAGTCATTAAATCAATTGACTAACTCGTATCATGAGTTTTCACACATTTGGTTTCTCTTTCAAGCATTTCATCAAACACCTTATGTGCTTAACTTTCTCAAAACTAAGATCATGACAAACTATCATTCTACCTAAGAACATAACCTCAAGTTATATTGTTAACCATAATTTGGCAAATGGAAGTTCATTCAACAAGCATAATAACCAATTATCACACGAAATTTTGTGGGTTTTTACCATATGGGTCGAAACCCACCTTTCCAAGCATATAGTTTTCTTTACAACTTAGCTCATTGCCTAGAAATCTTCCATGTTTAGGTTAGTTCATTGGTTCTTCATGCTTACAAACCTTGATTACACCTTTTATCAAAAATTTCCTATTCTTTAGTTTAACATCAAGGAAACCCACTTACAAGAATCATCACCAAATCAAGAATTACAACATACCTTAGAATCACTTCTCAATGGGGATTTGTTTTTCATGAATATGGATTGATTTGGCTTGAGATTCCCCTTTCAATTTGAAGGTTTGAGCAGATTCTTGAGTTAAAGGTGTGCGTGTGTGTGTTTTGGAGGTGTTTTGGTCAATCAAAACACTGACCAAATTCCACCAAGTTTTATTTTTATTATTTTCCATACTATACTTTGCACACATGACACATTAGGTCCCTCAAGTTTCATTTCCATGTTTATTAGATTAAACATCTACTGGGAAAGTCTCTTGTATCGGGTTTTAATCCAATTTAGATAAATAAAATCTAATGGGGTTACAATCATATTATAACCAAATCCCCGTTTTATTCGTTGATAGGTCGTTCGTGTTATTATTTAATTCGTTTTGTTATTTTCTAATCATGCCAAGTGGCATGATTAAGTGAAACTGATTTTCAAGGTGTTTCAAGTCTACCTCCCCTTAAAGAGGTTTCGTCCTCGAAATCTTTCTCTCGTAGTTTCTTTGGTCAAACTCAAGAACTTTAGTTCCCTATATTGAATTGAGCATCGCTCATTCTTTTATCATTCTATAGTCTTAACAAGTGGTGCTATATACCAAGGGTTGTTATCCCTTTACTCAGCCTTCTAACTTCTGTTATATGAAAGCCTAAGCTTTCGTAATGTGACTTGAGTCATTCTATTCTTTCGGATAACTAGAGGCAATATCTACATACTTACCCCTACTCGGCATCTACTGGGTTACTCGATTGCATTATGCATCTATTAACAACAAGTAATTTCTCTTGGTTTCCCAGACTAACCCGGCTTTTTAATCATAGCCGTTTTCTAGCCCCTTGGATTTATCCCGGAATCCAACTCTCGTCCCTTTTTGGTTTGCTAGTATGTTATAAACAAACTTTTCTTTACATTAACGTTTTCTATTCTTTGGCTAATCCTATTATAAGAATTTGCCATCTATTGGGTTCCCTTTACTGTTCATGATTGTTGTGGAAATCGTTACCAATTCTCACATTTTACCCAACCGGATTCCTAGGCTCCTATATTTCGGGTATTGTATTATAAGGTATGATCCATTATGGTTCACCCCGCTTTTAACCTCACACCAAGTGAGTTATGCGGTTTACTATGCTTAGGCTTTCCCCGTAAAATAACTAATTTGTGTCTGTCAGTTTGAATTTGGATTCCCCCAAGTTCCCGGTTTGCTAATTCGATTGGTGGTCATCGACCCAACCGAACCGTTTAAAGACTTTTGGGTTTTCAAAGTTCAAATCATTTATTTATTTAGAATGGTTGGTTCCTAAAAATCCTTTTTCTGATTTACCGATCTCAAATATAAGTTGAGGTCAGTTTTCCTTTCATAATACACGGTGTCGATTAGTCATTACAACGGATTGTATCGACTAACCTCTTATTATCACGGTTTGCATTAGATTGTTCCCACTATACAATCCAATGTTATCACAGTTTTAACCTTTTTTTTCATCCTTAACCAGAGGGTTAATGATTTACTGATCTATCACGGCCCCAAGTCCGTGGTTTTTGTCATTAATCCGAAGATTTATGACTTACCCGAATGTGATTCTGACTCAACCTTTGTTTAAGGTTCAAGTCCGTTTACGAATTAAATCTGTTTATGACTCAACCTTAGTATAGTTCAAGTCTATCTCTGTATTAACCAAGATAACTCGTATATTATATTGCTCGTTTGCTAGCCCAGCGTACAAGATGGTGCCTCGCTCAAGGTTTTGCATGGATCGCATCCCTTCCATGTTAGACAGCGGACTACGTCCAAACGTCACAGTATATTGTCCTCATTGCTAGCCTAACATATTTCCGATAGCGCCTCGCTCAAGGTCTTGCATGGATCATATCCCTGCCATGTTAGACAGTGGACTACATCCAAACGTGTCCTATAGAGAAGGAAGGATTTTCCTCAACACCTCACACTTACTAAGTCTTTGCCACATAGGTTGCACATGTATTAATTATAAGAAACCCATCTTATCATACGTTTAACACTTACCTGGTCAGGGTATGTAATTCGCATATGGTACACACTGACTTATTATAATTAAGGCATCACACCATATGCAAGCAAATTTTCATCTAATGCTTATGTCCCCTATTTTATTTTGTAAAACCTTTTTCTTTATATTTATTGGATATTTGGTTTTACCTTTACTCATTTAAAACCAACGATGTTGTTTCGTTTCATAAAACTTTGTGTGATCATATTCATTGATGTGACCACTACGCGACTCTAGTATTCCTTATGTTTTAAACATTAACTAGGATGATTATCCTAATTCCTGGTTTCCGTGTTTAGATTTGCCTTTGTGCATTGGTTCTTCACTATTGTCAATAATGCACATTTCCAACTTAGTCTCACTTGGGAATTTGTACTCTGGATGTGAATTCCTGTCTAGTTTTCCCAAGTCTCATTTTCTTTGTGCAACAATCATTCATAGAGTGAAAGTTGCACACTACTAAGCATAACATGGTTTCGAGCGTGTACCTGATGGATACATGCTCCCGTGTTCCCTTTCGTTACTGATCCATTAGCCCGAGTCGATACTTGACTTGGTCCTTAGCGAGCATGCTATCAGCCGTGCTCCCGAACCCTCCACCACTTCATTGGGTGAATCATTCGATCCCATCTTGATCGAATTAAGATGTTCTCCTTTCTGTCACATTTACAATAACATTCGATTAATAACATGACATCACATTACTATTATGCGACATTGCCATAATAATACTAAAATTTTTGTTATACAAGAATTTTGTTGCCCGAATTAAACATTGGATAGGCCTCATTCTACCTAACCATTTCATTAACAAGCTTTTGAGACAGCATGTACCTACACGATATCACTATTGATTACCTATAATAATTTCCAATTAAACTGGATGTTTATTATAGATATTACTTACCGGATTCCTTGATCAAGTCTCAAACAGAACACTCTTCGACACTTGAGTGCACAGTTTGAGTCCAATTATCCTTATCGACACTCGGATCCCTCAAACCAATGTCTCTGACACCACTTGTAAGACTCTAAGCCGTAATCACTCGATCAACGCCTAATCATACGGGTTTTGACCTTACGTAAAACCACTCCCGATTAAAACTTTTAAAATTATGAGAAACTTAAACCATTGTGATCAATATGTTTTTGAATTCCATAGGTTTTACATTTTTATCTATTAAAACATAAAATAGGTTTCACAATTCTTAACGGAAGTATCTTAAATCTATTGCGGAAGCTTGATGAGTGTTCGGGTGTGTTGGCTTCTTCTCGTGACTTGATCCTTGCTCTGACATTTCCACACAAAGAATGGTTAGTGGGTTGTCAATAATATGTTTAAGATAGTATGAGATTCGTTACACGTCGAAATGGAACGAACCAGGCCAATCGGCCCCATATCAGGAGAACAAACTGCTGCAACTTTTGCGCAGTAGCTGTTCGGGTTGCTTCTACCCCTTCTTAAACACAAAATCTGACTTCGACTTTCAAATAAGAATTGTTCTAAGTTCATATAGCTTTCCAGGAATATAAAGAACACCTCCTAACGATTTTTCTACGATTTTATATGAATTTTTGAAAATCAGGCTATCAATCTAAACAACCATTCGGTCTATCTAAACGCCCATTCACATTGACACTGACGTTTCTGAGTGTTCTGTTGTGACATCCGAGAACCAAGCACACATTTTTACGCTGGCTTTACTGTTTACTTACTGAATTTCGGGACGAAATTCTTTTCAACTTGGGGATGATGTGATACCTCGCAATTTCATGTTAGCTAGATGAGTTACACGTTGCACGGTTATAGGTCAATAATTGCATGAAACGATAATTCGGATAATTACCGGACTACGTACACGAGTATCGAACCCCGAATATTGGTGAAATAAGAAAACAAATAATTGTAGAATAACTCATTTGATATTATTTGCAATTATATGGTTAATTGAATTTATTTGTGAACTTATGTACAATTCTGTGTATTTAAGCGAAACGTGTTACCAAACTGGTAACCGACACCTGACGAACCGGGAACGTATTTTAGTTGTAAAATATTGAGTAGAGTATTTTATGGACTATGTGTTATATGTAAAGCCCAATTATAAAGAAAAAATAAAATATATATAATAAAACCTTTGGACTTGGACCAGCCCAAAAGATCAGGCCAGGCCCAGATCGCCCGAAGTTAGTTTTTGTTATAAAAAAATGATTTTTAACCTAATGTTTCATTATACCACAACCCTAATCACTCTTAACAGCCACCATACGAAAATCTTACCTCCTAACCTCTGCCATAACCATAATCAATCAAGTTTTGGAGATCTAGTTGAGTTTTTATCACACGAAGGAAGAGCTTTAGGTATATTATCAAACCTTTTGTATGCGCGTAGGATCGTCAAATCTACAAAGATTATGATCAAACAAGTTTGATTCAGGTGCGGAATCCCTGAATCAATCACAAAATGATAACAATACTAACAAAACACAGAAATCATCTTTAAAAGCTTCATTTCATTGATAAACAAACTCAATTACACGTTATAATAAGCTTTACAATCAAAATAAGACGTGAATTAAGTTTACACAAAACCCTAGGGAGAGACTCAAACAGGAGGGAAACAAAAATGACCGAAAACTTACATTCAAAATGAACTTGACCAATTTATAGGCCTGCACATTCGCCCACATTGCTTGGTCGAATGTGCAGGTTCGCCCAAACACTATGGTCGAACCAAGCTATACATTATCATCTAATTCTACATTCGACCTCCTTCTCTCCTTCGCACCATTATGTTTCCTTCGACCATACAAAAACACTCCTTCGACCAAATGACAAAACACACTAACATATGTTAATTGTAATCCAAAGCATTAGTCGCACAAAATGCATCTACAAACTCCCCCTCGACTATTGCTTGGATTGTTTACGCTCTTGGTCCATCCTTTTGTTCATAAGCTTTATGTGCAATTGTTTCTTCTGTTCTAGAGTCATCACCGGTGCATAAACTTGTTTCGGCTTTTTCTTCTTGACATCAGGAACATCTTGAATCTTCACGAACTTCCCAAGCTTCTTGTCATAATCGCATCCAGCATTTATGTCATAAGCAAAGAACAGAAATACCACACGCTGGTATTTACTTGCTTGTTCAGCATCCTTCACCTCACTATATATTGGATTGTAATACAACATAATGATATCCTCATGTGAACAATTAACCAACCACATAGGATCAAATATGTGTATCTTCTTGAAATTCTTTTCTCCATCCTTCAAAACAATCACAGCCTCTTCAATCTTCCAATCATAATACCACCGGATAAAATCTTTCGCAAAGTGTTGTGGAATGTGCAATAACGGAATGTGTTTCAACACTTTCGGTGGTTTGTACTTCAAAGTCACCTTGGGCAAACCTGTAATAGTATCAATATCTATCTTGTGAACAATTCGCTTCGGATACTGAGGTTCAAATAAATTCCATCTCGTCCTGCTTTCCCTCGCCATACGATCAGCAAAATAAGCAATGTGATCGTTAGAAGATCCAGTCAACCGATGTCTACATATATCTCGAATCGCCCAGTATGGAAGAGTCTTCAAATTGTGGAATCTTTCAAAATAAAGTATTCCTTTCTCCCACTTAACAGCAACACATTTCAGCTGTTTTACAAACTTCCATCCCAATGCTCTTCCTTTAAACATCTCGTTGTGTAACTTATAAAAACTTCCCTGGATCTCTGCTTTAGGACGATTTGCTTCTCTTTCCTTCAGTTTCCTCAGTAACTCTTTCAAACTGTTTGATTGTTCAATATTCGGTTTATCATGCCCCTTGAACACTTCTTCAACAAACTTCTCACTCTTTTCTCTAGCAAGTTTCTCGGCTTCTTTTAGTAACTCTTCAGTGAACTCAGCAAATCCAGAATCTTTATGTTTCTTGAAATATTCTGGATACTCTTCACTGGTTATATCTCCAATTTCAATCTCCTCAAATGCAGGTACATCACGGTCATCCGAATGATTACCGGCTTCCTTTTCAGGTATATTGGAAATTTGATTATCAGACAACAATTCTTCCAATGTTTTCCCAACCTGCTTTGCTAATCCTTCTAAAATCACTCTCGACATAGCCGCAGAAACTTCACCATCCTCCAGATCTGGATCATTATACTCCAATTCAAGCATCCTATCACTTGATTCAAAGATCTCAGAAAATCTACTAGTCATGTCTATCGTCCAGACTCGATCAGTTAGCATCTGGCGATACATCAGTTTATCATCCTCTGACAATGACTTCAGCTTCTCATTCCAAAAGATCGTGTCATCATCAACAGATCCTCCAGGAGCTTTTGAACTGGATTCACCTCCTTTTCCAGATCCACGTTTCTCAAATTTTTACTTATCAGTATTATCATCATCATCGTCATCACTATCAAAGCTTGCAGAGCTGTGTCCTTCACCGGATTCACCATCTGAACCATCATCATCTCCATAATCCTTCTTCTTCTTCTTTTGAGGAGCATTTCCAGCATCTTCATCTAGATCCTCATCTTCCTCCTCTTCATTATCTGACGGTTCAAAATCAACCTGGTCCTCATCTTGTTCTTTGTCCTCTTCACCTTCTTTTAGTTGAGGAGCTCGAGAGTACAAGTATTTAATCAAGTTGTCCATGTTCTTGTTACTCTCTTTCAGCTTCTTGTTCTCTTCTTTCAATGTAATGAATCTCCTGGTGTTCCTCTGTTTCTGTTTCAACAACTTCTTATTTTCTTTGTGACGTCGTTTAATTTCTGCTTCAAGTGCTTCCTGATTGTCATGAGATGTCTCAACAACGTCTAGCATCTTCTGATCGTTGTTTTTCAATTTCTCAATCTCTGCTTGCTGCTGATTGATTATCTTCATCGTGTCAGCAGCTTCCTGTTCACAGCATTCATCACATCCCTATCAACTATGACCTTTGGTGTAGAAGCTTCAGCAACAGCAGACAACTTTATTTTCTTAATCTTCTTTAGCACTCTATCCAGTGCATCATTAAATTTATCAACAGGTAAATCAGTCTCTTTCTTAGTTCCTGATGATGTTTTCTGCTTCTTAGCAACTGGACTAGCAACCGGTGATTTCGAGCTAGATGCTGGTGGAAGTTTCATTCCAGCAATCAGTGATTCAATCTCTCTAGCTCTCTTCTCCATGGGCTTTAATACCTTCTCCTTCTTCTTAAATTAGGGTTTCTTCTGTTTCTCCCCTTGCATTGGCGAACCAGGAAAATCTCCTGATCCCAAGCCTATTCCCTAATCAGCTTCATCTAAATGAATTGGGCTCTTAGTTCTCTGTTCCTCCAACGATCTGTTAAGACTAGCAGACTCACCAGCCACAGTGGCCTTGGGCGTGGTGCTTTTAACAGTCTCTGCATCAGAATCCCATCTTTCATCTTCTTGCATCTCCTCAGAATCAATCGACGCTTCATCCACCAAATGCAATCCCTTCTTTGCCATACTCTTGTGTCGTCTTGAAACTTTCTTCTTAGCTGGTTCAGCTTCTGCTTCTGCTTCAGTTTCTTTTTCTTTACCTTTTCCACTTTTTGCTCCTACATTCACTACCTGACGCTTTCGTTTTGCCTCAGGGTCAACTGGATGTAACGGATTGTCTTCGTCAGATGCACTGTCAGCATGCCTCACCTTATCTTTACCAGGGTCCACATAGTCTATCTTGATCAGGTGACCAAATAAACATCTCACTGGTGGTCGTTCGTTCACAGGCACACCTTTATACGCCTTCATTCTAGCAAGAGTATTAATGTTCATATGCTCCTGAACAATAATCTGCTTTGGATCTCTCTTCAATTTCTTATACTTCATATCAAAAATCATCTGAAGGAATCTAGGATATAACAAAAACTTCCTAGTCCTTGTACCTCTCACTGGTTCCAATAAATGTTCCATAAGCATTCTAGATACATTGAACGGTTTGTTCAATATAAGTGCTACCATCAAAGAGCTTATGCTTTTCCTCATCAAATCATAACCACCAGCCGCTGACCCGAAGACATGTATCATCACATGTGCTAAGTACTTGAACTGTGGACAAAGCTTTCCTTTGTGTAACGAACCATCAGTAATCAATCCGTTATACTTCATTCGACCAGATAAACCTTCTCCTTCGCCCGTTTTTGCACCTTCGACCGTTCGTAAAAGTACGAAAGTGTCAGTTCATCAGTTCAAATTTCAATTTTGAAATCCAGTAAGTTTCAAACTGTCATTTTGATTTGTCAAGCACCTAAAACCAACGATTAAGCTTTCCTATCAATCAATTTTATCAGTTATTCATTGATTTAGTGTTTTATATCAAAAACTAGGGTTCGAATGACTTTTATTAATCGATTATGCAATCTGATTGTTCTTAATCCAATGTTTTTGCATATTCTCCCCTTAAAACACTCAATCAATGAAACCCTATCAAAAATGTGTCCAATTAACATGTTTAAAACCCTGTTCTAAGTTGGTTAGGGCTCGAACACAAAATCATTGATTAAACCCTATAAAGTGGATGAAAACCTGTAAGGATAAAGGCAAAATGATCAGAACAAGCAGACGAACACAATGAAACAAGCTAAATAACATGAAACAAGAAATTTTGAATTTTTTTTAATGTGGTCGAATGAGGAGATCAGGGTATATATAAGATGTTCCTTCGTCCGTTTATACTGGTCGAATGTGAAACTTTTGCCTCCTTCGACCCTAATTAAAGGTTCGAATGTGGCAAAAGGGTTCGAATGAGAATATTACACATGAACACTCACATTCGCCCAATCTTAAACATACGAATGAGCAGAAAATTCCTCCTTCAACCCAACGAAGGGGCGAAAGTAAAACTGGAATTTTTGAAAATTTTACCAAATCTCAAAATCGAGGCCCGTTCAAAATATTTTTCAACTTTTAAGCATCCGACAGTCATTATTTCTCATTTTAAAGATTACAAAGCTCAAATGGTCCATCAAGTTTTAGAAAATTGTCATCAACCACCATCAGCTATCAAAAATAAGATAGAAATGTAAAATCTTTTTGGATTTACTAAAGGTTATGTTAAAACACACCTAAAATCTTTTTGAGTTTTGCAATTTTTGACGAGAAATATAAAATGCAGAAATGTAAAAATAAAGCAATAAATGTTTTGGGATTTCCGGTAAAGGGACCATATCAGTTATTGAGAAATCTGATCACACCGTTGATCTTTTTGATTTATTATCATTAAAGACAATGTGTGATCTGGCAACTGCTGATATTGTGATCCACATAAACTCACATGCAGACTTTTGTGTAGTGCTTTAAACTGATACGATTATGTATAGTATAAACATTATTGTCTGTGGTTCCCACGCACACGACATACTCCCGTATCAAGAAGTAAATGCACAAAGACTCATTGTAAAGCGTGATTATGCTTTTGTCGTCTGTAATTTACAAGGTATGAGGCACAGAGGTATACAGGTCAGCAAATTAATGCAGCAAAGTAACATAGGCCCTCTACCAGTTTGAGGACTGATATTAATCATGATTTGCATCAGTGATTTATACGATGTAATAGATAATCTTTGATTATCATAAAACATGGAAAGTTCCTCAATTCGGTAACTTTGGGATTTGGCTTAAAGCTCTTTTATAAAGACACCCTATCTGATCTAGGTCCGTAATGACTTACAGCAGAAGATCAGAGAGGCTATCCCCAGACAACTAATAACATAACGACCCAAAACCTCCGTGTTTTGTACAAATACCCTATCAAACAAAATTACGGTACTAAGACCATATGCCCATGAGGAGTTCATCCACACAACAATTCGTTTGATATGTATGTATCAAGCACGCAGTAATCGGTCTACGAAGCCTATCAGCACATCACTCAGACTCAGACACACGCCCTATATTGCATTACATTTCTTTAGAATGTGTCAGATCCCCACTGATGTACTATCATTTCCCCCTTTTCTCCAGGAAATCATTTTTGGTTGTTTTGATTTTTATAAATTTTTGAGTTTACTGTTCCCAAGGATAAGCTGAAGCATTTCAAATATGTGACTGTCCAGATATCGTTTGTTCACAGAAATCTGACGGTATTAATCTAAGGGAAGAAGATATAGCAGTCAGCAAAAGTTTTCTAATTTTTATGTGTTTTGAAATTTTTCAATGTTTTTGGATTTTCGAATTTTTCTGTAAAGCAATAAAACTAAACTAAAAAGCGATAAACTGAGGTGGTGATTAGTCTTGTTTTTCTTTAATACCGTTAGCTTTCAAAAGATATTCAAATCTCGATTTATCAAAAGCTTTGGTAAAAAGGTCTGCACGTTGATAGTCAGTGTGGATTTTGACCATATCGATCAACTCTTTAGCGTAACAATCACGGATAAAATGGTATTTAATCCGGATATGTTTAGCCTTTGAGTGATTTACTAAGTCTTTTGTTAATGCAATGCGGTTTCATTATCACAGTAAATAGGGGTTTTAAGAAATTGCAAACCGTAGTCCACCATCTGTTGTTGTATTTAAAGAACCTGTGAGCAGCAGCTCGATGCTAAAACGTATTCTGCTTCACATGTGGATAATGCAACTGCGGTCTGTTTCTTGCACTGCTAGGTCACGAGCCTGCTCCCCATAAACTGGCATCCAGCCGTTGTGGATTTGCTGTCTTTGTCGCAGCCGCCTCAATCTGCATCACTAAAAGCGATTAGGTCAAAATTATCATCATTAGGGTACCATAGTCCTCTCGATGGACAAATCTTCAGATATCTAAGGATACGTGCACAGAGACATGTGGCAAACATTATATCTGGTCTGGAGGTGGTGAGATACATCAGAGATCCGACGATTGCTCTGTATGTAAATGGATCATTTAGCTCCCCCTTATCGTCAACACCAATCCCGTGATTAGGTTGTATTGGGGTATCCATCGGCTTCGAATCATCCATCTGGAATTGGGTCAAGACTTCAGAAATGTATTTCGTCTGGTGAATAAAGATCCCCGTTGGTCTTTGTTCCACCTGCAAGCCTAGAAAAAACTGCATCTCTCCCATTGCGCTCATCTCGAACTTTTCCTGCATAACACGTTCAAATTCTCTGTAAAGAAGTTCGTTAGTAGACCCAAATGTAATATCGTCAACATAAGTCTGGACTAAAAGCAAGTCATCGCCTCTTCGTTTAGTGAACAGTGTGCAATCTACCAAACCTCGCTTGAATCCTTTTGAAAGAAGATACCTGCTCAGCTCCTCATACCATTGCCTTGGAGCCTGGTGCAACCCGTAGAGAGCTTTGTTCAAAACGTAGACCTTATCCCGGTGAATAGGATCTTCAAAGCCTGGTGGTTGACCTACGTATACTTCCTCCTTGACCACACCATAAAGAAACGCGCTTTTGACGTCCATTTGATACACCTTAAATTTCTTGTATGTTGGATCAGTATTAAGCTGCTCTTTTAGTTTGAACTTGCTAGTTGACACTTAAGTGTTTAGCAAGTTCTTTGGTGAGTGTTAGCACAGCGGAATGTTTATAAGTTTTATAGCTACACTTATCAACAGGAGTTATTACTCCCCCTGGAATCAAGAACTAATAAATGTGAAGTGTTTATTGAGAATCTAAGTATTGAATGAGAATGAAACACTTTGACAGATTCTCAGTAAACACGAAATGGAAATAACAATAATAAGAGTTGAAGGATTTCTTGTATTAAAATCAATGTCTAAAACAGAAGGATGAATCCTTCTATTTATAGACTTTACAAATACATGAACCTTGCCAAAAAGCAAGTTCAGAAACAAGTTGCAACAAGTTGCAGTCTTGGAACTTGTACATAAAGCAAAAAGAAATACTAAAATATTAAACTACTGATATACAAGGGCGGTGGAAAAGATCTTCTTTAAGTACGGATGAATGACAAACTACTGATGAGTAGTTTGTCTTCAGTAGTTCTTCAGTAGAAGTGTCTGGTTTGAACTTCAGAACTTCTGATGACTTCTTCTTCAGTACTTCTGAATCTCTTCTTCAGCAGTTTGATTCCTTGTCTTCAGCAGTTCCATACTTAGAGTATTTTGACAGAAAGTGAATTAGACTAAGGTTTGCAAAAGTGGTTTCACCAATCCTTTTTGTCCTAACAATCTCCCCCTGGATTGATGAAGCCAAAACCTTACTAATTCCTTATTGTTCCTTTCTGTCCTTCACAATTTTTCATATTCCATTGAACATGGAATTCTTGAGCTGGTTGAGTTGATCATCAGTAAGAGACCCTTGTCTTGGTTCCAAGTGTTGGATTGTAAGCAGGTCTTTGGTTGATAGTTTCTTCAGTTCTTTCATCGACCTATATTCCCCGCTTGTTTGATCTCTTCTTGTCACAAGTACTGAGTTGTTATCAGTAAAGGACCATCTGATGACTGGTACTTTAGACTTGTCAAAGTCTGCAGTGTAGGGAACCATGGTGGTACCCTGGGTTTCTCCTGAGTGTTGAATGTTTCAACTTCAGTGACTCTCAAGTGGGATTCACCTCCTTGCTATTGCTCCATCACATTAGGTATCTGAAATGTTGGCAAATGATGTTCAGTTGTTACCTTAGTATGCAGTTTGTCTGTGATGGTCCTCTGGATTTGATATGCAAAGGTGGAAGGATCCCTGAATTGTGTGAGCAGAGGCTTCTTTTCTATGTCAAAATCAGAATGTACTACTGTACTACCTTCTAGTAGTACCATTCTGAAATCAGTCTTTACTTTTTCCTCTGTCTTCTTTCTTTGGGTAGCTGGTCTTCTTTGAACACCAGAAGTTCTAACTACTGAAGTTGAAGCTTCAGCAGTTTGAAACTTCTCTGGATTAGCAGCCCTTGCACCCTTCTATTTTCTGTATGTGTCCACCAATCTTTCTTCTTTCCACTTGGACACTGAGGCTTTTGAACCATAACCATTAGCTACCAGTTCTTCTATCATCTGAGCTCTCTTGGCCTTTGTGTCTTTACTTGTTTCAAGTTTATCTGCAACAAGTTGAGGTCTTCTTGTCAGCTCTTCCACAGAGAGTCTCTTCAATGTATGGGCTTTGACTTTGTTGTTCTTCATAATGTAAGACATCAGTTGATGTCTTTTGTCTTGTTCAGCAATCTCATCAAGGCTAGCCTGCCTTTGTATTTCAGCTTCATAAGCCTGAAGTTTTTCTTTATGGCTTAGGTCTAAGTCATCCCTTTCTTCCAGATTTTTCCAAATCAGATCTTCTATGGCCTTCTTTTGGGCTGCAACTAAACTCTTCTCTAGTAATTCAGCTGATTGAGAGATTGGAGAAGGGTTTAGCACAGTCATTGTTGTAACTGTTGTAGTAGGCCTGACAGGAGCAGAGGTTGGTTGAGTAGGAGCAGTTGTTCTAGAAGGATCAGCAGTTTGAGTCTTGGAAGTGTTAACTTCTGATGGCTTGACAACTTCTGAAGGTTTGTCAACTACTGAAGGATTGTCTTCAGTACTTTTTGATTCTTCATCAAAACTTTGGCCATCAGAGGTTTCTTCATTATGCCCTTCGGATTCATCAGCCTTTTCAGCATCTTCTATTTCTTGAATAGAGACACCAAACTGTTATGCCAGTTTCTCTTTTCTGGCTTGATCTTGTTGATCTCTAGCTAGGATAGCCACTCTTGCCTTTCTTCTGGCTTCAAGTGTATCCATAGGTACCTTGATTTTCTCCCCCTTTTTGGCTTTATCACCTTTGGAAGTTGAAACTTGGGAGAAATGACCTTGAAGATGAGTAATCTGTTTGCTGTTGTGATCAATCTTGTTGGACAGATCATTCATCTTCGTCTGTATTACTCCAAATTGGTTCTTCATGGACAGCTCCAAGTCAGCTGTGTATGTTTGGATGTGATTTTTGATGAGGGTGTTCATCATGTGATACAAGGGACCATATGGGCTGCATAGTTGGTTCAGGTCTATGCTAGGTTGCCTAGGGAATTGGGTAGGCATTTGTAGTGAGGGGTGTGTTTTTGGTTGATCTCCTTGTTGTACAGGAGATGCCACTCTAGGGGAATCATGGATTGAGTGGGCTTTAACCTGAGATGGTGTGACTAGCTTCTTGAGCTTAGAGACACCAGGTGCAGGACCTTAACTTATAGCCGTCAATTCAGTAGTTTTGAGTGTTGAAACATCATCCAAATTAATGGAATCATCTGAATCCATGATTACATCCTCAATGAGGACTGTATCAGTTACATCATGAGCTGAGCCCAACTCAGTTGTCTCATGTACCTCTTGTTCTTGGTACAGAGGATTTCCTACCTCAGGCATTAAGCCTTCATCAGTAGTTGCCACAGTTGAGGTCTTAGCTGTTTTACTTCTGTCCTCGGGTCCAGCACTGGGTGGTAAATGAGTAGTAGCAGCCTCAAAAGGACCAAAGGTTTCTATGTTTGGGCTTAGAGACCCTGGTTCATCCTCATCTCTTTGGTTAGGGCTATAAGTGTCCACATCCATGTCACTGTCCGAGTCTATGTCCCCTGTTTGATGTGGTTGATGGGGACTGACATGTGTTGATGGGACTTTCTCTTTTAGCCCGGAGAGAAGTTTGGCTATTTCGATGTCTGGTTCAGAAATTTGGGGTGCTGGTTCAGTAGTTTGGGCAGTGGGTTCAGCAGTTTCAAAAGAAGAATCTATTGGAATAGTTTTTCTAAGTTTTTTTCTTTTGAAAAGGATAGTTATTGGTGCTCTTGGTGGGGTTTGAGATGGATGAGACTGAGAGGATGGTTCAGTCACATCTTTAAGAAGTGCAGATTGCACAGTAGTCTGTTCAAGCATCTCAACCTCCTGAACAGCTTTTCTTTTGGGTTTGGTGGGTTTTTGTTTTGTTATCTTGGGTTTCTTGGCCTTTGGAGGAGTAGGTTTGGAAGATGAGGGTTCCATGGGGACTGGTTTTGGTTCCCCTTGGTCATCTTCTGGCCAGGCAGCCTGTTTGTTGTGCCTTGAGTATGCTTGTTAGGTTAAGGGTTTTAAAATTTCAATTTTACCCACAAGCACCTCATTACCCAGTTCAGATATTATGCACTGCGTAATGAACCTTGGATATAACAAAAACTTTTTCTTAGTGTTATTGTGATGTAACACCAACTCATTAAAGAAAAGTTTTGATGCCCAGAAATTTGTTTCATTCACAATAGAATGAAAGATTTGTTCAAAGGTTGAGGGCATCTAGTCATAAGACCGAGTTTTATGACTCAAGCACATAATAATATAATGAAACAAAAGTTTATATTTTGGTTCAAAATACTTTTTAAAGATTGTAGCTTGTGAGAGAGTACCTTGATAACCACACTCAGTCATGGTTAGGTGGATAGCAGAGTTGTCAAACTTCTCAGGGGCATTCACATCATTCAACCCCAGTCTGTTTGAGAGTATGGCCTGTGTTATGGCCATTTGTCTTCCTCTAATTGTTGAGTTGAGGGAGATAACTTCATCATCCACCATCACTGTCTCAGCATTAGCCCAGAACTCATTTAGAGTTTCAGGATGAATTGGTGGGTCTATGGTGAGAGCGGTGAAATATTGGGATTTGACGACGAGATCAATGATCTCATCGTATTGGGACTAGCCTTCATGTTTTTCTAAGTAGGCTCTGAGATTGTGTCCCTGTTTGAGAACTAAAGCCATGTGGTTTTGTGTGTGTTGATGAATCGAACAGTGATTTTGTGTTGCAGGTTTAGGGGTTTGAGAGCTTTCTTGAGAGAGAAGGAGGGAATTTTTGTGTTGGAAAGGATAAGTGTTGAAAAAAGATATTTATCAGAAGTTTTTAACCGCTTGGATCTTCTTTATTAGAAGTTTTTAAACCGCCTAGGTTAAAAATCTCTTTATCAGAAGTTTTAAACCGACTAGGTCAAACTTCTGATGATGGGAAAAGTCAGATTTGCCCTTTTTGACTAAACTGCTGATGAAGGAGTATCTTCATCAGTAGTTCCCATTTTCTCTTCAGTAGTTTTAACAGCTGATGAGAAATACCTTATAAATACTTTTATTCATAACTTCTGAAGTTTATTTTATCAGAAGTTATTCACTTTTCAGAAATTATCCCCATACTGATGTTTTGTTCATCAGTAGTTTCTCTCTTTTCAGAAGTTTTTCAAGTGTTTTGAAAACAGATGTAAGTGAAAAACAAAAAAAAAATGTGCAGAAAAATAAATAGAAACACTTACAAATTTAGCATCCCTAGCATGGATACTAACTTCTGAAATGTTGATGTGTCAAGGGGTTTAGTGAAAATGTCAGCTATTTGATTAGCTGTTGCTACATGTTTCACTTCAATCTTGCCTTTTTCATAGCAATCTCTTATGAAATGATACCTCATTTCAATGTGTTTAGTTTTTGAAAACTAAACAGGATTTTGAATGATGCTAATGGCAGATTTGCTGTCTAGAAGCAATGGTGTCTTGGTCTCTTTGATTCCATAATCAAGAAGTTGATATTTGAGCCATTGTATCTGTGATGTACAACTTGCAGCTGCAATGTATTCAGCTTCAGCAGTTGAAGTTGCAACAGATGTTTGCTTCTTTGATTGCCAGGACACTAGACAGTTTCCCAAGAATTGACAACCACCAGATGTTGATTTTCTTGACATTTTACACCCTGCATAGTCACTATCTGAAAAAGCTGATAACTTGGTATTGCTTGAAGCAGGATACCAAATTCCAAGTGTGGGAGTTCCTTTCAGATATCTGAAAATTCTTTTGACTGCAATAAGACGTGATTCCCTAGGAGCTGATTGATATCTAGCACAGACACATGTTGAAAACATAATATCTGGTCTAGAAGCAGTTAGATATAAAAGGGAACCTATCATACATCCGTACATGGTTTGATCAACCTGTTTTCCTTGATCATTTGGTTCAACTTGTGTGGTTGGTGTCATGGGGGTGGAACATGATTTACAGTCTTGTAAAGAAAATTTGTTTAATAATTCTTTAACATATTTTGATTGATGTATAAAAGTTCCATTTGTTTGTTGTTTAATCTGCAGTCCCAAAAAGTACTGCAGTTCCCCCATTGTACTCATCTCAAATTTTGATTGCATGAGTTTCTTAAATTCATCACATAATTTTGTGTTTGTTGAACCAAAAATGATATCATCAACATATATTTGAACAAGTAAGATATGATTTCCAACATGTTTTATGAAAAGTGTTTTATCAATGGCACTTCTTGTGAAGTTATTTTTGAGTAAAAAGGTTGAAAGTGTATCATACCAGGCTCTTGGAGCCTGTTTGAGCCCATAAAGAGCTTTGTCTAGTTTGTACACCCACTCAGGATGAGAAGGATCCTCAAACCCAGGTGGCTGACAAACATACACTTCCTCTTTTATCTTTCCATACAAAAATGCACTCTTGACATCCATTTGATAAACTTTTATTTTGTTGGAAATGGCATAGGCCAGAAATAACCTGATGGCTTCAAGCCTTGCAACTGGAGCAAAGGTTTCATCATAGTCAATGCCTTCTTCTTGAGAGTAACCTTGTACTACCAGTCTTGCCTTGTTCTCTATTATCATACCAGCTTCATCTTGTTTGTTCCTGAAAACCCATCTAGTGCCAATTGGTTGCTTGTTTGGTGGTAAGGGACAGATTTCCCATACCTGTTGCTTGTTGAATTGAAGCAATTCATCTTGCATTGCCTGCACCCAATTGTTGTCTTTGAGGGCTTCCTGGTACTTCTTTGGTTCCAACTATGAAATAAATGCTGAGAATAGACAAAAGTTGGAAAGCTGGTTTCTTGTAAGAACACCTGATGCAATATCACCCATGATTTGATCAAGTGGATGATCTTTGTGTTCGATCAGTTGTTGTAAACCACTGACAGGTGTTGGTGGCTCATGTTCTTCAAACAAACTACTGAGGTCTATTATATCTGGTTCAGCAGTTTCAGTGTCTCTTTAGTAGTTGCAGGTGCTGAAGCAGATGTTTGAGTTTTGCCTTCAGTATTTTTTGAATCAGAAGTTTGTGAAACTTCTGATGGTTTTGAAGTTGACTTAATGACTGTTTGAGGAGTCCATGGTGCTGGATCCTCATCATCAAACCTTTGATCACCATAATAAGTAGGTTTGGATGAAGTGACAGTCGTTTCAGGTTCAAAATGAAAGTTGTCAAGGTCAAAGAGTTCAGCAGGATGTGCTGGAATGAGAGTGTGTTTTGACTCATTGAACTTGACATTTAGTGTTTCTTCTACTACCCTGGATTTTGAGTTAAAAACCTTGTAGGCTTTTCTAGTTGATGAATAACCAAGAAAGTAACCTGAGTCAACTTTGGCAGCAAACTTTGAAATAGATTCCTTGATGTTCAAGATGAAACATTGACATCCAAAAGCCCTGAAAAAGGAGATAAGGGGCTTCATGCCATGAAGAACTTCATAGGCAGTCTTTGAATGTCTCTTGACAACAAGAACTCTATTTTGAACATAACATGATGTGTTAACTGCTTCTGCCCAGAAGTATAAAGGTAGGCCAGAATCAGCTAGCATTGTTCTTGCTCCTTCTATTAAAGTTCTGTTCTTCCTTTCTACCACACCATTTTGTTCAGGAGTTCTGGCAACACTGAATTGTCTAGTAATCCCTTTAGACAAACAGAAGTCATTCAGAGTTTTGTTCCTGAACTCTGTCCCATTATCACTTCTAATGGTTTTGACAGGTAGAGAGTATTGCTTCTCTACTTGTAGAATGAAGAACTTGATGATTTCAGCAGCCTCATCCTTGGAAAATAAGAAGAATACCCATGTAAATCTTGAGTAGTCATCAATGATGACTAAGTAGTACTTCTTTTTACCAAGGCTCATGATCTTTACAGGCCCAAATAAGTCCATATGGAGTAGTTGAAGACATACTGTTGTTTTTGATTCTTCAATAGACTGATAGGAGGACTTATGCTATTTATCCTTTAAACAGGATACACAGTGTTCTTGAAACTGGTATACTTTTAAGGGTAGACCTCTGACCAAGCCCATTTTTGTGACTTTATTTATGGTTTTAAAGTTCACATGGCCAAGTCTCCTGTGCCAGAGATCAGTTTCTGAAGTTGATGCCCTTGAGAAGAAACAGGCAGTGTTGTTCAGTACTTTGTCTTTTTCAATGTCCACTGCATAGACATTGCCACATCTTTTGGCAATTAAAAAAGTATGATCTTCAATGATCTTCTCTATCAACTTCTGGCCTTCTAGTGATATGATCTTGCATGCTGTCTTTGTGAAAAAGGAAGAATGTCCTTTATCACACATTTGTGACACACTAAGCAAGTTGTACTCAAGGTTTTCAACCAGATTGACCTTGTCAAACTGTATTTTGCCAGAGGAGACATTGTCATGTCCTAGCACATATCCCTTAGCATTGTTCCCAAAGGACACAGATCCATCTCTTTGACTGATAAAATTGTTTATCAGGTATCTGCATCCTGTCATGTGCATTGAGCCTCCACTGTCTACATACCAAATGCTATTCAAGCCTCTAGAAACTCTCTGCACAATATAGCAAATTAGTTAGATTTAGGAACCCAAGCCAGTTTGGCTTTGGGTTTGCTCTTGAGAACATTTACAGTTTGTTCTTGACCAGGTTTAGAAATCCATGTCTTTTTGGCAATGGATTTTGCATTAAGCACAATGGTGGTATCCTTTTGAGGACCACCATCAACTTTGGTCATCAGTAGTTGTACCATGTTCATAAGATTTTTAATCTCAGCAGTTTGTGAAACTGCTGATGATTTAGGTCTAACTACTGAAGGAGAATTTTGAGAAAAAGACTTTTGTTGAGATTTTGTCTTTTTCTGAGAAAGGGTTTTTGCTGGTTGTTGTTTCTTGGGAGAAAAGGTTTTTGCATAATCATTTTTGATTTGTTCCCCCACAACCAGTTGTTGATTTTTCTTATTAAACTGAATGCCCTTTCTATATCTACAAAATTCTGTTTTGTGGTTGAACAGACCACAAATTTCACATTCTTTTGTCTTTTCTTTCAAAGACAAATCTCTGACAGTTTTGATTGGTTTTAGGTCATCAGTAGTTTTCAGGTTCTCAACTCCTGATGTAGTTGAAACTGCTGATGACTTAAAGTCAGATTTAATCAATACTTCTGAAGAACTTTCTTTATGTGATTTTAGAAAGTTTTCATGGAAAGATGTGCATTCTTCCTCTTCAGAAGTTTCACCTGAAACAATTTTTCTCCCATCTTCAGTAGTTTTGGGAGAGAAATCTGTTGGTGTTTCAGTGTGATTGTACCCTATGCCAAACCTAACATTTGAAGCACTTTGTTTGTTTAGAAATAGTTGGTACCCCTTACAAGATTCCACCCATTTTTCACATGTGACCTTGGTGTCAGCAAGCTCTTGTCTGACATTTCCTAGGTCATTAATCATTATTTTGATTTGTGCTTGGGTTTCAATAGCAGAGTTAGTCAATTTAGAAACTTCTTTTGTTTTTGCAAAAAGTTTTCTTTCTAAATCACATTTTATCTGAGTGAGTTTTCTCTCAGAGTCATTGGCTTTTCCTTGTAAGTGCACATTTGTCTCTCTTATGAGAGCAAAAGATTCTTTGCATGAATTTGAACATAATTTTGTCAAAGATTCTTTTGATACCTGTGACAAGGCAGATTTTGAGGAGCATCCCTCAAAAGCCATTAAGGCAAAGTTCTTTCTGCCATTGTCAGGCTCTCCCCAGTTGATGTCAAACATTTTGTTGTCTACATCAGGATTGCACTCTGTGGTGTCAAAAGGAAGACTGCTCCAGTCAACATACCCTGAGGTAAATAAATTTTGTTGAGAGGGTTGTTGTTGCTATGGAGGTTGTTGAGCAGCTGGAAAGGGAGGGATTGATTGTTGGTTCTGCATCTGTTAAGCAGGCATCTGTACATATTGTACTTGTGGCACATATTGGTGTTGTGGAGCTTGTGCCTGTACAAAATGTGCACTCCCTTGTGTTCCATTATTCCTGTTATAATTGGGGTTAAAATTGTTTCCAGACTGAGATTGGTTAAAGCTAGAGCTTCTACATTCTCTAGCAAAGTGTCCCAACTTTTGACACTTATGACATTTAAGTTTAGATTTGTCAAAACCAATTTTTGTAGAACTGTTAAGTCCTAGAAACTTCCTTCCTGACCTTTTGTAAAATTTATTTGTTTTTAAACTTAACATGGCCAGTTGGTGCAAAATATCCATTTCTTCAAGGTCATCACTGCTGAAACTATTTAAGTCATCCATGATAAAACACATGTTATCAGCAGTTTGACCAAAGTCATTATTGACATAACCTGGGAATGATCTTTCAGATGAGATCCCAGCTATTATGTCAATGTGGTCAAAAGATCCAAAACTATTTGAACAAGTTGGTGAGTCTTGTCCCAATAGTGCTGTACTACCAGGTAGATAGTCATCAGCAGTTTTACCAGAGTTTTGTAACTTTATCTTTTGATCAATTTCTCTCTCATAAGTAAGTAATCTCCCATGAAGTTTTGTAAGAGTGAGGGAGCTAAAATCTGGTGAAGATCTTAAGACTATTGAGTATGTTTCCCATTTATCAGGTAAAGACCTTAAAAATCTATGAAGCATAGATACAGTTGTATAGGTCTGACCATTTAGTTTTAGCTCAGATATTAATGAGGAAAATCTTTCAAATTGCTGAGTTAAAGTTTCCCCGTTAATGTGAGCAAAAGTTTCATATTGTTGAGCCAAGATTTCTCTGGTGTTGGCAATCACCTCTTCAGTTCCTCCAAACTGTTCTTTTAGGCAGTCCCAAAGCTCTTTGGCACTATCACAATGTAATAGGCCAGAATAGATTTCATTTGGGAGTGCCATTGCCAACATAGAAAAAGCTTTTGCATCAAGCTCAAGTTTTAGGAAATCATCATCAGTATAGTCTTTTGGTTCTTTTGGAATCTCTTCCTTAGTTTCAAGATTTATGTTTACTGGTTTATGAGGACCATATATCACAGATCTCCAACAACCTGTGTTGGTTTGTGACAAGGTATGTGCCATTCTCTTTTGCCATATGCTATATTCATTTCTTACAAGCATGGCAGGTTTAGTGGCAGAACCAGTATTATGAGGATCCATTTTAAAGAGTATTGATTTATCAAATATCTCTTAAAGTGATGGATGTTGAAAAAAGTGAGCTTATAATCCTTTATTGAATATCAACAAGAGCCTGTGTCTGATTCTCAATTTGTTAGATTGATTTGTGATCAGATAAACTAGTGCTCTGATACCAATTGTTGGATCAGTATTAAGCTGCTCTTTTAGTTTGAACTTGCTAGTTGACACTTAAGTGTTTAGCAAGTTCTTTGGTGAGTGTTAGCACAGCGGAATGTTTATAAGTTTTATAGCTACACTTATCAACAGGAGTTATTACTCCCCCTGGAATCAAGAACTAATAAATGTGAAGTGTTTATTGAGAATCTAAGTATTGAATGAGAATGAAACACTTTGACAGATTCTCAGTAAACACGAAATGGAAATAACAATAATAAGAGTTGAAGGATTTCTTGTATTAAAATCAATGTCTAAAACAGAAGGATGAATCCTTCTATTTATAGACTTTACAAATACATGAACCTTGCCAAAAAGCAAGTTCAGAAACAAGTTGCAACAAGTTGCAGTCTTGGAACTTGTACTTAAAGCAAAAAGAATTATTAAAATATTAAACTACTGATATACAAGGGCGGTGGAAAAGATCTTCTTTAAGTACTGATGAATGACAAACTACTGATGAGTAGTTTGTCTTCAGTAGTTCTTCAGTAGAAGTGTCTGGTTTGAACTTCAGAACTTCTGATGACTTCTTCTTCAGTACTTCTGAATCTCTTCTTTAGCAGTTTGATTCCTTGTCTTCAGCAGTTCCATACTTAGAGTATTTTGACAGAAAGTGAATTTGACTAAGGTTTGCAAAAGTGGTTTCACCAATCCTTTTTGTCCTAACATTGTATGATGCAAACGCCAGAAACATTCGTATTGCCTCTAAGCGTGCAACTGGTGCATAGATCTCATTGTAATTGATTCCCTCAACTTGATGAAATCCTTGTACAACCAAACAAGCTTTGTTCCTTACGATCACTCCTCTATCATCCTTTATGCATTTGGATACCCATTTCGTTCCAATCTTCTTTCTTCCTGGGGGTAAATCTGTCAGTGTCCAAACGCCAAGTTTCTGAAACTGCAAAAACTCCTCTTGCATTGCTTCCACCCAAGCATCATCCAAAAGAGCATCCTTGTAAGTTCGCGGCTCAACCTGCGAAACATAACAAGCAAAAGACCAGTCATTCTGAAAACTTGATTTTTGTATTTTGGCATATAAAGCAAGATTGCCAAGGTTTTCCGGTGAGTTAGCATTCTTCAATTGACCTCTCGTCATCACACTGCTACCAGGATCACCAATAACCTGCTCGATCGGGCGAATTCAATGTATCCGAGATTCCGGATAATCTGGTACTTGGACTCCCGTCTGAGTAGTTAAAGTCTCTGCAGAAACCAGATCATTACCCACATTCGATGATGAAGCACCATTTGTATTTGGGTTCACTGGTGGTGTCACTGTAGCATGATCTAAGATAACTTCACTTGTAACCTCATCGTCGTCATCTTCTGATTCTGATGAATTCAACGTTGTGGAAGCTTCTTGGAATACCTCTTCTTCAACGACAGGAACATTGGTATCATTAGAAGCTGCTTGGGGATTCACGGTGATCGGACGTACCAACGATGATGTCACTGCGTTTTCGACCTCGTAATACAAACGTAATACAGCCTCTTCAACCAAGCTATCAAGTTGAATGATTCAAAGAAATCTTTGTAATCAAACATCCAGTCTGGACCGCTTCCTTGTAAATTCTGAGTATACCGTTGCACTTCAACGTTAGCCCACTCCTCGACCTGACGAGTCCTTTTGTTGAATACCCGTTTGAGCGGGGTTGCATATCCAACAAAGTATCCTTCCTCAGCCTTCGGTGCGAACTTCTCAGATGGATTAAGCATAGTACAAGGAGCTCCAAACGGTTCTAGATACTCTAAATTTGGCTTTCGACGATTCAACAGCACATAATAAGTTTTGCCAAACTTCTTCACCGTTAAAACACGATTAAGAGTATAACAAGCTGCGTAAATTGCTTCGTTCCAGAACATTACTGGAAGATTTGAGTCCGCAAGCATTGATCTCGCCGTTTCAATTAAAGTCCTGTTTTTGCGTTCAGCGACACCGTTCTGTTGTGGGGTATACGGAGCACTGTATTCATGATGAATACCTTTGTTTTCACAAAGATCGTCCATCTGTGCATTTTTAAACTCCGTCCCATTATCACTCCTAATCCTCTTGATCTTGAGACCATAGATATTTTCCAGACGAGTGAACAGAACTTTCAAATTATCAAAAGTGTCGCTCTTTCGGTGTAAGCACATAACCCATGAAAATCTTGAAAAATCATCAGTCACCACAAGACAGTACAATTCCCCAGCATGACTCTTACGCTTGACCGGTCCAAACAGATCCATGTGCAAACATTCAAGTGGCAGTTCAACGGAATTGACTTTCTTTGGCCTATGGGATTGTTTGTGTTGCTTACCCTTTTTACAACTCACACACTTGTCATTTAAGTGAAAATTTTTAACATTCACGCCTGTGACAAGTTCATTTTTCACCAATTGATTCATCTTTCTTAAGTGAATGTGTCCCATTCTCCTATGCCACATAATTGATTCTTTTTCTGTAGCCTTGGAGAGAAAACACGTGACTTGGCCTTGGGTGGTCATTGCTTTCGACATATCGAGAATTTACAAGTTGTTCACTCTCGGCGCCTTTAACATCACCCACTCTTTCGGTAATTCAAAACCCGGCTTGAGTATATAGCAAGATTTGTCGTCAAAGTACACAGAAAATTGTTTGTCACAAATTTGACTGACACTGAGCAGATTGTAATCTATTTGCTTCACATAAGAAATTCTCTCAAAACTCACAATTCCATTGCTCACACTACCCTCCATGGTAATATAACCTCCCTTGTTTCCTGCAAACGCTACATAACCTCCATTGATGTTTCTAATATCAAATAGTAGCGAAAGATCCCCTGTCATGTGACCAGAAGTTCCACTGTCAACAATCCAAAGACTGCTCACAGGGCCAGCTGAAGCTCCCTGCACATATCAAGGAAAGAAGTTAGATTTTTCCGGGGACCCAAGCCTGTTTGGTCTTGGGTCTTTGAACAGTTTGTTTCAAAGATTCAGGTTTCTCACAAACATCTTGATTTTTATCAACCTTTTTCTTATCACACAAACCTTTCTCATTCTCTGGTTTCACATTTTGTTGTGAAGTTGAAGCACCTTCAGAACCCTTTGGTGACCAAGATTGTTCAGATCGTTTCAAGATCCAGATCTGAGATTTTGGAGTCTCAGCCGGTTTCTTTACTTCATCCTTGAATGATACTTTCTTGGTTACCTTCTCTGATTTAACAGAGACAGGTCCAACTGTTGGTTTGACATTAGGTTTAACAGGAACCTTTTTATTGTCAAAAGTTGCGTTCACCATTGGTTTCTTAAACGGTTTCTCAGTGGCTATCCGATTGCGGCGATCATATGTCATCGGACGATTTTCCCTCCTTTTGAAATAATTGCTTTGATTATAAAAAAGGTGCTGGTTGAGGGACAAATCGTCTCTGTGGATAACAATGATTATCTACCGGACATTCATACTTCTGCTTCATCTCCACCTCGTGCCTTTTGTGTCTTACATACGGGCAGTCGGCAAGTAAATGCCCCCTCTCCCCGCACTTAAAACATGCACGGTACTCTTCAAAATGATTCTTGGCATTCGACTTTGAATAACTAGTGATGGGATATTGATCATCCATACACCTTCTTCTCAAACTCTCAGGAGCGGGGTCCTTTGAGTAAGTCGGCTCAAGAAAACCATTTGACTTCTCTATTGGTCTAATAAATTGTGTGACATGGACCTTTGGTTCTTTAAGAATATCCGAATGAATTTTCTTTAAGATTGCAGGAGGTATATCATTTGTTCGCTCATGTTTCGGGAACCAAATGGTACTTTCCTGCCAGATCTTTTCAATTTTTGAATAATTTGCAAATTGGATTGGATATTCTTCATCAGAAATGATCTTATCGGATCCTTGCATCAAATAGAAAACTTTAACAGGTTTATCACACGATTCATTTTCCTTTTCATTTGACTTTTCAATTTTCTTTTCAATTTTCTTTTCAACTTTAACAGGCTTAACTGATTGATTCTTTCTATTAGCGTTAGCCATGGGATTGACAATCTGAGATGGTGAAACCGGTTCAGTAGTGATGATGTGATTGTCATCAGGAATATCACACACCTTTTCATAAACCTTCTCAGACTGTTCATCCTCTTCATCAGAATCATCAGCAGCAACCACACCCTCATTATTTCCCAGAACAGGTCTAACATCAGAATAAGGGTCTCCCACACTAGATGTGTTTGACTCGTCATCCGATGTAGAGTCAGATTTAACTGAGCTCTCCAGTGCTATTGAGTGCAAATTATGGTTTTCAAACAACACCGGAGCTGGTACAGCTTTGTAGTTTGCACTACTAGACTGTGAAGGCTCTTCTATTATGTGGTCAACAACATAAGCAATATGCTTATAACTCTCAAGCTTTTTGTTTACTTTCTCTGCAAAGCACTTGACGGTGGCCATTTAAAGTTTTGTGTTTTCTATATCATTGATATAGTTATTTATGGCCATTTGTTTTAAAGACAAAGTCTTTTTCAATTCAGAAACATCTTTCTTATAACCATGAAGTACTCTGTTAAACTCTTTTGCTTCTTTTAGATATGATTGACAGTTGATTTTTGCACTCTCAAGTTAAACCTTGAGTTGCTTATTCTCATCTGTCAATTTATCACAAGCTTTCCAATGTTTAACACAAGTTGAATTTGAATTAATAGCAGATTCGGTACTTAACTGTTTTGGAGGTTCTGTCATGGCCATCAGTGCAAAGTGTGATTCCTTCCCAGCGAAAAACTTGGAATAATCTATCCTAGTACAAGCGTCATCCACTATGCATGATTTCCGGGTCATCAAAAAGTCAGCTTCAGCAAGCAACTGATCAATGTCATCATCCAGTGAGTTAACACAAGATTCAGAATCAGACCCACTCTCCTCATCAGAATAAGTAGAATCAAACTGCTCTGGAATATCAGCAACCGAATCAAGAATCATCCCAGACTTCTTTTCTTCATAATCAGCATTCATCTCTTCATTCAACTCCTCAATCTTCAGCTCAGTCAACTTCTCAGTCACAATTTCTTCTTCAACCTTCACCGGCTCATCCAAATTCATTTGCTGTGCCACACAAGCCACATTACCAGTTGTGATTTCTTCAACGCCTAACTGCATACCGGTCCAATCAAAACCCTCATCCTTTTATATCACCAAATCTTGATTTGGATTCTCGGTTTGAGTTTGTGTGTTTGGTGTAGAAATGGGAATGATTGTTCGGTTTGAATTCTGTTGTGTTTGGTTTTGTGTTGTGGATTGTCTAGCATTGGTATTTTGTTGGGTATTTTGACGGTTTTGATAGTTGTTTTGAGGTTGAAAACTTTAGATGTTGGGACTTTGGTATGATACCTGATTTTGATTTTGTCGGTTTTGGTAGTTAGAGTTGAATGGATTTCTATTACCTTGTTGTGCTGGCTGTGTGCACTCTCTTTTGAAATGACCTTTCTCACCACAGTTGAAACAAGTGACTTTGGCTTTGTTGAAGCCATAAGTGGTGTTATGAGAAGTAGAAAGATCAGTTCTCCCGGTCTTTTGAATAAAATCAGTGGCTCTTCTCATGATACTTGCAAAGGTCCACTGAATATCCATGAGTTCCATTTCTTCCTTGTCAATCTGTGCATAGTCCTCATTGGTCAAGTTGTTGTTCCCAATTTGACTAGCAACCAATCCATTGTATGATGCTACCATTGCTGAAACTAATGCTACATGTTGTTGTGCAATCTCAATAGTAACATTGTTTAGATTTGATGTCTCCAACACAATCGGGATTTGGTTTGTTTGACTTTGGTTAATTTGCATCTAGTTCATTTGAGGATTGTGTGGTTGTTGTTGAGGTTGGCTAGCAGAGTAACATGCTGCTTGTTGCATGGGTGAAAATGGTGGAATGTAAGTAGTTGTTGGATATGATGGTGAGGTATATGAAGATGTTTGAGCAAGGTAATTGATTGGTGTTTTTGTTGGGTTATATTGAGACCACAGTTACCAGAATAGAGACTTTTGAATGACTATTGTAAAGCTTAATAGTTGAAGGACCTTACATGTAATTATAGCATAGTTTAGTATGCCAAACCCTAGATTGCGCACTTAATTGGACAGGCCCTGCACACTTGTGTTAAGTGCGCAGGCCCAGGTGCTGCTTATATATTGTATGTGTGTGTGCACAGCTAGGGTTCAGGGTTTTGGAGATTATCTTTGTTGCACACTGAATAGGTGCGTACTTGCTCGTATTCCAAGGTTATTCATTATCAAATCAGATATGGAATCATCATGTTATTCATTGTGTGTGTCGGGTCTTACAATATTCATCTAGTTTTCTTTGTTTCTTGGATTAATCACTTGAAACACCTAACTAATAGGTGTTTCCAAGTGATAACAATCTATTGCATTCAACAAGATCTAGTATTTCGGGACTACAATTTGGTATCAGAGCCTCTGTGCTCTAGATTGTATCTACTTTAAGATACCAAAACCCTCATCTTGTTAAGTTTTTATTATCAAGATTATTTTCTTTGTAAACTTTAAAATTTAGGTGTTTTTCGTATATTTTGGCTTCAAATTTCGTGAAAATCGTGTTTCTAAATGTTTAAAGTATGTTATTTTGATCAGAAAATGGTTTGGAAAGGATTCAGCTGAGTTTTATGTTTGTTACAGCTCGTTTTTGCGCTCTTATTTCATATATCCTGCGCACTTATCTCATAAGCTGAGCACTTGTTTCTTAGTTTGAGTACTTGGATCATATATTGCATACTTGTGACTTTGAGTACTTAAACTTGTCATTTTAGTACGCAGCTAGGGTTTCTGCGGACTTGTTGCACTTTAAATTGAATTTCTGCGCACTTGTTCATTTAAGTTGATCCTTGCGCACTTATTGCATCTCATTGTCTTGAGTACTTATCTTGGGTTTCTGCATACTTAAACAGAAATCTTGGATTTGTGCGCACTTACTGAAGGTGTAGTCTTGAGTACTTGGCTAGGGTTTCCGCGAACTTAAAATCTTAAACGAGAGTTTAAGTGAGTCTGCGCACTTAATTTAGTGTGCAGGCTGATCAGTAAACACTGAGCACTTATAATGCCCAAGTGTTGACTGATCTGCGAACTTATCAAGAAGCATAGCCACACGTATACTTCCGAGCTGCATACTTAACAAAGACTACAACTTGACAAGGCTGTTTATATTCTTACAGGTTGTTGCATACTTATCCAGACTGCTGTGATCTTAAGTGTGAACTTAACTGCGTACTTAGCTGCGAACTTAGCTGTGTACTTACGGACTTGGACAATTTTCTGGACTGATAACTAAAATCTGTTAAACCACATTCATAAATTCATCTAAATCATGGCTGGTAACAATAATCAATCAACTGTTAACCCTATCACACAACAAGACCTGGAAACTGGAACCACTACCAGAGTACCTAAGTTAAAAGGTGCTGAAGATTATGGGACTTGGAAGAACAGAATGAGATCATTCTTTTACGTCACAGACTTCACCCAATGGAACTCTATCCAGTTGGGCCCACACATTCCCATGAGAACCACTGCCACTGGGGAAGAATTCAACCCTGATCCAACCACCTATACCGATGTTGACAAACAATTACTCCAAAGAGATCATAAGGCTTATGGTGCTCTAACCATGGCCCTATCTAACGATGTTTACAACATGTTTGAAGAGTATGGAACGGCACATGATCTGTGGTTTGCATTGAATGAATACTACGAAGGGAACGAAGAGATGCGCCAATACAAGCAAGACATGGTGCAAAAAGAATATGATATGTTTGGTAGTATTCGTGGGGAAAGTCTGAGCTCGCACATTGATAGGTTCATGAGCATGTTGACAAAGATGAAGAAGGCTGGAATTCCTGTGAACAACAGAAATTCTATCAAGAAGCTGCTGGATTCATTGCCAAAAGAATGGAGCATCCAGTGCATGCTAATCAGAAAAGAATATCTTGATGCCCAGTCTACCTTGGCTAATCTCATCAACACATTGAAGTCCTTTGAGATGGACATTACAAAAAGAGAGATGAATCAGACCAATCCAAAGGCAGTTCCCATCACTGCAATGAAGAACTTAGCGTTAATGACTCCAGTGGGCAACATGGGTTCAAGCTCATCTCACATTTCTGTACGGGAAGATCAAAGAAGAAGTCTATGTTTGTCAACCCCCAGGTTTTGAAGATCCCCATCATCCCAACAAGTATTACAAACTGGATAAGGCTCTCTACGGACTTCATCAAGCTCCTCGAGCTTGGTATGAGACCTTATCGTCATACTTGCTGCAGAATGGGTACACAAGAGGGAAGATCGACATGACACTCTATCCTTGTTCAGATTTATGTTGATGATATTATCTTTGGCTCCACTGATGAAAACTTGTGCAGGGAATTTGAAAGCATCATGAAGTCTCAGTTTGAAATGAGCATGATGGGAGAATTATCGTTTTTCTTAGGCTTGGAAGTGCAGCAGAAAGAAGACGGAATTCTCATCCATCAAGCAAAGTACACAAGAGACATTCTGGCAAAATTCAACATGACCGACTGCAAGCCGTCCAATACTCCTTTTACGGCCTAAACAACCCTTGTACCAGATCTTCAGGGGCCTTCAGTGAATATCGATCAATGATTGGCTCCCTGATGTATCTTACAGCTAGCAGACCAGATATAATGTGGGCAGTTGGATGTTGCGCGCGTTTTCAGTCCAATCCTAAGCAATCGCATGAAACTGCAGTAAAAAGAGTCTTCCGCTACCTCAAAGGAACACCAAAACTTGGTTTATGGTATCCTAAGAGTGATAACTTTGATCTAATCGCTTACTCTGATAGTGATCATGCAGGTTGTAGGATAGACAGAAAATCTGTCTCTGGTGGCTGTCAATTTCTGGGTAACCGGCTAGTGTCTTGGCAGAGCAAGAAGCAGACCACCGTGTCCATCTCCACTGCTCAGGCCGAATACACAACAGCTTCCAGTTGTTGCTGTCAGGTGTTATGGATCCTAAATCAGCTTTTGGACTACGGTTTGAATGTCATGCATACACCTATTTTTATTGATAATGATGCATGTCGTGACATCGTGAAGAATCCAATTGATCATTCTAAAACCAAACATATTGAAATTCGGATTCACTCAATTCGCGATGCGCATGACAAAGGGTACATACAGGTGTTGCCTATCGATACTGCTGATAAAAAAGCAGATATCTTTACAAAAGCTTTCGATAAAACCCGGTTTCATCAGTTGGTTTCATGGCTTGAGATGATAAATTTTGAATAAAAAAAAATAAAATAAAAATAAAATAAAAAAATAAAAAAAAATTTGTGTATATTTTATAGAAAAATCTTCTTTTCTTTTAAAATAAGATTTTTGGGGGAGAAAGTAAACCGGTCTATTCTTAATGCAAAATTAATTCAGGAAATGATAGGAACTAATCATATCTCGTCAGCATGTGAATAGGACCCAGAGGATGTTGTGGCCTCAATCAACGATGTGTCGGTAGATTCAGCCTGGAATCAAGTAAACTGCCACTAGGTGATTAACAATGAAGATCTACACGGAAAGCTGGATTCCCACTGTGCTTTAGGTCTGCACAAGCTGAGTCCGGTCATACATAGGTTGAGAAATTAAAAGACACAGAAAATTTTGTGCATAGGTAAATCAAAAGACACCTAAGAGTGCAAGCTACCAATGCGGGGCTAAGAAAAACAAAATTTTTTTTTGAAAAACTGAGCAGCAAAAGACACGCAATGTTAGTGACGTGCATACATATATAGATAGCTCATCAAACGATCAGATGATCATCTTCTCTGCTTATGGGAACATAGACCTGAAGCTCTCATCATCTAATCAAGATAATGATCATCTTCTCTGCTTATGGTAACATAGACCTGAAGCTCTCATCATTATATTTCAATAAACCTTGAGGATCGGTAGGTCAATACCTAGCACACTGTGGGGTTCATAAAATTTTCGTCAATATTACCGAAAAACATGATAAACAGCATCGCCAAACACATGTTGAAAGAGAAAAGGCATGGATTTAAGTGGACAAGCATACCGACAATTGTTCTTAGGCTGCAGCTATCCAACGGGAAGTTGAAACGGGTTCTTAACTTATGTGATTGACCCTCCTTAGGTCGTCACACGAGTTCCGATCAGATCCGAGCTTCCAGTGATGCTAAGGAACTTCAAAAAATGGTTCTATGACAGCAACACTGGTGAAGCGGTCATCAAGCTGGAAAACGATTCAGAGGTACTGAGGATTTTGGATCCGGTTGATGTGTTTGCACTAAATTTGTCAGATCTGAATATGCTGTTTGCAAATCAGATCAATGTTGGTGCCGGGAACACATTGTTTGAAGAAGCCGTGCTGTTTAGAAGGGCAGTGGATAGGGCAATGAAACTGAAGAGTGAGCTGCTGGATATAGTCGACAGGATAAACGCAGCAGACAAAGAAAAGGAGGACAGGGAAAAGGCTGCGCAAGCTACTGCTGATGCTGTTACAGAAACTGATGTTGCTGCTGTTACAGAAACTGATGCTGCTACTGTTATAGAAACTGATGCTGCTACTGCTACAGAAACTGCTGCTTCAGAGGTACTTCCAGAAGATCCTGCATCAGTGGCTAATCCTAAAGGAACTACAACAGAATCTACCCAAACTTCTCCAGCAGCTGAAGTAGATCCAGTCGCACTGTACTTACAAGACCCTCCTGCACAGGTTGAGGGGGAGGAAAGCGACGTGGATATAGACTGAAGATTGAAGACTGGTAGCTATGGTCTAGGGGGAGTATTGTTGGGTTATATTGAGACCACAGTTACCAGAATTGAGACTTTTGAATGACTATTGTAAAGCTTAATAGTTGAAGGACCTTACATGTAATTATAGCATAGTTTAGTATGCCAAACCCTAGATTGCGCACTTAATTGGACGGGCCCTGCACACTTGTGTTAAGTGCGCAGGCCCAGGTGCTGCTGATATATTGTATGTGTGTGTGCACAGCTAGGGTTCAGGGTTTTGGAGATTATCTTTGTAGCACACTGAATAGGTGCGTACTTGCTGGTATTCCAAGGTTATTCATTATCAAATCAGATATGGAATCATCATGTTATTCATTGTGTGTGTCGGGTCTTACAATATTCATCTAGTTTTCTTTGTTTCTTGGATTAATCACTTGAAACACCTAACTAATAGGTGTTTCCAAGTGATAACAATCTATTGCATTCAACAAGATCTAGTATTTCGGGACTACAGTTTTGGGTGGTTCAACAATGTTAGATACGCACGCGATGTGTGGAGCAACATTAGAAGTAGAACTGGAAGTAGAAAGGGAAGAAGATGTACCACCAAGATGCAATTCCGGATTCTGAGGAATTTGAGCCCTTATAGCTTTCCTCTTTTCCTCCATCTCCTTGTTTTCCAGTTTCTGAATGAACTCATTGATAGTCCAATACTGGTACGCATCCTTCTCTTTTAACACCTTAATATGTTGGTTCCAATACCGTGGCAATGCATCGGCAAACCTGTCCACCAATTCAGACATAGGTATGCTTATCTCATAGCTTGAAAGCTCTGTGAGTAAATGGCAATACCTTGGGACCAACTCTTTCAACGTCTCGTTACCCATGTAACTAAAATTCTCAAACTCTTTCCGAAGCTCTTCCATCCTTAGCTTCCTAGTCTTCTCATTTCCATCATGCCTATTCTTCAACATGTCCCACAGCTGTTTAGAAGTTGTGCAAGAACCAAACTGATGCAACAAATCAGTGTTGATAGCTTGAGACAATTGAGAAAACGCCTTCTTCTCAATAGCAAATTTCTTCTTTTCATCATCTGCCAGATTTTCCAATGGAATAGGCTCTCCCGTGTTCTCCAAGATCGGAACAACATAGCCCTTCGTAATCATCTGCAACGCCTCAGTTCCCTCTAAACCCATTCCCTCCAAATGGATCTTGAATTTGGTCTTCCAAGTGTTATAATCGACCATTTCCATGAGCTTAGGTGGACAGTTTCCACTCCCCGAGGACAAGTCTTGGATAAGAGTTGATATGGCATTAGTCGTCTGTGAGTGAACCGCTGCTGCTGCTACTCCCCAATAGTCACCAATCGGTTGTGATGGTTGACTAGACTTTTGGGCAGCAACCAACCAAGGATCCCTGGTTGTCTACTGTTGTGGTATCGTGTTAGGTCGTGGTGTAGTAGGAAAGTTCCACATCTTGATCTGAAAATGATTAAACACAAAAAGATTAGAAGAGTTTATAAACAGACTCTACCTTCGTATGTATCGAGTGGTCGAATGAGCCAAACTGTTATCCTTCGACCGTTTGAAAAGATACGAATGAGAAATACAACAAACACAAATCACTTTCGACCATTTACACCCTCTTTCGACCGTTTGATTTCACCTTTGACCGTCCGAATGGTCGAATGAGACAACTCTGGTCGAATGAACAACAATACTCTAACAAACTCTAGATTCGACCAGTTAAAACACCACCTTCGAACAAAAATCCCTTGGTTGGACCAAATTAACACAAACGTTCGACCATTCTCCTTAGGTTCGACCTTGAACTTTCAAAAACGGTTATTCTTTGAAAATCAGTTAATTTTGATCAAATTTTTCAAAAGTTGAAATAATTTGAAGATTCTAATCAGGTTTTGCTTCGGATTTGATTTGGAACAAGTTTATCAAAGAGAATTATGCATTTTATCCATGAAAACAAGCTCTAATCAATCAAATTATCATCAATTCAGTTTTATCAATGAAAAAAGAAAGTTTTTGATCAAAATAGGGTCCAAATCAGCAGTAAAATTATGAATTTGTGGTTGTTTGATCTATATTGCCTCTGATACCACTTTGTATCCGCGTAGGATCGTCAAATCTACAAAGATTATGATCAAACAAGTTTGATTCAGGTGTGGAATCCCTGAATCAATCACAAAATGATAACAATACTAACAAAACACAGAAATCATCTTTAAAAGCTCATTTCATTGATAAACAAACTCAATTACACGTTATAATAAGCTTTACAATCAAAATAAGACGTGAATTAAGTTTACACAAAACCCTAGGGAGAGACTCAAACAGGAGGGAAACAAAAATGAACAAATACTTACATTCAAAATGAACTTGACCTATTTACAGGCCTGCACATTCGCCCACTTTGCTTGGTCGAATGTGCAGGTTCGCCCAAACACTATGGTCGAACCAAGCTATACATTAACATCTAATTCTACATTCAACCTCCTTCTCTCCTTCGCACCATTATGTCTCCTTCGACCATACAAAAACACTCCTTCGACCAAATGACAAAACACACTAACATATGTTAATTGTAATCCAAAGTATTAGTCGCACAAAATGCATCTACACCTTTTGTGTTTTATCTTTTTTATTATGTTATAAAGCACCATAAACAAGTTGTCCAATATCTGAAATAAACATACAAAGATTATAACATGGTTTTTATAAAGGTTTAATGGGATTAAAAAGGTCGTGTGTGTTATTATGTGTTAGATGTTATGTTGTTGTATGATTAAGGATTATTGAACATCTAGGGTTTATAGATGAGAATATTTACCAAGAAACTTGCATTTTTTGATCAAATTGATGTGTGATGAAACTTTTATGATGTTTATTTGATGTTCTTGATTGATGATATACAACTAGGGTTTGATATAGTTGATAATATTGCATGATTAAAATCTGGACAGAATCTGAATGTCAACTTGTAAGCCCTATATCATGACTTTAATATATCTGTTTTGATCTATTCTTTACATGAACATGTTGTACAAGGTCTTAGTTTTTTAGAATTGGCAAAATCATGTGATTTGGACGTCGGTTGATATGTTTTTGGAATTTTCTTTGATTAAAGGTCGTATCAGATTTTCGGATTAGTAAATTGGGTCAACTTTAAACAATCATAACTTGAGTTTTACAAAGAGTTAGATTATGAAATTTGCACAGTAGGTTGACATTGGTAAAAATTAGCTTTTCCAAGTAAATTTATCCCGTTTGGATTATTACACAATTTTTGGGAATTTTTCTACTAATCTGATCTGTTGTGAGTATTTTCTGGACCTAGCTGTATTGTATGATGTTTCATAATTTTCGTATATGGTTTTATCACGAAATAAAAATATGGACATGACCGGCAAACTCCTTGGAATATCTAGTAAAATTTTGAGAGTCTAATTCATTAGATAAGTATTTTTTATAAATTGGTTTTCACAGCGCATAATCTGTCCTAAAAACGCAGATTATGTAATGTACACTTATGTGGCTATTTGGAGTCTTGTATGACTTGTATTTGACATAAACTTGTATGAGCACTTATATGAGTTGCATATGAAGTGTATAACTGATGTTAATCATTTTGTCGACCAACGGGTTCGTAGGGTTTACTTGTGCATATAGAAACACTAGGTGTCACTTACACGGTTTTGTATTTTAAAATGTCTTTGACATGCGGGTTATATGGTGTATTGGTTATACACATATACTCACTTAGTGACACATGTAATTGGAAGTCGGTAGCACGTCCTTATTTGTGGAGTTTGGATTTTTAGCATGCAACCTAAGGTGAGTTTCACTACTCCTTTCTCAAAAGCATGCGTCTCGGGGAGACAACTTACTTATCTTTTTCTAGTCCGGTTTGGGACTACTACACATCGCGGGTTTTGGAATACTATGACTCCTTGTGTGGGTCGGGTTTTGCTAGTTTCACACTCTGTGTCCTTGATGAACTAAACTACACTCTATCACGGAAGTCCTTCACTATTTACCAAATGAGTTGCCGGGTGGCAAGCGGGTTACTAGTTGATAGCGCTATTAGGTTTGACAAACCTCACACCATGCTGGGAGCCGAGGGTGAACTACGACCTTAGATTATATCATTGTTGATAGGCAATGATTGGAGGCAAAAACCAACTCGCGGGGCGAGTGCAACGTTTGAGTAGCAATTCGGTATATCATTGTTTAGTTATCATGAATGGGTTAGCTACCCTTGGCATGTGAATTAGCTGTTACGTGGTCTTGGAGGCCTACGCATTTACTTGTTGTTATGAGGTCTTGGAGACCTACGCTTTTACTATCGGGTTTGGGAAACCTACACTTTTACTTACCTTACTTTGTGAACTCACCGACTTTATGTTGACACACGCTAGCATGCTTTTGCAGGTCTCTAGGTTCGGAGCACGATAGGACATGCATCATTGTGTCATGGGTTGTGAACATTATTTAACTTATACACTTAGCTTTACATTTAACGATTTTATTTTGGGCGCATTGTTTTACGCATGAACCTAAACGGTTATGTTTGATTTACGCTTCCGCAACTTAACTAAACTTTTTGGTAAACGCTAAACTTGATTTTCAATAACGAACTAAATGGTTTGGGCATTTAGAGTCGTTCTTATGACTTATGGCTATGGGATCATGGTATGTCATGCGCCTAACGGTATAAACCCCGCAGTGGAAATTTGAGGGTGTGACACATATCTTTATTACTTCATTTATAATAAACTCGTTTTAAAATAACAAAAATGAAACAAAACTTACCTTCCAGTTTCTAACCCTTCCATGCTGGATAATTGCGAGCAGATGCTCCTCAATGATGTTGGAAATAAATTATTTAAACTGTATTGCGTAGGAGTTCCACAATGTACATCTTCACGTCGTACCTCTAAAACAACACAAAAGAACCATAGATGTAAAAAAATTGAAAAAACCTGAAACTATACAAAAATTAATTACAAATAATTTATTACATCAATAAATGTGTTCCACATAAGATTCAAAACAGTCAATCATAGATGAATCTCATCATAACATTTATTACAGAAATTAAATTTGTAATTCTAACAATGATTGTTTTCAACAATTGAAACATAAGACTCATCTTAAAAACATAATATTTTTGTTAAGTGTCAGGTATCTGAATAGCAGATGCTATTCTTTAGAAGAACACTGTATAACAATTTCAAGAAAAAACCCTTACTCTAAGTCCTGAAGATCAAGATTCATCCCTTTGGTTTCATTAGGAGCTTATCCATCCATACACATCCAAGTCACCATACCAAATGTCTCTACCAGCAACATCTAAAAAAGAAACACACAGTTTTGGCAAACATCTGTTAAGTTTAAAAGGAACAATGTTCAACAAAACTGAATGTTAAACTTTGTTTAAAAATAAAAAACAAAATACAAACCAACACTCAGCAGATTCTTGGCTTCTCCATCAAGAATTTCTTTAAAAGTTAAGAAGTTGAAACCATACTCAACACCTTCCCAGCCCTTAACATGTTTCACAACTGTACAACGATAAAAAATGATTTTATATTGATGTCCTACAACTCTATAAATGTCTTTGTTTTCACCAACATCAAACTTAGATAAGACAACCACACCATCTTCTTCAAGTTGAATGTCAAAAAGTTGCATAAAAGGAGACTTGGCAGAACCTTGAATCTTATCGCCCTACAGCTCCTTAAAACAGAATGTAAAAAGTATGCACAAAAAACCACGTCTTCAAGAATAACAAAATAAAGCAACTTAGAAAGTTTACCTGCTCATCAATGAATATAACTTCCAACTTATAGGTTGTCTTCCATTTTCTTATGACACGAGCCTTCATGTGCCACATATCTTTGGCTGGATTGAGATCACGAATAAAAGTGCCATGCGTTTCTTCATCTTCCATTGACATCGACATTGTTTTAAATTTTAAGAGGGAAATTTGAAAATCCTTTTTAGAAAATTCAAAGCTGATAAAAGAAATGGGTGCCTTGGTTATGTGCTTATATATAGGCAGCTGATGAGGCACGTTTCCCTATGTGGATTTAAATTTTCCCTCTTAAAATTCAAAAACTTAGGGCCTAAAACAGCTGAAAGGATATATTAGTAAATGTCTGCTGTTGGTTGGCAGACGCAGGGATTGAGGACCGCTGTTGAGGGCAACAGCGGTGGTTTCACGTGGCCCACCCCCTTTTTTTGAATTTTATAATGGGAATAATGACGTCAGTTTTTGCATCATACAGACATTGGTGGCCAGTCCATCCGGCTGACACATCAGCTTTCTGACGTCACTAACACTTCTCCTATTATGGAAAGTATAGATAGTATGGTTAGTTTAGTATAAATAGAGGTCTAAGTTAATATTTTATTTGTCCCTTGTTCCTAAGTTCGTTTGGTTGAATAAGAAACAGTCATGGGTTTGTCCCTTAAATATAATCAGGTCATGTCTTATTTATTTATTTATTTTCTTTTGTAAAAAGATTCCCCGTTACAACAAAACTTAGAATGACAATATTGCCCTTTCAAAAGTTCTACCAAGGCTCAGAGGAGGACTTAGGTTTGCCATATAAGGTTGGTCATAACACGTCAGTTTTTATTATTCTAGCTATTTTTTTAATATTATATTATCTACCGGTTAGAAAGTTAAAACATAATCAACCTTTTAATCTTAGTTCAAAACTTGGGATGCAAACCTAGGAAGCATATGAACATTGGTGGATTTGCCTCAGTAAGCCCACGCATGGATTACTATTGGAAATTCAAAAACTAGGCAGTAACTAGTTTTCTCAAGTAAATTTTGCTTGTTATTGAAGGAATTGGTATAATTAGATCCTTGGATCTCCTCTTCTCATTACCATAATTTATAATACATCAAGATTACAGTATTGGGAAATACAATAAATCTACCATAATTACATATCAATTAATCTAATAATTGTCTATTACTCATCAATCTAATAATTTTCTATTACTCCCCCGCAGTCGAAGCTGGAGGGGACCGAATACTTAAATTGGAGCGAAAGTCTTCGAAGAGGACCCGTGGAAGTCCCTTTGTGAAAATGTCTGCAACCTGATAGCGAGTAGGAACATGGAGGATACGAACTTGACCACATTGGACTTGTTCCCAGATGAAGTGAATGTCAAGCTCAATGTGTTTTGTGCGCTGATGTTGAACATGAATCCTGATAAGTAAATTGCACAAACATTATCACAGTAGACCAGAGTTGCTTTAGAGTGAGGTCTGTGGAGTTCGAGAAGAAGATTACGGAGCCAGCAGATTTCAGCAACTACATTTGCAACTCTGCGGTACTCAGCTTCAGCACTGGAGCGAGAGACGGTAGGTTGGCACTTAGAGGACTAAGAGATAAGATTGTCCCCAAAGTAAAGACAGTACCCACTCGTAGAGCGTCAAGTATCTGGGCAGTCGGCCCAGTCCGTGTCAGAATATGCAATCAGTTGAGGGTTCTTGTGAGAGCATAATGTAAGTCCAAATGACGACGTACCATGTATGTAGCGGATGATGCGTTTGAGAGAATCCCAGTGACCTGTCCTAGACGCATGCATATACATGCAGACCTGCTGAACTGCATAACTGATGTTAGGTCGAGTAAAAGTAAGATACTAGAGAGCCCCCGCCAGTCTCCTGTATAGAGTGGGTTTATTGAAGAGTTCGCCTGACTGAGAAGAAAGTTTAGAGGCAGTGTCAACTGGAGTTGCGACCGGTTTGCAGGAGGACATACCTGGATGCTTAATAATATCTGTGGCGTAAGTTTGCTGAGATAAAAACATGTTGTCCAGTTGCGTAGTGACAAAGATGCCAAGAAAGAAGCTCAACGGGCCTAGGTCTTTCATGGCAAATTCTTTAGAGAGGTGAGTCATGAGCTGTTCACGCAAGGCTGGTGAAGAAGTGACCAAAATGATGTCATCCACGTATACCAAAAGAAATGCGGTGTTACCTTGGTCGTTGAAAATAAATAGAGACACATCACAGCCACAGTGGCGAAACCCCAAGGAGAGAACATATTCTGTGAGACGTTGGTACCAAGCATGCGGGGCCTGTTTTAGGCCGTATTAAGATCGCTTTAGGCGACAAACATGATCTGTAAATTGTGTGTTCCGGAAACCCATGGGTTGATGCGTGGACCGTCTCAGCCAAGTTGCCATGAAGAAAGCCATTTGTAACATCCAATTGGTGAACTTGCAAGAGTTAGATAAAGCAATAGAAAGGACGGTCCGGATGGTTGCGTGTTTAACCACGGGACTGAAGGTTTTACCACAGTCTATCCCAACTTGTAGGGAGCGGCCATCATAAACTAGCCGGGCCTTGTACCGCTCAAGAGTGCTAATAGACTTAAATTTATGTTTGAAGAGCCACATACATCGGATAATGTTCATGACAGGTTGTTTTGGGATTAACTCCCCTGTATTATTTTTAATAAGAGCATGAAACTCATTAGTCATGGTGTTACGCCATTCCAGTGAGGACAAGGCTACGGTTGGGGATTTTGTGATGGGGATGTTAGTGGTGGCAGTAAGGTTAAAAGGTTGTTTGGGTTTAAAGATACCATCCATGGCACGAGTGCGCATGGTGCGGGGTGGGTGGTTAGGCTGGTGAGGATGTGGTTGATTGGGAAGAAGTGTTGGGGGTTCGGCGTTTGAGGGGGCAAGGGATTGGGGTGTATGGGAGTGGGTCGTAGGAATGGGTGAGGTGGATTGGGGCAGTGGTGTGTTTGGAGGTTGTTAGGCCAATGTGGGATGTTTGTGGGCAGAGAGGGGAGTGGAAGATTGGGCTGTGGGGTTTGAAGGGGAGGGGGTGTTTGCGAGTGCTGGGAAGGTGGAGCAGAGGGTGGAGGTGGGATTTTGGTGGTGCGGGGCCATATGTGGGGCGGAAATGGATTGGTAAGAAAATTATAGTCGGAGGTGGGTGAGACGTGATTGAGGTGTTGGAAGTGGAAGGAAGTATCGTCAAAAAGAACATGGCGAGAAATGGTGATTTGTTTGGATTTTATGTCAAGGCATTTGTTCCCACGGTGGGATGTGGGGTATCTAATGTGTCACACCCTCAAATTTCCACTGCGGGGTTTATACCGCGAGGCGCGTGACATACCAGGATCCCATAGCCATAAGTCATATGAACGAACTCTAAATGCCCAAACCATTTAGTTCATTTTCAAAAACCAAGTTTAGTTAAACTGCGGAAGCCTAAACCAAATTTAAACCTTTTAAAACCATGCGCAAAACAACGCGCCCAAATTAAAACCATAGAAAGAAAATGTAAAAACATAATATGTAATTTAGGTGTATGCCATGACCCAATGCAATGAAATGTGCAGTGCTTCCTAATCGTGACACCGGAAGCTAACTACCTGCAAAAGCATGTAAATGGTGGGTCAACAAACAATGTTGGTGAGTTCACTAAGTAAGTAAGCGATGTAAATAAAAGTGTAGGTTCTCAAAACCCCAAAAGTCAAGTATACAACGTTGGGCTCTCAGACCCTGTAAACAATAGCTAATTCAAATGTCAGGGGTAGCTAGCCCACTCATGATAACTAAAACCGGCGAATACCGAACTACTAATGAACAAGATCCCATAACTGGGATAAGGATGCCTTGCATCATTGTCCATCGACAATGATTATGTTTGAAGCTAATAGTTCACATCCGTGCTCCCAGCACGATGTGAGGTTTGTTAGACCTAATAGCGCTATCAACTAATTAACCCGCTTGCCCAACCGGCAATTGATTCGGTATTTTGAAGGACTTAAAAGATGTGTTTGGTTTAGTTCATCAAGGACATATATATGAATTAGTAAAAATAGATTCACCACGTGAACCATGCACCCCAAACCCGGGATGTGTAAAAGAAAGTTGTCTCAAGACAGACTAGAAAACGTTACCAATGTAGTCTCAACCCGAGACGCATGCTTTGAGAAAAGTAGTGAAACTCACCTTAGGTTGCAAGCAAGAATATCCAAACTTCAACGTAATAGAGACTCGCTACCGACTCCCTATTATATGTGTCACTATGTGAGTACACTTGCATAACCAATATACCACATAGCACGTTTATTCGATTCTTAAAAGTTTCAAAATCGTGTAGTGACACCTAGTGACTCTACATGCACAAGTATGTCCTACGTATCCCGTTGGTGATCGTGGTGACTATTATAAGTTTAACGCATCAAACACATCTCATACAAGTTTTCACACAAGTACATGTCAATTACACACCACATAGAACTCCAAATAGCCACTTAAAGACCCCGTACACAATCTGTGTTTTTAGGACAGATTGTGCGCTGTGAAAAACAATTTATTTAAAATACTTAACGAATGAATTAGAGTTCCAAATTTTTACTGATTTTATTTGGGATTCACTCGACAATACCTATTTTTTTTTTGTCTTAATTCCAAACACAAAAATTATAAAAATTCGTACAACACAGCAGTGTCCAGAAAATTTCCTCAACAGGTCAGTATAGTAGGAAAATTCTTAAAAATTGTGTATTCATCCAAACGAGATGAATTCACTTGGAGAAGCTCTATTTTTCCAGTATTGACTTACTGTAAAAATTTCATAACCTAACTCCTTGTAAATCTCAAGTTATGACCATTTAAAGTTAGCCCAATTTATAAATCCGAAAATCTGATATGACCCCTTATCAATTAAAATTCCAAAAATGACTCATACGGTGTCCAAAATCGATGGTTTTGCCCATTATGAAAAGCTAAGACCTTGTACATTACAATCATGCAAAGAAATCATCAAAACAATCGATTTACCAACCCGTTACAGCCCCTTCAACACGTTCAAACAAATCTGTCAGAATCTGAAACTTGCATCCCAAGTAATCTACAAACCCTAATTCTTCATAAACATCCCTAATACATGTATAACACCTATAGTACTGATTAAACACCATATTAATCATATCAAAACACATATTTTATCATGTTAAAACCCTAATCATGGCTGCTAATAACAATCATCATCATCAATCATCAAGAACATTCAAGAACTCCTACATATGCATGTATGCGATTTCATATATATTCTTTTTAGGGTTTTTAAAGTTTTTCAATCATTATAATTTATCAAGAATCGTAAGAACGTATACCTTGTGAAAGATTAAACTTCCTACAGCCTTGAAATCAAACCCGAACTAGCTTGATTAGTGCAAGATTACTTGATTGCTTGAAAACAAAGAGAGAGGGGGTGGGGGGGGTTGGTTTCGCACGGCATCAAGGGGGGCAAGGGTTAGGGTTTTTATCTTTTTCCTTGCCTCCTAATTGTGAATGGGCCTTGCTTGTTCCCCAAACAATTGGTATTAGGGCCCTTCTAGTCTATTAACTTAACCCGTTAACCATGTTCTAGCCCAATACCGAACCCAATATTATTTACCATGCTAAATTATATAAAAACCATTATTTTATTATTACATGGCATATTATTCATGTTGTGCACGTAATTTACATAATCTACGCATTACCTTTCAGTTAGGCGATCATTCACCAAAAACATGTAATTCACATAAGCACGTACTTCATGTTCACCAAAATTCACTTGTATATATTATTGCTATGTATGTCACATAATTCACCAACGTTTGGGATACAGGACTCATGTGTGTGTTTAACAAAGATTTTCCTACGTATAACATATGTTAGCATCTTCTAACATATGTTAAACCTACTTAACTAACCCTAGTTAAGTATCTAGCCATGTATGAACATGTAAGTTAACTAGAGTTCAGTAAAAGTATTTAACCTGAAAATGCGGGGTGTCACATCATCCCCAAGTTGAAAAGAATTTCGTCCCGAAATTCAGCAAGTAAACAATAAAGCCAGCTATAAAAATGTGTGCTTGGTTCCCGGATGTCACATCATCCCCAAGTTGAAAGGAATTTCGCCCCGAAATTCACTATGAAAGAGCTGCTTTTATGTTCCGCGTTCGATCTATTTACGATTTCAGGTTCGGTAAAGAGATGTGGGTATTTGAGTCGCATCTGATCCCTGCGTTCCCACGTGTATTCCGGTCCAAGACGGGAATTCCACCGCACCTTCACAATAGGTATGGTGCTTTTTTTTCTGAGTTTCTTGGCGCCCTGCTCAAGAATTTCCACGGGTTCTTCCACGAACCGAAGTTGTTCGTCCACCTGGATCTCCTCCAGTGGCACTGCTAATGTCGAATCTGACAGACACTTCTTCAGATTCGATACATGAAATACATTGTGTACTCCATTGAGTTCCTCGGGCAGATTTAATTCATAAGCTACTGGACCAACCCTTTTGACAATCTCAAATGGCCCAACGTATCGTGGGTTCAGTTTTCCCCGTTTGCCGAAGCGTATCACACCCTTCCATGGTGACACCTTCAGTAACACCCTGTCCCCTACCTGGAATTCCAATGGTTTCCTACGCTTATCAGCGTAGATTTTCTGTCGATCACGAGCAGCAGCCATCCCGTTTCTGATTTGCACTATCTTTTCAGAAGTTTCATGCACTAGTTCGGGACCTGTCAGTTGGCTATCCCCAACTTCCGTCCAACAGATGGGAGACCTACACTTGCGCCCATAAAGTGCCTCAAAGGGCGCACACTGAATCGAAGTGTGGTAACTATTGTTATAAGAAAATTCAATCAGTGGCAAGTGCTTGTCCCAATTGTTTCCAAAGTCCACCACGCACGCTCGTAGCAGATCTTCTAATGTTTGGATGGCACGTTCGCTCTATCCATCCGTCTGAGGGTGGTAGGCTGTGCTCATGTCTAAACGAGTCCCCAAAGCATCGAGGAGAGTTTTCCAGAAATGGGATGTAAATCGCGCGTCGCGATCAGATATGATGGAAGTAGGCACCCCGTGCCTAGAAACAACCTCTTTGATATAAAGATTGGCCAGCTTCTCCAGTTTATCAGTGTCCTTGATGGCAAGGAAGTGTGCCGATTTGGTCAACCGATCGACTATGACCCAAATCTTGTCATGCCCACTTGGCGTTTTAGGGAGTTTTGTAATGAAATCCATAGAGATTCCGTCCCATTTCCACATAGGGATTTCTGGTTGCTGAAGTAAGCCCGAAGGTTTTTGATACTCAATCTTAACCTTGGCACAGGTCAAGCACTTACTAACATAAGTGGCTATCTCTGCTTTCATGTTTGGCCACCAGTAGAGAGTTTTGAGGTCCTGGTACATTTTGTCCGAACCGGGATGTACCGAATTACGAGATGTGTGAGCCTCATCGAGCACTAGTTGTCTAAGATCCCCTGAACGTGGAATCCAGACTCTATCCATAAAGTACTGAAGCCCATCCGACTTCAGTTCTAGCTGCTTGCCAGCACCATGCAATGTTTCCAACCCGATGTTTTCCTTTTTCAAGGCCTCGCCTTGGACTTCACGTATTTTATCAGGCAGGTTAGAGTGTATGGTAAGTTGTAAGGCTCGCACACGTTTGGGTTTCGTTTCTTTACGGCTTAGGGCATCAGCTACTACGTTAGCTTTCCCTGGATGGTACTTGATAGCACAGTCATAATCATTCAAGAGTTCGACCCATCGTCGTTGCCGTATGTTTAGGACCTTCTGATCAAATATGTGCTGAAGACTCTTATGATCTGTGAAGATTGTGCACTTCGTTCCGTAGAGGTAGTGCCTCCAAATTTTGAGAGCGAAGACAACCGCTCCCAGTTCCAAGTCGTGAGTGGGATAATTCTTCTTGTGAACTTTTAGTTGTCGTGAAGCATAAGCGATCACCTTCTCGCGTTGCATCGGTACGCACCCTAAGCCTTGGATAGACGCATCACTATATACTACAAAGTCCTCTGTACCCTCAGGCAACGATAATATCGGTGCGCTGCAAAGTTTGGACTTTAGTAGCTGAAAGGCGGATTCTTGGGCATCTCCCCACTTATACGTAATACCTTTCTGCGTTAGGGCGGTGAGAGGTTGAGCGATCTTAGAAAATCCCTCAATAAATCTGCGATAATAACCAGCGAGACCAAGAAATTGGCGCACTTTAGTAGGGGTCCTAGGAGCCTCCCACTTTTTGATAGCGTCAATCTTGGCTGGGTCCACATGTATTCTTGCCTCTTTGACCACATGCCCAAGGAACTGGACCTCTCGAATCCAAAAATCGCATTTAGAAAACTTTGCATATAGCTGCTCATCCCTCAGTAGTTCCAAGATTAACTGCAAGTGCTGCTCGTGTTCCTCCCTGCTCTTGGAATAGATCAATATGTCATCTTTGAACACTATGACGAATTTGTCCAAGTAAGGCTTGCACACATGGTTCATTAGATCCATGAACACCGCAGGTGCATTAGTTAGCCCAAATGGCATAACCAAAAACTCATAATGTCCATAACGGGTTCGAAACGCCATTTTCGCCACATCCTCTTCTCGGACTCTCAGCTGATGGTACCCCGACCTCAAATCAATCTTAGAGTAGAAGCTCGACCCTTGCAGTTGGTCGAATAAATCATCAATACGGGGTAAAGGATATCGGTTCTTAATCGTTAGCTTGTTCAACTCCCGATAATCTATGCACATACGAAAGCTCCCCTCTTTCTTCTTAACAAACAGAACTGGAGCTCCCCATGGCGAAGAACTGGGTCTAATGAAACCCCTATCCAATAGCTCTTGGAGTTGGGTAGTCAGTTCGTGAAGCTCCCCTGGTGCCAAACGGTTTGGTGCGCGCGCAACTGGCGCTGCTCCAGGTGCAAGGTCAATCTGAAACTCCACTTGACGAACGGGTGGGAGTCCAGGTAGTTCCTCTAGGAAGACATCTTGGAAGTCTCGGACCACTGGGATGTCCTCAATTCTAGTTTCGGTTTCGGCTCGAGTATCAGATATGTTAGCCAAAATGGCTGGACAGCCCTTACGAATACACTTCCGGGCCTTCAGATAGGAGATGATGCCTACCATGGCACCACCACGATCACCCTGTATAGATAAAGGTTCTCCACTCGGGAGGGGGAATACGGACAATCTTCTCCTGACAGAGAATTTCAGCGTGTTGCTTGGACAACCAGTCCATGCCAACCACGAGATCAAAGCTTCCAAGGGTGATAGGTAGAATGTTGATGGCAAACGATTGCCCATCCAACTCGAGCTTACAGTCACGATGAATATGGGTTACCTCAACAGGCTTTCCATCAGCCAGTTCAATAGAGTATGGAGTATCAAGAAGAGTAGGAACCATCCCTAATTGTTTGTTAAGTTTTGATGACACAAAACTATAGTCCGCACCAGTATCATATAAAATAGAGGCAAGAGTGTCGTTCAAGGAACACGTACCCGTCACGACGTTGTTATCGGTCCTAGCCTCCCCAATGCCAATCACGAATGCTTTCCCACGAACCCCATTGTTGTTGTTCCCGTTGTGGTAGTTGTTGTTGCAGGACTTATACCTCACACTATCCCACGTTCTCTTGCTATCACCAATAGTAGAAAATAAAGCACCATGCTTCAGAAAAGTACCATGATCATCAGTCTCATCTGTGAGTCTGCGAGTCAAGTGAAAGATTTGTAGGTGAGCTGCAGTGGCCAAGCCACGAATCTGAGGGGCCCACCCTTTCGGTATAAAGTTCGATCCATTTGTAAGGTAGGTTAAATAGATTTGAGCCTATAGTGGCTATCTCCTGTAGCTTGGTAGTGTAGGCGTCGATCTCAGACCCATCCGTCTTTATATAACAAAGTTTCTAGATTTCACCACAGGGTGTTACGTTCTCCTTCCAGGTATCTGTAACTCATCGAGTGTGCATGTAGTGTACATTACTCCATCCTGCCTGGGACAAATGCACATGGCAAAGACTTATGCTATCGAAGCAATCAGACGGTCTCCTTCAGTTCCGTTGGAGTTATCGAGGCTTACAACCAATAAAAGGCTTGAAAATACGATGTACGTTCAAGGTATAAGAAAGTTCAAATGTGGAAGTCAGGGGAAAAGAATGATTTAGCAAAATAGATCTTTACTAGCCTGGAAAAATGCGAGGGCCTCAACCACCCTCCCGTTGATCCTAAAACTCAGTCTTATCTAAGTTAGCAAAGGGAAATGAAAGAAAAGATAGGTAAGAAAAGGTAAGAGCCAATCGTCGCCATGCTCTGTCTAGATAGTAGAGCCTTCATCCTCACTTCCATGTGCTCGTCCTGCTCAGGTTTCCCTTCCATCTCTTATCCTTCCTCTTTTGCGATGTCAGTGTTATATGGTTCTCATCACGTACAATCTCCTTCTCTAGTCCTATGTGAGCCAGTTTAGTGGTAAGCTGTACCACTCGTTCCTCCAATCGTGGCTATCAGCCATTAGTAGGTTTCATCCTTCCTTGTGATGTTGCATTACATCGCAGGCTTTACGTTACTCCCCAAGAGTGTGTGTAACAAGTCCCGATCTAATGTGTTCCCATGAATCTACCATATACTTATGAGAAAACAAGGATATGCAGTCATACGTTCGCCCGCTCATACTAGGCGTAAGGTACTAAGGTGAGAAATAAGTTCTACTTGTGTATTCAAGTCCCGTCAGTGTTACGAATGGAAGTAAGAAGGATCAAGTAACAAGGAACAAAAACTAATTGTCTCCTTTCTAGGTGACAAAAGATAAGTCTCAGCATTCGAATTCCTTCATAGTTGATTTAATGGTACCACGTCATGCGCATCGTGCAGCTTCCTGTGTACGTGCGCCACAACGCTCGCAAGGGCTCCCTCCCTTGTACTATTGTTGTCTCCTCGTCCATGAGGTTAGTTAGGATATTACTCCCAGTAATGCGCCACCTGGTGTAACCCTAGGTTCCCACCATTGACGTGTTAAGAATTAAGTCTAGAACTAGAAGATAACATATCTCCCGAAATCATATGTTGTAGATATATGTAGCTAATAGCTAGTTGTGCACTTAAGTTGTGAGTGTACTTATGCTATGATGATTATAGACTAGACTCAACATGCAGTCCTAGTTCACTATAACCAATGGCTCTGATACCAATCTGTCACACCCTCAAATTTCCACTGCGGGGTTTATACCGCGAGGCGCGTGACATACCAGGATCCCATAGCCATTAGTCATATGAACGAACTCTAAATGCCCAAACCATTTAGTTCGTTTTCAAAAACCAAGTTTAGTTAAACTGCGGAAGCGTAAACCAAATTTAAACCTTTTAAAACCATGCGCAAAACAACGCGCCCAAATTAAAACCATATGAAAGAAAATGTAAAAACATAATATGTAATTTAGGTGTATGCCATGACCCAATGCAATGAAACGTGCAGTGCTTCCTAATCGTGACACCGGAAGCTAACTACCTGCAAAAGCATGTAAATGGTGGGTCAACAAACAATGTTGGTGAGTTCACTAAGTAAGTAAGCGATGTAAATAAAAGTGTAGGTTCTCAAAACCCCAAAAGTCAAGTATACAACGTTGGGCTCTCAGACCCTGTAAACAATAGCTAATTCAAATGTCAGGGGTAGCTAGCCCACTCATGATAACTAAAACCGGCGAATACCGAACTACTAATGAACAAGTTCCCATAACCGGGATAAGGATGCCTTGCATCATTGTCCATCGACAATGATTATGTTTGAAGCTAATAGTTCACATCCGTGCTCCCAGCACGATGTGAGGTTTGTTAGACCTAATAGTGCTATCAACTAATTAACCCGCTTGCCCAACCGGCAATTGATTCGGTATTTTGAAGGACTTAAAAGATGTGTTTGGTTTAGTTCATCAAGGACATATATATGAATTAGTAAAAATAGATTCACCACGTGAACCATGCACCCCAAACCCGGGATGTGTAAAAGAAAGTTGTCTCAAGACAAACTAGAAAACGTTACCAATGTAGTCTCAACCCGAGACGCATGCTTTGAGAAAAGTAGTGAAACTCACCTTAGGTTGCAAGCAAGAATATCCAAACTTCAACGTAATAGACTCGCTACCGACTCCCTATTATATGTGTCACTATGTGAGTACACTTGCATAACCAATATACCACATAGCACGTTTATTCGATTCTTAAAAGTTTCAAAATCGTGTAGTGACACCTAGTGACTCTACATGCACAAGTATGTCCTACGTATCCCGTTGGTGATCGTGGTGACTATTATAAGTTTAACGCATCAAACACATCTCATACAAGTTTTCACACAAGTACATGTCAATTACACACCACATAGAACTCCAAATAGCCACTTAAAGACCCCGTACACAATCTGTGTTTTTAGGACAGATTGTGCGCTGTGAAAAACAATTTATTTAAAATACTTAACGAATGAATTAGAGTTCCAAATTTTTACTGAATTTTATTTGGGATTCACTCGACAATACCTATTTTTTTTTGTCTTAATTCCAAACACAAAAATTATAAAAATTCATACAACACAGCAGTGTCCAGAAAATTTCCTCAACAGGTCAGTTTAGTAGGAAAATTCTTAAAAATTGTGTATTCATCCAAACGAGATGAATCCACTTGGAAAAGCTCTATTTTTCCAGTATCGACCTACTGTAAAAATTTCATAACCTAACTCCTTGTAAATCTCAAGTTATGACCATTTAAAGTTAGCCCAATTTATAAATCCGAAAATCTGATATGACCCCTTATCAATTAAAATTCCAAAAACGACTCATACGGTGTCCAAAATCGATGGTTTTGCCCATTATGAAAATCTAAGACCTTGTACATTACAATCAAGCAAAGAAATAATCAAAACAATCGATTTACCAACCCGTTAAAGCCCCTTCAACACGTTCAAACAAATCTGTCAGAATCTGAAACTTGCATCCCAAGTAATCTACAAACCCTAATTCTTCATAAACATCCCTAATACATGTATAACACCTATAGTACTGATTAAACACCATATTAATCATATCAAAACACATATTTTATCATGTTAAAACCCTAATCATGGCTGCTAATAACAATCATCATCATCAATCATCAAGAACATTCAAGAACTCCTACATATGCATGTATGCGATTTCATATATATTCTTTTTAGGGTTTTTAAAGTTTTTCAATCATTATAATTTATCAAGAATCGTAAGAACGTATACCTTGTGAAAGATTAAACTTCCTACAGCCTTGAAATCAAACCCGAACTAGCTTGATTAGTGCAAGATTACTTGATTGCTTGAAAACAAAGAGAGAGGGGGTGGGGGGGTTGGTTCGCACGGCATCAAGGGGGGCAAGGGTTAGGGTTTTTATCTTTTTCCTTGCCTCCTAATTGTGAATGGGCCTTGCTTGTTCCCCAAACAATTGGTATTAGGGCCCTTCTAGTCCATTAACTTAACCCGTTAACCATGTTCTAGCCCAATACCGAACCCAATATTATTTACCATGCTAAATTATATAAAAACCATTATTTTATTATTACATGGCATATTATTCATGTTGTGCACGTAATTTGCATAATCTATGCATTACCTTTCAGTTAGGCGATCATTCACCAAAAACATGTAATTCACATAAGCACGTACTTCATGTTCACCAAAATTCACTTGTATATATTATTGCTATGTATGTCACATAATTCACCAACGTTTGGGATACAGGACTCATGTGTGTGTTTAACAAGGATTTTCCTACGTATAACATATGTTAGCATCTTCTAACATATGTTAAACCTACTTAACTAACCCTAGTTAAGTATCTAGCCATGTATGAACATGTAAGTTAACTAGAGTTCAGTAAAAGTATTTAACCTGAAAATGCGGGGTGTCACATAATGAATACACAAGGATTGGAACGGTGTTGGAGTTTGTTGATTGTGGAGGAAGGAATTAGTGGGTAGCATAGGCACCCAAAAACTCGAAGATGGTCATAGGTAGGTATTTGGTGGTATAGGAGGTAGGTGGGAGTGTGGTATTTGTGAGTTTTAAAGGGGATTATGTTAAGGAGGTATGTGGCGGTTTCAAGGGCATGTGGCCAAAGGTTAATGTAAGGGGAAGGTGTGATTAAGAGAGAAGGGTGCGGGTGATGTTTTTGATGGAGCGATTTTTTCGCTCGACTTTGCCTTTTTGGGAGGAGGTGTATGGACATGATAAGCGGAATAGGATACCATTTTTATCAAATAAATTTTTAAATGAGGCGTTGACGTATTCCTTACCGTTATCACATTGAAAGGTTTTTATTTTTAATTGGAATTGGGTTTGGACAAGGGTGGAGAATTGCTCAAAAATTGTATAAGCTTGAGATTTATTAGAGATTGGGAAGGTCCATAAGAAATTGGTGTAGTCATCAAGGAACAACACATAATAACGGTGGCCCCCAATCTAAGAACCGGGGAAGTACACAAGTCGCTATGCACAATGTCAAATGGTTGCATAGTATTATTATTAGATAAATGAAAAGGAAGTCTAACACTTTTGCCAAACACACATGGTTCACACAATGTTTTATTCAAGGAATTAAATAAAATGGAACTAGAGTGTTTTAACGCTTGTAGTAAGGCAAGGCCAGGGTGGCCAAGTCTTTGATGCCAAAGAGTGGAGGACTGAGCAGCAGTGACAGAAGTGGAAAAGCAATGGAGGTCTTTGTTGAAGGTGTAGAGATCACCGCTGCTGTCTCACCGGGTTATAGGAGCCCGGCTCCTGTAGTCCTTCACAAGAAAACCAAATGGGGCAAATTCGACAGAAACACCGTTATCTTTGGTGAATTGACGTACAGAGATTAGTTTTCTAATGAGTTTTGGTGCATAATGGACACGATTAAGGGTAAAGGGTGGGTAAGGTGGTTTGAAGGTTTGGGGGCCATGTCCTAAAACCGGAACGCGTGTGCCATCACCAACAATAATATTTTCATTCATGCTAGTATTAAAAATAGAATGGAAGTTACCTGAATTGGGATCCATGCTGATGGTAGCCCAGTGTCCATCACCCCGTGCGAGTATTCTGGTGGGTTAAGTGACATGGTGTATAATGCATGTTGGATGTTTGTGGGAGAGTATGAGGCATGGTTGTCATGGTTGGGGCGAGCGCCTAGTATCCCTTGAGAGGGATGGGAGGCAGCCAAGGGTGTGGAGGTGGGGTAGGGGCATGGTGGAGGTGGGGCGGACCATTGTTGCCAAGGGTTTTGAGGTTGTGGGGGAGGCGGTGGTGACCAAGTGGTGTTTGGTAGGGTCCAAGTGTAGGTTGTAGGCGAAGTCTACTGGCCGAATGGCTGGGACCCGCATCCGTGTGGCCAAGAGGTGCAACCGCGGCCACGTCCTCGGGACCTTTCGCATTCGCGGTGGGTGTAGGATTGGTTAGTGGCGGGTGGTGGAGTGGGATTTTGAGCAGGCGGTTGGTTGGTCTAACACCCCAACCGATGGCGGAAACATCGAGGTGTCACGTAAGAATGAGTATACACTAGCACATGGTAACCAAGTTTTAATTGAAATTAATTTAAAGTTCAAACATCCAAAAAATGGAAATACATAATGTGTTTCAAGTGGAAATCTAATACATCACAAAAACCAAACAAGCATAGACTTCAAATTGTCTTCTCATGAAAAATACTCTAGCCTTCATGCATCATTATTTCCTGTTGAGTTGTAAAAATGGGGGGGGGGGGGGGTCAACTAGAAGTTGGTGAGAATACATAAGTCATGTCAAGCAAATAGTTTAAGTATAAAAGTTTAGCAATTCATATGTCTATCGTAAGTTTAAGTCTACATGAATAAGCATAATATGTTGAATCGACATAATCAAACCTCCGACTAGTTTAGGTCCATCCCGTCATCTACGGTTCACCTTAATAATATGTTGGAACGATAACAATCACCCACGCTACCTATGTAGGAGGTACACGTATCCGGGTGGGATTGTCAATCCAATAGATCTATTATTGAGTATCGCCGGCTTGGCCATAGCTAATGATTATGTAATGTTGAAACTCGTTGAAACTCGTTGAAACTGTTGTTGTTGTCTAATTCATGAGGCAATAAAGTTTACAACTAGACATGCATGTAGAATTGCTCAAGTAAAATGTTGCAGGTATAAAGAATTGCAATAACATGGTTACGTAAACTCACCTTAGTATAGTATTAAGTCTTGTGAAATAGTATGAGTGTAGCCCAAAAGATTGCCAAGTATTACCCTATGTATAAGGTAACAAATAGTCTAAGTCTATCTAATCTACAAGTATATTCTAGGGTTTCGATTTGGGGATAAACATTTGTTGGATTATTAATAAAATGTTTTAATAAATAAAGGGAAATTTGATAATTAAATAAATGAAAGTCTTTTTATAAAATTTTAATTTAGGATGGTCACAATAATGTGTTTAAAGTATAAAAATAATTTTTATAAAATTATTTTCTTTAAAATAGAATATTAAATCTATTTATTACAATTTGTCAAAATTTAACTTTAATATTTAAAAATACTAAAATTAAAGATTTATTAGATTAAAAATTATATTTATGTTCCAAATAATCAGAAATAATTTATATAAAATTTTGGTGCAAAAATATTAAAAATTGGATTTATTATGATTTAATTATGATTAAACTAACAAAAATTGATTAAAAATATTAAATAAATGATTTTTCAGAAATAAAAATCATTTCAGAAAAGTTTATTGTTATAAAAACATAGAACAATTTTTGTGGAAATTTATAAGATTGTTTTGATATTTATATAGAATTTTATAAATTAAATAGAATAAACTTGATTTATTTATTATATATATTAAATAAATTAATTTTTGAAAATTAAAAATTGTATGTAAAACTTTTTCACTAGGTTAACACAAAATAATTTTTGTAGGATTTTTAAAAGTGTTTTAGTATTTTAAAATGAATTTATAAAATATATGTAATTATATTTAAAGTTTGAAAACAAAACAAAAAGAAAAGAAAAAGAATGTTGATGCCAAGGTTCGAACCCGCGTGGCCGGTTTAGAAGGCATCAGGCACAACCACTTGGTCCAGACCATTGGTTGTGTTTGGTTTCAGTTGATTTAAAATATATAACAGATGCAAAAACAGTTATCTTCCCCAAATAGATGTTCGAACCCTAATTTTTGCAATTGGCCAATTCACACAACATTAACCCAATTAACCTTAGGGTTAATGTTGTGTGGATGTCGAACAATAAATCCCACAAAAAAATGTTGCTTACAAACACGTTATGAACACGAACGATCGGTCAAGGCTTAAAGTCAAAAGGCGATCAAAATATTAAGAACAGAAGATTAATAAGAGGAATTGGGGGTTGAGAAAGATTGATTGGCGAGTTGTGATCGTCCAGGAGTGTCCAATTTATAGGGTAATGGTCTGGATCGTTGAATTGGTAATGTTGACCACGAATTGAATGGTTTACGCGTATAACCGTATAATTGGTAAGGTTTAAAGGGTAACTGGTCGTGTGCTGACTTGTAGATGACCGATAATCATGTAATCATTCCTATCTTGGATCAATTACGCGTTTAAAGATGTTAATTATGGTAGCTTGGCTGCCACAGTTGACTTCTCTAGTCAACTGTGAAGAAGCCGATGTTGGGTTAAAAGAATTATAAGCAGGGATTGAAACAAGTTGATAGTGTAGATCAGATGGTTAAGACTTTGTGTATATCGGGCCGGCTTAGGCGCGGGTTGTAACACCTTGAGGTGTTACGGGTCTCTTTAACGGGTCGGGTCGTACCCGACCACCCGACTATTTAATAAATTATTTAAGTTCGAATCTCGCGACTAACCGTTTTAATCGATTATATAAATAATAATTATTGGATTTTTATTATCTCGGTTAAACGCTCCATATCTGCTATTTAATCGTTGCCAAACATTTCTTATTTTATTATTATTCCCGTTACTAAACACCCGAGTCCCAGCTATTATCCCTGTTGCCAAACACCCCTTATTACATTTACCTTTTATAAACCACCCCTCCCTCCCCTTATCTCGCTGCTCTCTCTCTCTACACATTATATACACACACAAAGTGTGTTGTGATGTTCCTCTGATCCAAGCCGCCGGACCACCACCACCTCCGGCCGCCGGTCGCCGGCGCCGCCGCCTCCATCTCCGGTAAGCCCACTGCCGAACCCTCCTTCTCTTCTGTCCCGGTTAACAAGCAACAACCAACCTCTCTTCTGTTCTGATTAAATGAACCGGACAGTCACCGGAATCGGTGACTGTCGCGAATCCTTGAAACCTTGGTCATCGGTTCTGTCGAGCTGCTGGTTGAACCCGATGATAATCTATAATCGGTCACCGTCACTTGATTTGCTATTATTACCGGGTCTTTGTAACTCCGGTCAGTATCTATAGCCGAACCCGAGTTTCTTATAACCCGTCTGTTCTGATCGGTTCTTTATAAACCACGTACCAGTTCCTTTCGATTATCTCTTATGATCTTAAGTTAGTTATGGATATGTATTTTGTACTGTGACAGGTCGATGAGCCTTCGGACAACCTCCATGGAAGTCCGGTCAGTTCTAGTCGTGCCCGATGTGTTTCCGGCAAGTCCTCCGGTTACCAAACCCATGGGATTATCCTTAATCAAGGGTCCGATTATCTTTTCGGTAATAACCCGGGGAGTACCCGGTTATTTTCTTGGTAAGAATATTTCTATTGGATAAATTGGTCATAATCTTATAATCTATTATTAATATAATGATTATGGTTGATTGCGAGGTACCGTTAATCGAATCGGAAAGTGAAACTCAATACCGAGTCAACTCAGTGACTCGGTCAACACCCGGAATAGAACCCGGTCCATTGACTAGACGAGGATTATTAGAATTATACGATTATATATATAATACGAATAACGTACGGACTTGATAATAATAATAAGAGAATAATAATCATATATAAAATATATACGTTTATATATATACGAATTGATATATAAAATGATATAGTAGACTCGGGTAAGTCGTGTCTAGAGTTCTGTAGGTTCGTGTGCCAAGCTGTAATGGCCAGCTTTATTAGCTACGAGTGCTAAGCTGTAATAGCCAGCTAGATTCTAGGATGTCTGTGTCGTGTCAATAATAAACCCCGAGTTTAGGACTATCTAATATATACCGAATTCTATATGTATAAATTGTATATATGATATATATCCTAAATAAAACAATCTAACAAGTCCCACGCGTAAAACGTATCGATATATATATGAAATATAATTGTAATAAAAAGATATGCAGGAGATATAACGCAAACCTGTGAGTATCGTGAACTCCCTACTTTTACTGTTTTATTAACGTTTTAGGAAGAATACATGTCATTTATTGGAAAACCTAGAAATGCTTTACATAATAGATTTAATAAAGGAAATATAATAGAAAAGGGGATAATCGAAACGACTAGGACAGTACTGACCGGTATATCGCCATTTCCTTTCTTGTCCAACTAGAGGACAAGAACCAGTCTTACCCGAGTAGAGGGTAAGAATAATTAGATTTACCACGAACAGAGTGGTACCATCGATAGGAATGGCAACTAATAGAATATAATAGATTGACATATAATCGGTATAAGTTAATAGAATATAATAGCATATATTTTCCCCTCCGGAATTAGAATTGTAAAGCATATTTATAGAAGATTGTTATAAAAGAATTATAAATAAACAAACTGGCCATTCACTTTATAAAATAGACGACCTCACCAACTTTATGTTGACAGAAACTATTTTTGGCATGTGTTCAGGTAACCCAACAGATATGATGACGTGGATCCTGGAAGAGTCAAGACTGTCTATATCCTGAGTTCCGCTGCGTAGCTCCGATAACCCGACCCGACGACCCGGCACCGACTGCCCGGGGCGTTACAGGTCGGTATCAGAGCGGCGTTTATGACAGTCTTGAAATTTTATCCAGGATCTACCAGAAATGTCTTTTAAAAGAAATTTTGATTAGAAATATGGATAGGGTAAAAGAATATTAGAAGGTTAAATTTTGGATACCTAAATGCCAAACCATAATAAAGTTGGTGAGAACCATAATAGTATATTAGAAATTAAAACAAATCCACTACAGGATATTACTAGAATGATTATGTGGAGTAAATTGACAATTCTGTACACAATTGTGAATTTACATACACATTTAAATTCTGGGAAATCTTACAGGATATTAAGGCTATATGAAATACGAAAGAATATAGAACAGAAATCATGACATTAAAAGAAATAAGAAAGAAATACAGAACAGAAACCAGAATATTAAAAGAAACCCGAAAATAAATCGAGATATAAATAAGAAATGAAATAAGTTATAAAAAGTATATATATTTATATAGAAAAATAAATATATTATAAAACATAACTCATCCATCGTTGATTCAAGAAACTTCAGATAAGTTTATTGAATTATTCCGGTCCCAGTGGCTATTTATATCCGATCTCAGGTCGTTAACCTTACGATTATTCGAAATACTTATAAATAGAATATAAATATTACGCTCCAACTTGAACATTCCTATGATCGAGTTTCCAGAAATATTATTTTTACTATAAATTCCGAAATTTTAATAAAATCCGATATGCTAGAGACATACAAGTATTATGTTTCTAAAGAATTCCCTCCGGTCTTTTTAAATCAAAAATCAGATATATTCCCACGGTAATATCGATTGTTTTTATAAATTCCTTCAGAGTATTTCAGTAATTTACTGAATTTATTCCTAGATATTTCCATTCTATAAATTGAATTACAGTTTTTCCTGAGCCTCTTTTTGGTTTTCCTTGCGTGGGGCAAACATATTTAACTCCACCTTTGGCGTCCTTTTTCGTAAAATTCTTTAATCGAATCTGTATCCGTATAAAAATGTCAAGAGTATTTTCGGCACGATTCTATATCTATATTCGATCCTACAACTTCCTTGATAATTTATCTCGATATGAACAATAAGTATTCACCACGTTCTATAAATCTTTCTTTGGATATATATAGAGAAACCTCAGCCAGATGATATCTTCAGTCTTTTCTTCCGAGAATTAAAATAATATTTTTGAATAGAAATAATATTATTTCGAAATTCTCGTGACAAAAATAATTTGGAATCTCTCTAAAGAAACCGAATTCTACTCACTCGATTATGTGACAATATAAGTACCATCTTAATCCTATGACTCGAACAAGTCAGAAAGATTAAAAGATTGAATGGTTAAATTGGGCATCTTTTGAATTGATCAAATTCTTGAATGATTGACAGTCTATTTCGTTAGACTCGGATCAACATATTTTCTTCCAGAATATATAATTTCGAACCCAAGAGAAAATAAAGAAAATAATATCAGAATAATATGTGAGGACACATACCTATTGTGATTAAAATAAATAAGTACTGGAATGTTAGGTGAGGTGGAATAGTAATTATGATCGCTACATAATTATGAATGCCACAGGCACAGTAACATTCGAGTAGGAGTTTATCGAGATCACAGTATGTTTGTATCATAAACATATTAAAAGAAATAATAAGAAATAAGAAGAAGAAATATATATTCGAACCATCAGCGTGTCATATGTGGAGAATACGACCACAGAACTGGCAATCTAATTGAAATTTCTTCGTGAAATACGACTAAGAATATGTTCGCAGAATAAAAATCATCGATTGGTTAATTTCTACGAATCATAGAAATCAGTATATTGATTTCTGATTGCCAACCAAAGATAGTTGTATGTCCTCTGTGCAATCTCAAGGGCAAATGATATCTGGATTCTTACAGAAGGTATATCCGGACATTTGTCACCAAGTCACAGGATTCTTTATAAGGATATATGATGCTATGAACAAATCTTTGTAGTCACTTCGTATAAAGACTCATGCGAGTTATAATACGATCAAATTGGTAAAACGGTCAAGTGTTACCAAGTTGAAATTCATGAATAAGAAATGATGAAAGAATTGTTAAATCCTTAAAATATAATAGATATAAATTTATTTGAATTCAGAAATGGTAGAATCCAACGAATTATCAAAAGAAATAATTTATTGAATATAACGAAATATAATTGATACCAAGCGGAATCGCGTAGAGATTCGCAAGGTATAATCGAAGTACAAACGAAAAATGAATAGAATTATGCTCATTTTTCCAGTGAAACTCTCTGGCCAAAGAAAGATGGATTTCCTATTCCGAATAATGGCTTGTGAGAGTTATTATAAAAAAAAAAAATCACTGTTCTGGCAAGAACTATCTATACGAAGATCCAAATGAAATAAGCCTCGCTTATAATAAGTTGAATTAAGAATCTATGATAGATTGCCTATATATAAGTTTATCGGAGAGTGTTTTCAGACACTGAATGTATAAACTTTAATTGAATACATAAAAGAATTATTCCAAGCAAGCATATATTATAGAAATACTGGATTTATAGTGTCTACTATAAATGAGTATCAGTATTTGCTTGGATATAAAAGAATATAAATAGATAAATAAAAGAATATAAATCGACAAATAAAAAGAATTATAATTCAGAAAGACATCCGATATGTCTGAATAATAGAAAGGCATCCGATAGGCCAAGAAAAATATTTATCAGAATAAGGATATATATATATATATATATATATATAAAAGAAACTAACAGATAAAAGTATAAGTCGTAAGAAAACGACTAGAATTTTATAAAGAATATTTTATAAAAAGAAATTATAGAAATATTTTATCGAGAGTGTCAATGAATCTCGAAGTGATATCAAGAAGGAATAATTGCAGAAATACTTAACGCAATAAGTATTCATGCATTAAACCTGAATGATAATCATGATTTTGAGAAAGAATATATGATGCATTGTTCATAGAATTCTAAAGTCGAAGAATCGTAACGACGACTGTTACCAGTAGATTCCGAGACTATAAAGAGAAAGTTACATATAATGACTGTAGAATTGTGAAAGACCTCATTCACAATAATACATTAAGAAAAGTCAAATAATATGTAACGAGATACAATGCAGTTAATCATCAATGAAATAGTCAGTACGACTATTATCAATGATTTAAGAGAAATCTTAATAATCGATTTCAGTAGATCAAGATGATAAAAAGGAACTGTTGAAACCGTTAAATTCAACAAGTTCAATTAGTCTTTTCCGGCACCTTTAGACTCCGGATAAGATACATCTAATGATTTGAGAAATCACTTCTACTCTCTGAGAATCAGAATTACAATGATGGCAAATTCTAAAGTTCGAATATAAGAGGTAGTAGCTCGGATCCCATTCAAGTCATGGTAATGAAGGGACTTCCGTATCTATCTCTTAAGAACCAACTAGAATCCATCATTTTAAATGAATCCGACGATGATTATATCGTATCACTTTGAGACTCTAGTAATGTTTGCTGGAGATTTGTAAATTTCTTTGAAGATAAACGATCAGGATCTCAAAGTATGTTTAAATCATCTTTATATAGGAAAAATATTCAGTCTGTTTCTCATTCTAATGAGAAACAAGATTAGAAGAATATTTATAGTATAAAGAAAAATATCAATCTATACGGGAAAACCTTTAATAGTCATACCAGAAAATACAGATAATCCATATATCTGTATTAACATGACTATAGCAAGAAAGGTTAAAACGTAAATTTGAATTGATATAAAGATCGAATTCCTCGCAAACCACGAGTACTGATTATGACTCACGACGAGTGTTCAAGTTTGCATTGTAACATCCTTATAGATTAAGGGTGTAAAGGACAAGATCACTCAAATTTCGGGGACGAAATTTCCTAAGGGGGGGAGAGTGTAACACCTTGAGGTGTTACGGGTCTCTTTAACGGGTCGGGTCGTACCCGACCACCCGACTATTTAATAAATTATTTAAGTTCGAATCTCGCGACTAACCGTTTTAATCGATTATATAAATAATAATTATTGGATTTTTATTATCTCGGTTAAACGCTCCATATCTGCTATTTAATCGTTGCCAAACATTTCTTATTTTATTATTATTCCCGTTACTAAACACCCGAGTCCCAGCTATTATCCCTGTTGCCAAACACCCCTTATTACATTTACCTTTTATAAACCACCCATCTCTCCCCTTATCTCGCTGCTCTCTCTCTCTGCACATTATATACACACACAAAGTGTGTTGTGATGTTCCTCTGATCCAAGCCGCCGGACCACCACCTCCGGCCGCCGGTCGCCGGCGCCGCCGCCTCCATCTCCGGTAAGCCCACTGCCGAACCCTCCTTCTCTTCTATCCCGGTTAACAAGCAGCAACCAACCTCTCTTCTGTTTTGATTAAATGAACCGGACAGTCACCGGAATCGGTGACTGTCGCGAATCCTTGAAACCTTGGTCATCGGGTCTGTCGAGCTGCTGGTTGAACCCGATGATAATCGATAATCGGTCACCGTCACTTGATTTGCTATTATTACCGGGTCTTTGTAACTCCGGTCAGTATCTATAGCCGAACCCGAGTTTCTTATAACCCGTCTGTTCTAATCGGTTCTTTATAAACCACGTACCAGTTCCTTTCGATTATCTCTTACGATCTTAAGTTAGTTATGGATATGTATTTTGTACTGTGACAGGTCGATGAGCCTTCGGACAACCTCCATGGAAGTCCGGTCAGTTCTGGTCGTGCCCGATGTGTTTCCGGCGAGTCCTCCGGTTACCAAACCCATGGGATTATCCTTAATCAAGGGTCCAATTATCTTTGGTTATGTTCGGTTGTAACCCGGGGAGTACCCGGTTATTTTCTTGGTAAGAATATTTCTATTGGATAAATTGGTCATAATCTTATAATCTATTATTAATATAATGATTATGGTTGATTGCGAGGTACCGTTAATCGAATCGGAAAGTGAAACTCAATACCGAGTCAACTCAGTGACTCGGTCAACACCCGGAATAGAACCCGGTCCATTGACTAGACGAGGATTATTAGAATTATACGATTATATATATAATACGAATAACGTACGGACTTGATAATAATAATAAGAGAATAATAATCATATATAAAATATATACGTTTATATATATACGATTTGATATATAAAACGATATAGTAGACTCGGGTTAATTATAATATGCTCCGCCGAGCCATCATCCGGGTAAGTCGTGTCTAGAGTTCTGTAGGTTCGTGTGCCAAGCTGTAATGGCCAGCTTTATTAGCTACGAGTGCTAAGCTGTAATAGCCCAGCTAGATTCTAGGATGTCCGTGTCGTGTCAATAATAAACCCCGAGTTTAGGACTATCTATTATATACCGAATTCTATATGTATAAATTGTATATGTGATATATATCCTAAATAAAACAATCTAACAAGTCCCACGCGTAAAACGTATCGATATATATATATATGAAATATAATTGTAATAAAAAGATAAGCAGAAGATATAACGCAAACATGTGAGTATCGTGTACTCCCTACTTTTACTGTTTTAGTAACGTTTTAGGGAGAATACATGTCATTTATTGGAAAACCTAGAAATGCTTTACATAATAGATTTAATAAAGGAAATATAATAGAAAAGGGGATAATAGAAACGACTAGGACAGTTCTGACCGGTATATCGCCATTTCCTTTCTTGTCCAACTAGAGGACAAGAACCAGTCTTACCCGAGTAGAGGGTAGGAATAATTAGATTTACCACAAACAGAGTGGTACCATCGATAGGAATGGCAACTAATAGAATATAATAGATTGACATATAATCGGTATAAGTTAATAGAATATAATAGCATATATTTTCCCCTCCGGAATTAGAATTGTAAAGCATATTTATAAAAGGTTGTTATAAAAGAATTATAAATAAACGAACTGGCCATTCACTTTATAAAATAGACGACCTCACCAACTTTATGTTGACAGAAACTATTTTTGGCATGTGTTCAGGTAACCCAACAGATATGATGACGTGGATCCTGGAAGAGTCAAGACTGTCTAAATCCTGAGTTCCGTTGCGTAGCTCCGATAACCCGACCCGACGACCCGGCACCGACTGCCCTGGGCGTTACACGGGTTCGAGTCCCGGCCCAAGCAAATTATTTTTTTGATATTTATTACATATATATAAGTATATTATATATAATTAATATAGTATTAGGGTTCCCAAAATGCTACAATAATAAATAAATGCGAACAATAATGATAGAACTTGACGTTTTTATTCATGGTAATCGTAACGTACAAGTATAAATGCGTAATGTTACAGTCTCCCCACTTTTAGGAACTTCATCCCGAAGTTGGAGTTGGAGAGTCTGGTGGAAAAAGATGTGGGTACTTGGACTTCATCTGGTCTTTACGTTCCCAAGTGAACTCTGGACCTCGTTTAGATTCCCAACGAACCTTAACGATCGGAATACGGCCGCGCTTGAGTTTCTTGACTCCAGTATCAACAATCTCGACGGGTTTCTCAATAATGTGCATAGTTTCATCGATTTGCACATCCTCAAGAGGAACATGGAGGTTCTCGTCTGCTAAGAATTTCTTGAGATTCGAAACATGAAAGGTCGGGTGAACATTGCTTAGCTCAGGTGGAAGATCAAGTTTGTAAGCCACTTTTCCAACCCTGTCAAGAATTTTGAATGGGCCTACGTATCAAGGAGCTAGTTTTCCCTTTCTACCGAAACGAATCACTCCTTTCCAAGGGGATACCTTAAGAAATACAAGGTCCCCAACTTGAAATTCCAAGGGTTTACGACGTTTATCAGCATAACTCTTCTGACGACTTCTAGCCTTGAGAAGATTGTCCTGAATGAGTTGGATTTTGTCTGTGGTTTCCTGGATTAGTTTAGGTCCAGTGATCCGGGCTTCACCAACCTCAGTCCAACAGACAGGTGAACGGCATTTACGACCATAGAGTGCCTCGAAAGGAGCCATGTTAATGCTGGCGTGATAACTGTTGTTGTATGAAAACTCAACCAAAGGAAGATGAGAATCCCATGCGCCACCAAAATCGATGATACATGCCCTGAGCATATCCTCAAGTGTCTGGATGGTCCGTTCAGTCTGACCATCTGTTTGAGGGTGATAAGAGGTACTCAGGTTCAACTTGGTACCCAAAGCATCTTGTAAAGAATCCCAAAAGTGAGAGGTGAAACGACCATCACGATCAGAGATAATGTCCAAAGGTATACCATGACGACATACGATTTCACTTATTTACATCCTTGCCAACCTTTCCACAGAATACTTCTCGCGAATAGGTAAGAAGTGGGCTGACTTGGTCAAACGATCGACGATTACCCAAATGCTGTCAAAACCTTTGGGTGTGCGAGGGAGTTTAGTGATGAAGTCCATACAGGAATTTCTGGTTGTTCGAGCATACCAGATGGTCGTTGATGTTCAGCCTTGACCTTTGAACAAGTGAGGCATTTTGCAATGAAAAGAGCAATATCTTTCTTCATACCAGGCCACCAATACGAATAACGAAGATCTTGGTACATCTTGTCAGCTCCAGGATGAATAGAATAACGAGACTTATGAGCCTCGTTCATGAGAAAAGTACGAAGATCATCATGGTCAGGAATCCAAAGTCGATTAAGAAAATAGAGTAGTCCATCAGGCTTGGTTTCAAGTTGAGTCTCAGCACCACAAGACATTTCGTCGTACATGTTACCTTGGGTGACTGAAGTATGTTGAGCCTGGAGAATGCGATCCTGAAGATCAGTACGAACTCTCGCACATTGAAGTTTGATACGCTCTTTATGACTAAGTGCGTCAGCCACAACATTCGCTTTGCCAGGATGGTAGCGAATTTCGCACTCATAGTCGTTAAGTAACTCAACCCAACGTCGTTGCCTCATGTTAAGATTTTTCTGGTCGAAGACATGTTGGAGACTTTTGTGGTCCGTGAAAACCACACATTTGGTTCCATAAAGATAGTGTCTCCAAATCTTAAGAGCAAAGACAACAGCGCCCAATTCAAGATCATGGGTGGTATAATTCTTTTCGTGAGTCTTGAGTTGTCGAGACGCATAAGCAATAACCTTTCCTCGTTGCATGAGAACACAACCAAGACCTTGGTTTGATGCATCACAATAGACCACGAAATCATCATTACCCTCAGGTAGAGACAAGATAGGAGCTTCACAGAGTTTCAGCTTAAGAGTTTCAAATGCTTCCTCTTGCTTTGGTCCCCACTCATAGGGTTTACCCTTGTGAGTTAAGGTAGTGAGAGGAACAGCGATCTTGGAGAAGTTGGTGATGAATCGACGATAATAACCAGCCAAACCAAGGAAGGAACGGACTTCGGTTGGAGTTTTAGGAACACTCCAATTCTTCACAGCTTCGATCTTTGCGGGATCAACATGAATTCCGTTCATATCAATGACATGTCCCAAAAATTGAACTTCCTTAAGCCAAAATTCACATTTCGAGAACTTAGCATACAGTTGTTCTTTCTTTAGGAGACCCAAGATGTAGTGAAGATGCTGTTCGTGATCGGATTTTGATTTAGAGTAAATCAAAATATCATCGATGAAGACGATCACGAATTTGTCGAGGTAGGGTCTACAAACTCGATTCATTAAATCCATAAATACTGCGGGAGCGTTGGTCAAACCAAAAGGCATGACCATGAATTCATAGTGACCATAACGTGTGCGAAAGGCTGTCTTGGGAATATCTTCATCGTGGACTCTAAGCTGATGATAACCAGAATGAAGATCAATATTCGAGAAGTGGGTTGCTCCTTGAAGTTGATCGAAAAGATCGTCAATCCTAGGAAATGGATAACGATTCTTGATGGTGAGTTTGTTGAGTTCGCGATAGTCAATACACATTCTAAGAGATCCATCTTTCTTCTTAACGAACAAGATAGGAGCTCCCCATGGAGAAGAACTGGGGTGAATGAAACCTTTATCAGAAAGTTCCTGTAGTTGACTGGCAAGTTCTTGCATCTCAGAGGGTGCAAGACGATAAGGAGCTTTGGCGACAGGATTAGCACCAGGAACAAGATCAATTCTAAATTCCACTTGTCGAGCAGGAGGCAAACCAGGTAAATCCTCTGGGAAGACTTCAGGATAGTCCCGAATGATTGGGATGTCTTGGATACTCTTGCCCTTGTCCTTCTTTTCTATCACGTTAGCTAAGAAAGTTGTATACCCATTTCATAAGTATTTTTGGGCAGTAGTACAAGACATGAGCTTAAGCTCGCCACAAGGCTTCTCACCATAAATCTTCAAAATTTCACCAGATTCGAGAGGAATGCGAATGACTTTCTCAAAACACAGAATTTCAGCACGATGGGTTGACAACCAGTCCATGCCTACTATGACATCAAAACATCCAAGATGCATAGGGATGAGATCGATAGAGAAAGTATGATCGTCGAGGTTCAACACACAGTTACGAATAATAGAATCGATTGAGATAGACTTCCCATTAGCTACCTCTACCACTAAAGGTTCCTCTAGGTTAGTTTGGGGTAAGTTAAGTAAAGGTTCAAACTTCATTGATACAAATGACTTATCAGCTCCCAAATCAAATAATATGGATGCATAGTGGTTATTAATGAGAAACGTACCATTCACCACCTCGTTGTTGTCACGAGCCTGGTTAGCATTGAGATTGTAGGCGTGGCCTCGAGCACCTTGGTTCTGGTTGCGGTTCTGGTTTTGGTTTTGGTTGCGGTTTTGGTTCTGGTTCTGGTTTTGGTTACGATTGGGGCAATTGTTGATATAGTGATCAGGGCTGCCACACTCGTAGCATTGACCACGAGCAGGCCTGTTGTTTTGTTGGTTGGGAGCTGGGGCATTTCTGACTGGGTTGTTTTGGTTGTTTTGGGCAGCAGGGGCTTGGCAAGCATTGGTGTAGTGTCCATACCGCTTACAGTTATTACATTGGCGGCATGGTCTGCTAGGAAGATGATGGTATTGACTAGTGTTGCAGAGAGGGTGACTCCCGCCATACGGCTTCTTGGCTGGGTTTTGGGCAGCAGGTGGAGTGGTAGCAACCATTTAGTTCCTAGCCTTGCGCTTCTTGTTTCTTGAGGTCTCGGGCTTGACCTCAATAGCGGGCTGAGGAGTGTCCTTGACAACGGTCTTCTTAGTGCCCTTGCGGAAGAGAGTACCGTTCTTCACATGATTATCAGTAAGAGTAGCTGCCAGACGTTTGGCTTCTTCCAAGGTGGCAGGATTCCTTCCCCACACCGTGTCCTGGATTTGCATGGGTAGACCACCGATATACTTCTCGATGGCTACGGGCAGGGGAGTGACTTTGTGAGGAAACAATAAGCTAAGCTCGTGAAAGCGGGTATTGTAGGCAAGGTTTTCCCCACTATCTTGAGCAAGGGTGTGGAACTCATCTTCTAGCTTCTTAACCTCGTTGCGAGGACAAAACTCATCCTTCATAATCTCCTTGACTTGATCCCATGTCATAGCAAGAGCAACTTCAGCCCCACGAGTGCGCTTTTCTTCATTCCACCAAGTGAGTGCTCGTTTTTGAAGAACACTCATGGCGTAACGAACCTTGAAGTTGTCGGGGCACTCACTGTTGATGAAGGTATTCTCAATACCCTCAAACCATTGTAGGAGTCCTGTAGCTCCTTCTTCTCGACTAAACTTTGGGGGATTACAGGAATTAAAGTGCTTGAGAGTGCAGGCTGGAAGACCATTCCCATTCCCGTTGTGGTTTCCATTTCCATTACCATTGCCGTTACCGTTCCCGTTGCCGTTACCATTCCCGTTGCCGTTCATCTGGATGACTTAAGCTAGTAAATTGGGAACCAGAGTCGCGATTTGCTGCGCCATTTGTTGAGAAATGATCGCAGCCAGTTGGGCATCGACACCATTGTTGTTGTTGTTGTGGTTAGCGCCGTGGTTATGGTTATGGTTGTCACCACCTTCCTCGTGGTTCTCACCATTGCTATTGCGAGTGCTGCGACGTGGAGGCATGATCTGTAAGAGACACAATGAAATGAATGAGGTTATATATCAGGAATGTAATCATTTATTCATTAATTAAAACGAATAAACGAAAACGTTGACTTATCAAAGATTCTAGATTCTAATAACATATGAAGACATGCTTTAGCCTATAAGTGAACACTCATCCCGAGAATTCCCAGGTAGGCATCCGGGTCCCTCGTCTGATTGGGATATATGCGCAATGCCAGCCTAGACAGAAGACTCAGAATACAGGCGTTCACCCTTCCAGATTGCACGTGTTCGTTATCAAAATCTAGAACTTCGACGAGATCTCAAGGGGGTTCAGGTTAAACCTGAGGATTTTGTCCTATTAATCTAATGGTGGATCAGGATTGCAGCAGACGAATAGGAGTAGGTCACTTGTAGGATTAGGGTTATATAAGGTATAGGATAGGGATAAGATTAGGGAAGCAATTAGGGTTATAATTAAGAGAAGCAAGAACTGTTTAAGTCCCTAAGGTTATAGTCTATATTATTTTCTAATAACCTAATTCCCTATAACCAAGGCTCTGATACCAATCTGTAACACCCCAACCGATGGCTGAAACATCGAGGTGTCACGTAAGAATGAGTATACAGTAGCACATGGTAACCAAATTTTAATTGAAATTAATTTAAAGTGCAAACATCCAAAAAATGGAAATACATAATGTGTTTCAAGTGGAAATCTAATACATCACAAAAACCAAACAAGCATAGACTTCAAATTGTCTTCTCATGAAAAATACTCTAGCCTTCATGCATCATTATTTCCTGTTGAGTTGTAAAAATGGGGGGGGGGGTCAACTAGAAGTTGGTGAGAATACATAAGTCATGTCAAGCAAATAGTTTAAGTATAAAAGTTTAGCAATTCATATGTCTATCGTAAGTTTAAGTCTACATGAATAAGCATAATATGTTGAATCGACATAATCAAACCTCCGACTAGTTTAGGTCCATCCCGTCATCCACGGTTCACCTTAATAATATGTTGGAACGATAACAATCACCCACGCTACCTATGTAGGAGGTACACGTATCCGGGTGGGATTGTCAATCCAATAGATCTATTATTGAGTATCGCCGGCTTGGCCATAGCTAATGATTATGTAATGTTGAAACTCGTTGAAACTCGTTGAAACTGTTGTTGTTGTCTAATTCATGAGGCAATAAAGTTTACAACTAGACATGCATGTAGAATTGCTTAAGTAAAATGTTGCAAGTATAAAGAATTGCAATAACATGGTTACGTAAACTCACCTTAGTATAGTATTAAGTCTTGTGAAATAGTATGAGTGTAGCCCAAAAGATTGCCAAGTATTACCCTATGTATAAGGTAACAAATAGTCTAAGTCTATCTAGTCTACAAGTATATTCTAGGGTTTCGATTTGGGGATAAACATTTGTTGTATTATTAATAAAATGTTTTAATAAATAAAGGGAAATTTGATAATTAAATAAATGAAAGTCTTTTTATAAAATTTGAATTTAGGATGGTCACAATAATGTGTTTAAAGTATAAAAATAATTTTTATGAAATTATTTTCTTTAAAATAGAATACTAAATCTATTTATTACAATTTGTCAAATTTTAACTTTAATATTTAAAAATACTAAAATTAAAGAATTATTAGATTAAAAATTATATTTCTGTTCCAAATAATTAGAAATAATTAATATAAAATTTTGGTACAAAAATATTAAAAATTGGATTTATTATGAATTAATTATGATTAAACTAACAAAAATTGATTAAAAATATTAAATAAATGATTTTTCAGAAATAAAAATCATTTCAGAAAAGTTTATCGTTATAAAAACTTAGAACAATTTTTGTGGAGATTTATAAGATTGTTTTGATATTTTTATAGAATTTTATAAATTAAATAGAATAAACTTGATTTATTTATTATATATATTAAATAAATAAATTTTTGAAAATTAAAAATTGTATGTAAAACTTTTTCATTAGGTTAACACAAAATAATTTTTGTAGGATTTTTAAAAGTGTTTTAGTATTTTAAAATGAATTTATAAAATATAAGTAATTATAATTAAAGTTTGAAAACAAAACAAAAAGAAAAGAAAAAGAATGTTGCTGCCAAGGTTCGAACCCGTGTGGCCGGTTCAGAAGGCATCAGGCACAACCACTTGGTCCAGACTAGTGGTTGTGTTTGGTTTCAGTTGATTTAAAATATATAACAAATGCAAAAACAGTTATCTTCCCCAAATCGATGTTCGAACCCTAATTTTTGCAATTGGCCAATTCACACAACATTAACCCAATTAACCTTAGGGTTAATGTTGTGTGGATGCCGAACAATAAATCCCACAAAAAAAATGTTACTTACAAACATGTTATGAACACGAACGATCGGTCAAGGCTTAAAGTCAAAATGCGATCAAAATATCAAGAACAGAAGATTAATAAGAGGAATTGGGGGTTGAGAAAGATTGATTGGCGAGTTGTGATCGTCCAGGAGTGTCCAATTTATAGGGTAATGGTCTGGATCGTTGAATTGGTAATGTTGACCACGAATTAAATGGGTTACGCGTATAACCGTATAATTGGTAAGGTTTAAAGGGTAATTGGTCGTGTGCTGACTTGTAGATGACCGATAATCATGTAATCATTCCTATCTTGGATCAATTACGCGTTTAAAGATGTTAATTATGGTAGCTTGGCTGTCACAGTTGACTTCTCTAGTCAACTGTGAAGAAGCCGATGTTGGGTTAAAAGAATTATAAGCAGGGATTGAAACAAGTTGATAGTGTAGATCAGATGGTTAAGGCTTTGTGTATATCGGGCCGGCTTGGGCGCGGGTTCGAGTCCCGGCCCAAGCAAATTATTTTTTTTGATATTTATTACATATATATAAGTATATTATATATAATTAATATAGTATTAGGGTTCCCAAAATGCCACAATAATAAATAAATGCGAACAATAATGATAGAACTTGACGTTTTTATTCATGGTAATCGTAACGTACAAGTATAAATGCGTAATGTTACAGTTGGTGTTGGAGGCGGAAAGCACGCTCGGCTTTTCCGTTTTCAGCTCGGCAAACTTGAGAACGAACTTCATAGAAAGAGGGGGTGGGTTATTTTTGTTGGAGAATGGTGGAGATACCCTCATATGCTTCCGTTAGGCCCGTAAGGAGGTGGAGAACCAGCCGCTTATTGTCAAGGGGAGCCCCGACATTAGCGAGTTGGTCAGCAAGGGTTTTCATGGCTTGAAAGTAATCAGACATGTTAGGGAAGTTTTCAAGGCGGGTAGTGGCGAACTTTTGCATGAGTTGGATGGCACGGGCATTTTTATTATCATGGAATAGGGCCTCTAGGGTGGTCCAAGCATCATACGCGGTACTACCGGGGATGAAAACGGTTTTGAGAAGATCATTGGAGATAGTACCATAGATCCATTGTAGAACAATGGCGTCAAGTCTATCCCAAAGATCATTAGTGGAGTTGATGGTAGCAGGATTGCGGGGAGAGAGGTGGTCAAGGACATGGGAAGCCCTACAATGGATACGAAATAGTTCGCACCACAGGGCGTAGGGGCCGGTATCACTTTCCAGGACGACGGGGATGAAGTTTTTAATGCTCGAAACAGTGATGGTTGGGTGTAGTTTTTCGGTAGTGGGCGGTGGGTTTGGGATGGGGTCTATGACAACCGTGTTTGCTTGTGGGTCAGCCATGGAAGAGGGAGGGAGGGTATGCGGAAAGGAGAGGAGATCGGGGAGGGTGGCCGGCGACGGAAGTCAGCGACGGCGGGAGGCAGGAGGTTGCCGGCGACAGAAATCAGCGGCGGCAGAGGCAGAATTTGGTGGGATTAGGGTGACAATGATACCATGAAGGAATTGGTATAATTGGATCCTTGGATCTCCTCTTTTCATTACCATAATTTATAATCCATCAGGATTACAATATTAGGAAATACAATAAATGTACCATAATTACATATTAAGCAATCTAATAGTTGTCTATTACTCATCAATCTAATAATTGTCTATTAGTTATAAGTAAAGTACAATCTGGAGCCTGGAGGCCTCTGGTATGAGCCGAGCAGAGCAATGGCCGAAGAAATTGAGAGAGAATTATAGATACGTAAATAACTTTTTCATGCATGCCTTTCATTAAACTAACAATGCCTTTTATAGGCTACAACCATAAGGAAAATAACTAAACATAAAGGTGCAGTAAGTAACTAATGGAGACGTGGATAATGGGAATGCAAAATAACTGAAAATGCAACAACTAAACATAAACGTGGGTTCAGCATGCACGGTTACGTATGCATCGCACACATCAGCCTCATGATGGTTAGAGGATGAATCAATGAATAAGAAAGTTTGCGAAATTGTTTCTTTCTTTAAGTGTCTTCGCTGAAGTATGTATAATCAAATTAAGCCTGGAAAATATAGTCCGTTTTAAAAATTATCATATTGGATAAGTTCGAAAATCGAAACAGGCCCTGACAATGGGTTTGCCTTCAAATGTCTCATTTTGAAAAATAAAACCGCTATCAAAATTGGTCACTTGCTATATTTGCCTTTGTAGTGGCTAGTGGCAATGGAATAAGGCAGTGGAGGTTTAAACATGAGCTGAACCATCTTTGGGTAAAAGTTATCAATGCTATTCACTCTCCGGATGCCGACAAACACCTAATTCCAGTCAAGAAGACGGTCCCGGGTTTGTGGAAAGATATTGCTAACGTTGAAGGCTCCCTTTTCAAAAATGGAGTGTACGTCGATCAAAACTAAGCTGAAGGTTAAGGTGGGAGACGGGTCGAAAGTTAAATTTTGGAAAGATGTTTGGTTATTGGAAACGAGTATTAAAGCAGCCTTCCCAGATCTGTATAAGCTGTCCTCGAATAAAGATGCCTGGGTCAGCGACTTTTTTGAACATTTGGGACCTGACATTATCTAGAAGTGGGAGTGGAATTCGAATCCGCCTTCTGGGGCAGTCTCCCAGCAGCTCACGGGCCTGCTGGATAGTCTCAATCAGGTGGAATTCAATGGAGCGAAAGATGTCTGGTCATGGCAGAATGATGCTGGTACGCTTTTCTCAGTTATGGAGGTTCGGGAGGACCTTGGCACTGTCATAGCGCAAAATAATAGCAGCCCGCCTTTTTTTTGGAATTCCTGGGCTACTCTCAAAGCAAACTTCTTACTTTGGAGGGCTAGCTTAGGCAGAATCGCAACCAATATGGAGGTGGCCGCTCATGGGGTTCAGATTCAAGACCAATGTTGTGCCCGGCGGTATAGCGGAGGAAGATGTCTGCATTCTTTTGTGAAATGCATTTGTGCTAGGTCCATTTGGTGGAACATTTTAATTTGGATGAAGATTCCGTGGCAGGGAGACTGGTTCTCTCCCAATTTTCTTGGATAAGTTGCGGGCCTTACCGGGTGATAAAAGATGGAGTAAAATCGTTATCATGGTCGTCATGGCTACTACTTGGAGGATGTGGCTGGCCAGAAACATGAAGACTTTCGAGGACTTTCGAGGACACATTTGTTTGGCTCACCCATCGGTCAAAGGTGCCTAAGATTTCGTGGGCTGATTGAGCTAACTTTGATGTTTCCTCTCTTTTGTAATTTCCTGTTGTTTGGTTTGTTTTGGTGTTTTCCCAGCCTCCTGCTCGCTCTTTATATTTATATATAAAGCGTTTTGTCGTTAAAAAAAAGGCAATGGAGTGGTGGCTATAGTGGTGAAAATCAAATAATCTATACTATCTACCCTACTTAATAAAAGACTAACTCAGGCGCCACATGTTTCCTAACTAGGGCCTCCATATAAGCTCCGCATAGACTCCACCTCAGATTCCAAATGTCATCACTGCAATGTTTCTCACCTAAGTAACACGCGCCCCATACCCATTTATCTAACCCGACAACAAAACCCCCTTCAAGGCTTCAACCAAAACCCTACCATTCACAAACAAAAATTCTGTCTTTCCATCTTCCATCGTGTTTCCCTTCTATGCACCACATACTTCTAAAGTAGTGATTGTAGAGAAAGATTGAGTCTTTTAAAAACCCTATTGTTCATCAACACTCTCTTGCTCGTCAAAATTACGCTGATGAATCTGAAGCCGCCATCAACGAACAGATCAAGTACCTTTTGTAACTTTCAATTTCCATTTCGTGTTTCGATTTCTTCTTTCTATTTGTTAATTTTGTGATCAGTTTGAATGGCTGTCCTTTTATTTTATGATATGTTTGAGTTTGATCTACTCTGGTCGCCAACTGAAACCTTATTCGTTTGGTGTTCGAATTCAAACTTGAATATAGAATGCACAGTATGTATTTTATAAAAGTATTAGGAGAACATTAGGTATATTTAATTAGGGCTTGCTTAATATATCTTCATGAATCTTGGCTTTAATCCGTTCCTGTATGTTATTATCTTGTGTTTGCCAATTTGATTGGGATTTTGAACCGTTTTTTAGTTTTACATACATTTGTCAAAGGGATGATGGTGATTTGTTCTTTTTTTCAGATGATAATTTTATATTTTTTGTTTTTCAGTGTTGTACAATGTTTCATATGTGTACCATGCTATGTATGCCTATTTTAATAGGGATAATGTTGCTCTCTAAGGGTTAGCCAAGTAAGTTACTGAAATCATTGTCACTACTTACCTACCCGGAACGGTTCGCGGTTCGGTCCGGTTCAATTCGGTTCGGTCCGGTTCTGAACCGTTGCACAGCCCTACAAGTAAGTTACTGAAATCATTGTCACTACTTACCTTCAAAATCACTTGCTTGAAATATTCTTGGAAAATTGAAGGACAAAGCCTCAGATTGAGAGGTCGGTACTGAATCATCATCAATTCCAGACCCCTTTGAACTCTCTACTCTATATTTTTCTAATCAATTCAAAGTTTGTTTGGGGTTAGGCATGATTTGTTAATTGTTAGGGTTTATCTTAAACTTTTAAGTCTTGCTAAGTTGAACCGATTCCTTCACATTTGGTCAAAATAAGTTAACTTAAAATATCATCTTTTTTCTCTTTCGGCAGATTGAGATGATGTCAGAGGCCGTAGATGATGTTCATGATGATGATGAAGTTTGAGATGAAACAGATGAACTAACAAATCAGGTAACCTTCACAAAATTTTTGTTTTTAGTTTGAACGATTATGGGTCAGTATTGATAACCGGGTCGATTTTGTTAAAAAACAGCTTTGTAAAACATATCAGTTTTGTTAAACATTTTAGTTTTTATAAACTTGTCTGTATTGATAACTAGGTCAATTTTGTTAAAGGAGTCAATTTTTTGAAAGGCATTTAATCTCATGTGTTTTCAAAAAAGTCACATGTCTCGATTTGTAATTTAAAAGTCGTGGGTTTTAGTATGATTGGATTCTAACATTATGTTTAAATTCGAATTTGAAAAAATATAAAATTTTGAATTTTGGTTAATAATAATAAGAAATTACACATACTAATTATCCTTTTATTTACACAGTTAATATGATTCAATGTCCCTACATAAGTTGTGTCAACTCTTATTAATACATTAATTGATCCTATTAATTGCTCTATATTATCCTAGTATTAGTTTAGCTTATATTGGTAATTAATTAAATAACGAATTATCAATTTCAAATTTGAAATTAAAATTCGAAATATTTAAATTCGAATTAGACAAAATTTCAAATTTCAAATTTTGTTTAATAATGGTAAGAAATTACACATACTAATTATCTTTTTAATTACACATTTTGAATGACTTTTTTTTTAAAAGAAAAAAAATTAATTACAAGTAAAAATTAAAATTTTAAATACTAGACTTTGAAATTATAGATTTCTGTTAAACTTTCAAATTTTGATTAGTAGAATTTGAATTGATAGATTTCAATTAAATTAGTTACAAGTTAAAATTTAACAAATAATTGTTTTGAAATTTAACAAATAATTAAAATTAGAGATTTCCTAATATATTTAAAATTTAACAAATAATAGTTTTGAAATTTAACAAATAATAGTTTTAGTTATAAATTTCATAAATTAGTTACAAGTTAAAATTCAAATTTTGAATACAAGAATTTGAATTGATAGATTTTAGTTAAACTTTATAAATATTCAAATTTTAAATGTTCTAATTAACTATATAATTTCATATTTTAATATCTATAATGGTAACAATTAGACTTAATTATAACATTTAATTCAAATTTTGAATGATCTGACTCAAACGGTGTCTTACTTTTAACATTTTATCAAATATATTTTTCACTACTATTTATTTTTTAGTAGATAATACTCCTCAAATACCATCTGATAACAAGATTCCAGTGAAGTTCCAAAGGCGTCAATTCCCAATATCCATATGTTTCGCAATGACCACCATTAAAAGCCAAGGACAGTCTCTATCGAAGGTTGGATTGTATTTAAGAGACCCCGTATTCTCACATGGCCAACTTTATGTCGCATTGTCAAGAGTTAAAAGCAGGGCAGAGGTGAAATTACTTATACTTGATAGTGATTGGAATGTCAAGACTAGAACAAAAAATGTGGTGTATAAGGAAATATTTAGTGATATTTGAATAAAATGTGTATCCCTTTCTTTTGAATTTTAATAAAACATTTCTACTATATTTTGTTTATAGGTTTTACCGCTCAAAATAACTGTAAGTTGTTGAACCGCGTGTCAACGCGGGAAAAAGTCTAGTAACCTACTAAAGTTTATCCTATAAATACATAGTAATGCACACCTATTTTAGTTGCTAAAATACTTAGGCATGGATCTAAATCTGAATCAAATGTTGAAGCTTCTAAGGTTGATTCTTTGTTAATTTATGGTTTTCATTCATCCCATTTTATTAATTATGCATTTTTATACATATCTTAATCATTTAAATGTTGGCTTCTTGGTTTTGCAGATTCATTTAGATGAAAAACATACAAAAATGAAAAAATCGGTAGCCATACAAGCGCCTAAAGTATCGTCTAAGGTTGTATTTGTTAATGTTTAGTTTTTAATATTAACATGGTTGTTATTTTATGTGGTATATTGTCACACCCTCAAATTTCCACATGCAGGGTTTTACCGCGAGGCGCGTGACACATCAGGATCCAAGTCAACGGTCACAATAAACGACATCTATATGATAAGAAAACAACGTAAACTACCATAGAGTTTCAAAAAAAAAAAAAAAAACCGTTCTAACACAGCGGAAGCAAAATGTATTATTACAACTTAAATGTAAAACTCAAAGTCTGAAATGTTTAACAAAACATGCATATGATCCCTAGACGCCGTGAGACTCCGTGCGCCTATACTCAATGCTGCTACCTTAGCGACCTGAGAAAACATGCCAAAAAGATGTCAACATATAATGCTGGTGAGTTCACAGGTTTTAAGTTCGTAAACGTTTTCATGTGTAAGCGATTCCTCATAAAGTGCCAAGTGCGCTAAAGTTCCAAGTAAATAACAAACGTTCCCTTACTACAACGACTATGTTGCTAAAACCATTACTGACAAACGTTGCTCAAGTTGCTGCCCATGTGTCAAGTGTCAAGTGTCAAGTAGAGACAATATGCACCCGCCCGGCTCCCAGCCGTCAGGTGGGGTTCGTCACACCCGATAGATCTATCCACATTTCCCCCGTTGTGCCCCGCACATTCATGGTTTCAATAGGGACTTCGGTTTCGTCGTATAGTAAGTAAGTGCCAAGCGTCAAGTGTCAAATGCCAAACATCAATGTTTAAAAATGTCAAGTGCCAATGTATAAATATGCCAAGTGCCAAACGTGTCACGTTTCTTAAAAGAGTCACATTCCCAAAAGGCGTCATGTTTCTAAAAACGTTGCATTTCAAAAGTGTTGTGTTTCAAAAGCGTCGTTTTTCCAAAAAGTGGTAAGTTTCATAAGAGTTGCGTTTTCAAATCATAAACGTTGCATTGCTAAAACGTGTGGCATGCTTCTCCCCCGAGAGAAAAGAGTATAAAAGAGGGGCCGTGAAACTCACCTTGGAGTGCGTCTTCCGAAAACTAGAAATCCAACACGTGTATGATAATCCTAACTAGTGACAACCTATCAATGAGTTTACATAAGTGTGATGACCATTAACCCGAAGGCTAACTAGTCCCCGATTGCCCAGATCTTGACTACGTGTGTTAAAAAGTGTGTTTAAACGTTAACCGGACATCCCAGACCGACCCGACATCCCGTTGGTGACCCATTACATCAATTAGTCATGCACATAAGTTTAACACATAAGTTTCAAGCATAAAATACTTAGTTTGCATCAAAAATCTCATTTTAGAAATCGTAGGGTCGAATGTAGCTTTAAGCGGTCGAAGGAGGCTTTAAACGGTCGAATGTGGCTACCTTCGCCCCTTTTCTCCCTCCTTCGCCCATTTGTAATACGTTCGACCCTTTAGTAACCAGGTTCGACCCTGGAGATCCTCCTTCGCACCTTCGATCGGTCGAAGGAGGCCAGGTTCGCCCCTGTTGTGCAAATTTTCCTAAAAACGCTTCAAACTCATTCAAAACGACTCGAAACATCATCAAACACAGCAGTCAAGCATGGATAACTTATCCCTACAAAACCCTACCGATTTTACACCAAAATCTAGTTGTTTTACAAGTTTCCCTAAATAGTAAATTATGGAGATGTCACATCATCATGCATGCAATCCTTACCCAATTAGGAAACTTTATGAAATCAGTCTATAATCAACTTAATATGCTCAAATTATCATGCACAATAAACCCCCAATCCCATCCTTATCACTATCATCATGAACAAGCCCTAGATCTAACCCAAAATCCCCAAAATGAACATAACATCATAAAATAATCAATTGTAACCCATCTCAATCATAAAACATCATCAATAACAGTCCTAGATCATTGTCATAACATCTATACAGCAATCAATCATCAAACAATGCAATACATCACATAAAACACCATTAACACATGTTAATTTGTATGAAAACTCATTGTTTATGAATAGGTTTTGTTTAGAAAGATATTAGGAAGGTTTTTATTCATGAAAACATGTTTGAATCAGATCTGGACTCTTGGGGTTTAATGAAAACGAATTGAAATGCTTTAAAAATGATTTAGAATGAAGGACACACCTTAGATCTTTGTGTAGAAGATGTTTGTAGGTTAGATTATAGAAAACAAGGGCAAAACCTCCTTCCCCAATGTTTAAAGTTGCTAGAGAGTGTTTAGAGACGTTTAGGGTTTGTGAAATGGTGAAAAATGACAAAGTGTGGTATTTATACTATGTCCTCATTCGCCCCTTTTACGTGGGCGAATGTGCTCTCCTTCGACCCTTTCACAGGGTCGAATGAGCCCTGTCCTGGTCGAAGGGAATTCTTTCAATTCCATATCTCAGGTTCGCCCATTTACAAAGGGTCGAACCAGACAAGTTTCCTCCTTCGACCACTCGAAGTGGTCGAACCAGAGTCCATGTTTGTCTAGTTTTCCAGTTTGTCGTGTTTAACGCATTCTAACGCACCCTAACATACGAGCATGCAACCTTAGTCTATGTTTAACATATTTAAGCACGGATGATTATCTATACCTCATTTAAACACGTCTAAGCATATAATCCACCATACGACGATAATCTACACTTACACTTAATTTGTTTATGTAATTCACCAACAACGGGACTCGTATCGTGTGTGTGTGTGACTAACCCAATGATCTCCCGAATCATTGAACCCTGGACAATACGGACTGTGTTCCGACTCTACTGACCCCGTCAAGTATTTTTAATAAACGTTTTTCGCTAAGGTAGACTTGTGTGTTTATAAAATGTTGACCCAAACATGTCGGGTGTCACATATATTGTATGTGTTTTTGCAGGATAACGGTGATAATAGTATTGAGATTATTTCCTATGGTCATGTAATGTTTAGTCCTTACAAATCTGATCTTCAATGTGAATTTAGTGAAGATATAATATCAATATTATATCATCTTTTATTAACTTGTATATTAAATATTTTTAAATTTTTAAGGATCAGATGCATGAAATTAATAGGAAGAAATCCAAGAGGCTCTCTGAATGGAAATGGAGTCAAGTTATTGATCTAGACAGTTCGATGAAAATGACAAAGAAGACGTATTTGATGATACCGCATATTCAAGCACTAAACTAACAACTCCAGTTAAGATACTCCGGGTGTCAATTTAGAAGCGCAACAGAATTCATGCGGTTTAATATTATACGTATCTTTAAAAGTTGTGTTATTTTTAGTATCATATTTTATTTTGTTCATTCCATTAACTTTTTATTTAATTTAGTCAGTTATAATAAATGATAAGATTTTTCTTCATTTTAATTATCATGTTGACTATGCAAATCAACAAGAAGAAAATAAAAATATATGTGTCCACTGAAAATGTTAAAGATGGATTGGAAGCAAGAGTTTGTTCTAGATTTTGATTATTGAAATAAAGTCATCCTTCTTCCAAAAGATGTAATAATCAAATATGAAGGTATACAAGAAATTCCAGGGATCGCTCTTGAAGACGAATGGTGGATAGACAATATAAAAAGATAATGCAGAGTTGAAAGGTGTATGCCTAAATTGATCTCATGATTAAAGTAGGTCTCACTTAAGCTTTTAGTTTTCAACTTTTATGTTTATTAATACTTAGTTTTCCTTTCATATGTTACTTTATTTTATTAAATGTTTCTTGAAGTACTTTATAATTTAAATGTTAAATCTTTTTAGATAATAAACACGTGTAACGTTTATGACGTAATGATGCTACAATAAATATTATACGAATTTGAAATAAGTACCACAATGCAAAGTGTCGCTCCCGCCGCATCGTGCGGATTTCCTACTAGTACATTTTTATTCAACCAAGTAAAACATCTATAACGCTTTATGACATTATTTGTGTATCAAATGAGCAAAATTTTACAAAAATACATACCAAATCATTCTTCTATATCTATAAATTATATTATAGACGGTTATAACAAAAGAAAAAAAATATAAACCTTACCGATAGATTCATATATCGACATCATAACGATTAGGAAGAAGACTCTTTTCTGAAGAAGAACTTTCCTTGCTCTCATCCACGTAAGTTGACGAATTAACCCACGGATTGTCATAGGAGATGCTCGTAGGCCCTAGACTGTCAGCTGAGATAGTGGTGACTTGTGTTTGACTGTTATTTGGAATCAACTCTAAGGCTTTGAACCTCATGTCCGGGTCTCCTGGAGCTCGTTTAACGACCATTGGGGGCTGAACCGGCATTTTTCCCTCCAACATTTTGACCACAGCTGACATGGATGGCCTTAGGGTGGGAGATGGATTTGTGCATAAAAGAGCCAAGTGTAGCATCCGCATTGCCTCTTTATTTGAGTATTTCCCTAGACTCGAGTCCACTAGCTCCAAGAGATTACCTTGCTCTTGTAGCACATATGCCTTCACAAAGAAAAGTAAAAATGATTAGCTGTTTTTATTTCAAACAGGTTAAATAGGTTAATATAGCTGAAATGAAAAGATGTCATACATGGTAAAATCACCCAATGTATAGTTTTAACAACATAATGTTGAATCTCCCGAATTGTTTCTATATAAAGATTTAGATTGTTAATCTAACATTTTTTAATAATTTTTTTTACCATGGGTAACGCTTTAAATATTTATAAAAGGGTTAAAGGACAAAGCCATAGCCAATAAAATGTTTATGCATTAAAATATTATAATATTAAAAGTTGGTTGGTATTAACCATTTTCAAAAAGTATTTTAAACATGGGCAAAAAGGTCTTGTGTCATTTCTACCCGACCCTACTGAAATGACTTATTTCAAATATGTTACCTGACCCTCTTAAATACATAAAATAAACAATGGTTTGAAAGATTAAATTTACCCAGTCAAGGAGGTAGACAAACTCTTCCTTTGGCCTGTAATTTGTATTGCTTTTCCCGCTAACAATCTCTAATGCAACCACTCCGAAGCTGTAAACATCTGCTTTATCTGTCAAGTACCCTCTCATTGCATATTCTGGAGCCATATACCCTCTACAAATATACACCAATAAACATCTCCAGATTTGTATAATTCTACTAAATCATGTATAATAAAAAAAAAAGAGAGATAATTTAAAACTCACATTGTTCCTGCGATTCGTGTGCTAATATGTGTATTCTCCTCTTCATCCAATTTTGCTAGACCAAAATCTGATATTTTTGCATTAAGATCCTTGTCAAGAAGCACATTGGTGGCTTTTATGTCTCTATGAACTATTTTTAATCTCGATTCATCATGGAGATAAGCTAAGCCCCGTGCTATTCCCATACATATCTTCTTTCTTGTGGCCCAATCCAAATTAAGTTTCTGGTCTTCGCGACCTATAAAAAATATCATATTGAAACTTGAGTAGTTTTTTTATAATTAAAGAAAATACATGAGTGACATACTGAAACAATATATAACCTTAGTTACTATTTCATGAGTTTATCCCTTATTAATTATTTCTTTGAATATACATACAAGAATACTAGGATAGTGCAGTACTTACCGAAAAGGGCGCGGGCTAGACTGTTATTTTCCAAGTATTCATATACCAATAATAATTCTTTTCCTTCAATGCAACATCCAAAAAGTTTTACAAGATTTGGATGTTGTAAAGCGGATATCATGCCTATTTCAGTGACAAATTCACGATTCCCCTGTTTTGATCTGGAGGATAATTGCTTAACAGCAATCTCAGAACCATCAGTTAGTACACCCTGAAAATAAATAGGATTTTTTTTGAAATAATCAACTTAAATATACAAGCTAATAAAAAACAAAGTGGGGTTGTATTGTTTTCACCTTGTAAACTGGTCCAAAGCCTCCTTCACCAATCTTATTAGCAGGATCAAAGTTACGAGTAGCACTTTTGATTTGTCGTAGACTAAAATAACCCGTTTGTAATTCAAGTGCACGAAGCTCTATGAAAAAGATAATGATTTTAGCTGAAGGGGTAGTGGCGATTTCAAAAACAATACTAGAGCTAGAGGGAAAATTTTCAACCCGGTTACTTTTGTATGAGCCAGTTGGGCTATTATTGCAGAAAACATCGTTAGAAAGGGTTAATAGGTCAAACCAATCTAAAAGTCGCAAATAGATCCTCCTAATTTGTGTAATTCAAAGATATATATAGGATATTATTGTAATGATGATGATTTTTTATTTATAATTAAAACATTAATTATTAATTATATGAAATGGACAAAATAGTGTTTATGGTTAAATTCAACCTGACTTGACCTGACTCATTATAAACTAAACCCATTTGACATGTTAGACGCCTAACCTATCTTGCCATCTCTAGCAAAAGCCAACATACATACAAAATAAAAGTTTGTTCTCACCTGGATCTTCTTTATCTCCACCTAAGTAACCTTTCTTCCAAAGTATAGCTAAAACTAGCCCAACAAATGTGCATGAACCAATCACAATTCCAGCTATAGCTCCACCAGAGAGTCTTGATCCTGTACTGACGTCAAAGTCTACATAAGGATAATAAGTTAGTTATACTTGCTCTTAAAAGTAAGAAAACAAAATGAAAGTAAATAAACAAACAATAACTTAAAGGTGTTTTGTTAAATAAAATCCCAAAGTTAACATCAAAGTATGTGTAACATGAAACAAAGAAGCCATTTCCAGCAAATTAAATGATTGTACTAACTTGGTGTTATTGCGATAGCGGATAAAAGAGGCCCGTATACACCTCTATCTGGAATAGCAGTAGTCCCTTTCCCTCTCCAGTACAAGTGGATCTCCAGGGTGGTACCACTAACTGTAACATTATCAAACTCTATGTAAATACCCTTGCGAACACCATTTGCTTCTTCCGCAATGTTGAAGTTTTCCCTTTGCGGAACTCCCTATGTGAAAAGCCAAAATAAACTTGTAACTAATTCTCTAATTGCAAGTTGAAATTTCAATCCATTTATCACTTCTAAAACATAAAATCAAAACAAAGCCAAATTAATCATGTCACTTACTTGGATGGATATATCAAAATAGCGTCTTCCAAGACTACTAAAAGTCATGTCATCGGTATAACTTATTTCAGCAAAGTGAAGCCTCACTTTATAACTCCCTTGCCGCATACATAGTCCATAGTACCTAAGCGAATTTGGAGAAAACCGAGCTGTTTTATATATGTCACCACCTGTCGCATTCGTTTCAGGGGCTTTAAATGGAGCGCTATCTCTATTCATGAAAACACCATTTGTGCTGTAAGCCCATCTTTCTGGAATATAGTAAAAGTAAGATTGATGGTCCGTTAAATCTTCTTCATATTCGTTTCCCTCAAAGACAGTTCTAGGTCCACCACAATTAATAAATAAAGAATGCCCTACAATGTATAGCAAGTGTGGAAGTGTTAGTGATGGGTATAACAAAAATGGAGGTGAAAATTGAGACCCATTATTTTTATTTTAGATTTATCAAACCAAGAAAGTTCGCTAGAAATTGAACAAGTCAGAATTTATTAAAAGTGTATTAATGCATACAAACTCCTAAAATGCTTTATTAAAAAGGCTTAGAGGTACAAACTCCTAACCCACCCATATTTCCACCTACAAAGAAAGAAAAAAAAAAGATAGGAAATGCTTATTCTGTGAGTCTTACGATTGGGGTTACTACTGCAGGTATGTTCGTCATTCAAACACCATGCATTTCTATAAAATTAAGTCAAGTTAGGTAACTTCAGGATATACAATACAAAAGTATGTGTGTAATGGGTTGGTTATGCGACATACTTATTGCTTGTGGCTGCAGGTGAAAGGGTTGAAACTAAATTCCTGTGGTAAAGGTGACAAGTGATAAGCGAAAACATAAAGTAGTGTTTGCATATCATGTAAATAATAGGCTAAAAAACTTACAAACTAGATGATTGACAGTTCTCTTGTTGAGACTGTGTAAAGTTGTTGTAAGACAAGTCGCTACAATAATAAAAATATGGATGTGATATAACCAAAACCAAAACATGTAACATAACTATAAATAGTTATATAAATAGTTATAATTAAGGGAAAACACTAACATCTTGTCTTGGCTTGAAAATACCCAAGCGGGTATCACTCCGGATAGCCAGTTGTTATTTAAAAACCTACATCCATGGAGTAATAAACAACATTTTATCTAAAATTATATAAGAAAAAACGTCAAGATAACATCGAATTTAGGCGTAAAATGTTTCTAAATAGTTGCATACAAGGCGTCGGACCCTATTGTCTGAAATGAATGGGGTATTGGACCACTTAGGGTGTTGTAGCTCAAGTCTCTGCAAGAAGATATGTTTTGGATAAACTAAATATAAGTAAAACGTATTTATCCCACTTAAGGGTCAAAAAAAAAAAAAAAAAAAAAAAAACCTTACATAAGCTTTAATTGGCCTGTCTCTCCTATGTCTTCCGGTATTGAGCCAGTAAGTAAACAATTTCTCAGGGTCCTGCAGTAAAAAATGTTAAATACCACATTACTTCCTTTTTTGTGGCAAGCTTCCATGCAATCAACTTACAATCTATTCATCTGTGTCATGGCTTGAAAATTCGGAAATATTGAAGTTGATGTTCCAGCCAAATCAGTTATCCTCCTGATAAACGCAATGAATACATGAGAAATCAAAATGAAAAAAAAAAAGAGAGGAGAAATTGGAGGTTTAATTATAATGTGCTCACAATTGCTGCAACTTTGTCAGTAGGGATATTGAAGGAGGAATCGGTCCCTCCATTGAAGTTCCTTGCAAATCTCTGAATAATATATGATTAAAATTAATACTTGGAAGTTGAAACATATGACAAACAAAAGCAAAATAACCCTTACAATCTCAAAAGGTTTGTCCAGTTTCCAATAAAATCAGGTATTCTCCCGGTCAATGGACTCCCGTCCATCCTACTGCAAGAAGAACACAAATGTTTTAAAATTTGATACATATTAATTGAATCACTAATTCACTTTTTGGTTAAAAGAAATAAAACATGACTTACAAGTCTTCTAAATTGGTCAGATTGCTATATGATTCCGGTATGGTTCCTGTAAAGTTATTTGCAGAAACAAGGCTGCAAAAAATGATATCTAATTTAATTTAACAATGAACAAAAGATAAATTATAGTTGGAACAAGGTCAAGTAATCATACAGTCTTCTCAAGCGAGGCAAATGACTAAGACCTTGGGGAAGTGGTCCTCCCAACAAATTGTTTTCTAAGATTCTGTTGTAAAAATCAAAAATGCAAATAAGTAATGCAACGTCAAAATTATATAGGGGAATTAGATTTTAATAATCAAAACTTTTCCTTGTTGGCCGGCAATAATCTGTTATTAAGAAATTTCTCTTAGCAGTCCCAACTTTCAAAGTATTTTCCTCCAATGAGTTTTTGTTAATTAAGAACTAACCCAGCTAGTGAGTACTGATGTGGATGCTAACCTGGCATGCCATGTTAGCATCCATGTCATCGTCAACTTGGTTAGTTCTGAGTTAACAAAACTTATTATAGGAAAATACATTAAAAGTTGGGACTGTTGTAAGAAACTTATTAAGTAGAGATTATTGTTGGGTAACGAGACAAAATTTGGATTATTAAAATCCAATTCCCATTTATATATAAAGTTGGCATGTAAGGATCTTTACTTACAGTTCCTCAAGTGTAGACATATCACCTAGTTCTTCAGGTATGCGTCCACTGATTCGGTTCCCCAAGAGATTCCTGTGGAAAAAAAAAGTGTCAAGAGTCAATTCATAGAGTTCCGGTGAAGAAGGTAAAAATTGAAGCAAAATAAATGACAAAGTAACTCTTACAAAATGCTAACTCGAAGCTGACTAAAACGGTTCGGAATAGTGCCATTTATGTAGTTGCGAGATAGATCTCTGCGTAGTAAATATAACCATACACACAATACAGCTTATTACTTATTAGTGAAGTTAATATACTTAGTGGAATCTAGTATTTAAGGTTTTATTACCGTGCCCACGAGCCCGATTTATATCTATATATTGTAACCTTATTGAATAAAAGCCAATCAATCAATTCTACCATCTTACATATTGTTTACTACTTCAGCATAATGAATGTTTGATGATCCACTTACATTTCTTTCAGAAAAGTATATTGTAATCTTATTGAATAGAAGCCAATCAATCAATTCTACCATCTTACATATTGTTTACTACTTCTCTAGTTCAGCATAATGAAAGTTTGATAATCCACTTACATTTCTTTTAGAAAAGTGAGATTTACAAATTCATCAGGTAAAACTCCAGCCAAACTGAGTCCTTTTAGTTGGCTGCAATTTAAGAACATACATGAAAAGATATCCAAAACACGGATTAGCTAAAAAGTGGACATGAAGTCTTCTAATAATGCATATTAATCAATAAATTAATTAGCATATATGGATAATATTTGTTGGAAAAATGAATTAGCAAATAAAGTACATGTGAGTGGGGATGAGCATTTGCTACCGAATAACGGTACCGTACTGAATCGACACCGTACCGAAAGGTTCGGTACGATATTCGGTACCCAGTTTTTCAAAATTTCGGTATCAGTGCCGGTTCGGTACCAAATACCATATACCATATAAAGAGAATATTTAGTAAAAAATACCGGTATCGTACCGGTACCATACCAAAAGATTTTGTACGGTATTTGATACCCACTTTTCTTAAAATTCGGTATCGGTATGCTATGGTACCGATCTCATTCCTACATGTGAGATCCAAATGATAACCATTAGAGCTTCCAAATGGTAATGGTGGTTTGGAATTCCAAACCGCCATGTCACCATGTCACCTCATTCCAAGCCATACTAAACTACAACCCTTCTAACTCTACTTTTTCTTACAACCATAAACTATTCAAAACCTCCAATTCAACACTTACGTTTCCTTTTATAATTTATACCCACACAAAAAAAAAAAAAAAAAAACGTTTTTTCTTTCCTTTCATAAAGTACAATGCGGGCCCCACAAATTCAGCTTTGGGCTCGTCCGCTATAGCGGACCAAATCAAGTCTTACAATGGTGTGGTCTGAAATCGAACGGGTTGGTTGCTTTGGACTAGTCCGCTAGACACCAATTGTGGGTGCTCTTTATTAACTAGAATGTATATGAACCGCTTTTTAAACCTTGGATCATATTTTAATTAAACATTTCAGTTACTAATTATTTAATAGTCCTAATTTGAACTCATCCTCTAACTACTTTATGTAGAAAGACATGCAGATTCATACATTGTTGATATGTGGCAAACAGTGGAGGTACAGTTGCAAGTGACATTGCTGCCATATTCCATAAGCCCTGTTCTGCTATTACGGGAAACTATTTCATTAAGCCCAAAACTTCTGCTGCATGAATCACTAGCAACATTCCATTTGCTATATTGTAGTTTTGAGGCTATCAATCTCATAGCTTCAACTGTTACAAACGAAAAAGAAATATATATGAATGAATTGGCATATAATTAAAGATATAATATTAAGTCCAGGATATCTTCTTCAAAGTTAAAGAAGCTAAGGTGATCATAATATCTCATTGAAGTATTGTCTTAGGAAGGCCATTGCAGACTCGCCATGGGTTTTAACATGGGGTGCCTTCAGGTGGTGGGTTCCTCTGGAACTGATGACGGGCCGGGTCACCAGATTGGTTCACGATTGCGGGCGTGAGTGGCCTTTTACCTATGGATACACCCATGTGGTCGGACTTTGTTGGATGCAAAAACAAAAACACATTTGGACTCGAGACTCAAGAGGGTGAAAAATATCCAACAGCCTTAAATGCAGCCAAGTTGCCAACTAGCTAAAGTCAACGAGACAAAAGCTTGGATTTAAAAATGGGAAAATCAGGAAAATGACTTTAGATCAATCAAATTCACGAAAATAAACCTGTGAAGAGTCTAAACTTAGACGTCTCACGGTACTGAAACGTCTATTGTAAAAGTTTCAATTAACCCAATCAAATGATGACATGTTACAGAGATCCCTAGGTTTAGACGCTTAGTTTTTTTAACTCCTAAACGTATCCTTTCTTTTGACCCCTAGGCTTAAGACACTTGGAGAAGTCTAAAAAATATGGCGTGGCGTCTAGGTAATGTTGCGTTTAAAGTACCATGAGGTGTCTAAGAGGGGAAGGGGTGTTCCTCTGATTTGTTTTTTTCTTTCACTGATTTACTTCACTGAATCACTTTTTTGAAGGCAACACTTAACTAGTGAAGTAACTGATTCACTTCACTGAAATCTTTATATTTTAGTTTTCCCTTTTTTTTTTTTTAAATTACCGTTTTAAAAAATTGACCGTTTGATTTAAAACGGTTGTGGGAATTGTTAAATTGTGGGTTTTGTGTGAATTGTTGGAATTAAGGGTAAAACAGTTGTGGTTGGGATTGACTTTGTGGAAAATTGATCACGGGCCTATAGGCGTCAAACGTACCCGAGCTCGAACCCAAACCTGAACCTCTGCCTCGACTACTAGAACCCCTGACTTTAGATTTCGAGGTTCCTCTCTCACCTTTCGAAACACTCTTTGATTTCCTTGGAACCATTTGTTTTGTTTGTATTTTTTTTATTAAAACCGTCGGACTTTTATATATACTTTGCATAAAAAACAATCAAAAAAGTTACCGTTGAACGACTAAAATTGGAATTAAAAAACATATAATTTCGACCGTTGCATTTATTACACCACTCTATTGGCCCGTTAACTAGAACCAGTAAATGGTTTACGGGACCACTACCAACATGGGTGGCAACGGTATTACCGTGCTGGTAGTGAGGTACCAGTGACCAAATCGGTAGGCGCTCCGTCCCCCCAAAGTTTAGATTGCTCACGTGTTTATTTTTGCAATTTGATCGGTCAATAGTCATTTTCGTTATTCTTCACTGTAAAAATCAAAACTCAAGTCAATTATTTGAAGGTATTTAGGAACCATACACCCTATAATTAGGACTCATACACTCTGATCCACATCACAGATCAATAGGAAGCTGCTACATACTCAGAATATGAAGTCATACACCTTCCATTATAGGATGCTGGGGTATGTGGCAGCCTGCTATTGATATGTGATGTGAGCCATGGTGTATGAATTCTAAATAGGGGGTGTATGAATCCTAATTACCTATTTGATAGGTAACATCAAAGCTGACATGGAAACACGTTCGTGAAACCAATAATTTTGTAGTGAATTAACAACATGGCGGCCCATGCAACAAGGCTATTTATATTTTATATTTTAAATTATCAACTCTACACCACTCTATTAATCATCGTTAAAATAATAAAATTATAACACCACGCTTCTCAAATATCTAATAATATTCCAGTAATATTTTAATATTTTTATTAAGTAGCATTTTAATGTCAAGAAATTCAATTTATAAAAATTATCGTTCGTCTTTTAATTAATATATTAAAACTTTTGGGATGATTATTTTAAAAATGCACATATATAGCAGTCACTTTAGAACTCATGTTAAGTAATAAGGAAATATCTTCGAGATTTTGTCACACCTAAAAAATAATTTGAACCCGATCAATAATCCAACATATTTTCCTTAAATCGAACCTTGGCAAATTCCTCGAGGAAATCAAAGCATTTTACAGTTTCACAAATTTTCACTGCTACGTTATTACTCATACTTATTTTTTTTTTTTTTCATTTGTAATGGCTTAACAAGTTTTCTCTATCCAGATCACATAATAGAGTTTATCGTCACTGATAACTACTTTTCTCCAAAATCAAATTCGAGAAGCAAATTAGATCAAACAATCAGACCAAAAATTAATGAAAAAAAAAACAAGAATGAACAATAGAAGAAAATGAAACTGAGTAGTGTACCTTCTTCATCAGGTAAAGGTTGAGCGACGGATCTAATATCATGGAGACTCATCGATAGAAACAAAACAAGCATCAACAACTTGAATTCCGTCATTGTCCATCGAGACGAATCCATAATAATAATAATGTGACTTTCGTTTCTCAAACTAACGCTTAGATTACTGCTCTTTTGTATGTGTATATGAAAGAGAGAGTAGTGCAGTTGAGTTTGTTAGTTGCAAAGAGTCGAGAGAGAGATAAATGTAAAGTTATTTTGTAACGAAATATGTGATGTTAAATAAGAGTCGGCAAACACGTTCATGAATGTTGCCTTTTACGGAGCACCTTGTAGGACGTTTCTGACGGCCCCCACACAAACCACCGTTTGAACGTTGATTTTTCAAGGGTGGTGATATTAAAACCCCCCACTTCTATCCCCCCCCCCCCCCCCCCCCCCTTAAAGCGCATTGCTTTGGCCAAAGCGAGACGCTTTGGTTACTTTTTTAACTACCTCGGTCCGAGGTAAGTTATTATTCTGATTTGACCCCAGGCGCCTCGCTTTGGCTTAAGCGAGGCGCTTGGAATCCAGCTTTTATTTTTGTGGTAATTTTTGTGTTTTGGATTGGTTTTTTATTTTTATTTTTTTAATATAATTATTGTAAAAAAAATTATAAAAATTAAAAAAACAAAATAATAACCACCAACTTTTATCGACATTGCTCCAACTCAACTCAACAAGACATTTAAGCTGAAGACACTTTCCATCCAACACAGAGATTGCTCCAACTCAACTCAACAAAGACATTTCAGCCGAAGACACTTTCCATCCAACAAAGGGTTCGCTAACAGTGGTGTGGTCTACCTTTTTGCTTATGATCTAACACCAAATCTCATTATCTGTCAACGATGAAGGCAGCCTGAAAACAACCGGATGGTTGGTAGCTATAGGTAAGAACATTGTGGATGAGGATTGTTTATCTTCCCATTGATTTCAAGTATGTTTCCTTCATCGTTGACAGATATCTCTCTAACAACAACTGAAGGAAACCTGGAACTAGGTGATGGTCATACTGACGTGAGGGTAGTCCATTGGTATTAATGGCAAAGTGATTTATAAGGGAAGAAGAAAAGAATGTTATATATGTTTACCTTCCTATTGATTTCAAGTATGTTTACCTTCCCATTGATTTCAAGTATGTTTACCTTCCCAGGGAAACTCTGAAGACCTTTACGGAGGTTTGCCAGAAGGTCATTGGTCTTCAGAGTTTCCAACCCCTAATACATTCATCAAAGGATATTCATGTGACAATGCATAGTACAAAATTCTTTTGACAAACGTCTGCCTGATATCCAGCTGCTGGAATTGTTTACCTTCCCATTGATTCCAAGTATGTTTACCTTCCCATTGATTTCAAGTATGTTTACCTACCCATTGATTTCAAGTATGTTTACCTTCCCATGGAAACTCTGAAGACCTTCACGGAGGTTTTCCAGAGGGTCATTGGTCTTCAAAGTTTCCAACCCCTAATACATTCATCAAAGGATATTCATGTGAGAATGCATAGTACAAAATTCTTTTGACAAACGTCTGCCTGATATCCAGCTGCTAGAATTGTTTACCTTCCCATTGATTTCAAGTATGTTTACCTTCCCATTGATTTCAAGTATGTTTACCTTCCTATGGAAACTCTGAAGACCTTTACGGAGGTTTGCCAGAGGGTCATTGGTCTTCAGAGTTTCCAACCCCTAATACATTCATCAAAGGATATTCATGTGATAATGCATAGTACAAAATTCTTTTGACAAATGTCTGGCTGATTGAAATGACACATGCAAAATGTAATGTCATGCACAATGTGTACTCACAGTGACATCAAACACTTTATATGAGTAAAACGATTGCTTTACAATGCCGAAAACGACTATCATCACTCTGTATGGATTGCTTGTTAGCGCCGATCCTACTGTCGATTTCTTTCCACAACCATTGCTCCAACATAACTTGCACCGGCTTGAGATATGAGTTTGATTAGCTTGAATCTCTTTGATCCATGGTATGCACTAACCGTGTTAATCAACCTCATATCTCAAGCCGGTGCAATACCCTTACAGAGGGTCACTATTCATATACCATTGTTGTTGGATGTTCATGTGACTATGGAACTTCAGGTAAAGAGTCTCTCCCTTCGTTCTTCTCTCACTTAGTTCTTCTCCAAGGTTTGTTCTGCCTATGTATCATCATTTCTACAAAAGGGGGGGGGGGGGGGCTTTGATGGTTTGGATGTTGATCCATGTTTAAGGGAAAAATGAAGAGTGGGCTGTTAGTGGATACCATGGATCAGAGAGATTCAAGCTAATCAAACTCAGGGCAACCCTTGTTTGATTATACTCGTGTTCAGCCTTTATCATGTTGCCTTCATCGTTGACCGATATCTCTCCGATAACAACCCTTGTTTGATTATACTCTACTGTAATGATCAGAAACATTCCAAATAACTGTAATGATCGCTACGGTTAGTGGATACCATGGATCAGAGAGATTCAAGCTAAGCAAACTCAGGGCAACCCTTGTTTGATTAGACTCGTGTACAGCCTTTATCAGGTTGGCTTCATCGTTGACCGATATCTCTTCGATGGGAAGGTAAACAAAATCGTCCAACTTCTTTGTTTTCATCATTAAGTAAAAAGCGGTCCAAATTCCAAGGTTTGTTCTCCCTATGTATCATCATTTCTACAAAAAAAAAAGGGCTTTGATGGTTTGGATGTTGATCCATGTTTGAGGGAAAAACAAAGAGTGGGCTGTTAGTGGATACCATGGATTAGAGAGATTCAAGCTAATCAAACTCAGGGCAACCCTTGTTTGATTATACTCGTGTTCATCCTTTATCAGGTTGCCTTCATCGTTGACCGATATCTCTTCGATAACAACCCTTGTTTGATTATACTCTTTATGTATGAATAGTGACCCTCTGACAAACCTAGTTCTTTTGGCCACAGGTACAGAAAGGTTATAAATGTTCATGTCGTTTCAGGTTGCCTTCCTCGTTGACCGATATCTCTCCGATAACAACCCTTGTTTGATTATACTCTTTATGTATGAATAGTGACCCTCTGGCAAACCTACCTCTGTTTTGAATTTGTAGCTTCCATAGAGAAGTTATCAATCTCACTGTAATGATCAGGAACATTCCAAAAAACTGTATAATTTCAGCTTTTGTTTAACTATTTTAGCAACTTCCATAGAGAAGTTATCAATCTCACTGTCCAACAATTCATCTTCCTTGTCTTAAAACCCTTGACATCGCTGTTTGATTATACTCGTGTTCAGTCTTTATCAGGTTGCCATCATCGTTGACAGATATCTCTCCGATAACAACTGAATTTTACTTGCTTGCCTGAAAAGTTGTACCGGTTATAGAAAGAAATCAACAGTCCGATCGACTGTTGATTGGTATATAGACAGCAAATCGACGATCATTCAAAATTTAAAGTTACCGCTAACCTCTGCGCCATCATCGACTACAGCAAACCGACGATCTTCCTCCACGGAACTCCTAATGGGCCTCTCTTTATTTCACGGTATGATTTGTGTTTTTGTTGCTTTTTAAATAATAAGTTTTGTGTTTATCAAACCCTAACATTTGAGCAATGATTTATTATTATTATTTTATTTATTGTTATTTTATTTCTGTTTTGAGGGTGTAATGATGATGATGGTTATGATTTGACAAACGATTTTTGAAAAGTATCAACATTCGGAAATTAGTAAACATTACGAAACGCGTCAAACAGAGACCGGAAGTCCATCATGTCGATTAGACATGCAAAAATCGTGTTTTGAAAAAATATGGGTATCGACTGTATAGTCGGAGCACCAAGTAGAATGATTCATGAAAGTTGAACAAACTTGGATGTTTCAACCAAAACATCCAAACGAGCAATAAACGACCCGTAACGCCTCAAACGAATTTTGTTGTAATGGGAACAACTAAAAACAATTAAAAATGAATTAAAATTAATTTTTAATCAATAACAAGTATTTAAAATGAATTAAAACAAGTTATTTTTTTTAAAAAAAAGGACAAAGCGCCTAGCTTTGGCCAAAGCTAGGCGCCTGTGGTTTAATCAAGACCAGCAGACGCCTAGCTTTGGCCAAAGCTAGGCGCTTTGGCCTTTTTTTAAAAAAAAAAATTAACTTGTTTTAATTCATTTTAAATAGTTGTTATTGATTAAAAATTAATTTTAATTCATTTTAAATTGTTTTTAGTTGTTCCCAATACAACAAAATTCGTTTGAGGCGTTACGGGTCGTTTATTGCTCGTTTGTATGTTTTGGTTGAAACATCAAAGTTTGTTCAACTTTCATGAATCATTCTACTTGGTGCTCCGACTATAAAGTCGATACCCATATTTTTTCAAAACACGATTTTTGCATGTCTAATCGACATGCTGGACTTTCGGTCTCTGTTTGACGCGTTTCGTAATGTTTAATTGATCGTTTGTGGTTTTCAGAAGTCACATCCGATCATTTTACTAATTCCCGATTCTTGATACTTTCATAAATTGTTTTACTAATTTTTTATTCTTGATAATAATAAATTATTATAATAATAAAACAAAGGAACTAAGTTACAAATATAATAAAAAATAATAATAATAATAATAATAATAATAATAATGTAATATAGTCATGGTTAATGCTCAAATAATCAACCTTTGTTGACTCCTAGGAGTCTTGAAGACGAAATGAATTTTACAAGATACTTGAAACAAGGTATGGATATGGAGAATATGTAATGAGATGATTTCGTACAAGATTCCAATGCAAGCAAGTCAAATTCAGTTGTTGGACCAACTTGAGATATGAGTTTGATTAGCTTGAATCTCTCTGATCCATGGTATCCACTAACCGTAGCGATTACCGCGTGTCATGGATCCTTTGAAAGTGGATACCATGGATCAGAGAGATTTAAGCTAATCAAACTCATATCTCAAGCCGGTGCAAGTTATGTTAGTGATATCTGTCATCTTCTTCTTCTTCTTCAACCGGATGGTTGGTAGCTCTAGGCAAGAACATTGTGGATGATGATGATAATAACTTATCTTCAGCTGTTAGCTCACTTAAATCAGGAGTTATGGCTCAGTTCAAAAGCAGCTTTGTTGCTGCCTCATAAAATTCTCAAAACCAGGCTTTAATCAACAGTAACAAGAAAATGGTTTTGCCTAGTTTTGTTTCTGGTGGTTCCATAGGTGGAGATGTATGAACTCCCTCTGCCAACAGTTCTCAAAGCTTGGCTCCCATGCCAGCTGGTTGGTAGCTCTAGGTAAGAACATTGTGGATGATAATGATAATAACTTCTCTTCAGATTCTAATTGCACCGGTGGAATCGGAATTGGAATTGGAATTAATGTTAGGAATTGGAGTGGACAAACCGAAGCCTAAGGTGAATCCGTTTGGTGATGGTAAACTTAGAGAGGTTTTGCTTTAGGAGAAAGGTGTGGATTATCGGAATTGAATACTTTGAGATGACACGCGAAGCTTTAGACTCCAAGCGGATCCCTTGATCATTCACTTATTTAATTAAATTTAACGCGCATACCGCATTAGACTATACGTGGTTTTTTATTTTTTCTAAAAGTAGAAAAAACTATAAAAACATTAACAACTAACAAAAAATATTGTAGAACAAAAGAAGAAAGTGTTCCTCTCCGTTACCAAGCATGTCAAGAAATGATAATTTTCAAATATTGCAGATCAAGGTCTGCGTTAGTACTTAACTGAATATATTTGTTAAAATCTTTGACTATACGTGGTTGATGATATCAAGTTTAAGTCGTTGATTCATTTGGAAATCGAAAACGCCTATATAGACGTTTGATTAGAGTTAAGACATTTTTTTTATTTTTTTTAACTTTATAAAATAATTATATTAAAAAAATAAATAAATAAAAAACCAATTCAAAACAGCAAAAAATACCTAAAATTAAAACTCTGTTCCAAAGCGCCTCGCTTTGGCCTAAGCTAGGCGCTTTGGATCAGCTTTTTCTGCCCCCTTCTGCCACCTCGTACGATTTGACCCCAGACGCCTCGCTTTGGCCTAAGCGAGGCGCTTTGGGGGGGGGTGTGAATAGTCGGGGCCTTTTTCAATGAGATAATATATATTATATTTGTAATTTGTAATTAAGGTCTTATTATATATGTATGTTACTAGATTTATACCCCGGAGCGTCCCGGGTTGATAAATCTAATATGACATATCATTTTACATACGAAATAGATTGATGTGCTTTACAGTTACATGCAGGAAAGCTTCGAGTAACACCGAACCAAAAAGAAAAATAACAATGTATCTCCAATTTGAAGCATAATCTTAAACAATGTATAACTCTAATATTAAAACCTAACCTAAAGCAATGTACAACTCCAATGCTAACACTTGTTGTAAATAGAATTCATATTTACTGGTTTGAATATAATTAATAACTTACTTATACATGATTAATGAATAACCTGAACACTTTGTGTTTTTTTTCCTGTATGAACAAAACCCCACAAAAAAATAGTCGTTTTTTCTCCATTTTTATATAGCACTATGGTACTCGTTGGAAAGATAATAAAACGCTCGTTAATTTGGTGTAATTTTTTCTTTAAAAATATCGTATATAAAAGATATTAAGGTTTAAAAATTATGGGAGAAAACATGAGAAAGAAAAATCAATTTAAAAAAAAAATTATCTTCTAAAATCACTCAATGCCATATGGCATCCTATATGGTACTATCAGGGGTAGAATGGTTGTATGAGTGCAAAGTAGGATTTAGCCCTTTGAAATATATATAGGTATAGATATAGATATTAAAAAAACGAGCATTCCCACATGGTTCTTTCCTTGTCTTTTTATTCATTAACCATGTAAACTGCGGTATTTATTTATAATTATATGTTACTAGGAAAAAGATCAAAAAGGAACCGAGAGCCTAGTTAGGAACTTAGGAACCAATCTGAGCCATTCATCTTTGATCTTGATCTAGGGGGTAGTTATGTAATTAGACAATTAAATATTATATTTTAATTTAATTAAAAGTTTTATATATGGCAATTAATTATCTTCCTGCAATTAACATGCAAGTTTTTTTGACTTTCCTTAAATCTCTCAACCTATTATCATCTCTAATCCCAAATAAAAAAAATCACGTTCGATTGAATTCGATTGAATCGAAATAACTTCCAATCGAATTCAGAAGATTTAAATTGATTGAATTGAAAAACTTTCGACTTAAAAGAATCTAAAATCGGCCAACGATTCAGATTTCCATGTTATGGATAATAATTCTATACATGAAAACATTGAATCACAATCTCATGTGATAGAAGATCATGAAACACAATCACAAGCTTTGTTTCTAAATAGTATTGAAAATCAAGGTATTTATGTATCGTTTTTATTTTTTTAATTGTTTTTCGTGTGAGAATCACGTTTTTTGTGATTTCTATTTGGATTAGCCTTATAGTGTGGTTTATTATTGATTTGCAAAATAGTTGTTTTGTATTCTATAAGTCATATTTTACGCACAGAATTGGAATGAATAAAGAGTTATACACTGGTGTATCATATATAGTTATTGGGGTTGTACAGATACAATAAGATTTGTTCTTAGTTTCTTAGTTGTTATACACCAGTGTATAACAACAAATCTATTAATTATTATACACAAGTGTATTATAGGTGGTAAAAGACGTTATAATAAACTGATAGTATTTTGTTTGACGTCAAATATACACAGGTTGTTAGGACAAAGAGGATTGGTGAAACCACTTTTGTAAACCTTAGTCTAATTCACTTCTGTCATTTTGGCTAAGTATAGAAGTACTGAAGAGAAGACAAGAAACTGCTGATTAGAAGATATGAGAAGTGCTGAAGAAGCAGAAGTTCTGAAGTCCAAACCAGACAAGTTCACTTCAGAAGTACTGAAGACAAAACTACTCTTCAGTAGTTGTCCTTCATCAGCACTTAGCAATAGATATTTCCCACCGCCTTTTTGCATCAGTAGTTTGTTGTTTATTATTACTTTTAGCTGTATTTGTTTCTTTCAATGTTGCAACTTGTGCAACTTGTTACTGTTGTTTCTGTACTTGCTTTTTGGGCAAGATACATGCATGTAAACGTCTATAAATAGGAGGTTTCAACCTTCTATTTTAGACATTGATTTTAATAGAAAAATCCTTCAAACACTCTCATTGTTCTATTCCATTTCTGTATTTATTGTGAATCTCTCTAAGTATCTAATTCTCATTTACAAATTAGATTCATAATAAATACTTTGTCATTTATTAGTTTCAAACATCAAGGGGGAGTTATAACTCTGCCTTAGTGTAAAAAGTGTTGCTTTAACTTATAACATTCCGCTGTGCTTATAATCTGATTTACAAGGACTTGCTAAACACTTAAGTGTCAAGATAGCAAGTTCTTACTTAACAAAAAGAGCAAACTGATCCAACAATTGGTATCAGAGCATTGGTTTATCTGATCACATATCAATCTAACAAATTGAGAATCAGACACAAAGCTCTTATTGATATTCAATAAAAAGATCAAAAGTTCACTTTTTATCAATATCCATCACTTAAAAGAGTCATCTGACAAATCTATACTCTTTAAAAATGGATCCACATAATACTGGTTCTGCCACCAAACCTGCCATGCTTGTGAGAAATGAGTACAATATATGGCAAAAGAGAATGGCACATACCTTGTCACAAACCAACACAGGTTGTTGGAGATCTGTGATATATGGTCCTCACAAACCAGTAAATATAAATCTTGAAACTAAAGAAGGGATTCCAAAGGATCCCAAAGACTATACAGATGAGGATTTCCTAAAACTTGAGCTAGATGCAAAAGCATTCTCTATGTTGGCAATGGCTCTCCCAAATGAAATATACTCTGGCCTTTTACATTGTGAAAGTGCCAAAGAACTTTGGGACTGTCTTAAAGAACAGTTTGGAGGAATTGAAGAGGTGATTGCCAACACCAGAGAAATTTTAGCTCAACAATATGAAACATTTGCTTATATTAATGGGGAAACTTTGACTCAACAATTTGAAAGATTCTCCTCATTAATCTCTGAGCTAAAGTTAAATGGTCAGACCTATACAACAGTATCTATGTTACATAGATTTTTAAGGTCTTTACCTGACAAATGGGAAACTTACTCCATTGTCTTAAGATCCTCACCAGATTTTAGCTCCCTCACTCTTACAAAACTCCATGGGAGATTACTTACTTTTGAGAGAGAAATCGATCAAAAGAAGAAATTACAAACTTCTGGTAAAACTGCTGATGACTACCTACCAGGTAGTACAGCACTTTTGGGACAAGATTCACCAACTTGTTCCTATGGATCTTATGACAATATTGACATAACCACTGGGATCTCATCAGAAAGATCTTTCCCAGGTTATGACAATGATGACCAAAGTCAAACTGCTGATAATCTATGTTTTATCATGGATGATTTGAAAAATTTTAGCAGTGATGACTTAGAAGAAATGGACATATTACACCAACTGGCCATGCTAAGCATTAAAACTAACAAGTTTTATAAAAGGTCAGGAAGGAAATTTCCAGGATTGACCAGTAATACAAAAATTGGTTTTGACAAATCTAAACTGAGATGTCACAAGTGTCAGAAGTTGGGACACTTTGCTAGAGAGTGTAGAAGCTCTAGCTTTAACCAATCACAATCTGGAAATAACTATAACCCCAATTATAATAGGAACAATGGAACTCAAGGGAGTGCTCATTTTGTACAGGCACAAGCTCCTCAACAGCAATATATGCCTCAAGTACAATATGTTCAAGTGCCTGCTCAACAGATGCAGAGCCAACAATCAATCCCTCCCTTTCCAGCTGCTCAACTTCCTCCACAGCCTCAACAACCCCCTCAACAAAGTCTCTTTACCTCAGGGTATGTTGACTGGAGCAGTCTCCCTTATGACACCACAGAGTGCAATCCTGATGCAGACAACAAAGTGTTTGACATCAACTGGGGAGAACCAGACAATGGCAGAAAGAACTTTGCCTTAATGGCATTTGAAGGCTGTACTTCAAAATCTGCATTGTCTCAGGTATCAAAAGAATCTTTGACAAAACTTTGCTCAAACTCTTGCAAAGAAACTTTTGCTCTCATAAGAGAGACAAACCTGCACCTACAAGGCAAAGCCAATGATTTAGAAAGAAAATACACACAGATAAAATGTGATTTAGAAAGAAAACTGTGTGCTAAAACAAAAGAAGTTTCTAAATTAACTGACTCTGCTATTGAAACCCAAGCACAAATCAAAATGATGCTAAATGACCTGGGAGATGTCAGACAAGAGCTTGCTGACACCAGGATCACTTGTGAAAAATGGGTGGAATCTTGTAGGGGGTATCAATTATTGCTAAACAAACAAAGTGCTTCAAATGTTAAGTTTGGCATAGGATACCATCATGTTGAAACACCAACATATTTTTCTCCCAAAACTACTGAAGATGGGAGAAGAATTGTTTCAAATGAAACTTCTGAAGGGAAAGAATGCACATCTTTCCATGAAAACTTTCTAAACAGAAATCCTGGCATTTTTAAAGAAAGTACTTCAGAAGTATTAACAAAATCTGACAATAAGCCATCAGTAGTTTCATCTACATCAGGAGTTGAGAACCTGAAAACTACTGATGAGCAAAATCTTTTCACAAATGTCAGAAATTTGCCTTTAGATCAAAAACAAAAGGCAAAAGAATGTGAAATTTGTGGCCTGTTCAACCACAAAACTGAATTTTGTAGATACAAAAAAGGAATTCAGTTCAATCAAAAATTTAAACAACAGGTTGTGGGAAATCAAATCAGAAATGATTATGAAAGAGTCTTTAAACCCAAGAAACAACAACCTGAAAACACCTTTTCTCAGAAAAAGATAAAATCTCAACCAAAATCTTTTTCTCAAAATTCCTTGTCAGTAGTTAGACCAGAATCATCAGCAGTTTCACAAACTGCTGAGATTCAAAATCTAAAGAACATGGTAGAACTACTGATGACCAAGGTTGATGGTGGTCCTAAAAAGGATACCACCATGGTTTATAATGAAAAATCCATTGCCAAAAAGACATGGATTTCTCAACCTGGTGAAGAACAAACTGTAACTGTTCTCAAGAGCAAACCCAAAGCCAAACAGGCTTGGGTTTCCAAATCTAACTAATTTGCTTTTATGTGCAGAGAGTTTCCAGGGGCTTAAACAGCATATGGTATGTTGATAGTGGAGGCTCTATGCACATGACTGGATGCAGATACCTGATAAACAACTTTATCAGCCAAAGAGAAGGATCTGTATCCTTTGGGAACAATGCTAAGGGATATGTGCTAGGACATGGCAATGTCTCCTCTGGCAAAATACAGTTTGACAAGGTCAATCTGGTGGAAAACCTTGAATACAACTTGCTGAGCGTGTCACAAATGTGTGATAAAGGATATTCTTCCTTTTTCACAAAGACAGCTTGCAAGATCATCTCACCAGAAGGCCAGAAGTTGATAGAGAAGATTATAGAAGATCATACTTTGCTGATTGCCAAAAGATGTGGCAATGTCTATGCAGTGGACATTGAGAAAGACAAAGTATTGAACAACACTGCCTGTTTCTTCTCAAGGGCATCAACTTCAGAAACAGATCTCTGGCACAGGAGACTTGGCCATGTGAACTTTAAAACCATAAATAAAGTCACAAAAATGGGCTTGGTCAGAGGTCTACCTTTGAAAGTATACCAGTGTCAAGAACACTGTGTATCCTGTTTAAAGGGAAAACAACATAAGTCCTCCTATAAGTCTATTGAAGAATCAAAAACAACTGCATGTCTTCAACTACTCCATATGGACTTATTTGGACCTGTCAAGATTATGAGCCTTGGTAAAAAGAAGTACTGCTTAGTCATCATTGATGACTACTCAAGATTCACATGGGTATTCTTCTTATTTTCCAAGGATGAGGCTGCTGAAATCATCAAGTTCTTCATTCTACAAATAGAGAAACAATATTCTCTATCTGTCAAAACCATTAGAAGTGACAATGGGACAGAGTTCAGGAACAAAACTCTGGATGAATTCTGTTTGTCTAAAGGGATTATTAGACAATACAGTGTTCCCAGAACTCCTGAACAAAATGGTGTAGTAGAAAGGAAGAACAGAACATTGATAGAAGGAGCAAGAACAATGTTAGCTGATTCTGGACTGCCATTGTACTTTTGGGCAGAAGCAGTTAACACATCATGTTATGTTCGGAATAGAGTTCTTGTGGTCAAGAGACATTCCAAGACTGCCTATGAAATTCTTCATGGCATGAAGCCCCTTATCTCCTTTTTCAGGGCTTTTGGGTGTCAATGTTTCATCTTGAACATCAAGGAATCTATTTCAAAGTTTGCTGCCAAAGTTGACTCAGGTTACTTTCTTGGTTACTCTTCAACTAGAAAAGCCTACAAGGTTTTTAATTCTCACACCAGGATAGTAGAAGAAACATTGAATGTCAAGTTCAATGAGTCAAAACACACTCTTATTCCAGCACATCCTGCTGAACTCTTTGACCTTGACAACTTTCACTTTGGACCTGAAAAGACTGTTACTTCTTCCAAACCTACTTATTATGGTGATCAAAGGTTTGAAGATGAGGATCCTACACCATGGACTCCTCAAACAGTCATTAAGTCAACTACAACACCATCAGAAGTTTTTCAAACTTCTGATCAAACAAATACTGAAGGCCAAACTCAAACATCTGCTTCAGCACCTGCAACTACTGAAGAAGCTGAAACTGCTGAACCAGATATTATAGACCTCAGTAGTTTGTTTGAAGAACAAGAGCCACCTACACCTGTCAGTGGTTTACAACAACTGATTGAACACAGAGATCATCCACTTGATCAAATCATGGGTGATATAGCTACAGGTGTTCTTACCAGAAACCAGCTCTCCAACTTTTGCCTATTCTCAGCCTTTATTTCACAGTTGGAACCAAAGAAGTACCAGGAAGCCCTCAAAGACAATAATTGGGTGCAAGCTATGCAAGATGAACTGCTTCAGTTCAACAAGCAACAGGTCTGGGAAATCTGTCCTTTACCTCAAAACAAGCAACCAATTGGTACAAGATGGGTTTTCAGGAACAAACAAGATGAAGCTGGTATGATAATCAAGAACAAGGCAAGACTGGTAGTTCAAGGGTACTCTCAAGAAGAGGGAATTGACTATGATGAAACCTTTGCTCCAGTTGCAAGGCTTGAGGCCATCAGGTTATTTCTGGCCTATGCCATTTCCAACAAAATTAAAGTTTATCAAATGGATGTGAAAAGTGCATTTTTGTATGGAAAAATCAAAGAGGAGGTGTATGTCTGTCAGCCACCTGGGTTTGAGGATCCTTCTCATCCTGAGTGGGTGTACAGACTGGACAAAGCTCTTTATGGGCTCAAACAGGCTCCAAGAGCCTGGTATGATACACTCTCCACCTTTTTAATCAAAAATAACTTTACAAGAGGTGCCATTGATAAAACACTTTTCATTAAACATGTTGGAAATCATGTCTTATTTGTTCAAATTTATGTTGATGATATCATTTTTGGTTCAACAAACACAAAACTGTGTGATGATTTTAAGAAACTCATGCAATCAAAATTTGAGATGAGTACCATGGGAGAACTGCAGTACTTTCTAGGACTGCAGATCAAACAACAAACAAATGGAACTTTTATACATCAATCAAAATATGTTAAAGAATTATTGAACAAATTTTCTTTAAATGACTGTAAATCATGTTCCACTCCCATGACACCAATCACACAAGTTGAACCTGATGATCAAGGAAAACAGGTTGATCAAACCATGTACAGATGCATGATAGGTTCCCTTTTATACTTAACTGCTTCTAGACCAGATATTATGTTCTCAACATGTGTCTGTGATAGATATCAATCAGCACCAAGGGAATCACACCTTATAGCAGTCAAAAGAATTTTCAGATATCTGAAAGGAACTCCAACACTGGGAATTTGGTATCCTGCTTCAAGCAATACCAAGTTATCAGCTTTTTCAGATAGTGACTATGCAGGGTGTAAGATGACAAGAAAGTCAACATCTGGTGGTTGTCAATTCCTGGGTAACTGTCTAGTGTCATGGCAATCAAAGAAGCAAACATCTGTTGCAACTTCAACTGCTGAAGCTGAATACATTGCAGCTGCAAGTTGTACATCACAGATACAATGGCTCCAATATCAACTTCTTGATTATGGAATCAAAGAGACCAAGACACCTTTGTTTGTAGACAGCAAATCTGCCATTAGCATCATTCAAAATCCGGTACAGTTCTCAAAAACCAAACATATTGAGATCAGGTACCATTTCATAAGAGATTGCTATGAAAAAGGCAAGATTGAGGTGAAGCATGTAGCAACAGCTAATCAAATAGCTGACATCTTCACTAAGCCCCTTGACACATCAACATTTCAGAAGTTAGTATCCATGCTTGGAATGCTAAATTTGTAAGTGTTTACTTTTTTTTTTGCATATCAGTTAGAATCCAAGTTAACACTTGATTCTACCCAACTCTACATCAAACTTCTACATCAATCACTACTGTTATGCATCAAAATTTTCTTTTTCCTTTTTCCATCCTTGATTCCATCCTGTTTACCTTGGTGGAATCCAAGTTAACCTTTTCCTTCTTTTTTCTGGTTTTCACTTACAAAAGACAAAAGTCTGAAACGAAACTTCTGAAAAACAAAATCAGTTTGAGAGAAACTACTGATGAGCAAAAATCATCAGTATGGGGATAATTTTCTGAAAAAGTGTGTAACTTCTGATAAAATAACCTTCAGAAGTTATGAATAAAGTATTTATAAAAACATTTCTCATCAGATGCCAAAACTACTGAAGAGAAAATGGGAACTACTGATGAAGTAATCCTTCATCAGCAGTTTAAGTCAAAAGGGCAAATCTGACTTTTCCCATCATCAGAGGTTTGACCTAATCAGTTTAAAACCTCTGATAAAGAGATTTTTAACCAAAGGCGGTTTTAAAACTTCTAATAAAGAAGATTCAAGCGGTTAAAACTTCTAATAAATATCTTTCCTACACACTTATCCTTTCAAACTCAAAATATCCCTCCTTCTCTCTCAAAACTCTCTCAATAACCTATACCTGCAAATCCACTGTTCGATCAAAAACCCAAACCACATGGCTCTAGTTCTAAAACAGGGACACAATCAAAGAGCCTTTCTTGAAAAACAAGAAGGCTGGTCCCAATACGATGAGATCATTGATCTTGTCGTCAAATCCCAATATTTTACTGCTCTCACAATAAACCCACCAATTCACACTGAAACTCTGAATGAGTTCTGGGCAAATGCTGAGACGGTTACAATGGGTGATGAGGTCATTTCCCTCAACTCAAGGATAAAAGGGAAACAACTGACCATCACACCGGCCACACTAGCAACTAGACTGGGTCTGGATGATGTAACTGCCCCTGACCATGTTGCTAACACTGATATTCATCTAACCATGACTGAGTGTGGTTATCAAGGTACTCTCTCCCATGCTACAATATTCAAAAAATATTTTGAACCAAAATACAAGCTTTTGTTTCATTATATTATTATGTGTTTGAGTCCAAAAACAGGGTCTTATGACCAGATGCCCTCCACTTTTCAACCAATATTTCATTCCATTGTGAATGAAACTAAATTCAGGGCATCAAAACTATTTTTCAATGAGTTGGTGTTACATCACAATAATACCAAGAAAAAGTTTTTGTTATACCCAAGGTTCATTATGCAATGCATAATAGGGGAACTGGGTAATGAGGTGCTTGTGGGAAAAATTTCAACTTTAAATCCTTTAACATCACAAGCATACTCAAGGCATAACAAACCGGCTGCCTGGCCAGAAGATGATCAGGGAGAACAACAACAAGTCCCCCTGAAGCCCACATCTTCCAAACTCACACCACCAAAAGCCAAAAAGCCCAAGCCAACAAAAACTGCACCCCACCAACCCAAAAGAAAAGCTGTTCAGGAGGTTGAGATGCCTGAACATGCTCATGAGCATTCTGCTCTTCAAATAGATGAGACTGAAACACCCTCTCAGTCTCATCCATCTCAAACCCCACCAAGAGCACCCATAACTGTTTTATTCAAAAGAAAAAGACTTAGAAAAACATATCAAACACACTCTTCTTTTGAAACTGCTGAACAACAACTTTCACCACCTATTGCCCAAACTACTGAACCAACCCCACAAATTTCTGAACAAGAGGCAATAGAAATTGCCAAACTTCTCTCTGGGCTAAAAGAGAATGTCCCATCTGATCATGTCAGTCCCCTACAACCACAACAAACAGGGGACATAACTACTACATCAGACATGGATGTGGACATCTCTAGCCCTATCCCAAGAGATGAGGGTGGACCAGAGTCTTTAAGCCCAATTTTAGAGACTCTTGGGGCATCTGAGGCTGCTACTACTCAGTTACCACCCAGTGGTGGATCTGAGGATAGAAGTAACATAGCTAAGACCTCAGATGTGGCAACTACTGATGAAGGCTTAATGCCTGAAGTAGGAAATCCTCGGTACCAAGAAAAAGAGGTTCATGAGAGAACTGAGTTGGGCTCAGCTCATGATTTAACTGAGACAGTCCTCATTGAGGGCAACATCAGGGATTCAGATGATTCCATTAGTTTGGATGATGTTTCACACACTCAAACTACCGAATTGACGGCACTTTCTGATGGTCCTGTTTCAGGGGTATCCAGGCTCAAGAAGCCAGTCACCTCTGCACAGGTTAAAGCCCACTCAATCCCTAAAACCCCTAGAGTGGCATCCTCTGTACAACATGAGGATCTCCCAAAAACACCCCCTTCACAACAAATGCCTACCCAATTCCCTGGGCAAACAAGCATAGACCTGAACCAGCTATGCAGCCCAGAGGGTCCCCTGTACCACATGATGAATACACTCATCAGAAATCACTTCCAAACATATACAGCTGACTTGGAGCTGTCCATCAAGAACCAATTTGGAGTGATCAAGACCAAGATGAACGATCTGTCCAACAAAATAGACTTCAACAGCAAACAGCTTGCTCATCTTCAAGGACAATTCTCCCAACCCTCTGCTTCAAGGGTTAAAATTGATGAATCCAAAAAGGGGGAGAAGATCAGGGAACCTAAGGAGTCATTCCAAGCCAGGATAAGGGCAAGAGTGGCACTCCTTGAAAGAGATAAAAAAGATCAGGCCAGGAAAGAAAAATTGGCCAAACAGTTTGGTGTCTCAATAGAAGAAATTGAAGCTGCAGAGAAAGAAGATGAGACCCAAACATCTGAAGAATCCCTAAGGCAAAATGAAGAAACTTCTGATGACAAAACTTCTGATGAAGAATCAGAAAGTACTGAAGACAATCCTTCAGTAGCTGACAAACCATCAGCAGTTGTCAGCACATCAGAAGTTAACACTTCCAAACCTCAAACAACTGAACCTTCCAGAACCACCGCTCCCATTCAACCAACATCTGATCCCATCAGGCCTACAACTGTTACTACAATGACTGTATTAAACCCTTCTCCTATCTCTCAATCAGCTGAACTACTAGAGAAGAGCTTAATTGCAGCCAACAAGAAGGCCAGAGAAGATCAGATTTGGAAATCTCTGGAAGAAAGGGATGATTTGGATTTAAGCCATGAAGAAAAACTTCAGGCTTATGCAGCTGAACTACAAAGGCAGGCTAGCCTTGATGAGATTGCTGAACAAGATAAAAGACAACAACTGGTGTCTTATATTACCAAGAACAGCAAGACTAAAGCCTTTACACTCAAAGGACTCTCTATGCAAGAGCTGACAAGAAGAGCACAACTGCTTGCAGACAAAGTGGCCAGAAGCAAAGATGGAAAGGCCAAGAGAGCCCAGATAATAGAAGAGTTAGTAGCAGAAGGATATGGTTCAAAAGCCTCAGTATCCAGATGGAAAGAAGAAAGACTGATGGATACTTATAGAAAATACTTGGCTGCCAAGGCTGCAAATCCTGAGAAGTTTCAAACTGCTGATCCTTCAAGATCAATAGTTAGAACTTCTGGTGCATCTAGAAGAACTGCTACTCAGAAGAAGAAGGCAGAGGACAATGTCAAAACTGACTTCAAAATGGTACTACTTGAAGGAAGTTCAATAGTCCATTCAGATTTTGACATTGAGGAGAAACCTCTGTTAACACAATTCAAGGATCCTTCCACTTTTGCTTATCAAATACAAAAGACCATCAAAGAAAAGCTGCATACCAGAGTAGTGACTGAACACCATCTCCCAACTGTTCAGATGCCTGATATGCAACAACAACAAGGAAGAGAATCCCACCTGAGGCTATCTGAAACTAAAGACATCCAGCACTCAGGACCATCAACCCAAGGGACAAGTCTGGTTCCCTATTCTTCTGACTTTAACAAGTCAAAGATCCCTATCATCAGATGGTCACTTACTGATAACAACTCAGTACTGTTGACAAGAAGAGACCTCTCAAGCAGGGCTTACAAGAAGATCAGTGATCTGAAGAAACTGTCAACACAAGACCTGCTCACAATTCAACATCTAGAACCACAGAGAGGATCTCTATCTGATGGTCAGTTAAACCAGCTCAAGAACACCATGTACAAAGAGATATGGAAGATTGTTTAAGACAGAAGAAACACATAAGGAATTAGTAAGGTTTTGGCTTCATCAATCCAGGGGGAGATTGTTAGGACAAAGAGGATTGGTGAAACCACTTTTGTAAACCTTAGTCTAATTCACTTCTGTCATTTTGGCTAAGTATAGAAGTACTGAAGAGAAGACAAGAAACTGCTGATTAGAAGATATGAGAAGTGCTGAAGAAGCAGAAGTTCTGAAGTCCAAACCAGACAAGTTCACTTCAGAAGTACTGAAGACAAAACTACTCTTCAGTAGTTGTCCTTCATCAGCACTTAGCAATAGATATTTCCCACCGCCTTTTTGCATCAGTAGTTTGTTGTTTATTATTACTTTTAGCTGTATTTGTTTCTTTCAATGTTGCAACTTGTGCAACTTGTTACTGTTGTTTCTGTACTTGCTTTTTGGGCAAGATACATGCATGTAAACGTCTATAAATAGGAGGCTTCAACCTTCTATTTTAGACATTGATTTTAATAGAAAAATCCTTCAAACACTCTCATTGTTCTATTCCATTTCTGTATTTATTGTGAATCTCTCTATGTATCTAATTCTCATTTACAACTTAGATTCATAATAAATACTTTGTCATTTATTAGTTTCAAACATCAAGGGGGAGTTATAACTCTGCCTTAGTGTAAAAAGTGTTGCTTTAACTTATAACATTCCGCTGTGCTTATAATCTGATTTACAAGGACTTGCTAAACACTTAAGTGTCAAGATAGCAAGTTCTTACTTAACAAAAAGAGCAAACTGATCCAACACAGGTGTATATTCATTATAAAAAATGGAATGTGCAGTATGACACAGCCTGTGTGTTACTCAATATACACAGGTGTACCGTATATGAGTTGTAGCATGTGTAACTATATTTTTTAAATATTGTAGAATTCATTTTTAATTTTACATAAAAAATGGAATGTGCAGTATGACACAGCCTGTGTGTTACTCAATATACACAGGTGTACCGTATATGAGTTGTAGCATGTGTAACTATATTTTTTAAATATTGTAGAATTCATTTTTAATTTTACATTTTTTTATTGTAGGTTCCTCGTCGAGTAACGTATATGAGTCTCCCGGTGGGACGAGATATTGGACGCCTGTTGTACCAGACGATGTTATACCATTTGTAGGTGCCAAGTTTAGAACGTTGGACGAAGCTATCATAATGTATGAAAATTATGAGTTTCTTATCATAATGTATATCTGTGTTGATGATGTTGAATGAAAAGAAAAAAAATGATATACATCAATGTATAACTGATGTACACCGTTGTATATATGTGTTTGATGATGATGATGATGATGAATGAACAAAAAAAAACTGATATACACCAATGTACATTTCAAAAACGAATATACACCAATGTATATCTGTGTTTATGATGAATGAAAAAACGAATATACACCAATGTATACCTGTGTTGATGATGATGAATGAAAAAACCAATATACACCAATGTATATCTGTGTTGATGATGTTGAATGATGATGAATGAAAAAACGAATATACACCAATGTATATCTTGTGTTGGTGATGATGGTGAATGAAAAAACGAATATACACCAATGTACACTGTTGTATATATACTGAGATATAATTTTAATAGTATATACAATAAATACGTTCGGGTATACCATAAACACTAATTTGCTGTTTCAAAATATACATGAGTTTCTTATTAATTACCTAATAAATGATATTGAACAAAAGACATTAATACCCCTTTATTAAAATAACAATTAATTAAAGTTTTACTTATTTACAATCATGCCATTGAAGATGGATGGTTCATATTGGTTCCTATAGTTCCTACTTAAGGGTTGGTTCCTATTTGAACCCTACCCTATGTTACTAATTCTATATATATTAAACGGATAGGTAATTTGAACAGTAGCTTTACTATTTAAATAACACCGTTATCTGTCCTTTTCTCTCTCTACCTCTTTTCTTCCTTTGATAACAACTCCATCCATCCAACCCCATCATCTTCTACTTCATCGTTCCACTTCTTGCTTTTAATATCTTTTCCCTGCTAATCAATCGGGTGGTTGTGATGGGGTGGCGCGAGGACTTTCTTGAAGATGGTGTAGACAACTGGTGCAGATCGGGGTCGCCACTGTGTGCTGCCCAGGTTATTGCCGTGGACTCTCAACCCATTCCATCTTACTTATCCACCATCTCCGGCAAATACAATACACCCACCCTTTCAAATGCAAGAAAGTAAGATTCTTTAATCTCATGACGTCTTATTTTCATTATCATTACAATACAATTAAATAACACATGAGTTTTGTTAAATTAGGTCTGGGATTAGTTCTTTTCAAATAAACCTAAGTGCTTTGGTAGGCTAAGTGGATCTTTTTGGTTGTAAAACAGTTTTATGTATGTGTTGAATACTTGAAATACATTTGGGTTAATTGGGATTTGGGTAATTTGTTGGTGGAGATTAGAATAATAGGCATAAATGGGTTGTGTAGAGCTTTGTTACTTGCTGATGACTTTAAAAAGGTTGGCCTCTCATCGGTTACAAAATGAGGTTTTTGTGTTATTGTGTTTTAACCTGAAGGTGGATTACTTAGGGTTCAAATTATTTAATGAAATTGTTATCACTGTTACATTGTGGTTTGCGTTACTTTGCATTTTAAAATATGAAAACTAACTAACCAACGATCTTTTGTTTCCTAATTAGGTTTTTTTAACATTTGATTACAAGAATAGGTTTCCCTCTGTTTTGCCCGGATTTACTTTAAACTGGAAGGCCCATGCACCTACTCACGTTCGTTTAGTGCAGGTAATGTGCTATTGATAACATGTCAAAGTTAGTCTGTTTAGTGCAGGTTAAAAGTGGTTTGCTTGGGCCGCCCTCAAGCACCTCTTTGTTTTTCTTTTAATCTTTTTAACAGATTACTATTTCCATTTCTCAGGTAATCTTACCTGCTGATGGTATGCTTATCTTCTCATGTATGTAGAAAACCAGGATCCAAACCAAATTTCAAGAAGAGCGTGATATTGTTGTTTCAGTAGCTGTAGCTAGTCCGGTGACTGATCTAGAGTTACGCCGAGTTTCCCGACAAAGTATATCAAGCTGAATATTAAGTTCACAACCACAAAGGTTAGTTTTTATTGTAAATTTGCTATTATTACTTTATTTTTTTTCATATAGACAAGTGATTACTCTTCATTCTTTTAAATAGAGTTAACCACCTATGAATGGGGATATTCCCAGCTGTCAAGGGAATTGCAAAACATTCTCATCACACATTCATATTATACATAATTTTTTTTTGTTTCATGATGAAATGGGATTACTGGGTTACTGCTATAATCTATTCAGATTTAGTAGGAATGTGTATGGAAGGATAGGAGTTGTAGTATGTCATCAAAGGAGTTCCCCTAGCTGTGTTTTGTGTTTATTTGGTTCTGGCCAACATTCCTGTATCTTAATTGCTGCATATTTCAGCAATATTTATGGCTTTTTTTTTCCTGTGTTTTGGTGCCAAGATTGGTACAAAAGTCACGCATACATAGGTCAAGATGTAACATCGCGTATTTTTTGTTACTTTTACATATATTTTAAATTCTATATTTATCAAATTTCAAGTTCGTCTTTATTCGCTTCTTGTATATTACTCCTATCAATTCATGACGAGCCATCAATATAATTTATCCTATTTAATTTAGGCGTTATAACAAAAAACTCATTTAGTTAAGATCTTAATATATATTTATTTTTAATAAAACATATATATATATATTTTAATAATATTTAAAGGAAAAAAAAGGAAAAAAAAAGAGAAGGCACCATCTAGACGACAGTGGGTGGACACAAAGTCAAACAACAACATCAATTTACAAATTCAAGTTGTCCTTGCATTTTCTTTTCTTTTGAAAACTCGGACGAAGCAACAGACGAAGCAACAGCTTAATGAATTAATTCTTGACACACTATCTTGATCAAAACTAAACCCCCACCTAACTCATTCCCAACCACCCTAATTACTCCCTTAATTACCTAATAAACTCACCCCACTTATAAATACAACCCCTCCCCACTCCGTAACCTCTTGTTCATCTCATTTCTACCTAAAACTCTCTCTAATCTTCAAGGTTTTTGAGCAAACTTTCTGAAAACACATCAGTAAGTTTTAGGATCCAACCTTCAATTCTTTTTTGTTTTTCTTTCTCTTTTCTATCCAAAACTCCTTGGAGAACCCTCTAGGATCTTCCCCATGTTTATCCACAGAAGTGTGATAAGGGTAGAGCACCTAAAAGAGGTCCCAAATGGGTTTGTTTTCTGAATTGTTTTTATGTTCTAAGAAATGTTTGTTGTGAAGAAACCAACCAAGTCTACTAACAATCTAATGTTAGGAAGATTTGTGCTATGGTATTGGGTGACAAAGGAGAGTCAAGACTTATCCAAATCAGTCCCCAAACTTTACTTAAACATCTTAGCTATACTAAGTAATAATATAAACTTATACTTTCAAGCTTCTATCTTACTATCTTATTATTAATCTTTGGAAGGTTTGTGGTTACACCCTACCTTACCAACTCTCTTGACCCTTCTTGTGCTACGGATTTATCCACACTAGAAAGGGGAAATCCCGTGTCCAAAACCCACGTTTACCTCATAAACGAAGTGGTTATGACATGAACTTATCAATCGGATTCACATTCCTAACCTTATACCATCCGAATCATCTATGATGATTTTGTGCTTGGTCTAACTTATTCTCATGACCATCCGGATAGCCTTAAAGGCGATTTGTGTTTTGGTTTGCCTAAAAGGCTTGCATGAATCTCTTGAAACTATAATCTAAAACTCGAACCTAAGACTCTAATTCTTAATTCTAGTTAATCGGAGCTAAAGTTTAATCTTGCAAGACTTATCTTTGGAACTATATCAAGACGCACCCAAAGGTGAGTTCATACTTGTCCCCATTTTATTCTTTATTCTTTGGGGCTTAACATGTATCACTATCAAAACTTAAACGATTTCATATTCTTAAAAACTATTATGCTCAATCTAAATGCTATTATGCTATGCCATGCTAGAATTCAAAGTCTTACATACAAATGTACGATTAGTTAACAACCCACCTTACATGTATAGCGCTATAGGTTGACACGTCGCCCCCTTTATGGGTCATGATAAGATGAAGTCTTTTGTGTTATCGAGTGTTGTTGCCGTTTGTATGTTTCTACTTGCATATGCCTATAACATGATGATTTGAGTAGACTTTTCTTATACTATGTACTTAGACTCAAAACTAGTATGCTCACCGATGCTTTATGTGTTGAGGGATATTTTATACATGTTGCAGGAAATGCTTAATGCAGGATTATCAAGAAAACTACTTAGGATTGGACTAGAAAGTCGTTTAATTTTTCTATGTTTTGATGTTGTATTCTTTTTTCCTTTTCTATGAGACAATTTGTATTCTGTTTCCTCTTAGACAATGAAATGCTATGAATGAAATTTTATCTTTAAATTATATTGTCACGAATTCTAGTGTCATGAAGTCTTTGAACAATCTATCACAAGTCGTGCCCCGATGTATTCCGCCATCGGTTGGGGTGTGACAGATTGGTATCAGAGCCATGACTATAGGGAATTAGGAAAAATTGCCATGTTTGACCTAGACTATAGTTAAGAACCTTTTTGACCATTCCTTTTATCATGCTTAAAATACTTGTTCTCCCTATCTTGCTTCTACTCCATTCTCTTGGTCCTTAAAATTTACCTTCCTATTTGTGGATTACTCTACACTCGAAGACGCTCGTATACCACAAACGAAAGAAAATCACCAAAATAGGCGTGAAACCCTCATTTTTGTGATAACTTTCAATCTGCGTAAATTCTTTGTGTTTTTGAAACTACACCAAGAAAGGAGTGATGTCTTTACCTTGGTGGAAATTTCACAATTCTCGTTCTAGTGGACACTTACCAATTGAAGGTTAGGATTAATTTTCTTACCACATTGGACAAAGTGTACAAACCACACTCAAAGAAACGACCTCGCTAAGATAGGAGTGAAATCCGCAACTTAGCGACTAGTTTCAATCCGTGATATATATTTTTTTTTAAAATCTCGCCAAAGTCTCAAATCTACTAATGACAAGAAACATGTAGTAACTGGATGGGTGAATACCGTTAACCGAAAGTTTCGGCGAGAGTATTTCCACCTATTAGGCCAAAGCATGTTTTCAAACTTAAAGGTAAATTCGAATCACTTTGGTTAGTCTTAGTTCCATTCCGGAACACTCAAATTGCTTGTTTAAAACAAGCCTCTCATTTTATGTTAATATTACTTTCAATTATGTTTTCATGCTATGTTTTCATTATATATTCGATTTATTTCACTCGCATACAATCTCAAGACTTGCATTTACAATATACTCTCGCGATCTCCAAACAATACTAATAATCGCAACCAACATAAATCAAAACTCCTTTATGATAACTAAGTGCACTATACTTGTTTATACATACGTGTTACGCTAATTGAACAATGTGAAACTTGCATACTATACATGTAACTTGAACTTCCATACTAAGTCCTTGAGAACAACTTGAGCTTATGTACTTTGTTTATCTAAATTTGCATCAATTTCACCAATCTAATTTTATCCACAAGCTTTTCATTGTTAACCAAAATTCTAGTAACGTTTTTTTTCCTAAATTCAAAAGTCACTTTGTTTAAAAACACTTATGCAAATTTTCTTATGTATGGTTCTCGTAGATGTCTTCCCGTCTCAACAACATCGACCTCAACCAACTGGCAAGTCTTATTGCCCAATAACTAGTCAAGATTCTCCCTAACCTAGAGACGCCAACTAACCCAATTCTGAACCCCGGCGACACCATCCAAGACAGCACAAACCATGTAGATGCTAAACCTACTACCCATACCCCTACCAAATAAATGAAAAAGGGTAACCGAAAACGCAAAAACCTCAAACAAAACCACACTTAGACAACTCCTAAGACTCTGAATTCTAACAAAAAGCAGTACCGTGGAACCTTTCCGCTATGCGACAGTTGTAAATATCACCATCCCACTCACACACAATGCCACATATGCGCCAACTGTGGTGCATATGGTCATTTAGCCAAAACATGTCGCTACACCACTAAACCACGACCCGAACAACCTACTAGTGCTACCTCATTCCCTAAAGCCAATGGAGGGATATGCACCAAGTGCAACGACCCAACCCATGAACACAACCAATGCCCAAGACTTGCCATGGTGATCTACGATGCTCGGAGACCCACTCAGCACACCGAAGAAGAATGATTTTTCTTTCTTTTAAATATAGGAATTTCTTCATGTAATGTTTTCAAGAAATTGTTCAGCTGTGAAATTTTCTTTATGAATTATGAAATACCGTCATTATCTTAGTTTACAATCATAACTTATTCGGCAAAATTCAAACATCGCAAAACCCTTTTCTCCTCGCGCACAATCTTTTTTCCAAATTTTTGAGCAAAAATCCTTCCTACTATTTCTAAGAGGATGCCTATTCTTCTATAAAATCCTTGCTTTCAAACCACTAACAAATGTGTGCGTGGAGTCTATATGACAAACAAGATTATAAATGGTAAAAGTGTTTAAAATAAATTTTCTTTTGTAAACAGGACTTGTGAGCAAAGACACGCTAAATCAAATAACCTACTTCTTTATAATTTCAAAACCTTTTCTCTTGAAATCGTATCACGAGTCAAAATATTCATCAATGCCAAACTAAAATTGTCAATAAACTATTTTTCTCGCTTAATAAAATGGATTGTTCATAAATCAAACGACCATCTTTGATATAACTTTTACACTAAATTTTCCCCACTTCAATTAAATTTGTCTTTCTACCATCAAACTTGACCCTTAATCTTGAAAACCTAGATTGCTCGCATACCCATAAAACTCAATTTGTATTAAAGTCGAATTCTATGTTGGCCACAGTAAAAACATTTTACGCATTTTCATTAGGAATCCAATTGTCCATTCTTTTGTTTGATTTTATACATCTGAACGTAACGACATATGCACAAGTCTACACCATTATGTCATGAAACCATACATTTACGCCAAAAACGCATACGGTTAACAACATAAAAAAAAACTTGCTTAGTGCCTTTTCACATTATGTGCTTGCATGTCACGTTGCTTGTTATGTTTACAACATCAAAACTGTTTAATGCCTTAGCCTAATGTCTTTTCCTTTGTGTATAAGTATTTTGTGTCCACTAGCGACCTACACATAACTAAGACAAATTATGTGGACCATATGACAATTGGACTAATTACGGGTGCACACGTAATTACAAAAATTAGGCGCATGAAAACATAACAAGTCCTAGTGTGTGTAACCTATCATGACTTGAATAACAACACAAATGAGGTATGATAACGGCATGGTGGATACGCCTCCGATACATCCTATACATGAATGTCCTGTTGTACTACCAGAAGTAGAGTTATTCGTGCCATGAGAAGTTTTGGGTGTCGAGTTAAAGTTTTGGTCAACACCTACATTATTTACCTTTTGTGATACCCTCACGTTATAGTTGCTAGTCTAAATACGCTTACATTATTTATCCATCGTGCATGTTATAACTTGTTCGAGCCACACTTTCTAATATGCAATATTATCCTTTGCCATGAATAATCTATACTTGTAATCTCCATCAACTCGTTCTTCCCTCGTACCCTTCCTTGCTTAATCAGCAATCCTTCCATTATCAAGAATCTATTTCTAAGACCCGTAAACTCTGGCCTTAACCTCTAAAAGCATTTATACACTTAAAACAAGATTCGTCTCTCACTTTCTTATATTTTCTTGACTAATTATATACTGGATTTCAAAACTAAATAACTACTATTTATTTCGCCAAAAAGCCGTTTTCAAATGGTCCAAATTCTCGTTTATTTAATCACTTCTAAAAAGTTTTTCCTAACAAAATTTTCGACCTTGTGCAAACCAAATATCTATTACTAAATACTACTCATTCCCACATCTAGTCACTCACTATGCTCACATTTTTACTACTCCCCCAAAATTACCCAAAGACACCTCTTTTACAAGCCAACAAATTCTACTCTTTCATATATGATATACCGTATAACTACTTATTTTCCCAAAATTTCTAGATGTTATACAAATATACTTACCTACCTTCAATTTTCACTATTTCATACCGTATAAATACTTACTTTCCTAAAATTCTTACTATTTCTTATACACAGTATACATACCTACCTTCACAAGATTTTTTTTACTATTTCATGTATGTTATACTGTATATTTACTTACTTTTCTAAAACTTGTTGCACCAACTCCATATACAAACCTATTTATACATACCCCTTATTTCATTATTAACAAAATGCTTATGTCGGTTAAGTTCTCAAATTTCTACGTACAACCTTGGGTAAAATTTTAAAAGTACTTCTCTTATGAGCCTAAATATCGCACAAGTGAGTAGATACCGTATTCGCTTTAAAGGTAATAAACTAACAAACTTTGTTCTCATATCAAACCACTTACCTATTTTTCAAAAGGTTGACTCTTAATTAAATTTCGAGACAAAATTTCCTAAAGTAGGGGAGACTGTAACATCGCATAATTTTTGTTACTTTTACATATATTTTAAATTCTATATTTATCAAATTTCAAGTTCGCCTTTATTCTCTTCTTGTATATTACTCCTACCAATTCTTGACGAGCCGTCAATATAATTTATCATATTTAATTTAGGCGTTATAACAAAAAACTCATTTAGTTAAGATCTTAATATATATTTATTTTTAATAAAACACATATATATATATATATATATATAGATTTTAATAATATTTAAAGGAAAAAAAAAAGAAAAAAAAGAGAAGGCACCATCTAGACGACGGTGGGTGGACAAAGTCAAACAACATCAATTTACAAATTCAAGTTGTCCTTGCTTTTTCTTTTCTTTTGAAAACTCGGACGAAGCAACAGACGAAGCAACAGCTTAATGAATTAATTCTTGACACACTATCTTGATCAAAACTAAACCCCCACCTAACTCATTCCCAACCACCCTAATTACTCCCTTAATTACCTAATAAACTCACCCCACTTATAAATACAACCCCCCTCCCCACTCCGTAACCTCTTGTTCATCTCATTTCTACCTAAAACTCTCTCTAATCTTCATGGTTTTTGAGCAAACTTCCTGTAAACACATCAGTAAGTTTTAGGCTCAAACCTTCAATTCTGTTTTTGTTTTTCCTTCTCTTTTCTATCCAAAACTCCTTGAAGAACCCTCTAGGATCTTCGCCATGTTTATCCACAGAAGTGTGATAAGGGTAGAGCACCTAAAAGAGGTCCCAAATGGGTTTGTTTTCTGAATTGTTTTTATGTTCTAAGAAATGTTTGTTGTGAAGAAACCAACCAAATCTACTAACAATCTAATGTTAGGAAGATTTGTGCTATGGTATTGGGTGACAAAGGAGAGTCAAGACTTATCCAAATCAGTCCCCAAACTTTACTTAAACATCTTAGCTATACTAAGTAATAAGAAACTTATACTTTCAAGCTTCTATCTTACTATCTTGTTATTAATCTTTGGAAGGTTTGTGGTTACACCCTACCTTACCAACTCTCTTGACCCTTCTTGTGCTACGGATTTATCCACACTAGAAAGGGTAAATCCCGTGACCAAAACCCACGTTTACCTCATAAACGAAGTGGTTATGACATGAACTTATCAATCGGATTCACATTCCTAACCTTATACCATCCGAATCATCTATGATGATTTTGTGCTTGGTCTAACTTATTCTCATGACCATCCGGATTGCCTTAAAGGCGATTTGTGTTTTGGTTTGCCTAAAAGGCTTGCATGAATCTCTTGAAACTATAATCTAAAACTCGAACCTAAGACTCTAATTCTTAATTCTAGTTAATCGGAGCTAAAGTTTAATCTTGCAAGACTTATCTTTGGAACTATATCAAGACGCACCCATAGGTGAATTCATACTTGTCCCCATTTTATTCTTTATTATTTGGGGCTCAACATGTATCACTATCAAAACTTAAACGATTTCATACTCTTAAAACTATTATGCTCAATCTAAATGCTATTATGCTATGCCATGCTAGAATTCAAAGTCTTACATACAAATGTACGATTAGTTAACAACCCACCTTACATGTATAGCGCTATAGGTTGACACGTCGCCCCCTTTATGGGTCATGATAAGATGAAGTCTTTTGTGTTATCGAGTGTTCTTGCCGTTTGTATGTTTCTACTTGCATATGCCTATAACATGATGATTTGTGTAGACTTTTCTTATACTATGTACTTAGACTCAAAACTAGTATGCTCACCGATGCTTTATGTGTTGAGGGATATTTTATACATGTTGCAGGAAATGCTTAATGCAGGATTATCAAGAAAACTACTTAGGATTGGACTAGAAAGTCGCAACTAGTTTAATTTTTCTATGTTTCGATGTTGTATTCTTTTTTCCCTTTCTATGAGACAATTTGTATTCTGTTTCCTCTTAGACAATGAAATGCTATGAATTAAATTTTATCTTGAAATTATATTGTCACGAATTCTAGTGTCATGAAATCTTTGAACAATCTATCACAAGTCGCGCCCTGATGTATTCCGCCATCGGTTGGGGTGTGACACAAGAACAACATGTAAGTTGGAAGGTAACTTGGTGATTTATTTGCTGACATTCTCATCATTTAATACTACCTTCTCCAATATTTAGATATCTATTTTGTTACATTTTTTGACGATTGTATCTTGTGTTTGTAATCCGTACTTTTAGTGGTTCACTTTTGTATGTCCTTATATCATCTTTAGGTTTGTGTTTTTGCTTACCTTGATTACATTGGTTCATGAACAACAATATTTGGTGGTTGGTTTGATATAAAAATTCAAGATTAAATAGCGGGTTTAGAGATATTGATATCACTATGGGGGGGAGAAAATGGGTTTAGGTTTTTGGGACATCATAAGGTGCGCATCGCGCACCCGTCAAAGCCTCTAGTTTATCTTTATTTCATTAGCATCTCTGTCTATCTATATCTACTACAACGTGTATTAGGACAAAATTTTACCATACCAAAACTTTTGCAAAAAGAGTGACATGACAGCCAGTCCGTTCTTAATGTTGCAATAAAATGTGACCGAGGGCTGCCCCAAGACCAATTATTTTTAGGTTAGGGCTTTGGGCCCCCAAATGTTTAGGGCCTCATTTATTTGAGAAAATATACGAAATTATGAATATTATGTATACTTTGTTAACTTTAATCAATAAGCTTGGATCAATAAGTTTGGATGTAGTGTACGTAGTGGTGGTAATACTGTGTTTCTTCTGTGTAGACCTAGGTTTAAATCCCATTGTCTATCCTCTATCAAATTAGAACTTTCCTTTTCTTTTAAGGTTGTTGTCTTTTTTTGAACAACCAAAACAAACATCCATTTAAGAACACCAGATGCTTACTTCTACATTCTTTTTCACTAAATGTACCCTAATTATTAATTTCTAACTGTCAAGAAATGATCAGCCAACAGATACCAAAAACTTTCAATGATTCAATACTGGAAAGACTTTTTCAAATACAAATCAAGAAGAACAATGAACTGATCAGGAATACACATACCTAACCAACTATCCTAACTCAGATCATTAACAGATGTGAGCGTTGGATTTTATCTAAAACAGGATTCTATGATCATACAAGTCACAAATCTAGATGCGGAAACCCTAGATCTGAACAAATTGATAAGATACAAATCACGACACAATCAAGATCATTTTCAATATCATTTTCATAGATTAACTTTCAATCAATAAGCATTTACACTGTTTATGTTAATCTAGAATCACAAAGACACTTTCTCAAAAACACTCCTAAACCTGAACTGAACCTGGACACAAATGATAACTACCTTTCATAATCAAAAACTCAAAAACTATTTATAGACTCTGCACATTCGCCCCTTACAGATGGTCGAATGTGGGCATTTTCCACATTCGCCCACTGCAAGTGGTCGAATGTGTTCTTCAGTTCTTATCCAATCTACCTTCGTCCATTCCAGTTCTACCTTCGCCCAGTTATCTTCACCTTCGCCCAGTCTTGACTACATTCGCCCATATTGAAATACCTTCGGCCATCCACTAACATGTGTTAATTATAGTATATCCAATCCTTAGTCGCAAAATGCATCAACAAACTCCCCCTCGACTATTGATTGGATAGTTTTCTTTGATAGTCCATCGTCTTGTTCATCAGCTTTATTCTGAGCTGCTTCTTCTGCTCAGAAGTCATTGGCGGCTCGAATGTTTTCTTCACAGGCTTTGACACATTGGCGATCTTCACAGTCTTGCCAAGTTTACTCTCCAAGTTGCTTCCTGCATTTATGTCATATGCAAAACAAACTCCCACAACTTGAGTGTACTTCCTCGCCTGAGCAAAATCATTTGGTTCATAATAGATCGGATTAAAGAACAACATGATGATGTCTTCGAATGTGCAGTTTATCAGCCACATAGGATCAAATACATGCACATGCTTGTATTTATCCTTTCCATCCCTCAGCACAATCACTGCTTCTGCCTTCCTCCAATCGTAATACCAGAATATGAAATCAGCACTGAAATGCTGTGGCATTGGCATCAATGGTATCTTTCTCATCACATTTGGTGCTTTATATATCAAAGTCACACGCTTCATATTGGTTTGAGGATCAATATCCCTATGCTCTTTTCTACGAGGATATTGAGGCTGAAATCTCTTCCATCGTGTACGACTTTCCCAAACCAATTTGTCCGCGCACCAACCGACATGTGATCCATTTACCTCGGCGCCTGACATTGGGAATCTGCATAAGTCTCTCACCGCCCAGTACGGTAGAGTAAGCAAATCACAGAATCTGTTGAAATACAGAATTCCGGTTTCCCATTTCGCAGCAATACACTTCAGTCTGCCAAGATAAGTCCACCCGAGAGCTCTGCCTTTGAACTTGGCATTATGAAATCGATAAAAGTTACCTTGAGCTTCAGGTTTAGGTCGGTTCTCATCCATCTCCTTCAACTTCTTTAGATAATTCTTCAACTCATCAGACTGGTTAGAAGAATCTTTCTTTTCATCACCAAACACCTTCTCAACAAACTCTTCGCTTCTTCTCTTCGCTTTCTGTTTCGCTGACTTATTTGGTATCTCTGTGAAGTCAGGAAATACTTCATTCTCATCTTCTTTTCTGAAATACTGGGGAAATTCTTCATGAGTAATATCTTCAATCTCAACCTCATTGTTCTCTGGAGTATGTACATCATCTGAATGACTTCCCATATCCTTTTCAGGAATATCAGGAATCGATTCATCCATCATAAACTCCTCAAATGTCTTTCCTACCCTCTGTGCGAGACCATCTAAAATTTCTTTCGCCACAGATGCAGGTAGTTCCCCTTCTTCAAGATCTGGATCTTCATATTCCAGCTCATATCTCAGATCATCAGTCTGGAATATTTCAGCGAAGCATCCAGTGAACTCAATGGTCCATTCCCTCTTCTCCAACATGTTCTTGTATATCAGTTTAGCATCATCAGAAAGAGATCTCACCTTTTCGTTCCAAAAGATACTTTCATCCGAATCTACATTCCCTCCTTTCTTCTTGGAACTCGATTCTCCAGTATCTTTCTTCTTCTGCGGTGTTCTCTTCTCATAACTAAACTTAGAAGTATCATCTCCTCCTTCATGATCACTTCCACTGCTAAACTCATCACCCTTCTTCTTCCCTGTACCCTCAGCACCATCATCATCATCATCATTGTCATCATCATCATCATTGTTGTCATCATCACTTTTATCCGAACCATCATCATCCTCTTCATCATCATTTTCTTTCTCTGATTCAGAATACTCATAATCAACTTTCTGCTCATCCTCCTCTTCATCTTCTTCACCCTCTTTCAACTGGGGTGCTCTGCTATACAACTCTTCAATCAAACCACACAAGCGTTTGTTTTCCTTCTTCAATTCTTTGTTGTCAGCCTTGATCAGTTTGATCTTGTTCTTGTTTCTATCACATCTCCTCTCAAGCTTCTCATTCTTAGCTTCAATCAGTTTAATCTTATCATTAATATCATCCTGATTCGATTTCGAAGCAACTACAATTTGGAGCATCTTCTCCTCATTCTGCTTGAATTTAGTAATCTCAGCTTGTTGAGCAATCAACATCTTCATCATGTCCTCCATCTTCTTATTAACCTGTTTCATAACATCATCATCTACAGTCACTTTCTTTGACTTTGATCTGGAGGGCTCAACTTCAACAGCTTTCTCCTTTTGAGGCTTCCTAAACATATCGAGCACTTTATCCATATCGATATTGAACTGATCGATTGGTAAAGTCTCTGCCTCCTTTCCTTTCTTCTGCTTCTTAGTAACTGGTGAAGATAACTTGGAAGGTGTTCCAGCATCAGGCAATCTCTTACCCTTCAACAACTGAGCTAAGTCTTTCTCTCTCAGTTCTTTCACACTAGACTTCTTTGCCATAGTCTTTTGTTTCTTTGTCTTCTTTGGCAAATTCACAACTACAGTTTCACCAACACTCAATTCAGCTAAATCAACTCCCAAACCTTCATCTTCAACTGATTTCCTTCTTCTCTCAAACTCTTCAATCGACTGGTTCAATAATTCAGACTCACCAACCATAGTGGCCTTACGTTTGGTGGTCCTCACGTTCTCGTCATCAGAATCCCACTGTTCATCAACCTCAGTCTCTTCTGAATCCACAGACTCTTCATCCACCAAACCCGATCCTTTCTTTGCCGTCGATTTCTTTCTAGCAGCCTGTTGCTTTGTGCTTCCCTGATCAATAGCCTTTCCCTTGCCCTTCCCTTTGGCTCCAGGATTGACTACTTGACGCTTCCGCTTAGTGCTTGAATCAGCATACACTAAGGGATCATCATTGTCTGAGTCACTATCATCATGTCTAGCTTTGTTCTTGCCTGGATCAGTGTAATCCGGACGAGCCAAAGCACCAAACAATCTCCTGTTAGGTGGTTTCTCATTATCAGCTACACCTTTATATCCTTTCATCCTCATCAAGGTTCTAATATTCATGTGATCTTGGCCTAGAATCATTGTCGGATCCTTCTTCAGCATTGGATACTTATAATCAAAGATCATCATTAGAAACCTTGGATACAACATAAACTTCTTAAACTTTATACCCTTCAGCATCTCCAACATGTGGTCAAGAATCATCCCAGACACATTAAATGGTTTGTTGAGTGTCAACGCAACCATTAATGAACTCAAGCTCTTTCTCATCACGTCATAACCACCACTAACACATCCAAAGACATGAATCAGAACATGTGCAAAGTACTTGTACTGCACTCCCAGCTTCCCTTTATACATCGATCCGTCAGTGATAGGACCTTTGTATTTCATCCTTAAGAAGCACGCCTTCTGTTCTGTCCAAGATAACTCCCTGGGATCCTCACTGTCTTCGAACTTAATCTGTAACGCCTCTCGAATGTCAGCTTCAGTCAAGAACATCTCCATCTCCTGAATCTTGCTCTTGATGATAGTCTGATTCTCCCGGTAGTCATACTTAGCGTTCTGGTAAAAATCTTCTATTATGTCTTTGTAAATGATGGTTGGTGTGGCTAGAGCATGTACAATCCTGCTCCTCTTCAGAAAATCAATAATCCCAGTAAACTCAGTGTTCTTCTCCACGTCTCCTAGATACGCGCAACAGTTGTGCGATCGTTCGAAAGGCCAACTGCTCGGTGTAGATGTTTCAGCTACAGGGACTGGATCTTGAACAGTGATCTCTGCTGGAGTCTCAACATTCACTGCTGGAGTTTCAATATTCTCTGGTTGTTCAGCCATCTGCACATGAAAATCAATAAAACGCGTCAAAACACAAAAACGACAAAAATATAAAAATTTTGGTCAAAAATATCCTGCACGTTCGCCCATTTAAAAATGGCCGAATGTGGGAATTATTGGTCGAATGTGAACATAAATGGACGAATATGAAAAAATTTCTGTTTAAAGACACATTCGTCCGGTTTGAAAGTACGTTCGCCCAAATATTTTTACCTTCGCCCGGTTTTTGAACCGAAGGTGAAACCTGATTTCCCCCAAAATTCAAAAATTTGCCATTGTATGTTTTAATCTACAATTTTGATTCTAATGTGTACTAATAATGCCGACTAACACTCGTTTATAATCAATTTTGTCAAAACATCAGTTTACATCGGTTTTCAAATGGAATTAGGGTTCTTTGTGTTCAATCGATCAAAATTATCAACTAAACATGTTTTTATCCTAATTCCTTCCATCATCTCCCCCTAAAACCTATGTAAATTGATCGGCTATCAAAAACAAGTATCAAACATCATCAAAAATCACAGAACAGAAACCCTAGGTCCGGTTCTTTAAACAATCAATTTTGATCTGTTACTGCGTCCATTACCTGCAATATTATGCTTAAAATGATCAGGATGAACAAGGGAACAAATCAGTGAAACAAGGAAAACACAAGCAACAAGGTCTTGTTATGACAGAAAGTTTGAAAAAAATTCAGAATGAAGAACTCGAAGGTGACAGACGTATATAAAGGGTGCCACGTTCGACCGGTTAGGATGGACGAATGTGGGTAATAATCACATTCGCCCCAATTTAATGGCACGAATGTGAAGTTGGTCCACCTTCGCCCCTAATGAAAGACACGAAGGTAAAACTTGGTACCCGGAAGTGAAAATTTCACCCGGAAGTGAAAAGAACCACATTCGCCCTTTTTCAATACGGTCGAAGGTGATGATTTTTCCACATTCGACCCATTTAAGGGGCGAATGTGAAATGGAAAAATCTGAAAATTTCGCCAAATCACGAATTCGAATCCCGTTCAACATTTTTCAATCCGTTAAGCTTCCAAAACTCAAATTTTCACATTTTGAATGTCACAAAGTCCAGATGGTGTTATCAAATCTCAGAAATTGACCATCAAGCATCCCCGGATATCAAAAAAAAATAAAGCAGAAATGCAAATCTTTTGGATTTTCTGAAATTTATATCAAAACACACCTAAAATCCTTTTGGATTTTGTAACTTTTTGACAATAAAAGTAAAATACGACAAAGTAAAATGCATCAAAGTAAATGAAAACAATAAACATTTTGTGATTTCCGGTAAGAGGATCATATCAGTTTTCTGAGAAATCTGAACACAGCGTTGATCTTGTTTCAATATTATCATTAGAAACAATATGTGACACGGCAATTGCTGATATTGTTGTCCACATAAGCTCTCATGCAGACAATTACGCAATGCTTTAAAATGATACAGATTAGATGTATTAGACTAACACATTGTGGTTCCCACACACACGACATACTCCCGTATCAAGAAGTAATCTGCACAAAGACTCATTGTAAAGCGTGATTATGCTTTCGTCGTCTGTAATTGTACAAGATATAATGCATAGAGGTATACAGGTCAGCAAATTAATGCAGCAAAGTAACATATGCACCATACCAGGTTGAGGACTGATATTAATCATGATTTGCATCAATGATCAATACGATATTATAGATAATCTTTGATCATCATATAACATGAAAAGTTCCTCAATTCGGTAACTTTAGGTTTTGGCATAAAGCTCTTTTATAAAGACATCCTGTCTGATCTAGGTCCGTAATGACTTACAGCAGAAGATCAGATAGGCTATCCCCAGACAACTAATAACATAACGACCCTAAACCTCCGAGTTTTGTACAAACACCCTATCAAACGAAATTACGGTACTAAGACCATATGTCCATGAGGTGTTCATCCACAAACGCGTAGTTTGTTATGTTTGTATCACTAATGCACGCAATATAAAGTCTACGAAGCCTATCAGCATATCACACGTAATCAACATACGTCTCATTAAAACTATACAATTCTTTAGCCTGTGTCAGATCCCCACTGATGTACTATCATTTCCTCTTTTTATCCAAGAAATCATTTTGGGTTTTTCTAATTTTTAGGTATTTTGAAAATTTTTCAATGTTTTTGGTTTTTCTGATAAAATGACTCCCCCTAAAATAAAGAACATTTTTTTTTTTTGGGTTTTTAATTTTTCTGAAAAACAAAACAAAACAAAATTTTGAAAGAAAAACAATCCACTTGAAAGCATCAACTTCTTTGAGGATTAAACAACCCCCTCGAAAGCATCAACTTCTTTGAGGATTATGATAGTAAAGAGAAATTCCCAATTAGCAAAGAGAAATTCCCAATTAGCAAAACCTTAAAACTAAAACTAAAAACGAAAAATGATAAACCGAGGAGCCGATTAGTCCTGTTTTTCTTTTATATTGTTTAGTTTCAAAAGATATTCAAAGCGGGATCTGTCAAAAGCTTTTGTAAACAAATCTGCACGTTGGTAGTCAGTATGGATTTTGACCATGTCAATCAATTCCTTAGCATAACAGTCACGGATAAAATGATATTTAATCCGGATATGTTTAGCTTTAGAATGATTTTCAGTATTTTTAGTTAATGCAATTGCGGCTTCGTTGTCACAGTGTATAGGGGTTTTAAGAAACTGCAAACCGTAATCGACCATCTGTTGTTGGATCCAGAGCACTTGCGAACAGCAACTCGAGGCTGAAATGTACTCGGCTTCACATGTAGACAGTGCAACGGAAGTCTGTTTCTTGCATTGCCAGGTAATTAGCCTGCTCCCTAAAAACTGGCAACCGGCTGTTGTTGATTTGCTGTCTTTGTCACAGCCGCCCCAATCTGCATCACTAAAAGCAATAAAATCAAAATCATCATCATTAGGGTACCAAAGTCCTTTTGATGGACAACCCTTCAGATATCGAAGGATACGCTTGACCGCCGTCAGATGACTTTGTTTCGGTCGAGACGCTGTCAAATACATCAGAGATCCGATGATTGCTCTGTATGTAAATGGATCTGTCAGCTCCCCCTTAGCGTCCACTCCAATCCCGTGATTGGGTTGTATCGGGGTATCCATCGGCTTAGAATCCTCCATCTGGAATCGGCTCAAGATGTCGGCAACATATTTCGTCTGATGAATGAAGATCCCGTCGGGTCTTTGATCCACCTGTAAACCGAGGAAAAACTGCATTTCTCCCATAGCGCTCATTTCGAACTTCTCCTGCATAACAGTTTCAAATTCCCTGCACAAGAGTTCGTTAGTTGAACCAAATATAATGTCATCAACGTAAATCTGTACTAGAAGCAAGTCATCTCCCGTCTTCTTCGTAAAGAGGGTGCAATCGACGAGGCCGCGCTTGAATCCTTTGGAGATGAGGTATGTACTTAGCTCCTCGTACCACTGTCTTGGAGCCTGGTGCAAACCATATAAAGCTTTGTTCAGCACGTAGACCTTGTCCCGGTGGATTGGGTCCTCAAAGCCCGGTGGTTGCCCGACATAAACCTCCTCCTTGACTTTACCATACAGAAATGCGCTCTTGACGTCCATTTGATAGACTTTGAATTTCTTATACGAAGCAAACGCAAGGAACATCCGAATAGCTTCCATTCGTGCTACTGGTGCATAGATTTCGTTGTAATCAATTCCTTCAATTTGATGGAAACCCTGCACAACCAATCTGGCTTTGTTCCTTACAATAACTCCACGGTCATCCTTTTTGCACTTAAACACCCACTTAGTGCCAATTTTCTTTCTTCCCGGCGGCAAATCTGTGAGCGTCCAGACTCCCAATTTCTGGAATTGCAATAACTCTTCCTGCATTGCCTCAACCCAGGCATCTTCTTGCAAAGCATCTTTGTATGTCCTTGGCTCTACCTGCGACACATAACATGCAAACGACCAATCATTTTGGTCACCAGATTTCTGAATTTTGGCATACAATGCTAAAGCACCAAAACTCTCTGGCGTATTAACGCTTTTAAGCTGCCCTCTGGTCATCACTCCACTACCAGGATCACCGATTACTTGCTCCAGCGGGTGAATACGATGAATCCGAGATTCCGGATTAACAGGTACAATCACTCCCGTCTGAGCAGTCAAGTTCTCTGTAGCATCCTGATCATTACCCGTGTTAGATGATGAAGCAACATCTTGATTTGGAGTTGGGTTCACAGTTTGCTCTTCTAAGTCTTCTGCATTTTCAAGAACAGCTTCTTCAAATTGTTCATCTTCAGATTCTGAAGTGTCTAATGAAGTTGAAGCTTCTTGAAACAACTCTTCTTCTTGTGTAGGAGCACTGGTATCACTAGAAGCTGGTGGGGGGTTTACGGTAATTGGACGCATCAACGGTGAAGTTGCCGCGTTTTCACATTCGTAAAGTAATCTGATCACAGCTTCTTCAACCAAGCTATCTAGGTTGAATGATTCAAAGAAATCTTTGTAATCAAACATCCAATCAGGGCCCGTGCCTTGCAGATTTTGTGTGTAACGTTGAACTTCCACGTTAGCCCAATCCTCCACTTGACGAGTTCTTTTGTTGAATACCCGTTTGAGCGGGGTTGCATATCCAACAAAATATCCCTCTTCAGCTTTAGGACTAAACTTTTCGCTTGGATTCAACATCGTACATGGCGCCCCAAATGGTTCTAGATACTCTAAATTGGGCTTTCGTCGGTGTAACAGCTCATAAGATGTTTTTCCAAACTTCTTCACTGTCAAAACCCGATTTAATGTATAGTTTGCTGCATAAATCGCCTCATTCCAGAACATTACTGGAAGATTTGAGTCAGCGAGCATTGTTCTTGCAGCCTCAATCAGAGTCCTATTCTTTCTTTCAGCAACACCGTTCTGTTGCGGGGTATACGGAGCTGAATATTCATGATGTATCCCTTTGCTTTCACAAAGTTCATCCATCTTTGCATTTTTGAACTCCGTCCCGTTGTCACTCCTGATCCTTTTGATCTTCAAGTTGTAGATATTCTCCAGCCGAGTGAACAGAACTTGTAAGTTGGTAAAGGTGTCGCTTTTGTTCTTCAAACACATCACCCATGAGAATCGTGAATAGTCATCAGTGACGACTAAACAATAAAGCTCTCCAAGATGACTTTTGCGCTTGACCGGTCCAAAAAGGTCCATGTGCAATCGCTCAAGCGGCATCTCAACAGAGTTAACCTTCTTCACTTTATGGGATTGTCTGTGTTGTTTTCCTTTCATGCAGCTCACACACTTGTCGTTCAGATGGAAATGTTTCACGTTTACTCCATCGACAAGTCCATTTCTCACTAACTGATTCATTTTCCTCAGATGAATGTGCCCCATTCTTCGGTGCCACATTATCGATTCTTTTTCGGTCGCCTTGGATAGAAAGCATGTTATCTGTCCCTGTGATGTCATTGCCTTGGACATATCAAGAATATAAAGATTGTTGACTCGAGGTGCCATCAACATAACCCACTCCTTTGGAATCTTGAAGCCCGGTTTGAGGATGTAGCAGGATTTGTCATCAAAATGCACAGAAAATTGTTTATCGCATATTTGACTGACGCTCAACAGATTATAGTCTATTTGTTTGACATAAGAAATCCGCTCGAAAGTCACAATCCCGTTACTCACGCTTCCTTCCATCGTTATATAACCTCCTTTATTACCCGCGAACGCAACATATCCTCCATTAATATTCTTCACATCGAACAGCAACGCCAAATCCCCCGTCATGTGGCCTGAAGCTCCACTATCAACAATCCAGAGACTGCTAATAGGGCCAACTGAAGCTCCCTGCACACAAAAAGTAAACAATTAGTTCTTTCGGGGGACCCAAGCCTGAGTCTTGGGCCTTTGAACTTTGGCTTTCAAAGAATCATTCTCATTGACTTTCTCAACAACTTTCTGTTTTGAATCAATCGTTTTCTGATTTTTCAAAACAGTTTCACTTTTCTCACTCACCTTTGACGTAGAGGCTCCTGGAGAACCGTTAGGTGTCCAAGATTGTTCAGACCTTTTGAGAATACGGATTTGAGATTTTGGTTTCTCAATAGGTTTCTGAACATTGTTACTAAAAGTAACTTTCTTAGCAACCTTATCTGAATGAACAGACTTAGGTCCAACATTTGACTTGACAATTGGTTTTTGTGGAACCTTTTGTCTATCAGCTGTTGTGTTCACCACTGGTTTTCTCCAAGATTGTTCCATTGCAATCCGATTCCTTTGATCATAATGAAATGGACGGTTGTTCCTCATTTGAAAATTGTTTTGATTATGAAAATGTTGTTGTTGAGGAACAGTCCGTCTATGCGGTGGGATATAATGATCAATCGGCTTTTTCAAGGAATTCTTAACCTCAACTTCATGTCTCTTGTGCCTTACATATGGACACTGAGCAAGTAAATGCCCGCGTTCTCCACATTTAAAGCATTTTCTATATTCCTCAAACACATAATGAGCATTTGGTGAAGCAAATGATCTTACAGGAAATTGATCATTATATTGTTGATTTCTTAAACTCTCAGGAAGTGGTCCTTTCGAGTAAGAAGGTTCATGAAAACCATTTGCTTTATCATCAGGTCTAATGAACTCAGTGACATGGATTTTTGGCTCTTGAGGAACTTCTGAAAACAGTTTCTTTAAGATTTCTGGTGGAATTTCATTGGTTCTTTCATGTTTTGGAAACCAAATTGTGCTTTCTTGCCAGATTTTATCAAGTTTAGAATAGTTAACGTTTTTAATCGGAAATTCCTCATCAGCAATGATTTTATCGGATCCTTCCATCCGATAAAACACCTTTACAGGTTTGTCACTGGTTTCATTCAGCTCATTCTTTTCAATCACATTCTTAACATCATTCTTTTTCTTAACCTCAAACTTTTCAGACTTCTTATTACGAATAGCTTTTGCCATCGGATGAACATGATCAGATGGTGATACTGGTTCAGTAGTAATGATGTGATTTTCTTTTGGAATCTCACATTCATTATCAGATTTATCACTACCAGTATCATCATTATCTGAGTCTGAACTATCACTCTCAGCATAAACACCCTCATTGTTCAAGCCCAAAATCGGTCTCACATCTTCAGGATATGGATCACCAATACTCGAGGTATTAGATTCCATTTCTGATGATGAGTCTGATTTTACCGAACTCTCCGGTATAACTTGATGATAGTTATGGTTCTCAAAAAGAACCGGAGATGGTACAGACTTGTAGTTGGTGGTGTTATCATCAATGATATGATCCACGACATAAGCAACATTCTTATAGCTTTCTAACTTCTTGTTAACCTTTTCAGCAAAGCATTTAATGGCAGCCATTTCTAACTTGGTGTTTTCAATTTCATTGATGTAGTTATTTATGGCCAATTGTTTCAATGACAACGTGTTTTTCAAGTCAGAAATGTCCTTTTTATAGCCATCTAATACTTTGTTAAAAGCATTTAACTCTTTGCGAGTAGATTGACAGTTTTGAATAGCACTATCACGTGAAATTCGGAGTTGTTTATTCTCCTCTATCAACCTATCACAAGTCCCACAGTATTTATCACTCATGACATCAGTGCTAGATTCAGAACTTACAGGTTTTGGCGGTTCGGTCATGGCCATCAAAGCAAAATGAGCTTCCTTTCCAGTGAAAAACTTTGAGTAGTCGATCTTGGTGAAAGCATCATCAGCTATGCATGACTTCCTCGTCATCAAGAAATCAGCTTCTGCCAGCAACTGGTCAATATCATCATCCAAAGAATCAACACTTCCCTCTGTGTCTGATTCGCTCTCACAATCTGAATAGACTGATTTACACTCCTCGGGAACATCAGAAACTGAATCAATCACCATCCCAGATCTCTTCTCCTCAGCTTTAACCTCAACAGGTTCACTCTCCACTTCCATCTCAGTCTCAGAATCATCACTCTCACTCTCCTCAGTTTCTTTCTTCTCATCAACTACCACCGACTCTTCCAAATCAACCTGATAAGCAACACAAGCCACATTCCCACCAGTAATTACTTCTTCAACTCCTATTTGCATACCCGACCAGTCAAACCTCTCATCCTGCTGAGTAACCAAAGCTTGGTTCTGATTCGCATTCTGTTGAGTCTCAGTAGGTGTAGTGATAGGTACAACTGTTCGGTTTGGGTGATTAGGAGATTGGTTTTGAATCTGGTTTTGAGTGTTTGGTTGTCTGTTTTGGTTGTTAAAGTTTCGGTTTTGGTAGTTGTTGTTATTTTGGTAAGAAACTTGGTTTTGTTGACGGTTCTGATAGTTTGCATTGAAAGGGTTTCGATTACCTTGTTTAGGTGGCTGGGTGCATTCCCTTTTGAAGTGTCCTTTCTCTCCACAATTAAAACATGTAACCTTCTCCTTGTTAAAACCATAGGTTGTGTTGGGAGAAGTTGCCAAGTCAGTCCTTCCAGTTTTCTCTATGAACTCTGTTGCTCTCCTCATTATACTCGCAAAAGCCCATTGAATGTCAATGAGTTCCATCTCTTCTTTATCGATCTGTGCGTAGTCTTCGTTGGTCAAGTTGTTGTTCCCAATCTGACTAGCAACCAATCCATTGTAGGATGAAACCATTGCAGAGACTAATGCAATGTGTTGCTGAGCAACCTCCACAGTCACGTTTCCTAAGTTGGATGTATCCAAAACCACCGGTTGTTTATGTTGAGTAATTTGGTTTGATGGTTGTTGTGTTTGGTTAGCGGTGTAAAAACTAGCTTGTTGCATTGGAGAGATTGGTGAAATGTAGGAAGTATATTGTGGTGGTGTGTATGATGGTTGTGTGTAGGAATTGTATTGTGGTGGTGTGTAGTTGGTGGTTGGTTTTGATGCATCCATGACATTGGAAATACATGCAACATGTGGTGCTACACTTCCAGAGCTCGAGTTTCCAGCTGAAACTGAAGTACTTCCAAAATACAGACTTGGATTCTGAGGAATCTGTGACCTCCTAGCTTTCCTCCTATCCTCCAGCTCTTTGTTCTCCAACTTCTCAATAAACTCTGAAATGGTCCAAAATTGATAAGCATCCTTCTCTCTAAGTACCTCCACATGTTGATCCCATTGTGGTGGTAAAGCATCTGCAAACTTATCAACCTGCTTAGTCATGGGAATCTGTACACCATAGCTAGACAATTCAGACAATAAGTGCATATATCTCGGAGTTAGTTCTTTCAAAGTTTCATTATTAATGAAAGAAAAATTATCAAATTCTTTAACCAACTCCTCCATTCTCAAACTCCTGGTCTTTTCATTTCCATCATGCTTCCTCTTCAGCTTATCCCAAAGCTGCTTTGACGTGGTACATGTCCCAAACTGATGCAACAGGTCACTTGTGATCGCCTGTGTCAGTTGAGAGAACGCCTTCTTCTCCACCACGTATTTCTTCTTTTCATCCTCAGTCAAGCTCTCCAGAGGAATCAACTCACCGGTATTCTCCAGAATCGGTGCTGTGTATCCTTTGACGATCATGCTCCACGCCTCAGCTCCCTCAACTCCCATGCCTTCCAGATGGATCTTGAACATGGTGTGCCACTGGTTGTACTCTTGCATATCCATGAGCTTAGGTGGCCGAGTTCCACTACCTGTAGACAAATCCTTAATCAAGGTAGAGATAGCGTTAGTGGTTTGAGTATTTACCGCCGCTGCAGCTACTCCCCAGTAATCTGATTGTAATGCCGGATGTGCTACATTCTGAGGCATCGTGCTCGTTGTTGTCATGTAGTTATGTGGTTGTGAGGATTGCGTGTTCGTCTTTTGAGCTGCCACAGTCCATGGGTCCATTGTCTGCTGTTGTGGTTGTGTTGGTGCTGATCCCGAAGTAGTTTGAAAACGCCACATGATCACAATCTGAAAATCTCAACACTTAGAAAAATTTTCAGCAAAAATCCTTAGGTTCGTCCAAAAATAGTACGTTCGTCCAAAAATTTCTTTGATTCGTCCAAAATGTCACACTCTCGTCCCTTCTAACTCACTTTCGTCCAAACAGTGATACCCGAATGTGGAAATGACCAGAATGTAAACAAACCAACACCCTTTTCACTTTCGCCCGAATCAAAAACGGTCGAAGGTGAAACTGTATACCCGAATGTGAGAATTTTCTAGACAAATTTTCAGGTTCGACCACTTTTTCTTCAGGTTCGCCCACTTTTAGTCAGATTCGCCCACAACACTCAGTCCAGGTTCCAGGTTCGCCCCATATCAGCAGATCTCATTTTTGAAAAACGGTTATTGTTTGAAAAACGGTTATTTTGATCTCAGATTTTCAAAAATTCATGGATTTCAATGATCTCAATCAGGTTATGTTTCGGATTTGATTTGGAACAACTTTAAGTCTTGGAAAACTTGAATTTGACCACAAAATCACCTTTAAATCGATCAAAAACTATGTTTTATAAGAGTTTTTGTAAAAACAGATGATAATTTGTCTAAAACATGTCCAAATCAACTCTGATCTTATCAAACTTGTTGTTGTATGATCCTACATGCTCTGATACCACTTTGTGAGCGTTGGATTTTATCTAAAACAGGATTCTATGATCATACAAGTCACAAATCTAGATGCGGAAACCCTAGATCTGAACAAATTGATAAGATACAAATCACGACACAATCAAGATCATTTTCAATATCATTTTCATAGATTAACTTTCAATCAATAAGCATTTACACTGTTTATGTTAATCTAGAATCACAAAGACACTTTCTCAAAAACACTCCTAAACCTGAACTGAACCTGGACACAAATGATAACTACCTTTCATAATCAAAAACTCAAAAACTATTTATAGACTCTGCACATTCGCCCCTTACAGATGGTCGAATGTGGGCATTTTCCACATTCGCCCACTGCAAGTGGTCGAATGTGTTCTTCAGTTCTTGTCCAATCTACCTTCGTCCATTCCAGTTCTACCTTCGCCCAGTTATCTTCACCTTCGCCCAGTCTTGACTACATTCGCCCATATTGAAATACCTTCGGCCATCCACTAACATGTGTTAATTATAGTATATCCAATCCTTAGTCGCAAAATGCATCAACAACAGATGATCAATCAAAGACTTCTAAACGATCATTGACATATGATCAATACAAACACTCTATTGTGAAGAGAAATACAAAGAACAATAATAAGACTACAAGAACTCTAAACTAGTGAAAGGAGAGAGACAAAGCCTTATATAGGCAAGTCAAAAGCATCTCGAAGAAACACACCATTAGGTCTTGTGCACCATTGGATCATGTCAAGAAAACACATCTTGACATGATCTCAACCCTTTATATAAAGGCACACAGATTGCCAGTGTGGATACCCATTTAATTTAGCTGGGTTACACGAATGGGCTTATTTGACCTGGGGCCATCACTTTATCTTTGATAAGCTATGATCCATTAATGCTGCAGCCCACGAACACTAGTAGCCCAACAACAATCCAATCCATTCTAGCTGCTACACGATCCATCTCCAATATCTCCAATACTCTAACAATATGCAATATGTAACAAAACAATAAAAGTTTATAAGTGAAAATATAACTTGTTATATTTTTAATACCCCCTCACTTTTATTTTCAAAAAGATCAAGCTAGTTGCAAATTTGATTATGTTGTGAAACATTTAAGCCTTTTGTAAAAATATCAGCAATTTGGTTTTTAGACTATATGTTTTCAATTTTGATGCAACCTTTAGTAACTTGATCTCTTAAGAAAAACAAATCAAGTTCAAAATGTTTTGTTTTGTTATAAAAAACAGGGTTTGCAGCAATAGCAAGTGCTGCTGAATTACCACAATGTAACTTAACTGGAAGTGTTACCTTGATGTTGAGCTCACTTAATAGGTTAATTAACCACATAATCTCACATGTCGCAGTACACATTGCTCGGTATTTAGCTTATGCTGTAGACCGAGAGATTGTGGACTGCTTTTTACTTTTCCAAGCCACAAGTGAGTTCCCTAAAAAGACACAATACCTTGTAACTGGCTTCCTGGATTGCACACACTTTCCCCAATCTGAGTCTGTTGGTGCATTTTTGTGTGACAACAGCTTACTAGATACAATAGCTAGTAGATAGTCGTTTTGTATAAAGTGTAATCGTCTTTATTGTACCCTAGCAAACAAAGAAGATAACAAAGAGAATAGTTTATGCTAGGCTATTATCTTCTTTGTTTGTGGGTCAGACCCATGCTAGTATAAATACATGGCATGGGGTGTTAAGGGGATTAACATAATACTCGAAAAATACAAAAACATTAAAAAACTCAGAAAATAAGAAATCATGGCGTGAAAGAGAAAAAGTGATAGTACATCAGTAGTTGGACAGTCACACTGAAAAATAAACGTAAATGTGCTAAATGTGATAACAGCTCCATCATATGATGTACCGGTAGGCAAGAGACATGAATAAATCAGCTTGGTGAGTGATACAAACATAACGAACTGTGTACCATGTGGGTAACATATCATTGGCGTATGATTTTATAATCTTAAATCTTGCGTTGATAGATTGCCAAAATCTGAGATTTCGGGTCTTTAAATTGTTGAAACATCCGGGGTTAACCTGACTGCCCTTCTGCTGCATCCAGAAACATGCTGACATAGGCACAGCCAGGATATCATAAAACAGAAAAAAGAAAAAAGAATAATGCCAAAACCCTTATATGCTGGTGGCAAACTCAATAATGCCTCAAGCTAATGTGCGTACCAAAATAAAATGGTATTTGTCCAAACCCTGGTTGAGTTCACATTTGTCACTTTGCTGCATCCAGATATATCCTGACCTATACACCAGTGTGACTCGTACCTTGTAAATTATACGGATGGCAACAATATACTCACCTTTTACGAAAAAGCTTTGTGCATACCTTGATCGAGGGGGGACTGTTAGTACATTGAAGCTGAAGCAATCCAAAGACTTGGAGTCATCAAGTTGCATAAAGACGAAGACATCTAGAAGCTATTGTCAATGGGGAGTTTGTTGGTGCATTTATGTGTGACAACAGCTTACTAGATAAAATAGCTAGTAGATAGTCGTTTGTATAACGTGTAATCGTCTTTATTGTAATTAAAGAACTTGGTGGTAGGCGAAATTAGTCATAGGCGAAATAAGTGAAGATATCATAAAGAAGATGCTAATTAGTGAAGATAGCTATCTTCACTAATTGCTATCTTCTTTAGAGGATATTCTATTTTCTCTAGGGAATATTCCATCTTCACTAGAGAATATTCCAATATGCTCATGTATAAATAGAATACATGGGGTTAGGGTTTTTGGTTGGTCATTCTAGAGAGTAAAGTAGCCACTAAGTTTGTGGGTGTTGTCTTGAGTTGATTGTAATCCGTTTATAATCAATAGAAGACGTGTTTATAATATTCTCGTGTTCGTTAACATTTCAGTCGATTCATAGTTTTGCATAAACATCTATCAAGGGATTCCGCACATTGATAGATCTGATCTAGCTTGTATCGATCCATTCCAAGGACCTACAATTGGTATAAAAGCTTATTACGCTCGATTGTAAGGTTCAAGCTTAATTATTGCAAATATTGAATCGATTGGAACGTGTGTTTGCGTTTAATATCTTCTGTCTTCATAATCTTAAAATCATCCTCGGTCATTGTAGTGGATTTTCAGAAAGTGGTAAAGGATTTTAAAGTTTAATTGATCAAAAAAAAAAAAATTCAGATTCGATCAGATTCAAACAAAGAAGTTAGGGATTAAAAAAAGTCATCTTCGCCTAAGATTTTTTGAATTTATCTTCGTTTATTTGATAGTCATCTTCGTTCAATATAACCCATGACCTCTTGGTCTAGTTGTATGGTGTCCCCTTTTACAAATGTAAGATTGTGTATTCAAATCCTTGCAAATACAAGGTGAGGTAAAATAAAGTTGTAATAAAAATTTGCCGTTTAAAAAAAAATCTTGGTTCAATATAATTTAGTAATGATGCAAAGGCAGCTGTTGACCAATTCAAAATCCCAAAAGAAATGGAACTTCTAATTTGTGGTTCATATTTCTCGTGTTGACTAAGGGGGTGTTTGGGATTGATTATTCAAAACAGATTATGCGTTTTGGAAAAGCAGGGGTGGAGTTGCTTATAGATTATTGCGTTTTGGCAGCCTAAAAAACTGATTATCCGCGTTTTCAAAACGTAATCCAAACACTAAAAACCGATTATCTGCGTTTTCAAAACGAAATAATCTAAAAATCAGATTTAAAACGCAATCCCAAACACCCTCTAAATCACGTGACACATGGAACTTCTAATTATATATATATTAAACGTTCCCGTAATTTGAACAGTGGCAGGTCATTTTTGTAATTTTTGTTTTTGGTGAGGGTATACATATTATTTTGAGCGTGAACACTTCTGAAAGGGCTATTTTCTTTTTCCCAATTGCTTATCAAAGAAGTTCATTATTATCTCACCATTCACTATTCACTAACATATCATCATCACATGATCACATCATACCACCACCATAGTCATCGTCATCATCATATTACCATCATTAAACCACCACTACATCACCTCCACCACACACCATCAACAAGCAGAGATCAAAAGAAGAGAGTAAGAAAGAGAAAATAGTCACCCCCGTAACTGTCACCTTCATCGCCGATTCGCCGTCACCATACAGATATAGAGAAAGGAGAGAAAATGGACCGTCGTCGTCATAGATTTGGTCGACAAAACCACATGCAATGGGGCCGATGGTGTGGCTATCGTAAAAGTACATGTAGAGAAAGTAGGTCGAAGTCGAACTGTTTTCAGAGACACAGAGATAGACGTTAGGTGGTATGGCAGGATGTGGCCGTCTATGGATGTCGTGGAGGAAGTGGCGGTGACGGGTACCGTGGCTGTTGCGTTGTCACCCGGGTGTGCAGATGGAGGTTTTACCCTCGAATCGTGGTGGAGAACCACTGCCAACAGTCGTTTCTCATTTCTCTCTCTTATCTATAAAGTTTTGCCTGCGGTGATAAGAAATTGCGTTCAGATCTGTCTTGCCTGGCGGTGGTGTAAAAGAAGAGAATAATTTCTATGGTCATGTATAGAAAGAACACCATGGCCGGTGATGATGAAAGTGACCCATGGTTTTCAAAGGCGGTACGGATATATCAACCAAAAAACAAAGTTGAATGTGCCTCTAAATGAAATAACGAAATTAATAAAATCGATACAGATCAGATACAGCTTGAGATGCAAATGTTTAAAATGAAATTAATTTTGACTTACACAACAACGCTTAATAATTATATTTTTTATTTATTTCGTAACTAATTATATAGTGTAGATAATATATTTTGTCATATGAAATTGTTACTGGCTGGATCCCGCCGCAACGCGCGGGTAGCAAAACAACTAGTTATAGTTTGAAACTCCACTTCACTGTCAAACTCTAATTTATTGGTCCTATTTTATAAAACTCGTTTTAATAATTTATTAGTCAACAAGGAGGTGGGAAGGTTTACCCACTTTGTGGGGTTCCTGCCCTGGGAGGTCACAGGTTCGAATCCCACTCAGAGTAGGGTAATTCTAAAATGAGGGGCTGGACCTTAGGGGGGGCCCGGGGACCGAACCTGAAGGGTGCGGGGTTTCGTTATGGGTGATACCGTTGGCCGTTCAAAAAAAAAAAACAAGTCCATCTTCGTTTTAATAATTTATACTTTTGTCCTTCACGGGTAGCTTAGTTGGTGAATGGATCAAGGATCTCTCTTGGAGGTCTCAGGTTCGATTCCCACGAAGGATATAATGAGAAAAGATGGATGACTCATGGCATATGGTCATGAGTTCGAGTCCTGATCTCGCCAGGTTTTACCGGTTCACTACTGTCGTGTCTTCGGGTGGGTATGTGGGTCGGGTTTTCCCTGGAAGCGGGCTGTCGAGCGGGTTAGGGGCTTCGTGCGTCCGAGGTGGGCCGGGCTGTGCCCCTGTCTTTGCCACTGGATGGCCGCGTACGAAATACCCGCCGTTGTTTAGTTGGCCGTTCAAAAAAAAATAAAAATAAAGGGGGGGGGGGGGGGGGGGGGTTACGATTACAACCACACAAAAATGACAAATTGCAATTTTGAATTGAATGTGGTCTTTATTACTCGCATTAATTAGCATACAATTTTTTTTCTTTTTCTTTAGCGTAATTTAAAAAAAATTAATAAATAAATAAATAATAATATTAAAAATTTGGTGATAGTATTTAAAAAAAAGATTGTTTAGATTTGTTAAACTAGTTCTTAAATATCAAACGAACATAGGGACTTTAGCCCAGTTGGATTTATATTTCGACTCAGGTATACCAAAATATGTTTGAAACGTTCTTCTGTGTGCTTTAGAGGAGTTAAATTGGAATTTAGACTTGCAATTCAAACTGCTTCCAAACTGGTAAAAATTGAGGATTTTGAGGGCTGGCGAACCAAATTCGAATCATTCATCAAATCTGAGGATGAAAGAATGTGGGACTGTATTATCTACGGGTATATCGAACCTGCCTATGAAGGAATTGACGACATCAAGCGAGTACCAACATACAGTGAAATGAAAGAGTCTGATAAACAAATGTATGATGCTGAAGGCAAGGATTTTGCAACAATTAACATGTCTTTGTTAGATGCGATTCGTAGTGAGTTTAGGCTTTATTACGATTCATATGACCTATGGAAGGCCTTGGAAAGACGTTTTGCAGTGAATAGTCACACGCATTTGAGTACTTCAGGACAAAGCTCAGGTTGTCATTCTTCAGAAAGGTGTTAGTGTCAGATCAACAAGATAAATCATGTGAAGGATCAAGTGATCAAGTGTTTATTGCAAAATTCGTTGAGGATATGAAAGTGCAAGAGATGATTGAAGATGAGAAGAAAGCTGTTGAACAGAAATCCGATGAACAGGTCAATGAGAATGAGACAGAAGTAAAGGAAATTGAAGCTAAAGAAGCTGATGCATCTAAGACTTAAAGTGAAGCTATCAACACTAAGGAGGTAAATGATGCAAGTGCGGCTGTGCCTAACGTCATTGATCTCAAGGACACAGAAGGGATGTCTACCAAGGAGTTCATCGCATACATGTCTGAATTGGACTCCATCGACACAAAGGTACACATTTTCTCTCTTCTGTTGTTAATGCATGTAAAAAATGTGTGCATTATGCTGAGAGAATTGCCTTATTAGTTGCTGATAATGATAAAGTAGCTAAACATAACACTGAGTTATTTGTGTTACTAGATCAAGAGAAAGAGTTTAATTTGGGCAACAGGATTAGAAAGGATAATCTTAAGAGGAAGCTTAAAGCTGTAGAAAAGGACCTTAAGGCATTAGACCTTGTACTTAAGGAAAAGATCTGTTATCTGGATCTAGCCCATCTAGCTATAGATGACAAACAAAAGGTCATTGCTGAGAAAAACAAGGAGATAGATGAGCTAAAGATCCAGATAGCTGAACTTAAAAGGCAAGTTGAAAAGTTTTGTAATACCAAATACCTTCATAACATCATCATAGATTCCCAAAAGGATAAGAATGAGTTAGCAAGGTTAGGATACAATGATGTTCCTCCTCCCTTTAATGGGAACTATTCATTCTTGCCTACTAAGGAAGAGTTCATTGATGCGGTAAATGGTAAACCACCTGTAGTTGAATATTAGGATATCGACTTTCCTAAGAGTCCAAGTTCTGTAGAAAAGGAATCTGTTGGATCAAACAGCAGCAAAGAAAAGATGAATAAGGTTGTAGAAGTTAAGAAGAATGAAATTAAACCCTCTTCTTCACAGCCTACTTCTCAATCTAAGCTTAAGAAAAGATCCTGCTTTAACTGTCGTATTAGAGGGCATGTTGCTAGTTGTTGCCCATTTAAGATAATTGAAAAATTTGGTGAGAGTAAGTTGAATAAGAAGTCCGTTCAAAAGCAACAACGGGGAGTTGTAAAGGATGGGAATTGGGTTGATAAGGGTAAAAAGGAAGTACCATGTTCTAAAAATCAATCTAAATCAAATTCTCAGACTTCATGTTCCGGACAATTTGATGGACCAAGAAATCAGTCACCAAGATACAATAATTATAATGGTCAATCAAATAAGTACCAACATCAAAATTGATACCAGAATGATGGTTATCAAAATTTTCACAGAAGAAATTATCAAAAACATCATGTAAACTCTCGAAGAGATGATTATAGGAGTTTCCATAACTCAAATAATCAACCAAGAATTTTCAGAAATTCAGGGTATGATATTCGGAATCAATATTATTCAAGTAATCACTTTCAAAATGTTTCCAATTATCAGTTTCAAAAATCAACGAGCAACAGATCCAAGTCACATGAAAGGTGTAATGGACATTTAAACGTGTTTACTTATGCGAATGAACGAGGTCAAACCAAGACTACTAGAGTCCGGGTTCCTCGTACTAACTGAATTGTTGAGTGAGTGCAGGACGGCCGTGGAGGACTGTTGATTTGTTCGACAGTGGTTGTTCCTGTAAATTATCTGAGGTGAATTATAGGTTACCAATGGTAACGAATGGTTTACTTCAGTGAAGTTATTAATCCTACTCTTTCTGTTTTTATTTTCAGAAAAACAAAAATTTTCATAGGCAAAAAAGATTTAGATGTGTGCGTGTGTTTAGGGGGAGTAACATAATACTTGGAAAATTCAAAAACATTAAAAAACTCAGAACATGAGAAATCATGGTGTGAAAGAGAAGAAGTGATAGTACATCAACAGTTGGACAGGCACACTGAAAAATAAACGTAAATGTGCTAAATGTGATAACAGCTCCATCATATGATGTACCGGTAGGCAAGAGACATGAATAAATCAGCTTGTTGAGTGATATAAACATAACGAACAGTGTACCATGTGGGTAACATATCATTGGCGTATGATTTTATAATCTTAAATCTTGCGTTGATAGATTCCCAAAAACTGAGGTTTCGGGTCTTCAAATTGTTGAAACATCCGGGGATAACCTGAATGTCCTTCTACTAGATCTAGAAACATGTTGACCTAGGCACAGCCAGGATATCTAAAAAGATAAAAAAGAAAAGGGTAATTCCAAAACCCTTATATGCTGATGGCAAACTCAATAATGCTTCAAGCTAATGTGCGTACCAAAATAAAATGGTATTTATCCAAACCCTGGTTGAGTTAACATTGGTCACTTTTCTTCATCCAAATATATGCTGACCTGTACACCAGTGTGACTCGTACCTTGTAAATTATACGGATGGCAACAATATACTCACCTGTTACGAAGAAGCTTTGTGCATACCTTGATCGCGGAGATATGTCATGTTGTGGGACACACTGGTATAATGGTATGAAATCAATTAATCATACCACAACGTAATAGCTTTGAAACTTTCGTGTACCTTGTTAAAGTGGATAAACAGTATCGGTATTTAGAAAATTAACTAAAAGTATGAAAAAGTTTAACTAAGCTGGTATGATCTTCTTTAAATTATTATATTTTAAAACAAAAATACCAAAAATATTTTCTTTTTTAACGTCTTCCATTTTAAACTAATAAATTGTGGTTTTGCATATGCATTTGCATATCGGGATAAAATATTGGTTTATCTTTAATGTGAATTAGACTAATGTGTTTTCTAGGTAATGCTTGTTATAGTGCACAGATTGATGCTGATGTCAAAGTGAAGTGCAGAAGTCAAGTTGCATAGATTGATGCTGTTATCAAAGTGAAGTGCAGAAATCATAATTTCATGCTGAGATCCTCCATCTCCATTTACATTAATGCTCACTCATAAAAGTCAAGAATTGCTCACCAGATGAAGAATATGAAGATCATGATGATCAGATGACTCAAAGTGGTTACAAAACTCAAAGATTGGATTCATCAGCTTAGGGGGAGTTTGTTAGTACATTGAAGCTGAAGCAATCCAAAGACTTAGAGTCATCAAGTTTCATAAAGACGAAGACATCTAGAAGCTATTGTCAAGGGGGAGTTTGTTGGTGCATTTCTATGTGACAACAGCTTACTAGATACAATAGCTAGTAGATAGTCGTTTTGTATAAAGTGTAATCGTCTTTATTGTACCCTAGCAAACAAAGAAGATAACAAAGAAGATAGTTTATGTTGGGCTATTATCTTCTTTGTTTGTGGGTCAGGCCCATGCTAGTATAAATACATGGCATGGGGTGTAGGCTAGAAAGGACAGTTTTGAGAGTTTTTATGGTTGTGAGAGATTGTTTAGTTGAGTGTTGTCAGTGTGTCTACAACGTTGTCTTGAATTGATTGTAATCTATTTATAATCAATAGATGACGGTTTTATAAGTATTTAATTAGTGTTCTTCGTGATTGTTCGATTCATCATTTTGCATAAACATCTATCAAGGGATTCCGCACCTTGGTGGATCTGATCTGGCTTGTATCGATCCATTCCATGGACCTACAGAGTCAGCATAGCTAACTAGATTGAGATCCGAACATTTTTAAAGTGTATACCTTTCCCAGGTGTCTGTTTAAGGTATCTATAACTCTCATGGCAATAATGAAGTGAGCCTTAGTGGGTTTATGCATAAATTGACTAAGTACATGAACTGAATACGTAATGTCTGGTCTAGTATGTGATAGGTAAATGAGTTTACCTACCAATCTTTGATACCTTGTGACATCTATCAAACCATCATCTTCTTGACTATATAAATTTGTAATCACAAGATTTGGTTCCATTGGACATTTCACAGGTTTATAACCAGTCATCACATACTAGGCAAGAAGCTCAAGACAATACTTCCTTTGACTTAGGCATAAACCATCACTAGTTCTTAAGACGTCAATGCCAAGAAAATATTTAAAGGAACCCAAATCTTTAATCAAATACTTGGTTTTAAAGTATGTTTTGACATATTCTATAAACTTTACACTATTTCCCGTTAAAATTATATCATCTACATACACAAGCAAAACAACAAACATATTCTCAGATTGCATCACAAACATACTATGATCACATTTGCTTTGAACAAAACCTATCTCAAACAACACACTTAGAAGTTTTGCATTCCACATTCGAGGGGCTTGTTTAAGTCCATATAAAGACATTTTTACTTACATACTCTAGTATCATTTTTAGAAAAATAGCCCTCAGGCAATTTCATATAAACATCTTCAAACAAATCACCATATAGAAAAACATTATTGATGTCTAACTGAAACAAAGGCCAATCATTTTGCACAGCAATGGTCAAAACACACCTAATGGTTATTATTTTGACCACTGGTGAAAAGGTTTCGTCAAAATCTAAACATTCTCTTTGGCTATAACCTTTTGCAACAAGTCTGGCCTTATATCTATCAATTTCACCACAAGACTTATACTTTAACTTATAAATCCATTTACAACCAATAACTTTTCTATTCTTAAGTAATTCAACAATGTCCCATGTGTCATTTCTGTTTAATGCTTCTATTTCCTCATTCATAGCATTAACCCAGTTTGTATCTTTACAAGCTTCATGATAAAACCTGGGTTTAATGCTTTTATCTAACATAGAAGTAAAACACATATTTTTAGCAGACAACTTAGAGTAGTTTACAACCTTTTCTAACCCATAATTAAACTTCTCCTCAACAATATAATCACTTAACCTTTTTGGAAAGTTAGTATTTCTGGATGATTTTCTAATAACAGAAGTGTGATCTAAAGATGAAGGATGTCCCTCGGAGTTAGTAGATTCATCACTTTCTGAACTATCATCCTCAGCCCCGCCCTTATTGGACCTAGACTCACTTGGTTGCTGATAAACAACCTTACCATGAGCTGAATCTGAACTATCAATAGGCTGCTGAGACCCATGATAGTCAGATCCTGGTTTAGCCCTCTATTCATCATTGGGACCATTTAGATCAGTTGGGTGTTTCTTATTAGTTTAATCAAATAGATCAAAAAGTTCAAATGATTTATGGTTTCATAAACAGTAGGGCCAACTTCATTTAAAACCTTATATTCTTTAAAAGGGAAAATTGATTCATAAAACCTGACATCTCTAGAAAAAACAACTTGTTTTGAGTCAAGGTTCCATAACTTATACCCTTTTTTTTCATTTGAATAACCAATTAAAACACATTTGTTAGCATGAATGTTAAACTTATCTGAACTATTTAACACAGTACTAAAGCATAAACACCTAAAGACCTTAAGCTGACTATAAGAGGGTTTAAATCCATACATTAGTTCATAGGGTGACCTACGATTTAATACAGAAGATGGAGTCCTGTTAATCAAGTAAGCAGTAGTAAGAATACATCAGACCAAAAAGACAAAGGCAAATTGCTTTAAAACATCAATGAGCTAGCCACATTCAACAAGTGCCCATGTTTCCTTTCAACTATACCATTTTGTTGGGGTGCATATGCACATGAGGTTTGATGTACATGTAAGTCCCAAATACTAGATCTTGTTAGTGCAAGAGATTGTTATCCCTGAGAAACACCTATTGATTAGGTGTTTTACGTGATGAATCTTGAAAAACTAAGAAACTAGATAAAACTTGTAAAACCGACACATAACATGAACAAAATCATATACTTCCATTAATGATAAATCAGTGAAACACCATGGATTAAGTACGCACCACTATTCTTGTGCTATCAAAGAAAACCAAAACCCTAACCCTAGGAGCTGCACAATGCAATGTATATATAGAGATAGCTCATGGGCCTGCGCACTTAGCTAAGTGCGCAGGGCCCGTGTTTAAGTGCGCAGCCCTTTAGGGTTTGTACAAAAACTATGATTAATTACATAATCAGCCCCTTGGCTTACACAATACATCATAAACTAACAGTAAGTCTTTGCTTTGGTAACTGTGGTCTCAACTGAACCCAATACTCCCGCTAGACCACAGCTACCAGATCTTTGTCTGTCTCAGTCGATTGTCATGTCGCTTGTCTCCCCCTCTTCTCTTTCTTCCTGCACGGGGGGTTCTTCAAAAATAGCAGCAACAGGTTTTTCTTGGACAACGGGCGGTTCTGGATTAGATACTGCTGCTGGTTCTTGAGTAATCGCCTCTGGAGCATTTTCTGCTTTAGCTTGAGTTTCTTGCGCAGCAGTAGCTTTAGCAGCCTTTTCTTTTGCAGCTTTTTCATTATGTTCTTTGGCAATGTCAGCTGCATTGATTCTATCAACCGCATCTAGCAGTTCTTGTTTCAACTTCATAGCACAATCGACTGCTCTCCGGAATAATACAGCTTCCTCAAAAAGTACATGCCCTGCTCCCACATTTATTTGGTTTGCAAACAACATATTCAGATCAGACATATTAAGAGCGAAGACATCCACTGGATCAAGAATTCTCATAATCTCAACATTATCCTTTGACTTGATAACTTCTTCACTAGTCAAACTGTCATAGAACCATTTCTTGAAATCTTTTAACATGACTAGAAGCTGTTCACGTATAGGAACCCATGTGACAACCTTTGGAGGATCTATCACATAAGTAATCCTACCTTGTCCAGTAGCAGGATCAATTCTTTCCTTTAAAATGCGACGTCTCGGTTTTTGAGGCTTGAAAACTGTGAAATTTCTCATACATTCTCTTTCTATCATACTCGCAAGACTGGTTCCAATGGAGTTGTTGGTGGGATTAATGAAGTGTGCCCTGTTGAGCTCTCTGATGTCCCAGCGAGGAAGAGATTGCAAGTCATGTTGACTTTTGAAGTATTGAATAACTCCCCCTCGATGCTTGATCACGAACAACTTCTTTAATTCATCGTACTTCCACGAAATAATCTTTTACTGATGAGCTTCTTTAGTGTGGTGGATGTTTTGATGAAAGGCTGGAATAGTAATCTTTTTTCTTAGGGAGCCATGTGGGCCTTTCAGGGCTGACCCTGTGACCATCAGCAGTCTCATACACGGTTGCCTCTTCTTTACCGAACTCTATGAACGTTTCAGGCATCTCTTCTTCACTTATTTCATCAACATCACTTTCTTCAGCAATTCTTTGTTTTTCCTTTTCTTCTTCTAAAAACTTCCCAAAGTCAAACAACTCATCAGATGACGTGCTAGGCTCAATGTTCTATTGTTTCTGCAGCTCTTGAATCATATAAAACATCTTCATCTGCACATTGTTTTGGAACTTTATCAGGTATCTTTGATCTTTAACAATCTTCTCAAGGTTCCTATTCTTGTGTTTCAGCTTCTTCAGCTTTCTTTTTAGTTCTTGATTGTTGTGTACCGAGTTCTTCAGAGTGCAAATCTCTTTAGTAGCAATCTTACCGACCTCTTTTACCAAAGTCTCATACAGTTCCTGATGCACTGGTTTGCAACGTTGTGCAGCAGGAGCTGAAGAGGACAGTTCTGTTAGTTTCTTTGTTGGAGCTTTGGGGACCGGTGCCTTAGCAGTCGACGGCCCTGGTTGATCTTGAACACCAAAGATTGATTCAAAGATCTCTTCTGCTTCTACTTCTTCCTCAGTCACAACAATCAGAGTTTCGGATGTAGATATACCCTCTCTTCTTTTTCGTTTCTCAGCCTTTTTGAGTTCAGCTACCTTTTGTAGAGCCCATGTAATCTCTAGCTGTTCCTCAGTCTGTGATTCTCTACCTTCTGTCAACAGATCGGGCCTCTTTTTCTTAACGACCTTTGAGGGAGCCTCTTCAGTGGCCAACCTTTTGCCTCTGGCTTTCTCTCGAGTTCTTTCTTCAGCAGTTAGTGGAGCTGAGGACGGAGCTAGTTCAGATGGAGCTGTTTCAGGAGCAGTTTCACGTTGGGCTTCTTCCATGTCTCGCCTCTTTTTCTGAATCTTATTATACAGCTCTTTGATAATTGGATAGCGTTGAGGCGGGTACATATTCTCATACATCGGCTCCCACTCAACAATGCTGCACTCAGTAAAAAAATCTTCCAGTTCTGGCAAAATGGTACACTCCATCATGAGGCAGATTCTCGTATTGTGCATTTATCATCATTTGCACGAATCTAGGATACATGGCCCACTTTGCATCAGATTGGGCATTCTTTACTATGTAGTCAAAGATCATCCCCAACAAGTTAAACGGATCATTTTTGTAGACTTTGATCAATGCACTGGACCACTCCGGACTGAGTGCATTGTATCCTCCTTTTCTATGACAGAGAGCCATGGTGAATACGTGACAGATCAGTCTCTAGTCACAAGTTAGCTCACTTTTCTTGATATCGCTCCTTTTGTCGGATTCTCCCTTGTACCCAATTTTCTTGAACTCTCTCAGAAGATCAGCTTTGACTAAGAATTTGACGGTTCCAGGTTGATCTCCAAGTCTTAACACATGTCTGACTGTATCTTCGGTGATGATCAAGGGGTTGTTTTGGACAGTTGCGTTGATTCTTTTAACACAGTCGACGACTTCATATCTCGCGGATCTCCAGAAATCTTCAATGTGATCTGCGTAGACTGTCAGACTGTGTTCCACAGCATATCCGATTCGGCTTTGCCGGATCCATGCGACAACGTCTCTGAATTTGTGATCATCAGTCTCGAGATTGATAGTCTGGTTGTGCATGCCTCTATTGTCCCACGGAAATGCCATCTGTTCCAGGTCACATGCATGAAAAGCAAGTTAGAATTTTTGAGTGTAAGCAAACGACCAACGACTGATATCTTAGACTTAGGCGGACGACGGACTTAGACCATTTTGAGTTATAAATGTCTTGTGGTTTAGTTAGACGGATTATCATGCTTGATTGGTTTAGTTTTAAAATTGTGTATAATAAATGCACAGGTTATATAAGGTTTAGTAGTCTATAATCATTGACGTCCAAGGTTAAGTATGCAGGTCTTAAGTCTAAGTACGCAGTCCAGTCCAAAGCCTTAGGTAATCAAGTACGCAGGTCAGTCCAAATCCTTAGTTAAGTACGCAGGACACATAAGTTAGTAGGTCAACAGATAAGTGCGCAGATCAGTCAGGACTTGGGCTTGGTAACCCTAGTGCCTTGACAAGCCAATCTGCGTACTTAATAAGCACGCAGACACTTAAACTTTCGTTTAAGATTTTAGTACGCATGTCAAGTACGCAGGTCAAGTGCGCAGAGGTCTAGGGTTTCAGGGATTTGAATATATGAAACAAGTGCACAGATTCTTGAAACAAGTACGCAATCTTCAAGTAATAAGTGCGCAATATTCAAAAGAAATCCCGAAAACCCACAACTGAAGTCTTCACAACGAACACTTAATCCATGTAATCACAAAAACAAATCAGTCAAGGCTTAATCTACCTTAAAACGAACAGAAACAATGTAAAATGGAGACGAAAGAGTGGATTAACAGGTGATTAGAGGGTGATTAGTGGTTTTTTTAGGGTTTAATGGTGATGAATGATGAGGATGATGATGATCGTTGAAGATGAGGATTAGGGTTAAAAGTGTGAATTAGGGTTTATAACGGCTGTAAAAAAAATTACACAGATATGGGCCTGCGCACTTAAAGACAAGTGCGCAGGGCTTAATAAGTGTGCAGGGCCCAATACCATTCATAATTAGAGTGCACACTTAAGAGAAGAGCTCAGGGCTTAATAAGTGCACAGGGCCCAATAACATTCCTAATTAGAGATTAGAGATTAGGGATTAACCGCTTCTCACCATCTGCATTCAAGATTATACTAACCATACCTGCCAGATCACATTTCAACTTTTAGTTGGATAGCTACAGCCCAAGAAAAAACTGTCGGTATACTTGTCCACTTAAATCCATGCCTCTCCTCTTTCAACATGCGTTTGGTGATGATATTTATCATGTTTTGGTAATATTGACGAAAATTTTGTGGACCCCACTTGTGCTAGGTATAAGCCTACCAATCCTCAAGGTTTATCGAGATATAATGATGAGAGCTTCAGGTCTATGTTTCCATTAGCAGAGAAGATGATCATTATGTCGATCAGATGATGAGTGCTTCAGGTCTATGTTTCCATAAGCAGAGAAGATAATCATCTGATCGCTGGTTGAGCTATCTATGTATGTTTGCACGTCACTATGATTGCATGTCTTTTGCTGCTCATTTGATTTATATGCCCAACCCAGCATTGGTAGATTGCACTCTTAGGTGTCTTTTGATCTCTCAACCTATGTATGACCGGACTCAGCTTGAGCAGACCTACAACACAGTGGGAGTCCAACTTTCCGTGTAGACATTTACTGTTAATCACCTAGTAGCAGTTTACTCGTTTGAAGCTGAATCTACCTACACATCATTGCTTGAGGCCACAACATCCTCTGGATCCTATTCACATGCTGACAAAATATGATTAGTTCCTATCATTTCTTGAAATTTTGCAGTAGGGATTGACCGGTTTTTACTTTCTCCCCCAAAAATCTTGTTTGAAAGGAAAAGAAGATTTTTCTATATATTATGTACAAATATGTTTTTTTTGTTGAATAAAATCACTCAAAATTTATAATCTCCATCCATGTTACCAACTGACGAAAACGGGTTTTGTCAAAAGCTTTTGTAAAGATATCTACCTTTTGATCAGCAGTATCTATTGGCAACACCTGTATATATCCTTTATCGTGAGCATCGCGAATGGAATGAATCCGAATTTCGATATGTTTAGTTTTAGAATGGTCAATTGGATTCTTCACGATGTCACGACAAGCATCATTATCAATGAAAATTGGAGTTTTCATGACATTCAAACCGTAGTCCAAAAGCTTATTTTGTATCCATAACACTTGACAGCAACAACTGGATGCAGCCGTGTATTCAGCCTGAGCAGTGGAGATAGACACTGTTGTCTGCTTCTTACTCTGCCAAGATACCAGCCTATTACCAAGAAATTGACAACCACCAGAGACAGATTTTCTGTCAATCCTGCAACCTGCATGATCACTATTAGAGTATGCAATTAAATCAAAATTATCACTCTTAGGATACCATAAACCAAGTTTTGGTGTTCCTTTGAGGTAGCGAAAGATTCTTTTGACTCTAGTTTCATGAGATTGCTTGGGATTTGACTGAAAGCGAGCACAGCATCCAACTGCCCACATAATGTCTGGTCTGCTGGCTGTGAGATACATTAGGGATCCAATCATTGATCGATACCTGTGTGGATTCACTGATGCTCCTTGAAGATCCGGAACAAGTGTAGTTTGAGCAGCAAAAGGAGTGTTGGGCGGCTTGCAGTCAGACAGGTTGTACTTTGCCAAGATGTCTCTTGTATATTTGGCTTGATGAATGAGAATTCCGTCTTCCTTCTGCTGGACCTCCAGTCCTAAGAAAAATGACAATTCTCCCATCATGCTCATTTTGAATTGAGACTTCATGATGCTTTCAAATTCCCTACATAAGTTTTCATCAGTTGAACCAAAGATGATATCATCTACATAAATTTGAACCAGAATAGAGTGTTTGTTGAGTTCTTTGGTGAATAGGGTCATGTCGATTTTCCCTCGGGTGTATCCATTTTGCAACAGATATGAGGACAAGGTCTCATACCAAGCTCGGGGTGCTTGATGAAGACCATAAAGTCTCTTGTCCAGTTTGTAGTATCTGTTGGGATAGTGAGGGTCTTCAAAGCCGGGTGGCTGACATTCATAGACTTTTTCTTTGATTTTCCCAAATAAGAAAGCACTCTTTACATCCATCTGAAAAGCTTTGAAGTTTTTGTATGACGTGTAGGCTAAGAAGATACGAATGGCTTCAAGTCGGGCGACTAGTGCGAAGACTTCCTCATAATCAATCCCTTCTTGTTGACGAAAACCCTGAACAACTAGACGAGCTCTGTTCTTGATTACCACACCACACTCATCCATTTTGTTGCGAAAGACCCATCTTGTTCCAATAGGATACTTTCCTTCAGGTAGATCCACTAGCTCCCAAACCTTGAGTTTTCTAAACTGAAAGAGATCTTCCTGCATGGCTTCTACTCAGCTTGCATCTCTGACTGCATCTTCAATGCTGAAAGGTACTGTCTGAGACAAAAATGCTGAGAGAGCAGTGTTGAGCTTATCTGCCTGAATTCTGGTAAGAACACCCTTAGTGATTGGTCCGATGACATTTTCAATAGGATAATTTTTGGATGATTTGAATCCCATGTTCTGCTCTTCTTGAACTTGGGGAGGCAGATATGATAAGTGATCTCCAGGTGTTGAGGAGCTGGATGGATCATTTACAAACTGTTGTGTTGAAGATGTTTCTTCTGAAATTGGAGTATTTTCAGGAGATTGTGTAGTTTCAGCAGTTGTATCACCATTTGTGGGTTGAAGAGAAAAGATTGGATCTGTAACACCCCAACCGATGGCGGAAACATCGGGATGTCACGTATTGATGATTCTTCAGTAGCACATGGTAAATAATAAGTTTCAATAAATGATTTAAATGAACTACATACAATTGTTCTAAAAATTTGTACATCAAAATGAAAAATACTAGCTACACATCTTTAAGCATTAACTCTAATCTTCGAATAAGCCATAACCTGAAACATGTTAAGTTAGAAAATATTTTGGGTCAACAAAAGTTGGTGAGAATTACATAGGTTTGAATGTTGAATAAAATTTGTACAATTCGAGTGTCATGGCAAGTCTAGTCCATATGTGAAAACAAAACAATCGGGTAAATCGAGTGCATAATCAAACCTTGTGACTAGAATACTGTGGTCCATCCCATACGCTCATGGTTCACTCGATTATGTTATAAATTCGATAACAATAACCCACGCTACCTATGTAGGAGGTACACGTATCCGGGTGGGATTGTCAGTCCAATAGATCTATCATTGTATACCGTCGGCTGATCAATGTTAATGATTATGCTAGAATATTGTGCTTACCCTAGTAATGTTTAAGACATAATGCAACATAGAATAACACATAGACACTTGTGATTGAATTGTAAATTGAATGTTGTAACATGTTTCACCCCAAAAAAAATAGTGAATGGAAAAGGGGCTATGTAAACTCACCTTAGGTGCTTAATGAGTTCGTGAGTTTTCTTGAGCGTGCAAACACTTAGTAATAATGCCTTGGAAAATTCGAAACTAGCTAGAGGAGATAATGATGGATGAAAACTTTAGTATGTGGGAGATGGGATAATAATGTTTTTTTTTTTTTATTGAATGTTATAAAGAGTTGAATGGTAGGCTATTGTATTTATAGTGTAGAAATTGGAGTTGTAATTAGGGACTACTTTGACTAGGCTAGAATTTAGGAACAACTTTTACTTGACTAGAAGATCATATTTACTAACACTTTGACTTGACTAGGAGACCATATTTACTACAACTTTGACTTGACTTGACTAAGAGACTACGTTTGACTTTTCAGGTTTGACTAAGGGACCTTGAAAGGGTTTAAGTTTAATTGGTTTTAATTAACATCACAAAAACACCAAATGGTGTAGTGGTTTGTGTGGTGTGGTTAAGGTTTAGCCCGCTAGGGACTCGGGTTCGAATCCTGGCTCAGGCAAACATTTTTTTTAACGTTTTTAAATCAGAATTTTTAATAAAATCCAATTTAATATTGATTATAAGTCATTATTTAAACAAAAAAAAAATTAATAAAATGGATGGGAAAGATAATGTAAACTTGAATCGGATGAATAAACGAGGGAGTTCTATATATATATAAAAAAATTGTGTGATGTTTCAGTCTCCCCTACTTTTAGGAACTTCGTCTCGAAGTTTATTAAAAACACAGGATTGAGGATGATTAGGTAGAAATTAAGTCAACTGTGGTTTGGAAAATTTGGGTTAAGGCACGACATGAATTTATAGGTAATAGAATAATTTGTTTCCAATAATTTGGATAAAAGGTTTGATATGTGTGAGTTTTAAGGGTTGGATTAGGTTCGTCTGAAATAGCAAGGAGAATAAGAATCTAGCAAAACACTAAACGTAAGTGTTAGGAAAGAAATGCATGAGTTGATTGACTATAGAAAGACTAAATGAACTACCAGGTAACTAGAGTTTATAATTGATTATCTACCGAAAACCTTGATAGAATTCCACACTACCTTAACGTACCTCTAAATTCATGATTACGTTCCGGATCGCAATCACCAATTTACCTTACATTAGGGTTTTGTGTCCTTCTATGACTCTAAACACATATGTAAGTAATGCAAAATAACCTTGTGATTGAATCTTTGTATCAATGAGTCTAATAAATCTTTGTATCAAATTACATGTATGATGTATCTAAAAATGAGTCCAACTGTTGAGCAGGAAAAGACCTCTACCAGTCATTGAGTAGGAACCTCTACCGATTGTTGAGCAGGTGCGATAGCCTCTACCAGTCGTTGAGCAGGTTATTAGAACCTCTACCGACTGTTGTGCAGTCATGATGACCTCTACCAATTGTTGAGCAGGTTGTTAGGTACTCTACTAACTGTTGAGCAAGTACTTCATCCTCTACCAGTTGTTTGATTAAGTGTAACAATTGTTTTTTATTTAACACATAAGTTGCAAGTTCGTAATATATACATGTAAGTAAGTTTGTAAATGCATCAAGTATAGCATGCGAGTTGTAATAGAGTTGTCCAAGACAAGATTAATGACTCTAGGTGTGTTTATAGCAAATAGTTTATATTCCATGCTTTCAAGTATCATGAATAATCAAATGTTCAAGTAGATAATCAAATCCTCATGTATAACTAAGAATCAAGTTTGATGCAACGAACAATCAAGTTTTCAATAGTCTGATTATCATAGGGATCAAGTTCATGTTCTAGAAGGTGAAGAATATGAATTTAGTTCTTGAGAGGATGATGAAGAACTTAAAGCATCATCAAGGTTATGAAAGATAGTGAACATGAAAATAGTTAATAAAGGGTTTATTTTATAGTAAGGAGATTATGTAGCAGTGTAAATCGTGGGGTTTGGATCAAAGGTTAGAATCTAGCGTATGAGAAAACATGATTGTGATAAATACCAAAAATTGTAAAAGTTCGAACAAGTTGAAAATAATTAGGTGGCAATGGAGATTAAATTTTGTTCATGAGGATGGAAAGATCTTATCATTTTTCTTTTTAAAACTGGTTTCTTATATAAAACAAAAGTTGCTAAATAGTACTAACTAAGTGGCTTTAGATCAGAATATTTTAGTTTAGTCGAAGATTTTAAATACGACGTTAGGTTTTATAGATCAAGGTGACATTATATCAAAAATCCTTTGTTATGCTAATGAATAAACATTTGGATTTAGAAATTAAGTTTGAGGATATCTTATAACAAAAATATATATTTTCCATGGTTTATAGGTGATGAAAATTTTGACAATATTAAGAAACCTTTAGTGTTGGGCTAGGGTCTACCCGGGTTATGAGGTTACAGTTTAGAAATATGTAACATGTGGAGAAATGAAATAATATGATTTGGGTAGGGTGTTGAATATTTAAAAAGTGGCTAAGATGGTAAGGTGAAGTGTGATTGTGAAATCCATAGATGATTATGAAATGAGATTGATTTAAGCTGTAAAATTTTGAGATTTTAGAACTTAGTTTAAGGAAAGTGAGTGTAATCATTTATTCATTAATTAAAACGAATAAACGAAAACGTTGACTTATCAAAACTTCTAGATTCTAATAACATAGTGAAGACATGCTTTAGCCTATAAGTGAACACTCATCCCGAGAATTCCTAGGTAGGCATCCGGGTCCCTCGTCTGATTGGGATTTATGCGCAATGCCAGTCCTAGACAGAAAACTCAGAATACATGCGTTCACCCTTCCAGATTGCACGTGTTCGTTATTAGAATATAGAGCTTCGACGAGATTTATAAGGTATTTCAGGTTAGGATCTGAGAATTTTGTTCCAGTTATGGAGAGCAAACATCTTGTAGGGACTAAAGTAGGGATATGAAGTAGGATAGAGGTAGAGAATAGAAACAAGTAGAGTTGCAAGTAAAAGGAGCAAGTACTGGTTATAATCCTATGGTTATAGACTAGATTATTTTTCTAATAACCTAATTCCCTATAACCATGGCTCTGATACCAATCTGTAACACCCCAACCGATGGCGGAAACATCGGGATGTCACGTATTGATGATTGTTCAGTAGCACATGGTAAATAATAAGTTTCAATAAATGATTTAAATGAACTACTTACAATTGTTCTAAAAATTTGTACATCAAAATGAAAAATACTAGCTACGCATCTTCAAGCATTAACTCTAATCTTCGAATAAGCCATAACCTGAAACATGTTAGTTTGAAAATATTTTGGGTCAACAAAAGTTGGTGAGAATTACATAGGTTTGAATGTTGAATAAAATTTGTACAATTCGAGTGTCATGGCAAGTCTAGTCCATATGTGAAAACAAAACAATCGGGTAAATCGAGTGCATAATCAAACCTTGTGACTAGAATACTGTGGTCCATCCCATACGCTCATGGTTCACTCGATTATGTTATAAATTCGATAACAATCACCCACGCTACCTATGTAGGAGGTACACGTATCCGGGTGGGATTGTCAGTCCAATAGATCTATCATTGTATACCGTCAGCTGATCAATGTTAATGATTATGCTAGAATATTGTGCTTACCCTAGTAATGTTTAAGACATAATGCAACATAGAATAACACATAGACACTTGTGATTGAATTGTAAATTGAATGTTGTAACATGTTTCACCCCCAAAAAAAATAGTGAATGGAAAAGGGGCTATGTAAACTCACCTTAGGTGCTTAATGAGTTCGTGAGTTTTCTTGAGCGTGCAAACACTTAGTAATAATGCCCTGGAAAACTCGGAACTAGCTAGAGGAGATAATGATGGATAAAAACTTTAGTATGTGGGAGATGGGATAATAATGTTTTTTTTTATTGAATGTTATAAAGAGTTGAATGGTAGGCTATTGTATTTATAGTGTAGAAATTGGAGTTGTAATTAGGGACTACTTTGACTAGGCTAGAATTTAGGAACAACTTTTACTTGACTAGAAGACCATATTTACTAACACTTTGACTTGAGTAGGAGACCATATTTACTACAACTTTGACTTGACTTGACTAAGAGACTACGTTTGACTTTTCAGGTTTGACTAAGGGACCTTGAAAGGGTTTAAGTTTAATTGGCTTTAATTAACATCACAAAAACACCAAATGGTGTAGTGGTTTGTGTGGTGTGGTTAAGGTTTAGCCCGCTAGGGACTCGGGTTCGAATCCTGGCTCAGGCAAACATTTTTTTTAACGTTTTTAAATCAGAATTTTTAATAAAATCCAATTTAATATTGATTATAAGTCACTATTTAAACAAAAAAAATTAATAAAATGGATGGGAAAGATAATGTAAACATGAATCGGATGAATAAACGAGGGAATTCTATATATATATAAAAAAAATTGTGTGATGTTACAGGATCAGCTACTAATGGAGAGAGTCGGGTATTGAAAGGTGCAACGTCATCTTCAGAAGAGTAGAGAGTATCTCCGAAAGGAGAAGGATCGGCTGCTTGATTTTCAGGAGCTTGATCTTTAGTAATTTTGAAATTGTTGAAAACAACGTCCACATCAAAGAACCAGTCAGGACCGGCTCCTGTGTTAGTGGGGTTGGATTCCTGCCAATCTGTTTTCCCGCGTGACTTGATGATCAAGACTCTGTTAAGAACATAACAGGCGGTATTCACAGCTTCTGCCCAGAAAATGATCGGCAACTTGGAGTCAATGAGCATCGTTCTGGCAGCTTCAAAAAGTGTGCGATTCTTTCTCTAAGCCACTCCGTTCTGTTGAGGAGTTCTCATAGCACTGTACTGAAGATGAATTCCTTGCTGCTGCAGAAAGTCATGAAGGTTTGATTTTTGAATTTTGTTCCTTGATAGCTTCTGATTGACCTAACCTTTAATTTTATTATGTTCTCGATAAGAGGAACAAACAGCATCAAGATCTCAACAGCCTCATTTTTATACTCTAAGAAATACACCCATGTGAAGCGAGAGAAATCATCTGTGATCACCAAACAATAAGATTTCTTAGCCAAGCTTTTAACACTAATTGGACCAAAAAGGTCCATATGCAACAATTGAAGGGGGGAGTCAATTGAGTTCACTGTTTTTGATTTATGCGATTTCTTGTGTTGTTTTCCTTTGGCACATGCTAAACATTTTTCAGAAAAAGGAAATTCCTTGGAGAGAAGACCTCTATTTATCACATATGCCATAACAGTGACTCTGACTCAGATGCCTTTGATAGTAAACAGGTCATTGGGCATTCATACTTGGCATCTCTCATATTTATCACATAGGTATTGTTTTGTCTTTTGATTACATACGCACAAAATTTTCTGTGTCTTTTGATCTCTCAACCTATGTATGACCGGACTCAGCTTGAGCAGACCTACAACATAGTGGGAGTCCAACTTTCCGTGTAGACATTTACTGTTAATCACCTAGTAGCAGTTTACTCGTTTGAAGCTGAATCTACCGACACATCGTTGCTTGAGGCCACAACATCCTCTGGATCCTATTCACATGCTGACAAAATATGATTAGTTCCTATCATTTCTTGAAATTTTGCAGTAGGGATTGACCGGTTTTTACTTTCTCCCCCAAAAATCTTATTTGAAAGGAAAAGAAGATTTTTCTATATATTATGTACAAATATGTTTTTTTTTGAATAAAATCACTCAAAATTTATCATCTCCATCCATGTTACCAACTGACGAAAACGGGTTTTGTCAAAAGCTTTTGTAAAGATATCTGCCTTTTGATCAGCAGTATCTATTGGCAACACCTGTATATATCCTTTATCGTGAGCATCGTGAATGGAATGAATCCGAATTTCGATATGTTTAGTTTTAGAATGGTCAATTGGATTCTTCACGATGTCACGACAAGCATCATTACCAATGAAAATTGGAGTTTTCATGACATGCAAACCGTTGTCCAAAAGCTTATTTTGTATCCATAACACTTGACAGCAACAACTGGATGCAGCTGTGTATTCAGCCTGATCAGTGGAGATAGACACTGTTGTCTGCTTCTTACTCTGCCAAGATACCAGCCTATTACCAAGAAATTGACAACCACTAGAGACAGATTTTCTGTCAATCCTGCAACCTGCATGATCACTATTAGAGTATGCAATTAAATCAAAATTATCACTCTTAGGATACCATAAACCAAGTTTTGGTGTTCCTTTGAGGTAGCGGAAGATTCTTTTGACTCTAGTTTCATGAGATTGCTTGGGATTTGACTGAAAGCGAGCATAGCATCCAACTGCCCACATAATATCTGGTCTGCTGGCTGTGAGATACATTAGGAATCCAATCATTGATCGATACCTGTGTGGATTCACTGATGCTCTTTGAAGATCCGGAACAAGTGTAGTTTGAGCAGCAAAAGGAGTGTTGGGCGGCTTGCAGTCAGACAGGTTGTACTTTGCCAAGATGTCTCTTGTATATTTGGCTTGATGAATGAGAATTCCGTCTTCCTTCTGCTGGACCTCCAGTCCTAAGAAAAATGACAATTCTCCCATCATGCTCATTTCGAATTGAGACTTCATGATGCTTTCAAATTCCCTACATAAGTTTTCATCAGTTGAACCAAAGATGATATCATCTACATAAATTTGAACCAGAATAGAGTGTTTGTTGAGTTCTTTGGTGAATAGGGTCATGTCGATTTTCCCTCTGGTGTTTCCATTTTGCAACAGATATGAGGACAAGGTCTCATACCAAGCTCGGGGTGCTTGATGAAGACTATAGAGAGCCTTGTCCAGTTTGTAGTATCTGTTGGGATAGTGAGGGTCTTCAAAGCCGGGTGGCTGACATACATAGACTTCTTCTTTGATTTTCCCATATAAGAAAGCACTCTTTACATCAATCTGAAAAGCTTTGAAGTTTTTGTATGACGTGTAGGCTAAGAAGATAAGAATGGCTTCAAGTCGGGCGACTAGTGCGAAGACTTCCTCATAATCAATCCCTTCTTGTTGACGAAAACCCTGAACAACTAGACGAGCTCTGTTCTTGATTACCACACCACACTCATCCATTTTGTTGCGAAAGACCCATCTTGTTCCAATAGGATACTTTCCTTCAAGTAGATCCACTAGCTCCCAAACCTTGAGTTTTCTGAAGTGAAAGAGGTCTTCCTGCATGGCTTCTACCCAGCTTGCATATCTGACTGCATCTTCAATGCTGAAAGGTACTGTCTGAGACAAAAATGCTGAGAGAGCAGTGTTGAGCTTATCTGCCTTAATTCTGGTAAGAACACCCTTAGTGATTGGTCCGATGACATTTTCAATAGGATGTTTTTTGGATGATTTGAATCCCATGTTCTGCTCTTCTTGAACTTGGGGAGGCAGATTTGATAAGTGATCTCCAGGTGTTGGTGAGCTGGATGGATCATTTACAAACTATTGTGCTGAAGATGTTTCTTCTGAAATTGGAGTACTTTCAGGAGATTGTGTAGTTTCAGCAGTTGTATCACCATTTGTGGGTTGAAGAGGAAAGATTGGATCAGCTACTAATGGAGAGAGTCGGGTGATGAAAGGTGCAACGTCATCTTCAGAAGAGTAGAGAGTATCTCCGAAAGGAGAAGGATCGGCTGCTTGATTTTCTGGAGCTTGATCTTCAGTAATTTTGAAATTGTTGAAAACAACGTCCACATCAAAGAACCAGTCAGGACCGGCTCCTGTGTTAATGGGGTTGGATTCCTGCCAATCTGTTTTCCCACGTGACTTGACGATCAAGACTCTATTAAGAACATAACAGGCGGTATTCACAGCTTCTGCCCAGAAAATGATCAGCGACTTGGAGTCAATGAGCATCGTTCTGGCTGCTTCAATAAGTGTGCGATTCTTTCTCTAAGCCTGTGACAACCTGCACCCTTCACTCTTCATAAATGTGCATAATTGGTTCCTCAACGATTTCAAAATTTTCATTTTTAACCATCGTATTTTAATAGGACCAAAATTCACAATTTAATAAAACTTATAATTTTTATAAGTAAAAGTATGCACGTTTTATACTCACATCTACACCCGAGCACGTATGTTCCAGACCTTGATACTCAAAGCCCTTAATTTTCGTTCCTAAAATCAACTTAGAAACAAAAGGAAACAAGTCCGAAACTTAAAATTGATTAAATTAGAAAAAAATGATTTTTTTTTTGCTCTCACAGTCAGCGGAGACAGTCAAACAGTCAAAGTCCTAGTCAAATTCCTAGTCAAAGTCCTAGTCAATGTCCTAGTCAAAGTCTTAGTCAAAATCCTAGTCAAAGTCCTAGTCAAATAGTCAATTTATCTTAAAACCTTACTTTATTGTGTTGACCAATTTTAAATCCTAATTGAATCCCAAACTAGTATAAAAACCCACCTATGACCCATTACACTTTGCACCTCTAAATCGAATGTTTCAATTCGATTACACTCTCCCTCATACCTTTCTTCTAGAGTATATTATTTCTACATTTGAAGCTTTGATTATAAGCGCTTGTATTTGGCGAATTGGAAGCTTGATATTTTCCTATTCGGTTTCTTTTTTTCTAAATTGGAGTAGTTTCGTTGTTGAATCTTTGGATTGCTCGCATTTTCACGCTCGCTTAGTCATCTAGTCATTTAGCGAAAGTGAGTATTTCCTATCCCCTTTTTGTTTTCATTCTCTTTTGGGGTGTTACATGTACACTTATACAAATTACAAATACAAGTTCACATTTTTACAATACAATTCTAGTACTATGTGCATTTGCTTACAAACGTGCTTTATGCTTAGACATTACATGAAGAATACATTTGTACTTAGTGAAATCATCAACATTGTACAAGCCGACCTTAACATTGGATAGCGCTATTGGATTGACAACCCACCTAGGTGATTCTCCCCCTTTTTCATCGGAGAATCGATGGTCATTGTTAAGTTATTATCCATTTATTGGATAAGTACACCGCCGTTCATTTAGTACATTATACAGTCACAGGATTGATTTCGCTCATTTGTTTGATACATAGTTTACATAATTGCACTGTAGCCTTGCACTTGAATTGCATAACATTTTCCAACTTACTATATGTATTAAAACTAGGAATGCTCACCAACATTTCATATGTTGACAAAACTTATTTTGTACATGTTTCAGGTGCAGTTTGATCTTAGTTCCATAGCATTGGATTTTAGTGCTTGCTTTTAATAATTTATTTCAAATTTCATGTTTTGTTCAGACTTTTGTATTTTTCCCATTTCATCCATGTAAGACAATTTAAATTATTCAATAATATATTTACATTTTAGTACCATGTGCTTTAGAACAATCGTCACTACAAGACACCTCGATGATTCCGCCATCGGTTGGGGTGTTACAAAGCCACTCCGTTCTGTTGAGGAGTTCTCGTAGCACTGTACTGAAGATGAATTCCTTTGCTGCTGCAAAAAGTCATGAAGCTTTGATTTTTGAATTTTGTTCCTTGATAGCTTCTGATTGACCTAACCTTTAATTTTATTATGTTCTCGATAAGAGGAACAAACAGCATCAAGATCTCAACAGCCTCACTTTTATACTCTAAGAAATACACCCATGTGAAGCGAGAGAAATCATCTGTGATCACCAAACAATAAGATTTCTTAGCCAAGCTTTTAACACTAATTAGACCAAAAAGGTCTATATGCAACAATTGAAGGGGGGAGTCAATTGTGTTCACTGTTTTGGATTTATGCGATTTCTTATGTTGTTTTCCTTTGGCACATGCTAATCATTTTTCAGAAAAAGGAAATTCCTTGGAGAGAAGACCTCTATCTAAATTTAGTTTAGAAAGTTTGTTTATATTTTTGAAATTCACATGTCCCAGTCGCCTATGCCATAACAGTGACTCTGACTCAGATGCCTTTGATAGTAAACAGGTCATTGGGCATTCATACTTGGCATCTCTCATATTTATCACATAGGTATTGTTCTGTCTAGGAGCTTTTAACATGATCATGTTGATTGGTGGTTTAAATCCTGGCTTTAGAAAGATGCACTCCATGTCGTTAAATAACACAGAGATTCCTTTGTCACAGACTTGTGATACACTCAAGAGATTGTAGCACAGTTCTGGACCATAGTTCACATCTTCTAGAGTCAAGGCGTCGAAACCACATCTCCTATTCCAACAATCTTTCCACCCTTTTCATTCCCAGCGAATGCAACAAACTCTCCATAAATAAACCGATAGTTCTTAAGGAGTTCTGTCAGCCCAATCCTGTGCCTAGAGGTGTCGCTATCAACATGCCATAAGTATCGCATAAGAGCCATCAACCATTTCTGCAGTTTATTCTGAAAGACAAAAAGAAAAACAAAGATAATTACATGAAAATCTATGTACATACTACCCAAAAACACGTAATTAGTTCACTTTGGGAATCCATGTTTGTTTCAGTTTTGATCTATCATGATTTTTACCCAAGATTGACTCTTTTCTTTTCAACGACGGGGAAGTTTTAACAAAACCTTTTACTGTTTCTTTAAGATGTTTTATTTGTTCTGAGAAAGAGTTTTGAGTTTTTACATCATTTAGTGGCTTAGGTTTTAAATGACACTTTTTGACTATATGTCCTTCATTCCCACATCTGAAACATTTTGAGTGTGGAGTCTTGGTTTTTGGAGAAGATCTGGATGATGATGGTTGTGATGTTCTTCGCTTGATCTTGTTCAAGCTTGATCTTGAGCTTCCATCTGATTCTTCATCTGATCTGTATTCTTGAATACTGGTGTTGCTTTCTGAGTCAGTTAGTGAATTTTCACCACTTGAAAGATCTGCTTCTTCTTGTGTGTCTTCAGAACATGAGGCGTTTGTATGTGATGGAATAAATTCTAGAATCTTTTCTGTGAGAAATTTTCCGAACCTGTTTTGCTTTAGTTCTGGTACAAACACAGATGGCTCATACACCTTTTTACCATCAGAGAATGCAGATCTTAAGTCAACACAAACTGGCACAATATTATCAACACACATATTAGAACGTTCAACAAGTTTTCTTCATGTCATTAGGGTCTATAAGACCCTTTAGATTAAGTTTCGAGTTAAGTTTAATACAGTCATCCATCCTAGATGAACTATTACAGTTATCCAACCTAGATAAACTATTACAGTCATCCGGCCTAGATAAACTATTACAGTCATCCGAATTTAAAACAGTTTTAGTCTTTTCATTATTCCAGATGAACCAATTCATTGTTGAGTAATTGGCACCCGGGTGACCTAACCCTATTGTCCTTCCACCACAACTTTCATCATCTTCTTCCTCCGACTGTTGGGTCACATCTGCATTGCTTTTATTTATATTAGTATTAGACTCAGACTCAATTTTTAAACTTTCCTTTTCAAAAAGATCATTTTTTGGATGTGGTTTTGGAATTGGTATATATTCACTTTTGCTCAGAGGCAAGAATAAAGATCTTTCGATCCCAATCTTGTCCTTATATCCAATTCCATCCTTAACAAAGGATTTCCTAGAGCAATCTACAAGATCAGCATGAGATTTCTTGCTTACATTCCATTTGTCCACAATAATCTGAAGATGAGTTGTTTCATTTCTAGATTCTTCTAATTTTGATGATAAATCATTTATTAGAAAATCCTTTTTGAGAACAAATTCTTTAAGAGTTTGCATTTCAGCCAAAGTCGCATTTAACTTTCGCTGATATGCTAACTCATTTTCTTTCATTTCATTGTTAATTTTTCGAATGTCATCCATTTCTCTTAAGATTTTTGCATTGTGTGACAAACAGTAAGCAACAGCTGTGACACACCTCGGTGAGCACAGCTTTGTTTTAATTTCAATAGGAATACTTACTAGATCCCTTTCATCAGCTTTCTTGGGGGCATCATGTTGTTTCTCATCTGTTTTAGTAGAAGAAGTCTTTTCGGCTATCAGTGCTTCTTCTTTTCCTTTCTCTTCGATCAACACTCCCTTTAAACCTGCACTTTCCAGCATTCCTCCCTTTGGCATACTTGCTGACGCCCCTTCCAAAGAGTTTACACCATTTGTTGACTTGGTGGAAATCTTAGCCATAAAGGCTTTGTTTACATCTACTTCAGCTGCTGCTGCTTTTTCTCCCCAGTCAAAGTCTTCAACCACCAGTGCCTTTTGAGGATCTTTCTCATTAGCCTCATTTCCATCCGTAACTGCCACCATTCTTTTTGCTGGTTTGATCTCTACTTGATTCAGATTGGGACATTCATGTTTGAAGTGTCCGAGAGTCTTGCAGCTGTAAATTCGAAGCTTTGATTTGTCGAATCCAGCCTTACCCATTCCAATTCTTCTGCCAGTTCTGTCTTGAAATCTTTTTACCCTTAGAGTGATCATAGCCATCTGCCATTTGATATCCATTTCCTCCATGTCATCTGGATCAACCTGTTACATATCTTCAGGAGTAATCATCTCATTCTTCAGCTCACTAGTTTTCAGAGCTTCAAAGCTACTCATGAATGTGTTGAAGAGTTCAACATGTTCGGTAGCAAGCTTTGTAGCCTGTGGATTGAGTGTCTTTGCCGTCTTTTCAGAGTACGAGACTATCTTACCCGAGCTTGAACCTCCCCCATCAATTGAATCCACATATACAGGTGATGAACTTGAACCTATTCCGCCTATAGGAGTCATTAATGCCAGATTCTTCATAGCAGAGCTAGGAGCTACTTTAGGAACAGACCGATTTATCTCTCTTTTGGTGATGTCCATTTCGAATGACTTCAATGTATTAATGAGATCTGCCAGAGTAGATTGCGGATCCATATACTCTATCTTGATCATCATACACTGCAGACTCCATTCCTTTGGCAGAGAGTCCAGTAGTTTCTTGATTGAGTTCCTGTTATTGACTGGTATACCTGCTTTCTTCATCTTAGTCAGCATACTCATGAATCTGTCAATGTGTGAGCTCAGACTCTCACCACGAATACTGCCAAACATATCATATTCCTTTTGCACCATATCTTGCTTATTTTGGCGCATAGTACTCATTCAGTGCATACCACAGATCATGAGCAGTGCCGTACTCCTCGAACATGTTGTAGACATCATTTGATAGGGTCATGGTAAGGGCACCATACGCCTTATGATCTCTCTGAAGTAACTGCTTATCACCATCAGTGTAGGAGGAAGGATCAGGGTTGAACTCCTCCCCCGTAGCAGTTGTTCTCATAGGGATGTGTGGTCCTAGCTGGACAGAGGTCCATTGGGTAAAATCATTCACATAGTAGAACGCTTTGATGTGGTTCTTCCAGGTTCCATAGTCTTGCGCACCCATCAACTTAGGGATACGAGTCATGGTTCTAGCCTCCAGTTCAGCTTGGGTTATGGGATTAACTGTGTGATTGTTCTTGTTACCAGCCATTGATTAAAGTTGATTTTAAGTTTGATTTCAGATTTGAAGGTTAGAGTCCAAAATTAAGTCCACAGTCCTCAAATCAAGTGATCAGTCCTTAAGTGTGCAGAGATTAAGTGCGCAGAGATTAAGTATGCAAAATTGTTGGTCTGATGTTCTGATGGCACAAGAAATTTTGGGCAGAATAACGACTAGAACACACGAATAAGTACACTGCGATAAAGCCACAAAATTAAGTACGCAGCAACCTGAAACAATAGCGATTACACTGTCAATATCTTGTCTCCTGATAAGTGCGCAGTTTTGACAAGTACACAGAGAACTAGTATTTCCTTGATAAGTGCGCAGAAATCCTAGATAAGTACTCAAAATTGCACCACTTTCAGTAAGTGCGCAGACAACTAGAAATTTCTGATTAAGTGCGCAGAAACCCTAGTTAAGTGCGCGGAGACAGAAAAATCTTAAAGTTCTGAAAACTTGAGTTAAGTACACAAACCACGAAATAATTACGCAACTTATGAGTTAAGTGCGCACATCAAGACTTGGGATAAGTGCACAGAATAAGAAATAAGTATGCAGATTATGAGTTAAGTGTGCAAAACAAGAAACAAGTGCGCACAATATGAAACAAGTGCGCACAGACGTCTGTTGTTATGCACAAACTCAGCTCAAATTATCCAAAACTTTTTCACTCAATCTGAAATGCTTGGATGATGTTTCTACTTAAAATAAACAACATTCAACACCCTAGAAACACAACACCACACGATTTCTGATGCAACTTGGTAAGAAACTTTCTTCTCTTTTTTTTTTTGATAAAAACACAAAAGTTTATAAAACCTTTAAAGAAAAATTAACAAGATGAGTGTTTTGGTATCTTAAACAGATACAATCTAGAGCACAATGGCTCTGATAGCAAATTGTAAGTCCCAAATACTAGATCTTGTTAGTGCAAGAGATTGTTATCACTTAGAAACACCTATTGATTAGGTGTTTTAAGTGATGAATCTTGAAAAACTAAGAAACTAGATAAAACTTGTAAAACCGACACACAAGATGAACACAATCATATACTTCCATTAATGATAAATCAGTGAAACACCATGGATTAAGTACGCACCACTATTCTTGTGCTATCAAAGAAAACCAAAACCCTAACCCTAGGAGCTGCACAATGCAATGTATATATAGAGATACCTGATGGGCCTGCGCACTTAGCTAAGTGCGCAGGGCCTGTGTTTAAGTACGCAGCCCACTAGGGTTTGTACAAAAACAATGATTAATTACATAATCAGCCCCTTGGCTTACATAATACATCATAAACTAACAAAAAGTCTTTGCTCTGGTAACTGTGGTCTCAACTGAACCCAACAGTACAATCCCATTTTTAGTAACCAAATCATTAACCTTTGAATTTATAAATTCGGTACCATTGTCACTTCTAAATATTTTAACAGTTTTCTTAAACTGAGTTTTTATAGTTGCTAAAAAATGTTGTATATTATCAAAAACCTCATCTTTATACCTCATCAGATATACCCAAATAGACCTAGTATAATCATCAACAATTGTTAAGAAGTATCTGAATCCTTCTCTACTTTTAACCCTATAAGGACCCCAAACATCCAAATGCACCAGATCACCAAGACTAATAGTTTTATGGTCACTTATGGGGAAGGGTTCTCTATGTTGCTTAGCTCTATGACATACTTCACATGGTTCATTATTATCATTACCAACTATTTTTAGTTGAATATCATCTATTAGAACCTTTAGAACAATATTGGCTAGGTGTCCTGACCTAGCATGCCAAAGACTAGTATGTTCAAAACTATTACAACATATTCCAGATAACACAGATAACTCACCACAAAAGTAAAGACCATCTACTTGACTACCAGTCACCGGGATTTTCTTTGTTAAAGAATCCTGTATATAACAATTGGTTTCATTAAATAAACATCTAGTTTACTATCTTTAGCCAGTTTGTGAACAGACAACAAGTTGACACAGTAATCAGGGACAACAAATACATCAAATAGAGTAACTTCATCAAACAACTTAACATCTCCTATTTTGGTAACTCTAGCACTAGTACCGTTAGGATGGTTGAATTTGATATTTAAGTTACTAACATCAATTTGATTTATAACATGTTCATCATTCATAACATATGAGAGTTAGCACCAGAGTCACAAATCCAGCCTAGTTTTCTAAACAAAGAATGAACATTAGAAAAAGAAAATACAGGTTTAGAGTTACTAGCAGAACAAAAGAAAGTACAAGACCCACCTGTAGCACTGCAGCTAGTTGTTGCTTCATCAGACTTCTAAAACGGTTGAGTCGGCCCTGTGACCGAACTACTATGAACTATTGGTCACCAGTACGTACCATCTCAATTTTTGTTTGAATTTTACAACAGGCCCTTTTGGTTACAAATGTTGTTAATTTTGTGACGTAATTTGCGATAGATACCCTAATTAGCGAGTGACGGTGAGCCATAATGTTTAGCCACCGACAATATCGATTCTAAGCATCATCATAATTAGTCAAACATAGTCAATATTGGTCAAACATCATCATAACTTGCATAGTCAATATTGCTTATTAACAAACATGAATATTACAACTATTAAGAGTGTCAAAACTATTACTGGATTGTAAGTTCACAGAAACCCACTTGATTTGATAAAATTAGTGAGAACTTTGTAAATTTTAGAAAAATATAGTAAGAATTTACAAAAGGAACCACCACTTATTACCGGGACATACTTGGTTGGTAATGGTGTATACAGCATGTCTTATGGGTTCATTTGGTTGCAATGTTGTAATTGCTGTATTCTATAAACATGGTTGTTTTCAGTATTATATTATGAAAAGTTATACCGATCTATATGTAAAATAAAAGAAAACTATTTTGCTGACATGACGTTCAATGAGCATCATCCCCCTTGGGTTTGCTACGTGGCATCCTCCCCTTATTTCTCTCCAAAAGTATTTTTCTCTCATGTTTCCCTCCACAATTTTTAAACGTTGATGAATTTTTATATGAGATTTTGTTAAAAAAAACTATACCAAATTAACGAACGTTTTATTACCTTTCTAACGAGTACCATAGTGTTATACAAAAAACGAAGAAAACATGACTTTTTTGTGGGTTTGTGTTTATACAGAAAAAAACACAATATGTTCAGGTAATTCATTAATCATGTTTCCCTCCTATAGTCGCATGGCAGACATCGTTAACTCTAGGGATAGAATCAAGGTTGAGGTCACCATTACGTCGGGGGATCTTCAGTTCACTGTTTGGATTGAAGAAGTGTTCTCCGAGTTGGCTCCATGTTTACCGAAGCAACCGGTGTTCTCTGGGACCCGCTCCGGTGATTCGACTTATGTGGTTGATGGTCGGAAAATAAAGTCGGTTGTTGTCAGGGAGAAGAAGGAAGAGTTGGATGGCGGTTTAGTTACCAACAACAAATCTTGCATGTGGAAATCGAAAGATGGAGGGTTCATGCAATCTTGTTAGGAAGGGGCGCAGATTTCTAGGCCAAAAAGTAGGGGTGCCTTGTGTTGTGACACCCCAGGAAAATCCCACATTGGCCGTGGCCAGGAGAGATCCTTAGTTCATAAGTAATGTCTTATCTCTTAAATCACCAACGCGTTTTGGGGCTTAATGTTAGTGGATGAGAGGAGAACTCCACAGTTAAACGTGCTCAGGTGGTAGAAATTTCAGGATGGGTGACCTCCTGGGAAGTCTCCACTTGGGCAACCAAAAACAAATCCGTGAGCTCTGGATGGGCAAAGTGGACAATATTGGTGGTGAGAGAGGCGGGGTGTTACAGATGGTATCAGAGCCACTCCTGTGCCGTTCGGGATGGTGGGTGCACACCTCATCAGGGACGATGAGACTCTAACAGGGGTTGAATGTGACACCCCAGGAAAATCCCACATCGGCCGTGGCCAGGAGAGATCCTTGGTTCATAAGTAATGTCTTGCCTCTTAAATCACCAACGCGTTTTGGGGCTTAATGTTAGTGGATGAGAGGAGAACTCCACAATTAAGCGTGCTCAGGTGGGAGAAATTTCAGGATGGGTGACCTCCTGGGAAGTCTCCACTTGGGCAACCAAAAACAAATCCGTGAGCTCTGGATGGGCAAAGCGGACAATATTGGTGGTGAGAGAGGCGGGGTGTTACATGTGTAGTGGGACCAAGAAACCCATCAGACTTAATTCTATTATATGTTCCCTAGATAATAATGATAACATTAATAATAATAATAATAATAATAATAATAATAATAATAATAATAATAATAATCATAATGATAATAATATTAATTTGAATTGGCCCCAGCCCAAATTGGAGAGTATGGGAGTGGGCCTATCCAAGGGACTGAGAACCCAGGCCTTTTTTGCCCCATGAATATCTCAAATATGACTTCATTGCAAAATGACCCACCTGGTAGTTTGCAGCCAAGGGTTATTATCAATCAAGGGGAAGACCGTTATTGTACTCCAAACCTAAATGACTTTGCCAGTTGAGATCCTTTTGAACTTGATTCTAGCATCTGTAGAGATGCTGAGACAAGGGCGCATCAGAGAAACGCGAGCAACCTCGATATGTCGGTTGGCTCACTGGCTCAGGATTGTATGTCCCAAAGTGATGGTGAAACTGTTTCCGATTCTGATGATAGTTGGACTACGAATTAGAAGCAGAGGAAACTATCCAGTATGGGGAATGTTTGAAAATTGATTTTGAAGGCTTAAGTAATCAAGTCAAGAAGACGTCCAAGGGGAACGAGAAAAAAGATTGTCCCAATGAATTATTTGTCTCTGAATATTAGAGGGGTTACTGATGTGGAGAAGCATGCTTGGGTTAGTGTCACACCCTCAAATTCCACTTGCGGGGTTTTACCGCGAGGCACGTGACATACCAGGATCCAAGTCAACGGTCACAATAAATGACAAATATATGATATGAAAATAACGTAAAATAAGCAACCACATAGTTTTAAAAGTTCAAACTAAACCAGACAACGACAGCAGAAGCATAAAGTTTACAAAACCAAAGTTTCAAATGTATGTAGTAAAACAAAACATGGTTTACTTATGAATGCAAGACTAGACGCAGTGCGACTCCAGTGCGCCTAAGACTCCCGGCTACCTTAGCGACCTGAGAAAACATGCAAAGTTAGTCAACACATACAATGCCGGTGAATCGCAGAGATAAGGTTTGCAAAAGTTTGTAACAGTTGTAATCCAAACCCAACAATCCTTACCTCTATACCTAATGCTAGCATGACATCGTTACATGATACTATAGTGTCGTGAATCACTGCTAAACGTTAGAATGCCTCTATACCCATCATCGGTTCATCACCCGGTGTCGTAAGTTTGTAGGACAAATATGCACCCGCCACCGACCTCCAGTCGGCCCGAGTGGGGCTTGCTAGGCCCAATAAATCTATTCACACTCTCCCCACTATGTATCCACATATTAATGGTTCACTAAGTTTGAGAGGTCTTTACCGATGAATAAGTGTCACTAAGTATCCATGTGATATAATGTAATATGTTGGTCTAAAAGTTTATTAGTTCGTACCACATGTTTCTCCACCAATTGTCTAGATCATGACTAAGTATGAATAAGAGTCACTAAGTATCCATGAATAAGAGTCACTAAGTATCCATGTGATATAATGTAATATGAGAGGTTTTTGACTAACAACACTTAGGTTAACTAGTCCTCGATTGTCCAGATCATGACTAAGTATGTTTGAAAATGTGTTTGACTGTTGAACTGACACACCAAACCAACCCGACATCCCGTTGGTGACCCATTACATAAACCAATCAAGTACATATAGATTACACATAAGGTTCAAGCATAAAACACTTAGTTTGCATCAAAATTCGCACACATGATGAAGTAATGTCGGATTAGCAAGTCTGGGAAGTTCATTTGACCCATATGAGTCCTCATTCTTCCCATAGGTTGTTGATTCGACCCATACACAAGTTCATTTGACCTAACTTATGTTAATTCGCCCTAAACACATGTTCATTCGACCTAACACATGTTCATTCGACCTTAACACATGTTAACTCAACCAAAACAAGATTCATTCGATTGAAACAAATTTGGTTCAACCTCCATGAACTCCATTCGACCCCACGAAGGGTCGAATGAGTTTGGTTGGTTCGACCTTTTGTAGCACAACCTCATAAAATGCACCAAATCGCATCAAAACAATCCGAAAACATCGCGAAACGCCATAAATCACAGCAGTCAAGCATCATTAACCTATCCCCACAAAACCTGCTAATTTTACTCCAAAATCAGTCCGTTTTATAACTTACCTAAAATGTCAAATTATGGAAATGTCACATCAATTCATGTAAACTTTACCCAAAATGGAAACTTTCGAAATGACTTAACAATTAGCTCAATATGCTTAGTTAAATTGTATATGAAAACCCCTAATCGTTTTATTAACAATAACATCATAAACAAACCCTAGATCTAACACATAATCCCCAAAATGGGCAAAACGTCATCATCCAACAACTTGTAACCAAACCTAATCATAAACCATCATCAATAACAGCCCTAGATCATTGTTATAATATCTAAACAACATTAAATAATCAAATAACACAATACACAACATTAAACAATATTAAGTCATATTAATTTGTATGAAAACTCAACTTTAATGATGAGGTTTGGTTTAGAAAGGTGTTAGAAAGGTTTTTAATCATGAAAACCTTCTTAGAACAGATCTGGACCTTTGGGGTTTAATAAAAACGAATAAAAAATTCTTGAAAAGGATTTTGGATTAAGAACACACCTTAGATCTTCACTTGTTTATGATATAGAAGGTGTTTGTAGGTTAGATTATGCAAAACATGGTCAAAAACTCCTCCCCAGGTGATTAAGGTTGACAGAGAGTACTTAGAGGCATTTAGGATTTGTGGAATGATAAAAAATTGCAAAGTATGGTATTTATACTACATTTTGGTTTGTCGAATGGGTTTGGATGTGAGGTCGAATGAGGTGCCTGATCTTGGTTCGAACCCCCATGAGGTCGAACCAAGTTTCAGGTTTTCCAGTTTTTCCATTTTTGTCAGTTAAACACGTTTTAACACAACCTAACACATGAATATGAAATCCTAACACATGTTAAGCATATATAATCATGTATAATCATATGAACACCGTTTAAACACGTATTTGCACATTATATAGCATGTATGGATAAATCTAAGTATGTCACTTAATTCAATTTATGTAATCCACGAACAACGAGACTCAAGACTTGTGTGTACACAAAATGGCCCCAATGATCCTCCAAATCATTGAACCCTGGACAATACGTAAAGTAACTCACTCAACTAACCCAGTTAAGTATGTTAATATATATTTTTCGCTCAGATAGACTTATAAATTTGTAAAATGTTAAGTTAAATATGCCGAGGGTCACATCACCCCCCTGTTGAAAGAATTTTTGTCCCGAAAATTGCACGAAGCCAAAAAAGGAAAGAGACAAAAAGAAAGAAAGTTTACCGTTGTCACAGCATCCCCCCGTTGAAGGGAATCTCGCTCTGAGATTCACTCAGCTTCAGCGGTAACATGTCTAGATTCAAATGCGCGCTTAGGAAAAAAGATGAGGATATTTAGATTTCATCTGATCCTCCCATTCCCACGTGAACTTCGGTTCACGATTTGAGTTCCAACGAACTTTAACGATGTGGATTTTACTCCGACGAAGGCTACCAATCTTTTAATCAAGAATTTCAACCGGTTCCTCCACTATACGTAAACGATCATTAACCTTGATCTCTTCGAGAGGAACAATACGAGATTCATCAGCCAAACACTTCTTCAAGTTGGACACATGGAAGACGTTGTGGACACTACCGAGCTCTGCCGGTAAGTCAAGTCTGTATGCCGCCCGTCCAATCCATTCTAGGATTGCAAACGGTCCGACATAATGAGGGTTAAGTTTCCCACGCTTTCCAAAGCGTATGACGCCCTTCCATGGAGAAACTTTTAGAAGTACCCTGTCCCCAACCTGGAACTCCAAAGGTTTGCGACGGAGATTGACATAACTCTTCTGACGATCCCGCGTAGCTGCCAAACGGTTTTGAATTTGTACGATTTTCTTCGAAGTTTCATACACAAGTTTCGGACCAGTGAGCTGACTCTCGCTCACCTCGGCCGAACAAAGAGGAGACCGACATTTCTGTCCGTAAAGAGCCTCGAACGGAGCTGCCTTAATGCTAGAATGGTAGCTGTTATTGTAAGAGAATCCACCAACGGTAGGTGACTCTCCCAACTCTTGCCAAAATCGATAACACATGCCCGAAGCATATCCTTCAAAATTTGAATCGTCCGCTCACTCTGACCATCAGTTTGCGGATGATAGGCTGTACTCATATCCAACTGAGTACCCAAGGCCTTATGTAGAGCCTTCTAGAAATGCGAAGCGAAATGAGAATCACGACCAGAAATAATAGAAACAGGCACCCCGTGCAGAGAGAGCACTTCTTTAAGGTAAATGCGAGCTAACTGCTCAAGTCCATCAGTTTCCTTAATAAACAGGAAGTGTGCTGATTTTGTCAACCTGTCGACAATCACCCAAATCATATCATAACTACTTGGTGACTTCGGTAGTTTGGTGACTTCGGTAGTTTGGTGACAAAATCCATCGTGATCCATTCCCATTCAATTCAGGAATCTCCGGTTGTTGCAGGAGACCAGATGGCTTCTTGTACTCCACCTTGACTTTAGCACAAGTCAAACATTTGCTCACATAAGAGGCTATATCAGCCTTCATGTTTGGCCACCAATAGAGTATCTTCAAATCCTGATACATCTTGTCGGAGCCAGGGTGAACAGAATATCGGGATTTGTGTGCTTCATCCAAGACAAGCTCCCGCAATCCCCAAAACAAAGGAACCCAAATGCGTTCTGCAAAGTATTGTAGGCCATCGGACCTAAGCTCGAGATGCTTATCAACACTATGCATGGTTTCAGCCTTAAGGTTTTCCTTCTTCAAAGCTTCCAGTAATGCAGAACGAATTCGGTCAGGCAAAGAAGAATGGGTGGTAAGCTGTAAAGCTCAAACACGACGAGGCTTCGCAGATTCCTTCCTGCTCAAGGCGTCTGCCACAACATTCGCCTTGCTAGGAGGGTACTTAATAGCATAGTCATAATCATTAAGGAGTTGACCCCTGTGACGCTGCTGCATGTTCACCTCCTCCTGGTCGAAAATATGCTACAGACTCTTGTGATCGGTATAAATGATGCACTTGGTACCGTTTAAGTAATGTCTCCAGATTTTCAAAGAGAAAACCACCACACCCAATTCCAAATCATGGGTAGTATAGTTCTTCTCGTGAACCTTAAGCTGACGAGAAGCATAAGCAATAACCTTCTCACGTTGCATCAATACACAACCGAGACCATGGATAGAAGCATCACAATACACAACGAAATCATCCGTACCATCCGATAAGGATAAGATAGGCGCAGAACAGAGTTTAAGTTTCAGCATCTGAAATGCGGACTCCTGCAAATTACCCCAATCAAACTTTTGGTCTTTCTGGGTAAGAGAGGTGAGGGGTTGAGCGATCTTCGAAAATCCCTCAATGAAACGACGACGATAATAACATGCAAGACCTAGGAATTGCCGCACCTCAGATGGCGTCTTTGGTGCTTCCCAGTCTTTAATGGCTTCGATCTTAGCCAGATCGACATGAATTCCCAGTTCATTTACCACATGACCTAGGAACTGAACTTCGCGTAACCAAAAATCAGACTTCGAGAACTTAGCATATAGCTATTCTCGCCTTAAGAGTTCGAAGAATAGTCGCAAGTGTTCCTCATGGTCCGCCTTGCTCTTGGAATAGACAAGAATATCATCAATAAACACGATGACGAATTCATCAAAGTAAGGCTTACAAACACGGTTCATCAAATCCGTGAAAACCGCTGGTGAATTGGTGAGACCGAAAGGCATGGCCAAGAACTCAAAGTGGCCATAACGAGTACGAAAAGAAGTCTTCGTAACATCAGCTTCCCGCACACGCAACTGGTGATAACCCAACCTCAAGTCGATATTCGAGTAATAGCTAGAACCCTGGAGCTGGTCAAAGAGATCATCAATACGAGGAAGAGGATAACGATTCTTGATGGTCACCTTGTTTAGCTCACGATAATCGATACACATACGAAGTCTTCCATCCTTCTTCTTCACAAACATAACAAGGGCTCCCCAAGGGGAAGAACTCGGTCGGAGGAAACCGTTTTCCAAGAGTTCTTGTAACTGGTTAGACAATTCCTGCATCTCGGAAGGTGCAAGACGATATGGAGCTCGAACAATTGGGGCTGCACCAGGTGCAAGATCAATACCAAACTCAACCTGACGATGAGGAGGAAGACCAGGCAATTGTATGAGGATCGAATTGTCAAAAACAAAGATGTTGATCAAACAAGTATATCAATTCAGGTGCGGAATCCCTAAATCGATTACGAAATGATAATAAGATCAGCAAAACACACAAATCACTTTCAAAGTTTCCATTTCATTCATAAACAACTTGATTGATCTTACAAAGTAGTGTTTACAATGAAATAAAGTAATTTCAGACTCAATAAAACCCTAGGGAGAAAACACACTCGAAGGAGGGAAACAAAATGACAACTAATTAACATTAAAATGAATTCAGCCCTTATATAGACCTACACATTCGACCAAACGAATGGGCGAATGTGCCGATTCGACCAAACAAACGGGCGAATCAACAAACATGTCCTACAAAACTTTCCTTTGACCAATAGCTTCTCCCTTCGACCATTTTATCGACCTTCGACCCTGTCAAAATCCACCTTCGACCTTCCGATATAATCAGAACAAGATTGTATTAGCAATCCAATAGCACTAGTCGTAGAATATGCATCAACAAACTCCCCCTCGACTATTGCTTGGATTGCTTAAGCTTTCGCTCTTCATCCATCCTCTTGTTCATCAACTTGATGAGCCGTAAAGTCTTCTACTCTTTCGTCATTACTGGTTCATGAGTTTGTTTTGGTTTCTTCTTTTCTTTCTGAACATGAACAAACTTCCCCAGTTTCTTATCATAGTCGCACCCCGCATTAACATCCCACGCAAAACACAAAAATACCACACGTTGGTATTTTGCAGCCTGTTCACTGTCCTTTTCTTCACAGTAGATCGGGTTGTAATACAACATGATAATATCTTCATGAGAACAGTTTATCAACCACATTGGATCAAAGATGTGTATCTTCTTGAAATCAATCTTACCATCTTTCAACAAGATAATAGCCTCTGCGGTCTTCCCATCATAGTACCACCACATAAAGTCTATTGAGAAGTGTTGTGGAATAGGCATCAAAGGTATATGTTTCAATACTGTCGGTGGATCATATTTCAAAGTAACATTGTTCAACCCTGATATCTGATCTTTATTCTTATGCACAATCCTCTTCGGATACTGTGGGGTGAACACATCCCATTTCGTCCTACTCTCTCTTGCCATGCGATCTGCAAAGTATCCAACAACATCGTTGTTCACAGTAGCACCTGACAACGTACGTCTGTAGACATCGCGTACAGCCCAATAAGGTAGTGTTTTAATGTCACGGAATCTGTTGAAGTACAAAATTCCTTTCTCCCACTTCACCGCAACACACCTCAGCTGTCTTAAATACTTCCACCCGAGAGCTTTACCTTTAAACAGTTCGTTATGGAATTTATAGAAACCACCCTGAATCTCAGTCTTTGGTCGGTTGGCTTCTTTCTCTTTCAGCTTCCTCAATAAATTCTTCAGATCGTCAGATTGTTCAACATTTGGTTTCTGACTTTCTGAGTTCTTGAATACTTCATCAACGAACTTCTTACTTTTCTCACGTGCAAGTTTCTCAGCTTGGCTTAAAAATTCTTCAGAAAATTCAGGAAATCCAGAATCCTTATTATCTTTAAAGTATTCTGGATATTCCTCAGTTGTAATATCCTCCATCTCAACATCTTCAAACACCGGAATATCTCTATCATCAGAATGATTTCCTGCTTCTTTTTCAAGAATATTCGGAATCTGATTTTCACTCATTAACTCTTCAAGAGATTTCCCAACCTGTTTAGCCAGACCTTCAAGTATTTCTTTCGAAACTGCTGCTGAAACTTCACCGTCTTCAAGATCAGGATCATTGTACTCAAGTTCCAATCTCATATCATCTGATTCAAATATTTCTGGAAATCTTGCTGTCATCTCAATCGTCCAGACTTTGTTTGTCAACATCTGATGATATAACTTCTTGTCCTCCTCAGATAAAGATCTGATCTTTTCATTCCAGAAAATATCATCATCATCAGTGTTGCCACCAGGAGCTTTCGAACTCGATTCTCCTGCATCTTTTCCAGCATCTCTCTTCTCACATTTATACCTATCAGTGTTATCATCATCCTCATCATCATCATCATTTGCAGAGCTATTATCATCTCCAGAATCACTACTTGAACCATCATTATCATCACCATCTTTCTTCTTCTCAGGAGCATCACCGACGTCCTGTTCAAGATCTTCATCATCTCCTTCATCTTTTTCCGACTCAGATGGTTCAAAATCAACAAGCTCTTCTTCCGTTCTTTGTCCTCCTCCCCTGCTTTTAACTATGGAGCTTTTTCATATAGATCATCAATCAGCTTCCTAAGCCCTTTGTTATCTTTCTTTACCTGCTTGTTTTCAAGTCTTAAAGCCATGTGTCTTCTCGTATTCCTCTGCTCATGCTTTAACAACTTCATATTCTCATTCTGGAGTAACTTAATCTTGGCTTCCAGCTCTTCCTGACTCTCCTGTGAAGACTCAACAATGTCTAACATCTTTCTATCATTCTTTCTCAACTGATCTATCTCTTCTTGTGCTGGTTAATAATTTTCATCATTTCAGCCAGCTTCTGATTAACTGCATCCATCACATCTCCAGATACAGTAACCTGTGGAGTAGTAGCCTCAGCAACTGGAGTCTTTGTCTTGAACTTATTTACAACTCTATCCAAAGCATCATTGAAATCATCAGTTGGAACAGAACTCTTCTCAGCAGCAGATGTTTTTTGTTTCTTCACTGCTGGGGATGTCACGGGAGACTCCGAGCTAGACACTTCAGGAATTTTCTTTCCTGCAATCAAACTTTCAATTTCTTTAGCTCTCCTTTTCATAGGCTTTTCAATTTCAACAGCCTTAGCTTTCTTCTTGTATGTTGGATTCTTTTGTTTTACTCCAGGCTTCGGTGATCCACCAAAATCTTCAGAACCCAAACCAAGACTCTCATGAATATCGTCCATCACAATCGGACTCTTCAACCTTTGTTCATCTAAAGTTTGATTAAGAATTTCAGATTCACCAGCCACAGTGGCCTTGGGGATGGTTGTCTTAATAGTCTCATTTGAAGAATCCCATCTCTAATCCTCCTGAGTCTCTTCAGAATCTATAGACTCTTCATCAACCAATCGAGTACCTTTCTTTGAAACACTCTTTTGTCTTTGGGATGTTTTCTTCGGAGGTTCTGCTTCAACTTCTTTTTCTTTTCCCTTTCCTTTACCACTCTTGGCACCAACATTAACAACTTGTCGCTTACGCTTTGCTTCAGGATTGACAGGACATAAAGGATTATCATTGTCAGAATCACTCTTTTCATTTCTAGCCTTGTCTACACCTGGATCTTTGTAATCTGGTTTGATCAGGTGTCCAAACAAATTCTTGAAAGGTGGTCTTTCATTTTCTGGAACACCTTTATAACCCTTCATTCTAATCAATGTACTCAAACTCATATGATCCTGAACGACAATCTGTGTAGGATCTTTCCTCCATTTCTTATATTTCTGATCGAAAATCATCTGCAGGAATCTAGGATAAAGCAGAAACTTCTTACTCTTCAGCCCTTTCAACGGTTCTAGCATGTGATCAAGTATCATCCCAGATACGTTAAATGGCCTGTTCAGAATTAGTGCCACCATCAAAGAGCTAATACTCTTTCTCATAACGTCATAGCCTCCACTAACAAAACCAAATACATGCAGCATCACATGAGCCAGATATTTAAATTTTGGACACAGTTTACCTTTGTGTAGGGCTCCATCCGTGATAGGTCCGTTATACTTCATTCTCATAAAGCACTTCCTCTGTTCTATCCATGATAAACATCTTGGATCAGTCGGCTTGTCCTTCAGTCTCAAAGCTTTACGAATGTCATCTTCAGTCACAATAGCTATCTCCCCCTGAATGTTACTGATGATTGATGTTTGATTATCCCAAAAATCTATTCTAGCATTCTTCCAGAACTCCTTATGATGGTCTTTGAAGATTATAGCAGGTGTGGCAATAGCATCTACAACTCTGCTCCGTTTCAGGAAATCAATAATACCAATGAATTCTGTATGTTTCTTCACGTCTCTAAGAAACGCACAGCAGTTGTGAGCTTCTTCGAATGGTAACTCTTCCTCCGGCTTCTTTCCGGTAGCCTTTTCAGATGAACCTGCTGGAATATCAGTACTTTGAGGTTCAGCCATTGAGAATCTACAAAAACAAAACACGAAAACACATTAAAATCGAACAAAATATACAAAATTGAAATTTTTGGATTTTGGAATTCCACCTTCGACCAAATCGTGGGTTCGAATGTGGAAAAATCAAGGTTCGAATGTGGAAATAAGGTTCGAATGTGAAAAAGTTCTTTTAAAATTGTACATTCGACCTTTGTTCCTCGTTCGACCGTTTGAACATGTTTCATTCGACCAAAAAGACACATTCGATCCTTTGAAATTGGTCGAATCAGACTGTTCATCTTCCAAATTTTCAAATTTTGATTTTTACCATTTTAACATGCCATTTTCATTTGTTTAGTTGCTAATATGACCGATTAAGCTTTTAAACCAATCAATTGTGATAATTATTCAATCATTAAGTGTTTTTCCCCAAAATCTAGGGTTCAACAAGTTTAAACAGTCAATTGTTCAATCCAGTGTGTTTAAACTCTTGATTTTGTTACCTTCTCCCCCTAAAACACTTAAGTATTGAATCCCAATCAATAATTCAAACAAAAACAGTTTCTAAAACCCAGATGATTCAATGTTAGGGTTCGAGCACAAAAATCAACTTCATGCCTTGATTTCTTGCTGTTTACATGTAATTCTTTAGATGAAAATGATCAGAAAATGTAAAGGATCAAAATAATAAAGTGTAGAAAAATCGAGCAACAAGGGGTTATAATCACAAAAATTTGAAAAGTTTTTGAATGAAGGATCGAAGGTGCAGATATGGTTATATAGGCTCCACGTTCGACCCTTTTACTTGGGCGAATGTGAAAATATTTTTACTTTCAACCCTAATTAAAGGTTCGAAGGAAGAAATATGGTTTGAATGTGCAATTGACACAAGAACACTCACATTCGACCGTTTAAAAAGGTCGAATATAAAGGGAAAATTCCACATTCGACCCATCGAAGGGGCGAATGAAGTTTGGAATTTTTGAAGTTTTTACCAAATCTCAAAATCGAATCCCGTTCAATATTTTTCTCATCTTGTAAGCATCCAACATTCACCAATTATCATTTTAAAGTCACAAAACTCAAATAGTTCATCAAGTTTCAGAAAAACGACCATCAATCACCATCTGTTATAAAAAAGAAGATAGAAATGTAAAATCTTTTTGGTTTTTCTGAAAGTTATGCTAAAACACACCTAAAATCTTTTTGAGTTTTTGATATTTTGACAATAAAATGTAGGATTTTTTACACATTTCCGCCTGCTAAGGCTCCTATTTACATATTTACCCAGCCCTCAAAATCAATTACATATTTCCCCCTGGGAGGGGGAAATATGTAATTGACTTGCAACTTGTGTATGCCTTAGGAGGGGGAAATATGTAATTGACTTTTTAAGTTGGGTAAATATGTAATAAATGATCTTAGCAGGTGCAGGAATATAAATATAAAGCAGTAAATATTTTGTGATTTCCGGTAAGAGGATCATATCAGTTTTTGAGAAATCTGATCATATCGTTGATCTTTAGTGTTTATTATCATTAAAGTCAATGTGAGATCCAGCAATTGCTGATATTGTTATCCACATAAGCTCGCATATAGACTTTTATGCATTGATTGATACTATTATTTATAGTATAAACAAAATTGTGTGTGGTTCCCACGCACACGATATACTCCAGTATCAAGGAATTATTTGCACAAAGACTCATTGTAACACGTGATTATGCTTTCGTTATCTGTAATATTACAAGGTATTGAGGCACAGTGGTGTACAGGTCAGCAAATCAATGCTGCATAGTAACGTATGCACTCTACCAGGTTGAGGGCTAATATCAATCATGATTTGCATCAATAATTGGATATAATGTATTAGATAGTCTTTGATTATCGTCATACATGGAAAGTTGCTCAATTCGATAACTTTAGGATTTGGCAATAAAGCTCTTTTAGCAAGATAACCTGTCTGTTTTAGGTCTGTAATTTCTTACGACAGAAGATCAGAAAGGCTATCCCCATATAACTAGTAACATAACGACCCGAAACCTCCGAGTTTTGTACAAATACCCTATCAAATGAAATTACGGTACTAAGACCATATGCCAATGAGGAGTTAAACCACATTACAATTTGTTTGATATGTATGTATCTAACACATAGTAATAGGTCTACGAAGCCTACCAGCACATCACATAGACTCAAAACAGGGCTTATATAACATTGCAAATCTTTAGCATGTGTCAGATGCCCACTGATGTACTATCATTTCCTCTTTTTAAAATCATTTTGGGTTTTTCTAATTTTTATGGATTTTTGGATTTTTCAATGTTTTTGGTTTTTTTTTTTCTGAAAATCTAAAACTCCCCCTAAAATGTAAAACATATTTTTGGGTTTTTGAATTTTTGAAAAAAACTGTAAAACTAAAAACTAAAAAAAATTATAAACAGAGGTAATGATCAGTCTTGTTTTTCTTTTATACCATTAGCTTTTAACAAAAACTCGAATCGAGATCTATCGAAAGCTTTGGTAAAAAGATTTGCACGTTGATAATCAGTGTGGATTTTGACCATGTGACGGGTGGTTCAAGTAACAACCCTTTACTATGATAAAACGCTAAATTATCCGCATTTGATCATGATATTGCTTGGAATTAGGTGACTACGGGTACTTTGGTTGCAGGTGCATAAAAGGGCTTAAAATGAAGAAAACCGAGCTTTGTAACGGACCGGAATGGATCGGGACGAGGAGGATTTGAAGGAAGAAAAAAATAGAATTTTGAAGGCCTCCACCGTACCTTACGGTGCCACCGTAAGGTACGGTGTCAATTGGGCTCATTTGTCCACCGGTTCTCAGTCTTGAACTACCGTCAAGTTATACCATCCATCGTACCTTACGGTGGCACCGTAAGGTACAGTAGGCTCTACACCAATTTTTGTAACTCCCACTATATGATCGGTTTTGGAGGGTCTTTTCACATACTTTCGACTTGGGAACGTTTCTAAACATTATTTGGGTGATTTTGGCTGGTTTTTATCATTGGAGAACAATCCTAATCATTTGGCTTTTGTTTTTGATTCTTATGAACAATTCCTTGGAGGTTATGATGATTCACCAAACTATGCTAGGCTAAAACGTTTGGTGATCATTCTTGGTGAAGGTTTTTCTCAAACTCTTGTGTATATTTCCTTGAATTTCTAGAATGATAATTTAGTATTCTTGCTTGATTATTATGATGTTTGAATAATTGTTTGTAGCGTGTTGATTAATTTACCAATTTCTAGTCTCAAGCGTACGTTCTTGGTGTTGTTAACAATCGAGATATTACGGGAAGGATTTGGGTTGGTTATTGATTAATTGGTCATCGGGAAACAACCTCGGGTTAATATAATCCGAGTACTTTGTTCCCTTTTATCACAATAATTATTTTTGCATGAGTTATGTCTATGTAACTCTTTCTAGTGGAACTTTTACACAAGTGTTTAGAGAAACCGTATCCAGGAATGATCATTGCTTTTATAATTTTAAGAAACAAACCCATTTTGATTAAGTAATTAGTTTATAATTATTTTCAAATCTTAAACAACCAAAAACTCTTAATCTTTATTTTTATTTAGTAGTCTAATTTTAGTTAATTCGCAGAATTATTAGTTTACACATATTCCACAAACTCCCTGTGTTCGATACCTGTTTACCACTATCTATTAGTTGTAAGTTGGATTGAATTTACGTGTACCTCGACTTCATGTCAAATTTTGGCGCCGTTACCGGGGAGTAGTGCGCAACGTGTGTTAAAATTTTAGTTTTGTTTTGTTATTTTCGGGTTTACACTGGTTGTGTTTAGTGTGCAGGTACTTCAAGTGTATGCATACTAGGGGCTCTCACGAGTCATCACCGCTATTGTTTGATCCGGAGATTGAAAGAACATTGAGACAGAACCGAGTGTTGATAAGAAGGAACAGAATCATTGATTCACCTACTTCACCGTTTACACCAAGGAACATAATGCAAGACTCTCACATACCAACAACGGGTCAAACGACCTCATCATTCATGCCTACTTCTTCACAACTTTCACCCAACACCACAATGCCTAACCTTTCCAACAATCCTGCTACACCAATCCATACCACCCAACCGAGTTCCACTCAAGTTGAGCCAAACCTTACCTTTAGTCCATCAAACACCATACCACCATTTACCTATTTTTTCCCAACTACGGGTCAATCATCTTCTACTATTCCACAACCACAAAGACAAGATTCAACAATTATCCACACCACATCTACTTACCAACCACCTAACCTATCGGGTTTTTACTACTCATCTTTTCCAGGTGGCCAAAATTCTAGATTTCAAAGAGATGTGTATGATGATGTCTATGAAGAAGAAGAGTTTAGTGGGTATAATGAAGAGGGGTATTATTATGGAGGTGATGGTGCATTTGTGGGATCTCAAGCTCAAACGGGTCAAGTAAGTCAACCACTTTTACCATTTCAAGACCCGGGAAGACTACCGGTTGGTGTGCAACATGTCAGACCGCAAGGATTGCACTTGCAACGTCCTACACCACTTAACCAAATGCGGCCTCCAAACATGCAAGCTCAAAATCAGAGGCCGATTCAACAACAACCACCTATGCATCAAAATCAGCATCAACAACACTTTGCACCGCAAGGGCCAATACAAGGTCAAATGGGTCAACCGAGAGCGCCATTGGGAGCACCTAGAAGACTTCACCGTGATGTTGTACGGGGAATTAAGGCGCATTTTTGGCCGATTATCACTAATAATCTATCACCAATAGTGATTCCGCAAAATGCAAATGAAAGAACTTTTGAAGTTAGAACAACCGCACTCCAAAGTCTACTAAAATTTAAGGGGCTAGCAACGGAAGAACCTTATTTTCATTTGGAGACATATGATTCTATTTGCAACACTATTGGGGGGCAAGGTTTTTCTGCAGATGATGTGAAGTTGGTTCTCTTCCAATTTTCATTGGAAGACAAGGCAAAAAGATGGTATCACACTTTACCATCCGCATCTATCTTTACATGGGCCGACATGCAACAAATATTTTTGGATGAATTTTATAGTTCTCAAAAGACTAATGATGCAAGGAGAGGGTTGAGAAGCTTTCAACAACAATCGGGAGAGATGTTTCATGAAGCGTTCGAGAGGTTCAATATGATGTTAAGAAATTGTCCTCACCATGGGATTCAAGTTTGGGAATTATTGAATGCTTTTCATGAAGGTTTGAGTTCGGAGGATGCTCGTGATTTAATGTCCATCACGAATGGTACTTTTGGTACAAATTATGAGCAAGACGATTGGGCATATTTAGAGCAAATGGCGGTGACTTCCAAAAGAAAGGCTCAATCATCGAGACGAGCGAGGCATGTAATTCAAAGACCGCAAGTGCATGGGGTAGAAAGTGGTAATGCTCAAAATTCAAATCAATTGTACAATGTTTGTAACAATTGCCAAGAAATAGGCCACACGGCGGAGGTTTGTCATGTCGTGGTAAATGAAGGAAAAACGGAGGAAGTGAATGCTATTCAAGGGGGTGGTAGAAATTATGACATGAATTCCAATACTTATCACCCCGGGTTGCGAAACCATCCAAACTTTCGGTATGGAAATGCATCAAATCAATCCAACCCGAATTTCCAAGCTGCTCAAGGTAATTATGTGCCTCGTCAACAATACAATAAAGAAATTATAGAGGTGGATACAACAGTGGATACCAAGGGCAAGCACAAACGGGTCAAAGGAATTCGGGTCAAGATTCATCAAGTGGGAATGAAGTCATGGAGATGCTTCGAGCTATGCAACAAGACATGCAAAAGAGAAACCAACTTGATGAAGCTCGGATACAAAAGGATGAAGTTCGTGACAAAAGCATTCAAGCATTGACAACTCAAATGGGCCAATTAGCAACTAACGTGGCGGAATTGGAGAAAGGTAAAGGAAAGCTTCCTAGTCATACGCAGGTAAATCCGTCTCATGGCTCTTCATGAGGTAATAATGTTAATGTTAATCAAGTGAGTGTGTTAAGAAGTGGTAAAGAATTTAAAGCTAATTTGTCACCGGGTTTTGTTGAGGGGTAGTTGAGGATGTTACCGGTGATGAAAGTGAAAATGATGAAGCTCCACCGGTTTTACAAAAAGAATCAAATGTTAAAAAACCAGAAGCGAGTGAGAGTGAAAAAAATGAAAATGAGCCGAATCAAGTTCCATTTCCATCGGCTCTACTTGACCCGGGTAAGAAAAATTTTATTGCATCAAGAGGTCCCCAAAAAGAAGAAATGTGGGCCCGATCAAGTCATTCGAAGGTGTGTGCCCGAATCGGAAGTTAAAGACATCTTGACTCATGCTCATTCTTCCGCATGTGGTGGGCATTTTAGTGGGCACAAAACCGGTTACCGGGTTCTCTCATGTGGGTTTTATTGGCCCACAATTTTTAAAGATGCTTGTGAATTTGCCCGGAATTGCTTGAATTGCCAAAAGATGGGAAGCATATCCAAAAGAGATGAGATGCCAATGTAACCAATCTTGGTTGTAGAGATATTTGATGTTTGGGGCATCGATTTTATGGGTCCTTTCCCAAATTCTAACGGGTTTTTGTACATATTGGTGGCGGTGGATTATGTTTCGAAGTGGATTGAGGCAATTGCTACAAGGACAATGATCACTCGGTTGTTTGTAAATTCGTACAATCCAACATTTTTGCCCGGTTTGGGATTCCTAGAGTGATGATAAGTGATGGTGGGTCACACTTCAAAAATTTTAATTTTGGGAAGCTATTGAAGAGATATAGTGTGAATCACCGGATTGCCACACCGTACCATCCTCAAACAAGCTGACAAGTTGAAGTGTCCAACCGTCAAATCAAAGAAATTCTTATGAAGACGGTTCGAGTGGATAGAAAGGATTGGTCAAGTATGTTAGATGATGCTTTGTGGGCGTACCGAACGGCCTACAAAACTCCAATTGGCACAACACCTTATCAGATGGTGTATGGAAAAGGTTGTCATTTTCCAATGGAGTTAGCACATCGGGCACATTGGGCAATCACCATGGTAAATGCGGATTATGATGAGGCGGGTAAAACAAGAAAGTTGCAACTAAGTGAGATTGAGGAGATTAGAGATGAGGCATATGAATGTGCATCGGCTTATAAAGACAAACTAAAGAAGGTTCATGATGCTAAATTGAGAAAGAAAACCTTTGAAGTGGGTCAAAAGGTTTGGTTGTATAACTCAAGGTTGAAGATGTTCGCGGGAAAGTTAAAGAGCAAGTGGATGGGTCCGTATGTTATTCGCCGGGTTGGAAAGTTTGGTGATGTGGATATTTTTGATGAACAAAATCAAAAGCAACAAACGGTAAATGGACATCGCTTGAAGCCGTATTTGGATGGAAAATGACATCAACACCTTGGAGGTTGACAAAGCAGGCTATATCTTACGCCCGGTGGAGGAAGTACAATCATAAGAGGCCCAGGTTTGGTAGTGTAAATAGTTAGATTTTATTTTATTTTATTTTGTTTTATTGCCCAATTTCGTTTTTGATCGAAGCCCGTGTTTGAAACAAGTGTGGGGACGTTCGGGTCGCGAAACGGTTCTAGCATTGTGTTCAGGACAACACGGGATTTTCGAGGGGGTAGGGTAATTTTCATGTTTAAAATTACTTATTTTTATTAAAAAAAAAAAGATACAGGTGCTACCGTAAGGGACGGTACCACCGTACCTTACGGTAGAATGGGAACAAAAACAATTCCAACAGCAAAAGCTTACTGCCTTACGGTGAAAATTTGGACATTTGGGCTACCGTAATAAACGCCCCCACCGTAATAAACGGTGGGGTTTGGAAGCTGAATTGATTTTACGTTACGTTAAAAAATAATAATAATTTTTTTTCGCTGCACGTGAATAATACCCAACCGGTCCATAATTTTTTTTCCTTCCACCTAACTTCTTTATTCCACTTCTTCTTCACCAAGAGTTCCAAACACATATACCCTTCTCAACCTTCAATCTCTCTTAAAACCTTCAATACTTAACCAAATCACATGATTTTTGGGTCCATCTTGCCCTAAATTTCATAAGGGTTCCGATTTTAGGGAGAAACTTGAAAGAAAAACACTTGTTGGGGCCGAAAATTCAAACCCTAGAAATTGCAAATTTGGGGCTTTTCAAGTTTTTTGTTTTTCTTGCATTCTAGCATCATCTATTCAAAGGTATGTGTTCTCTTTTAGTAATCTTGATGCTACATTGTGAAAATAGATGTTCTTGTTCTTACTCGTTCATACCCACTTGCTTGTTAGTTAATGTAGTATGTTAATAGTGTTATTTTGAGTAATAATATGGTAGTAGAGGCAATAATGTGATGGAAATTGTGAACTTTTGGTAATGTTAAGTTTGTAGAGGCGTCATGCCCAATTTTCGTCAAACCAAAGATTATATTTTCGTTCACAAACACCTACTACCATGTTAACAAGCAAGTGTGGGGAGGTGTTAAACATATGGAATTGATTTTGTTTTGTTTGGTTTTGATTTTGTTTGTTTGAGTATAGGAAAATGGTGAGAACTAGTGAGGCACTTGGGGCGAGTTCATCTTCAAAGGCAAAGGGCAAGAAGGTGGAGAAACAGTATAAAAGAAGGAAGTATGTAGGTAGAGATGAAGATTTTGAGGAGGAAACACCAACGCCAGCGGTGACACTGAACAGACATGATAAACCCAAGTGGGAATCGGGTCCTTTGAATGAAAAAACCAAGGGAATGGCAAGCTACACTCTTTCATGATCAGATGAAGAATTTGAAAGATAAACTGGGTGCTTTCATTTGTGAGAGGGATGTTAAAGAAGTGCAATTTGCACCATTTAAAGTGGTTGATCGGTTTCGGGCTTTGGGTTGGGAAGCAGCATTGCATTGCTATGATGGAAACAATAAGTATTTGTATATGGATGAGATCGAGGAATGGATGGCAACATTGAGATGTCCTAGATATGATTCACCATCTAAGATGAAGTTAATCGGTGAAGTGAATGAGGTAAAAGTGGAGATGTCTTTTGAGACATTAAAAAAATTGGCAATGTTTGACAGTCTGTCATCTAGGGAGTACATGCTCCCTAGTTTAGATGATTTGTTGTATAAGCCCGACAAGCACCCGAAGTGGACCGAAATGTTGGAAGCTTTATTCATTCCGGGGACATATCATGGAACTTTTTATAGGAGAAACTTAAAGATTGAGGCAAAATTGTTATTAGCTATCATCATTGTGAATGTGATACCAAGGAGAGCGGATAAGCAAGAGGTGCGGTTTCCAGAAATTCCAGTCCTTTACTCCTTGATGCATGGGTCTCCAAAATTTCCACTCCGGTACTTAATTTTAAATCATGTGTGGATGTGTCGGAATTCAGTTGGGAGGCGGATTATTCCTTACTGTAGGCTCATTACCGCCCTTTTGTTGCAACAAAAAGCTATTACGGCTGATGATGTTGGAAAAATTAAAAGGTACAAAGCATTTGAGTTGAAGGCATTAGGACTTGGGTGGACATACACCGATTCAGAAAGGTACCACAAGCTGAAATCTGAGGGTCAAAGATGGAGAGCATTGAAGGTTGATTCTAAGAGGCTTTGCGGGGAGAGCAAGATGAGCCTGAAAGTGAGGATGAGCCACCGAGCGAAGAGGAGGATTATTTGGAAGAGCCGAGGGGTACACATATGGACCTGGGGCAGGGTAGTTCGGGTCATATGCATGGTGGAAGTTTTTATGATTTTACTGAGAGGTCTTATGAGGAAAACTGGGCTTTCACGGGGACGATGCAGTCAGTTATTGAAAACCAGCGGCCGCCTGCTTCAATATTCGATACGTGGTCAGGTTCAGAGCGCACGCTATTCGATCACCAGACAATGATGAGCGCAAGCATGGAAAGGCACATGAGGCAAGGTTTTGACCGGTAGGAAATGTGGAATAGGGCACATGCCTATTCCCATGAGGTAGAAATGAATAACAGGTATGTTGATGATCAGAATAGGCGGATGAATGATGATTGGCATGCGGGAAGACCCGTAGTTGCAAATCCACAACCGGTGGATTACGGGTCTTTACCGCCTTATGATGGGAGCATATCATATCCGACTCCACCATTTCATCATTCTCAATGGGTTGACCCGCAACAACAACAGCAACAAGCCTCAGATCAAAGTGGAAGCGGTAGTGGCGCATTTGGATTTGGCGAGTGGAATGACTTGATGACTTCCGTGTTCGGGCCACCTCAACACCGCTATTATTGACCAGGTCATGCTCTTTTGTACATAGTTGTATGTTTGTTTTCTTTTCCTTATGTTTTTGGGATCGGGTGGTTGGGTGGTGTTATTGATTGATGATGATTGATTTGGGTTGTGATAGTAGGAGGTGTGTTGTTAAAAAATTAAACAGAAAAAAATATATATATAAAATGAAAATACCAAAAAGAAGTTTGTGGTTTGAGTCGTGAAGCTTTAGTGTCATGTTGTCAAAAGTGAAAGCGATCTTTTCCTTCCAAAACCGTACGTTGGGGACAATGTATCCCAAGTGTGGGGATGGGGGAAATTTTTGAGGTTTTAAATTTTTTTTAGTCAAGCGTAAACATTGTGAAAATTGGAACACCTTGAATTAACCCCAATAGACACACCGGCAACCCTTAACACCCACTTTTATTCTTGGTGAGAGTTTAAGCCACACTTGTATATAAATAACACCTTTCTTTGAGAGAGTGGCAACGGGTGGGGGTGCACTAGAACTTGTGCTTGAATGCAATTTGAGTCTTTAGTTGGACATGAGTGTGAAAAGGATAAGGGCATTAGGTAGCTTCGTCAAGTTGAGCGTGAGTGTGGGTTTTGGGGGATTGGACCTCATACATTACATATATGAGCATGGTAGCGAGAGGGGCGGGGGTTTGGACATTTAGTTGCCCATTTTTGTGCCTAAAAGCCTATCAATTGTTAACCCTTAAACTTGTTCCCTAAATTAATACCCAACTTGACCGGGTCTTGTGCGTTTAAATAGAGTGTTAGTGTGTTATTCTAGTTATAAGTTTGAAGTTTAGTTGTGTGTGTGTTTCGTTTGTTTATATATTTTGCTTGGTTCAAAAAAAAGAAAAAAAAAGAAAATATATATATATATATATATATATATATATATATATATATATATATATATATGAAAAAAAAGAGAAGAGAAGAAAAAAAAGAAACGAAAAAAAAGGGAAGTTTATGTGTGGTATTGATTATAGTTTGTGTTCATATGTATGTTTGTGTGTGTTAGTCATGTGTGTGTGTCATTGTGTAATAAAAGACCGGGTAAAGTTTGCGCTACTCATACATATCCCATTTCCTACCTTTGCACTTAGCCAAGTTACAACCTTAAAAGTCCCTTTGATTTGCATTCATGTTTAACATTCATAAGAGGAAGATTGATTTAGGTACAAGCCTATGGTTGTGCAACCGTCCGTTTGCCTTTTGTGTGTTTAGCTCATCTATGCTAGAGCTTACTTGTAACCGAGAGGAGAGATATTGTGAGGGCTGTGTTGATTTGGGTGTTGAGGATGGGTTAATACAAGGATTACATGTTGATGGTTGAATTAAAATGATCGCTTTTGTGTGAAATAGATTTTTGATGGATTGCTTGGGACAAGCAATGGTTAAGTGTGGGGATGTGACGGGTGGTTCAAGGAACAACCCTTTACTATGATAAAACGCTTAAATTATCCGCATTTGATCATGATAGTGCTTGGAATTCTATTTTTTTCTTCCTTCAAATCCTCCTCGTCCCGATCCATTCCGGTCCGTTCCAAAGCTCAGTTTTCTTCATTTTAAGCCCTTTTATGCACCTGCAACCAAAGTACCCGTAGTCAACCAATTCCAAGCAATATCATGATCAAATGCGGATAATTTAAGCGTTTTATCATAGTAAAGGGTTGTTCCTTGAACCACCCGTCACATCCCCACAGTTAACCATTGCTTCTCCCAAGCAATCCACCAAAAATATATTTCACACAAAAGCGATCATTTTAATTCAAGCATCAACATGTAATCCTTGTATTAACCCATCCTCAACACCCAAATCAACACACCCCTCACAATATCTCTCCTCTCAGTTACAAGTAAGCTCTAGCATAGATGAGCTAAACACACAAAAGGCAAACGGGCGGTTGCACAACCATAGGCTTGTACCTAAATCAATCTTCCTCTTATGAATGTTAAACATGAATGCAAATCAAAGGGACTTTTAAGGTTGTAACTTGGCTAAGTGCAAAGGTAGGAATTGGGATATGTATGAGTAGCGCAAACTTTACCCGGTCTTTTATTACACAATGACACACACACATGACTAACACACACTATAATCAATCAACTCTTTGGCATAACAATCATGGATAAAGTGATACTTAATCCGGATATGTTTAGCTTTTGAGTGATTGACCGTGTCTTTAGTTAATGCAATTGCGGCTTCGTTGTCACAGTGTATAGGGGTTTTAAGAAATTGCAAACCGTAATCGACCATCTGTTGTTGAATCGACAGCACTTGTGAGCAACAGCTGGAGGCTGACACGTATTTTGCTTCACATGTAGATAGTGCGACCGCCGTATGCTTCTTGCATTGCCAGGTCACGAGCTTGCTCCCTAAGAATTGACATCCAGCCGTTGTGGATTTGATGTCCTTGTCACAACCACCCCAATTTGCATCACTAGAAGCAATTAGGTCAAAATTATCATCATTAGGGTGCCATAGTCCTTTCGATGGACAACCCTTCAGATACCGTAGGATTCGTTTAACAGCTGCGAGATGACTCTGTTTTGGCTTAGACTGATATCGTGCGCAGCGACATGTGGCAAACATTATATCTGGTCTGGATGCAGTGAGATACATCAGAGATCCGACGATTGCCCTGTATGTAAAAGGATCTGTCAGCTCCCCCTTAGCGTCCACTCCAATCCCGTGATTAGGTTGGATCGAGGTATCCATCGGCTTCGAATCTTCCATCTGGAATCGGCTAAAGACTTCAGAAACGTATTTTGTCTGGTGATTAAAGATCCCCGTTGGTCTTTGTTCCACCTGCAGGCCGAGGAAAAACTGCATCTCTCCCATCGCATTCATTTCGAACTTTTCCTGCATCACTTTTTCAAATTCTCTGCACAAAAGTTCATTAGCAGACCCAAAAATAATGTCATCAACATAAATCTGGACTAGAAGCAAGTCATCCCCTGTTCGTTTTGTGAACAGTGTGCAAACTACCAATCCTCATTTGAATCCTTTGGATAGAAGATACGTGCTTAGCTCCTCATACCATTGGCATGGAGCTTCGTGCAACCCGTATAATGCTTTGTTCAGAACGTAGACCTTATCCCGATGGATAGGATCCTCAAAGCCTGGTGGTTGACCTACGTAAACTTCCTCCTTGACCACACCATAAAGAAACGCGCTCATAACGTCCATTTGATACACCTTGAATTTCTTATATGAGGCAAACTCCAGAAACCTGCGAATTGCTTCTAAACATGCCACATGTGCATAAATCTCGTTGTAGTCGATTCCTTCCGCTTGATGAAAGCCTTGTACTACCAGTCAAGCTTTGTTTCTCACAATTACGCCTCTGTCTTCCTTTTTGCACTTAAACACCCATTTGGTTCCAATCTTTTTTCTTCCTGGAGGTAAATCTGTTAGCGTCCATACTCCAAGATTCTGAACTGTAATAACTCATCTTGCATTGCCTCTACCCAAGCATCATCCAAAACAGCATCCTTGTACGTCCGCGGCCCAACCTGCGAAACATAACAACCAGTCATTCTGACAACCTGATTTCTGAATTTTAGCATATAAGGCAAAAGCGCCAAGATTTTCTGATGAGTTCGCATTCCGAAGTTCTCCCCTTGTCATAACAGAGCTTCTAGGATCACCAATAATCTGCTCGAGCGGGTGAGTACGATGAATCCGAGATTCCGGATGATTAGGTACTTGAACTCTCGTTTGAGTAGTCAAATTCTCTGTCGAATCCAGATCATTACCTAAATTGGATGATGAAGCAACATTTGAATTTGGGTTCACAGGAGGTGTCTCTGTTGCCTGTTCTGGAATAGCTTCACTTGTGACTTCATCATCATCTTTCGATTCTAATGAATTAAGAGTTATGGAAGCTTCTTGGAACACTTCTTCTAGTGCAGGAACATTGGCATCATTAGAAGCTGTTTGAGGAGTTACGGTGATCGGACGCACTAACGGTGATCGGACGCAGAGATGATTTGGAGACAAAGAAGGTTTCTGAAGTGAAGATTGAGGAGATGATAGATGAACCTGATACTTTTGTTGAAGAATCACAAGATGTGAAGACTTCAGGAATGATTCTTGATTCGGTCACTGATATTCCTGATGAGCGTGATTCGGTATATTCTGATTCGGAGAGTGAAGCAGATTCGGAATCTAGTGTCAATTCATTGGATGATGATATTGATCAACTCCTGGCCGAAGCTGATTTTCTAATGACTCGAAAGTCATGCATAGTTGATGACGCTTTCACAAGAATTGACTACTCCAAATTCTTTGCTGGGAAGGAAGCGCATTTTGCTTTGATGGCGATGATTGACCCTCCGGAACAGGTAAGTTATGAATCCACTATAGTTATGAACAGTGATAAATATTGTGGAACTTGTGATAGATTGACAAAGGAAAACAAGCAACTCAGGGTTCAACTTTAGAGTGCTAGAATCAACTGTCAATCTTATCGCAAAGAAGCACATGAATTCAACAAAGTGCTTGATGGTTATAAAAAGGACATTTATGATTTGAAGAAAACTCTTTCTTTAAAACAACTCGCCATAAACAGTTATATCAATGAACTTGAAGAAACTAAACTATAAATGGCAACCATCAAATGCTTTGCTGAAAAGGTCAACAAAAAACTAGAAAGTTACAAACACATCGCTTATGTGGTTGACCATATCATTGAAGAACCCTCACAACCTAGTAGTGCAAACAACAAGACTGTTCCATCCCCAGTGTTATTTGAGAATCACACTTTACATTCAATAACACCGGAGAGTTCAATCAAATCTGATTCTGCATCGGATAATTGTTGGATCAGTAATGCTCTTGATGTATTGCTTGCTAGTGAACACTTATGTGTTTAGCAAGTTCAATCAGATTTGCACAGCGGAATGATAAGTAAAGTTACACTATCAATAGGAGTTATTACTCCCCTTGGAAGTTTAAAAGCTAAAGACAAGTATTTAATGAGAATCTAAGTATAGAATGAGAATGAATACTTAAACAGATTCTCAGTAAATGAAATAGAAAGAACAATAAGAACAATAATAAGCTTTGAAGGATTTCTATATTAATCAAAATCAATGTCTAAAACAGAGGGGATGAACCCATCTATTTATAGACTTTACATATACATGAACCTTGCTAAAAGTAAGTCAGTAACAAGTTGCATTCTTGGAACTTGTACAAAAAGATAAAGTAATACTAAACTAATAAACTACTGAAACATAAGTCGGTTAAAAAGATTCTTGAACAAGAGCTGATGAATGACAAACTACTGATGAGTAGTTTGTCTTCAGTAGTTCTTCAGTGAACTGTCTGGTTAGACTTCAGAACTTCTGATACTTCTTCTTCAGTACTTGTTGAATCCTTCTTCAGTACTTTAGTCTTCTTTCTTCAGTAGTTCTATACTTAGGATATTTTGCAGAAGTGAATTAGACTAAGGTTTACAAAAGTGGTTTCACCAATCATTTTTGTCCTAACAATCTCCCCCAGGATTGATGAAGCCAAAACCTTTTCTAATTCTTTATTTTCTTCTTTTGTCATTAACAATCTTCCATATCTCCTTGAACATGTAATTATTCAATTGATTAAGCTGTTCATCAGTTAGAGATCCCCTTTGGGGTTCCAGATGTTGAATTGTAAGCAACTCCTGAGTTGATAGTTTCTTCAGTTCATTCATGGACTTGTAGGCCTTGCTTGTAAGATCTCTTCTTGTCACCAATGCTGAGTTGTCATCAGTAAAGGACCATCTGATGATCAGCACTTTAGACTTGTCAAAGTCTGAAGTATAGGGAACCATGCTGGATCCCTGGGATGTTCCTGAGTGTTGAATATTCTCTATTTCAGTGACTCTCAGGTGGGATTCACTTCTATCTTCCCTGTTGCATCACATCAGGTAGTTTGAAAGTGGGTAAATGATGTTCAGTAACTACCTTAGTGTGCAGTTTGTCTGTGATAGTCTTCTGGATTTGGTAAGCAAATGTTGAAGGATCCCTAAATTGAGTTATCAGAGGCTTCTCTTCAATATCAAAGTCTCCTTGAACAACTGTGTTGCCTTCCAGCAACACCATCTTGAAGTCAGTCTTTGTATTGTCCTCTGGTTTCTTCTTAGTAGCTGGTCTTTTAACACCAGAAGTTCTAACTACTGAAGTTGATACTTCAGAAGTTTTGAACTTCTCTGGATTAGCAGCCTTGACAGCCTTGTACTTCTTGTATGTGTCTAGTAGTCTTTCTTCTTTCCATCTTGACACAGAGGCCTTTGAACCATAGTGATTTGCTACCAGTTCTTCAATCATCTCAGCTCTCTTGGCTTTTCCATCTTTATTTGTTGCAAGTTTGTCAGCAACAAGTTGAGCTCTTTTAGTCAGCTCATCTATTGAGAGCCCTTTGAGTGAATAGGCTTTTGTGTTGCTGTTCTTTGTTATAAAAGACATCAGTTGTTGTCTTTTGTCTTCTTCAGCAACTCTCTCTGTTTCAGCTTGCCTATTCAACTCAGCTTCATAAGCTTGTAACTTTTCATTGAGGCTTAAGTCTTCCCTTGCTTCCAAAGCATTCCAGATCTCATCTTCCTTAGCCTTTCTTTGGGCTGCAATTAAACTCTTCTCAAGTAGTTCTTTGGACATTGATAGTGGAGAAGGGTTCAGCACAGTCATTGTTGTAGTTGTTGTAGGCCTTGGAATAGGAGTTGGTTGTTGTTGTTCAGTTGGTTTGGAAGACTCTTCAGTTGGTTGTATGTTGGAAGTGTTAACTTCTGATGTGTTGACAGGAGTGTCAACTACTAAAGGATTGTCTTCAGTATTTTCTGAATCATCAGAAGTTTCATCAGAAGTTTCTTCAATATGGCCTTGGGAAGTTTCAGCTTCAACTTCAATTCTAGAGATAAGCCTTTGTTAATCTTCTCTTTGTTTTCTAACTTTCTCTTGGAGTTCTCTTTCTTGTAGAGCCACTCTTGCCTTTATTCTGGCTTCCAATGACTCCCTTGGTTCCTTAATCTTCTCCCCCTTTTTGGCTTCATCCACTTCTGGAAGCTTAGAAGGTTGAGAAGTTCTACCAGTGAGCTTGGCAATCTGTTTTGAGTTGTGGTCAATTTTGTTGGACAGATCATTCATTTTGGATTTGATCACCTCAAATTGGTTTTTGGTTGACAGCTCCAAAGCAGCTATGAAAGTTTTGAGCTGATTGGCAATAAGGTTGTTCATCATCTAGTATAGGGGACCATCTGGGCTGCATAGTTGGTTCAGATCTATGCTTGTCGACCCAGGGAATTGTGTAGGCATATTTAGTGAGGGGTGTGTTTTGGGGTGATCTTCATGTTGTACAGAAGATGCCACTTTAGGGGAATCAGGGATCAAGTGGTCTTTAACCTGATCTGGTGTGACCAGCTCTTTGAGCTTAGATACACCAGGTGCAGGACCTTCACTAGCAGCCGTCAATTCAAGTTTAGTGGAGTGTGAATCATCATCCAATTCAATGGAATCATCTGAATCTCTGCTTACTTCCTCAATGAGGACAGTATCAGTTACATCATGAGCTGAGCCCAACTCAGTTGTCTCATGTACCTCTTTTTCTTGGTTTAGAGGATTTCCTACCCCAGGCATTAAGCCTTCATCAATAGTTGCCACAAATGAGGTCTTAGCTATGTTACTTATATCCTCAGATCCACCACGGGGTGGTATTTGAGTAGTAGCAGCCTCAAATGTACCTAGAGTTTCTAAGTTTGGGCTTAGAGACCCTGGTTCATCCTCATCTCTTGGGTAAGGGCTAGGGATATCCACATCCATGTCAAGTGCTGAAGGTATGTCCCCTGTTTGATGTGGTTGTTGGGGACTGACATGTTCTGATGGGATGTTTTCTTTTAGCCCAGACAGAAGTTTGGCAATTTCAAGGGCTTTAGGTTCAGAAAGTTGGGGTGCTGGTTCAGTAGTTTGGTCTTTGGGTTCAGTAGTTTCAAAAGAAGAGTCTATGGGGATTGTTTTCTTAAATTTCTTTCTTTTGAATAAAATGGTTATTGATGCTCTTGTGGGGTTTTGAGATGGATGAGACAGAGAGGATGTTTCAGTCACATCTTTATCAAGTGCAGATTGCACATTAGCAGGTTCAGGCATCTCAACCTCCTGAACTGCCTTTCTTTTTAGGCTGGTGGATTTTTGTTTTTGTTGTTTGGGTTTCTTGGCCTTTTTGGGTTAAGGTTTGGAAGATGAGGGTTCCTTGGGGACTGTTGTGTGTTCCCCTTGGTCATCTTCTGGCCAGGTGGCCGGTTTATTGTGCCTAGAGTATGCTTGTGAGGTTAAAGGGTTTAAAACAGTTGTTTGACCCACAAGCACCTCTTCTCCAAGTTCCTTTATTATGCATTGCATAATAAATCTTGGATACAACAAAAACTTCTTTTTAGAATTGAGATGATGTAACACCAACTCATTGAAGAAAAGTGCTGATGCCCTGAATTTTGTTTCATCACAATGGAATGAAAAATTGGTTAAAAAGTAGAGGGCATCTGATCATATGATCCAGTTTTTGGACTCAAACACATAATTATATAGTGAAACAAAAGTTTGTACTTAGGTTCAAAATATTTCTTAAAAATATTAGCATGTGAGAGAGTACCTTGGTAACGACACTCTGTCATGGTTAAATGAATTTCAGAGTTTGGAAATTGATCTGGGGCACCCACATCATCCAAACCCAGTCTAATCCCCAAAGTTTCGGGTGTGATTGCCATTCTTTTCCCTTGGATGGTTGAATTGAGGGAGATCACCTTATCATTTACTGTCACCGTCTCCGCATTTGCCCAGAACTCATTAAGAGTCTCAGTGTGGATTGGAGGATCAATGGTGAGGGCAGTAAAGTATTGGGATTTGACGACTAAATCAATGATTTCGTCGTATTGGGACCAGGCTTCATGTTTTTCGAAGTAGCCTCTTTGATTGTGTCCATGTTTCAGAGTTAGAGCCATGTGGTTTGTGTGTGTGTGGATCGAACAGTGTTTTTGCAGGTTCAGGGTTTGAGAGCTTTTTTGAGAGAGAAGGAGGGAATTTTTGCTTTTTGAATGGATAAGTGTTGGAAAAGGTGTTTATCAGAAGTTTGTAACCGCCTTAGGTCAAACTTCTGAAGTGGGAAATGTCTGATTTGCCCTTAATGACAAAACTGCTGATGAAGAACAATTGTCATCAATAGTTCCCATTTTCTCTTCAGTAGTTTGTTAACAACTGATGAGAATGTTTTATTAATAACTTCTGAGTTTATTTTATCAGAAGTTAATCATTTTTCAGAACATATTCCCATATTGATGGTTTGTTCATCAGTAGTTTCTCTCTTTTTGTTTTTCAGAAGCTTTTAAATTAAAAACAGATGTAAGTGAAAAATAAAATATGTGCAGGAAAAGTAAAAGAACACTTACAAATTTAGCATCCCAAGCATGGATACTAACTTCTGAAATGTTGATGTGTCAAGGGGTTTTGTGAATATGTCAGCTATCTAATTAGCTGTTGTGACATGCTTCACTTCAATCTTGCCTTTTTCATAGCAATCCCTTATGAAATGATACCTGATTTCAATGTGTTTAGTTTTTGAGAACTGAACAGGATTTTGAATGATGCTAATGGCAGATTTGCTGTCTACAAGCAATGGTGTTTGGTCTCTTTGATTCCATAATCAAGAAGTTGATATTGGAGCCATTGTATCTGTGATGTACAACTTGCAGCTGCAATGTATTCAGCTTCAGCAGTTGAAGTTGCAACAGATGTTTGCTTCTTTGATTGCCAGGACACTAGACAGTTTCCCAAGAATTGACAACCACCAGATGTTGATTTCCTTGACATTTTGCACCCTGCATAGTCACTATCTGAAAAAGCTGATAACTTGGTATTGCTAGAAGCAGGATACCAAATTCCAAGTGTAGGAGTTCCTTTCAGATATCTGAAGATTCTTTTGACTGCATAGAGGTGTGATTCCCTAGGAGCTTATTGATATCTAGCACAGAAACATGTTGAAAACATAATATCTGGTCTAGAAGCAGTTAGATACAAAAGGGAACTTATCATACATCTATACATGGTTTGATCAACCTGTTTTCCTTGATCATCTGGTTCAACTTGTGTGGTGGGTGTCATGGGAGAGGAACATGATTTACAGTCTTGTAAAGAAAATTTGTTCAATAACTCTTTAACATATTTTGATTGATGTATAAAAGTTCCATTAGTTTGTTGTTTAATCTGCAGTCCTAAAAAGTACTGCAGTTCTCCCATTGTACTCATCTCAAATTTTGATTGCATGAGTTTCTTAAATTCATCACACAATTTTGTGTTTGTTGAACCAAATATGATATCATCAACATAAATTTGAACAAGTAAGACATGATTTCCAACATTTTTAATGAAAAGAGTTTTATCAATGGAGCCTCTTGTGAAGTTATTTTTGAGTAAAAAGTTGGAAAGTGTTTCATACCAGGCTCTTGGAGCCTGTTTGAGCCCATAAAGAGCTTTGTCAAGTTTGTACACCCACTCAGGATGAGAAGGATCCTCAAACCCAGGTGGCTGACAAACATACACTTCCTCTTTGATTTTTCCATACAAAAATGCACTTTTAACGTCCATTTGAAAAACTTTAATTTTGTTGGAAATGGCATAGGCCAGAAATAACCTGATGGCTTCAAGCCTTGCAACTGGAGCAAAGGTCTCATCATAATCAATTCCTTCTTCTTGAGAGTAACCTTGTACTACCAGTCTTGCCTTGTTCTTTATAATCATACCAGCTTCATCTTGTTTGTTCCAAAAGACCCATCTTGTGCCAATTGGTAGCTTGTTTGGTGGTAATGGACAGATTTCCCAAACCTGTTGCTTCTTGAACTGAAGCAACTCATCTTGCATAGCTTCTACCCAATTGTTTTCTTTGAGGGGTTCTTGGTACTTCTTAGGTTCCAACTGAGAAATGAATGCTGAGACGAAGCAAAAGTTGGAAAGTTGGTTTCTTGTGAGAACACCTGATGCAATGTCACCCATAATTTGTTCAAGTGGATGATCTTTGTGTTCAATCAGTTGTTGTAAACCACTGACAGGTGTAGGTGGCTCTTGTACTTCATCAAACAAACCACTGAGGTTAATAATATCTAGTTCAGCTGTTTGAACATCTTCAGTAGTTGTAGGAGCTGAAGCAGATGTTTGAGTTTGTACATCAGCAGTTGTTGAATCAGAAGTTTGTGAAACTTCTGATGGTTTGAAAGTTGACTTAATGACTGTATTAGGAGTCCACGGTGCTGGATCCTCATCATCAAACCTTTAATCACCATAATAAGTAGGTTTAGATGAAGTAACAGTCTTTTCAGGTCCGAAGTGGAAGCTGTCAAGGTCAAAGAGTTCAGCAGGATGTGCTGGAATAAGAGTGTGTTTTGACTCATTGAACTTGACATTCAGTGTTTCTTGTACTATCTTGGTTCTTGAGTTAAAAACCTTGTAGGCTTTTCTAGTGGAAGAGTAACCAAGAAAGTAACCTGAATCAACTTTAGCAGCAAACTTTGAAATAGAGTCTTTAATGTTTAGAATGAAACATTGACATCCAAAAGCCCTGAAAAAGGAGATAAGGGACTTTATGCCATGAAGAACTTCATAGGCAGTCTTGGAGTGTCTCTTGTTGACAAGGACTCTATTTTGAACATAACATGCAGTGTTAACTGCTTCAGCCCAGAAATACAATGGTAGGCCTGAATCAGCTAACATTGTTCTTGCTGCTTCAATTAGTGTTTTGTTCTTCCTTTCTACCACACCATTTTGTTCAGGAGTTCTGGGAACACTGAATTGTCTAATAATCCCTTTAGACAAACAGAATTCATCCAGAGTTTTGTTCCTAAACTCTGTCCCATTATCATTTCTAATGGCTTTGACAGACAGAATATTGTTTCTCTACTTGTAGAATGAAGAACTTGATGATTTTAGCTGTCTCATCCTTGGAAAATAAGAAGATTGCCCATGCAAATCTTGAATAGTCATCAATGATGACCAAGCAGTACTTCTTCTTACCAAGGCTCATGATTTTTACAGGCCCAAATAAGTCCATATGGAGTAGTTGAAGACATGCAGTAGTTTTTGATTCTTCATAGACTTATAGGAGGACTTATGCTGCTTTCCCTTCAAACATGATACACAGTGTTCTTGACACTGGTATACTTTCAAAGGTAGACCTCTGACCAAGCCCATTTTTGTGACTTTATTTATGGTTTTAAAGTTCACATGGCCAAGTCTCTTGTGCCAGAGATCAGTCTCTGAAGTTGAAGCCTTTGAGAAGAAACAGGCAGTGTTGTTCAGTACTTTGTCCTTTTCAATGTCCACGGAATAGACATTGCCACATCTTTTGGCTATCAACAAAGTATGATCTTCAATGATCTTCTCTATCAACTTCTGGCCTTCTGGTGATATGATCTTGCATGTTGTCTTTGTGAAAAAGGAAGAATATTCTTTATCACACATTTGAGACACACTTAGCGAGTTGTACTCAAGGTTTTCAACCAGATTGACCTTGTCAAACTGTATTTTGCTAGAGGAGACATTGCCATGTCCTAGCACATATCCCTTAGCATTATTCCCAAAGGATACAGAGCCTTCTCTTTGACTGATAAAGTTGTTTATCAGGTATCTGCATCCTGTCATGTGCATTGAGCCTCCACTGTCCACATACCAAATGGTATATAAGCCTCTGGAGACCCTCTGCACAAAGTAGCAAATTAGTTAGATTTAGGAACCCAAGCCAATTTGGCTTTGGGTTTGCTCTTGAGAACATTAACAATTTGTTCTTGACCAGGTTGAGGAATCCATGTCTTTTTGGCAATGGATTTTTCATTTAAAGCAATGGTGGTATCCTTTTAAGGACCACCATCAACACTGGTCATCAGTAGTTGTACCATGTTCATGAGATCTTTTATCTCAGCAGTTTGTGAAACTGCTGATGATGTAGGTCTAACTACTGAAAGAGAATTTTGAGAAAAAGTCTTTTGTTGAGATTTTATCTTTTTCTGAGTAAAGGTGTTTACTGGTTGTTGTTTCCTGGGATAAAAAGTTTCTTTAAAATCATTTTTGATTTGTTTTCCCACAACCAGTTGTGAAATTTTCTTATTGTACTGAATTCATTTTCTATATCTACAAAATTCTGTCTTGTGGTTGAACAGACCACAGATTTCACATTCCTTTGCCTTTCCTTTTTCATTTAAAGGCAAGTTTCTGACTGTCTTGATTGGTTTTAGGTCATCAGTAGTTTTTAGGTTCTCAACTCCTGATGTAGATGAAATTACTGATGGCTTAAAGTCAGATTTTATCAGTACTTTTGAAGAACTTTCTTTGTGAGTTTTTAGAAAGTTTTCATGGAAAGATGTGCATTCTTTCTCTTCAGAAGTTTCACCTAAAACAATTTTTCTCCCATCTTCAGTAGTTTTGGGGGAAAATTCTGTTGGTGTTTCAGTGTGATTGTACCCTATGCCAAACCTAACATTTGAAGCACTTTGTTTGTTTAGCAGCAGTTGGTACCCCTTACAAGATTCTACCCATTTTTCACAAGTCACCTTGGTGTTAGCAAGCTCTTTTCTGACATTTCCTAGGTCATCTATCATTATTTTAAGTTGTGCTTGGGTTTCAATAGCATTGTTAGTTAATTTAGAATTTTCGTTTGCTTTTGCAGCAAGTTTTCTTTCCAAATCACATTTCATCTGAGTGAATTTTCTCTCAGAGTCATTTGCTTTGCCTTGTAAGTGCACATTGGTCTCTCTTATGAGAGCAAAAGATTCTTTACATGAAGTTGAACAAAGTTTTGTTAAAGATTGTTTTGATACCTGAGACAGGGCAGATTTTGAGGTGCAGCCCTCAAATGCCATTAAGGCAAAATTCTTTCTGCCATTGTCAGGTTCTCCCCAGTTGATGTCAAACATTTTGTTGTTTGCATCAGGATTACACTCTGTAGTGTCAAAAGGAAGACTGCTCCAGTCAACATACCCTGAGGTGAACAAGCTTTGTTGTGAGGGTTATTGAGTCTGTGGAGGTTGTTGAGCAGCTGAAATGGGAGGGATTGATTGTTGGCTCTGCATCTGTTGAGCAGGCATCTGTACATATTGCACTTGTGGCACATATTGGATTTGTGGAGCTTGTTCCTGTACAAAATGTGCACTCCCCTGTGTTCCATTATTCCTATTATAACTAGGGTTATACAGATTTCCAGACTGAGATTGGTTGTAGCTAGAGTTTCTACACTCTCTAGCAAAGTGTCCCAACTTCTGACACTTGTGACATCTAAGTTTAGATTTGTCAAAACCAATTTTTGTAGAACTGTTAAGTCCTGGAAATTTCCTTCCTGACCTTTTGTAAAATTTGTTTGTTTTGATACTTAACATGGCCAATTGGTGTAAGATGTCCATTTCTTCTATGTCATCATTGCTGAAATTTTTTAAATCATCCATGATGAAACACATGTTATCAACATTTTGACTGTTTTCTTCATTGTCATAACCTGGGAATGATCTTTCAGATGAGATTTCGGCAGTTATGTCAATGTGGTCAAAAGATCCAAAACTATTTGAACAAGTAGGTGAGTCTTGTCCCAATAGTGTTGTACTACCTGATAGATAGTCATCAGCAGTTTTACCAGAACTTTGTAATTTCTTCTTTTGATCGATTTCCCTTTCAAAAGTTAATAATCTCCCATGTAATTTTGTAAGAGTGAGGGAGCTAAAGTCTGGTGAAGATCTTAAGACTATAGAACATGTTTCCCATTTTTCAGGTAAAGACCTTAAAAATCTATGAAGCATAGATACATTTGTATAGGTCTGAGCATTTAATTTTAGCTCAGATATTAATGAGGAGAATCTTTCAAATTTTTGAGTTAAAGTTTCCCCATTTATGTGAGCAAAAGTTTCATATTGTTGAGCCAGGATTTCTCTGGTGTTGGCAATCACCTCTTCAGTTCCTCCAAACTGTTCTTTGAGGCAGTCCCAAAGCTCTTTGGCACTATCACAATGTAATAGGCCAGAGTAGATTTCATTTGGGAGTGCCATTGCTAACATAGAGAAAGCTTTAGCATCAAGCTCAAGTTTTAGGAAATCATCATCTGTATAGTCTTTTGGGTCTTTTGGTATTTCTTCTTTAGTTTCAAGATTGATATTTACTGGTTTGTGAGGACCATATATCACAGACTTCCAGCAACTAGTATTGGTCTGTGATAATGTATGTGCCATTCTCCTTTGCCATATATTGTATTCATTTCTTACTAGCATAGCAGGTTTATTGGCAGAACCAGTATTATGAGGATCCATTTTAAAGAGTATTGATTTGTCAAATATCTCTTAAAGTGATGGATATTGATAAAAGTGAACTTTTAATCCTTTATTGAATATCAATGAGAGACTGTGTCTGATTCTCAATGTGTTAGATTGATATGTGATCCGATAAACCAATGCTCTGATACCAATTGTTGGATCAGTAATGCTCTTGATGTATTGCTTGCTAGTGAACACTTATGTGTTTAGCAAGTTCAATAAGATTTGCACAGCGGAATGATAAGTAAAGTTACACTATTAACAGGAGTTATTACTCCCCCTGGATGTTTGAAAGCTAAAGACAAGTATTTAATGAGAATCTAAGTATAGAATGAGAATGAATACTTAAACAGATTCTCAGTAAATGAAATAGAAAGAACAATAAGAACAATAATAAGCTTTGAAGGATTTTTGTATTAATCAAAATCAATGTCTAAAACAGAGGGGATGAACCCATCTATTTATAGACTTTACATATACATGAACCTTGCTAAAAGTATGTCAGTAACAAGTTGCAACAAGTTGCATTCTTGGAACTTGTACAAAAAGATAAAGTAATACTAAACTAATAAACTACTGAAACATATGTCAGTTAAAAAGATTCTTGAACAAGAGCTGATGAATGACAAACTACTGATGAGTAGTTTGCCTTCAGTAGTTCTTCAGTGAACTATCTGGTTAGACTTCAGAACTTCTGATACTTCTTCTTCAGTACTTGTTGAATACTTCTTCAGTACTTTAGTCTTCTTTCTTCAGTAGTTCTATACTTAGGATATTTTGCAGAAATAAATTAGACTAAGGTTTACAAAAGTGGTTTCACCAATCCTTTTTGTCCTAACAATAATGAATCTAACACTTCTAGTGTTGGGGATCCACATTCCTATGTTAGACCGATTTTGGGATTGAATAATGAGGGAATGATTGCTGTGACTGATGATTCTGACTCAGATGATGAGGAACCTGAGAAAGTGCGTGATATTCCTATGGAAAATCACATTATCACAAATGAACCTGTATCACCTTCTTAGATTTCATATCCGATGGCAAATGCTCATCGAGTGAATCAGTCAGTAAAGAAAGTTGAGAAAAATGAACCAGTTGACAAACCCGTCAAAGTATTTTATTGGATGGAAGGTTTCGATAAGATTATCTCTGACGAGGAATATCCGATAAAATTTGCCAATTACTCAAATATCAAGAAAATCTGGCAGGAGAGTACTATTTGGTTTCCTAAACATGAGAGGACCAATGATGTACCTCCAGAAATTTTAAAGAAAATATATCTGGATATTCCAAAAGAACCTAAGGTTCACGTCACTGAGTTCATCAAGCCGAAAGAAAAGGCTAACAGTTTTCTTGAGCCGACTTACTCAAAAGACCCAGCTCCTGAGTGTTTGAGACGGAGGTGTGTGGATGATCAATATCCTATCACTTCTTATGTTAAGTCGAATGCCAAGAATGTTTTTGAGGAATACCGTGCATGTTTAAAGTGCGGGGAGAGAGGGCATTTACTTGCTCACTGCCCGTACGTGAGGCATAAGATGTAACACCCCAAAACCATTTGTTCGCCTAACTACGCCATTATGCGTGATTAGCAAAATATTAAAACGATACTTGGACGATAAGAACATGGGTTATGTTCTAATACAGAAATAACCTAGGTAATAATATTATTTTCTTTATAAATGAATACAAGGTGTTTGAAACTAACTTAATTAGTTAGCTTTAATACAAAAATGACGGTGGGATAACTTGAGGGAGTCGACTGTAGTTGACAACTAGCCAAAAAAGAAATATGTAAATGGTAAATAAAGTATGAACACACACACACAAGTGTGTGTGTGTCGACTTCAACATTAGGAGATTTCATCTCCTTCACCAACCCAAACCATAACTTAATAATATGCTTGAATCGAAGCCAAATCAAGGGGTTTTTCAATGCTTTAGCAAGAAAGGGATCATCTAAGGCCTAATGAACATCAAGGTACCTTTAATTCGTGTTGAATTTGATGTTAAACTCGTTTTTGATTTGGGTCAAAATCTAGGGTTTTGGCAAAACGTGAATTTATGAGTTGTTAGAGGTTTCTCTAGCTTTAGGGAGCCTCAATTAGGTTTAATTCGGTTATGAATCACATTCTACATGTGCATTTGATTTTGACCATATGATTATGTGAACATGTAAGATTTGGGGTTTAACCTCTAGGTTGAAACCACACATGATTAGTAGTTTTGGGTGACTCTTAGGAGTTGACATAATGATCAAATTAGATGAAATGCCTAAATAACATGTTATGATGTCAATTGGACAATCGGTTGTGCTTTGGTTAAACTTAGAATGTTGAAAACTAAGTATATTGGTGGATGCACACCAAGTGTTTGATGAAATGCCTAGATGAGTTAATCTCAACTAGACATGTAAGAAAATGGCTATGGATTTAGCTAGAAATGATAATGAATATATGATGTTATGGATGGTGAACAAAATTCCATATTATGTATTCTAATAGACAAGTTTGACTCATCCCCAAGTTAGGTACAACCAAGAGGGAGCAAACGGGTCAAACGAATGCAAGGCGAATACTTATGGAAACAAGAATGGATGCGAGGTAAGTTTTACTTACACCAATATACTATAACATAGCTTAAATTGTTATAAACATTAGTTTTAAATCTTGAGTGTGAGATAAAGATAAACCCCAAGGGGTAGAATCTATTAAGTGGGTTGCCTTATGTGCACTCAATACAAAATGTGGTTTATGACCTTAATCGAGATAATGAGTTATGACCAAATGGAGAAATCCATCAAACGGGTCAACTAATAAAGATATGTGAGAAATGATGTTTTAATCCAAATTAAATCAATTGAATGGAGTCGTTAAGCATGATGTTAAATGTGTCAAGTTTGTGTCACTTGAACCATAGATAAAAACTTGGGTAACATAGCATTATGAACTAGGAGTGTAAACGGGTCAAATGGTGATGTCCTCACCATGTGAGTCCAACACTTGATGCTTGTATTCCAAGCATTAAGATTCATAAAGTTAAACGGGTCAAATGGCAAGTTATTGCCATTTGAGTTCCGAGAAATTAATGTTGTCTATATAGAAAGCATACAGGTAAATGCAATTGCGTGTGCATTCTTGATGTTAAGAATCATGGAGGATAAACACAAGGTATGGATATGGGTCAAGGCCACCGGTAAGTCCATAGTCAAATAAACGCCTTCGGGCGAAGCAACATAGGTGATAAAGTACCCACATGAAGTGTGGGTGCAAATCAAGTAAGTTATTTCCACAACTATGTCTAATGCGCGCTAATGCGCTTAGAATCTACTAAACAAGTGAAAACTTGAGAAAGGATGAAAATCTATGTCCGGGAGGACTTAGAGGTTTTTAAACAAGTCAATGAGTCAAAAACATTGGAATTGGAACAAGAAGTTTCGCCACAAATGGCTAAATTGAAATATTTGACCATGAAGGGCATTTTGGGAATTCAAAGGATTTCTAAAGGTTGAATCTAAGAAACTAAATCATAATGAGACAAATCGGATAAACGCTTTTGTTGATCATGTGTATAATGACTTGACAACTTAATCGGAAGGCATTTGGTGTGGTTAGAAAGTGCCTTGTTTGATTCAAGGTCTTAACGGGTCGATATGGGTAAAAATCAACATAAACACTTAAAACTTTGAACCGGGTCATAGCATCATGAACCGGACTATAATTTCAGTCAAACAAAGGTTTATTTAGTCGGCAAGTCAATACTTAGGCTTCAGGAATCATCAAATGCGGTTGCGACATGATTCCCATGCTTAAAAATCACCAAAAAATGATCAGAAGCTGTGCGCGGCCGCGCACTTAGATCGACCGGCCGCGCACAGAGACCTGCATGTCAGCGCGATCTTTAAAATTCCATATAAAATCGTAGAAAAATCGTTAGTAGGTGTTCTTTATATGCCTGGAAAGCTCTCGGAGCGTAGAACAATTCTTATTTGAAAGTCGAAGTCGGATTTTGGGTTTTAGAAGGGGTAAAAGCGATCCGAACGGCGGCTGCGCATAAGTTACAGCCGTTTGTTCTCATGAAAAAGGGCCGTTTGGCCTGGTTCGTTCCGTTTCGACGTGTAACGACTATCGTACTAGTTTAAATGTTTCATTTGACCACTCACTAACCATTCTTTGTGTAATGGTTCTAGGTAAACATGTGATGGAAGTCCTGGAGCAAGGATCAAGTCGCGATAAGATCCGAATACACCCGATCACTCATTCAAGCTTCCGCACTAGAATCTAAGGAATTCCCGTTAAAACGCAACATCGTAAAATATGTTTTAACTATTAAAATGTAAAAAAAAATTGTGTGAATCAAACATGTATTTGATCTTAATGGATTAACTTATAACAAATTTCAAGGTTTTAATCGGGAGTGGTTTAAGTAAGGTCCAAACCCGTATGATTTGGGCGTTGATCGCGTGATTACGGGTTAGGGTCTTACAAGTGGTATCAGAGCCATTGGTTTGAGGGATCCGAGTGTTGAGAAGGATACTTGGACTCAAACTGTGCGCTCAAAGTGTCGAAGGGTGTTCGGTTCGGGACTTGATCAAGGGATCCGGTAAGTTATATTTACAATAACAATCCGGTTTGATCGGGGATTGTTATGTATGATCAATAGTGATATCGTGTAGATACATGCTATCATAACATCTTGGTAAGGAAATGGTTGGGTGGCATGAAGCCTATCCAAAGATTTATTCGGGCAACAAAATTCTTACGTAACAAGAATCCTAACAATATTACTATAATGATGCATACTAATACCGACATGTCATGTTACTAATCAATAGGAATTGTAAATGTGACAGGGATGAGAACATTTTATTCGATCGAGATAGGATCAAATGATTCACCCAACGAGGTGGCGGAGGGTTCGGGAGCACGGCTGATAACATGCTCACTAAGGACCAAGTCAAGTAACGAATCGGGCTAATCGATCAGTAACGAAAGGGAACACGGGAGCAAGTATCAAACAGGTACATGCTCGAAATCATAGTAGGTGCATTAGTATGCAATTATCACCTGAAGAGTGGTAATTGCATATGCGAGCAATAAGCAAAATGTGAAAGGTGCATAGTTCACGATAGTGAACGATCAATGCACAAACTTAACTTGAACATCGAGACCGGGTTGGGGGTAATCATCCCAAACTAATGTTTAGAAAGTCGTTGTGATCATACCAATGAGTGTGATCACACAAAGCTTATTAAATTGAAAACACATCGCTTTTTCTTAATGAATAAAGGTCAAAACCTAACATTGAATAATTTATCAAGGAAGGGTTTTACCAAATAAAATAAGGGACACAAGCATGAACTGAAGCTTTTCTTACATAGGATGTGATGTACTAATTATAACAAGTCCATATGTACCATATGCGGATTGCTTACCCTGGCCAGGTAAGTGTTAAACATATGATACCATGAGTTTCTGACAATTGATACATATACAACCTATGTAACAAAGGCTTAGTAAGTGTGAGGTGCCGGGGATTTTGGATGTAGTCCACTGTCTAACATGGCAGGGATGCGGTCCATGCATGACCTTGAGCGAGGCACCAGCTAGAATACGCTGGGCTAGCAAAGAGGACAACAAACTGGAGCATTTGGACGTAGTCCACTATCTAACACGGCAGGGATGCGAACCATGCTAGACCTTGAGCGAGGCACCAACTTACACGTTGGGCTAGCAAAACGGGCAATATACGATACGAGTTATCCTGGGTTGATACAAAGATTGACTTGAACCTTAATCAAGGTTTAGTCATAAATAGATTCAGTTCGGAAATAAACTTGAACCTTAATCAAGGTTGAGTCATAAACAGATTTAGCTTGAAAAAAGACTTGGACCTTAATCAAGGTTAAGTCATAATTAAACTCGGACTTTTATAAAAGGTTAAATTCATAAAGAGGGACTTGAACCTTAATCAAGGGTTGAGTCATAATCACATTCGGGTAAGTCATGAATCTTCGGATTAATGGCCTAAAACAGCGGATTGGGGCCATGATAAATCAGTAAATCTTTCAACCCTCGGGTTAAGGATGAAAAAGTGTAAACTGAAATAACATTAGATTGTATTGTTGGTACAATCTAATACAAATCATAATAACGGTTGGATTGTATAGTTATCACAAGCTGATGCAAACCGTGATAACATGAGATTAGTCGATACAATACGTAGTAATGACCAAATTACACCGTGTTTCATGAAAAGAAAACCGATCTCAATTTATGTTGAGATCGGTAATCAGAAAAAGGACTTTTAGAAACTAAGCGTTCCAAATATATAAACGATTTGAAGTCTAAAACTCAAAAGTTTTTAAATGGGTCGGTTGGGGCAATGATCACCAATCGAGTTAGCAAAACGGGAACTTGGGTAAACCAAATAAATGGCAAATTCTTAAAATAAGATTAGCCAAAGAAAGGAAAGTGTTAGTGTAAAGCAAGGTTTGTTTATAACATTTTAGCAAACCAAAAAGAAACAAGGGTTGGATTCGGGGATGTATCCAAGAAGCTAGAAAACGGCTATGTCAAAAAGTCGGGTTAGTCTTGGAAACCAAGACGAATTACTTGTTAGCAATAGACGCATAGACATGTATGCATATGCATGCTACAATCGAGTATTAGAGTAGATGCCCTAAGGTGTATGACAGAATGGCCCCTTAAACCATTACATCATTCGTGATAATAGTAGACGGGGATAGTCTACGGATCTAGAGAAGACCTATGAGAACATAAGTAGCTAAGATGTCAGGTAGGGGGTAAGTATGTAGATATTGCCCCTTGTTAACCGAAATAATAGAATGACTCAAGTCATATTATGAAAGCTAAGGCTTCCATATAATAAAAGTTAGAAAGCCGAGTAAGGGATACAAACAATAAATATATAGTACTACTCGTTAGACTATAGAATGTCAAGAGATTGACCGGTGCTCAAATTTGATTAGAGACACTAAGGTGCTGTTTGTTTTTGAAGAGGTAAAAGGTCTGCAGTCTGCAGACCATATCTGCAGACATCTACAGGAGAAGAGGTGGACCAAAGGTCTACAGTCTGCAAGAAGAAGACTGTTTGTTTGTTAACGTCTGCAGGCTGTTGAAATTAAAAAAAAACTGATTTTTTAAAGCAAACAATAGTTTTTCAACATTGAAATTTAAATAATAGTTATACAACATTGAAATAATATTCATAAAACTGCAAACAACAATGTTTGAACTAATTTATTCCACATTTTGCATTAACTGCTCGGCAATTTCATCTCGTAACTGAGTCATGTAATCCCGATCCGATGCAGTACCATGTGCTTCAACCTCGTTTTCAGCAGCATCAACGTCCACATGACTATTTCCTAACGGCACATTGGGTTGATCGTATTCAGTAAAGAACTCATCGCTCAAGCCTTCCTTCCTTATAAAATTATGTAGCGCAAAACATGCAATGGTAATGTTCCTTTGTGTAACTAATGGAAATGGTGCCATCCTCTTCAATATAGGGAATCGGGCTTTCAACACACCAAAAGCACGCTCAATGACGTTTCGAAGTTTTGCATGTGCATGGTTAAATTTCTCTTTATTGGTCAATGCACGTCTACGACGAAAATCTCCAAGCCAGTACCTCACATTACGATACGGAGCCATAAATCCTCGTATATGTGCATAGGCGGCATCACAAAGATAATATTTATCTGCAAACAAATACAATTAATTAGGGTATGAAAATAATATAGAAATATTTAACAAACCATAAACATACCCGGTGGTGGAAACGGGAACGGTGCATGTGGATCTGATAATGCTTCTGACAATATTCTAGCATCATGTGCTACCCCTTCCCAACCGGCCACAATGAACGTAAAAATCATGTTGAAGTCACAGATTGCTAATACATTTTGATAACAATCCCCTTTTCCTCGTCCTCTATATAAATCTTGTTTACTAATAGGGACAACAGCATGTATCAAAGTTCCATCCAATGCACCAACCGCACCTTTAAAAATCCGTCGTAGCCTCTTGTTATGTCCCGGAATGTTTGGATTAGGATTGAAAGAAGTTGGTACTATCATATCTTTGGCGAAAAGCATCATTTTATCCAAGACTTCATAGAAAAATTTATGAATTGTTTGCTTTGAATGTTGAAATCTACGCTTGATAACCACGTAGCGTTGATTATGACCGATTACCATAAGAAACATAGCCATCTTCTCCTCAACCGATACATGTTTACTATCCTTTAACGAATAATTTATCCTAAAATGTGCACAAAGTCGGACAAATGTTTCACGAGACATACGTAGCAGTTCAGTGCATTGTTTGGGATTTCCTTGCAATATCTCTAACGTGTATCTATGTCCCGTCATATTCGAATCATTGTCTCTCATTCGTTTCAAACCTCTCCTCCAAAAAAAGCGAACATACAAGTACGTAAGAATTAAGAGAAGTAATTTCTTATCATAATCCATTATGACCCTGTATTAAACAAAAACAACCATTAAAAAAAACACAACCAAAAGCAACCATTAAACAAAAGCAACCATTAAACAAAAGCATATAATGTTTTCAAACATAACCAAAAGCATACAATGTCTTCAAACATAACCAAATAGCATAACAATGTTTTCAACCTAACAAAAGAAATCAAAGTTTTCAGCATAACAAACATAACCTAAGCACTCAATGTTCTACACTACTTGATTAGTCCTAAACTTGCGGCCGTCATCGCAATCCATCCTTTTAATACTTCTGGAGTGTCTGGCAATGCCATCCTTGCCGCTCTCATATCTGATGACACACCAAAAATATGGTAAGCAGCTAAAAAAAGAGGATCCACATGATCTAACCCAACCAACTGTAACTTCTCTGAGCATTCAACAACTGTAGGCCCTTCTTTCCCTTTAATCAAATATTGTAGAGCCTTTTGCATATCACGGGCTAAATCATCAGCATTAATAGATGATTTTGAAGTTTTTGCCCTTTTCCTTGCATTAGGCTCGGGAGTATGCTCAGGAGTAGGCTCAAAAGTAGGCTCAAAAGTAGGTTCGGGTGTAGGTTCACGAGTAGGCTCCGAGGTGTGCTGATCAGTGTAGGCATCATCTTTTGTGTCATGCAAAACGGTGTCTGTAATCATAAGTGTTTTTGCACGAAGACAAGAAGATGAGCCAACCCCTGATGTTGTTTGGGTTGAGGTCCACTTGCAAGCACCAGTTGATGCATTACCATCAAACAACTCCGCACAAAGCTCTGGAAAAGGCAATGGAACTGTTTTTAAGGATCCAGCCTTCGGATGTCCCTAAACCCAAAGTAATAAAATGTTATAAGTTTTGTTTATAGGTAGATGTGAAAATATTATTCATACTAACATAACTTCTTAAAGTCTTCCCATTCTTCGTTCGTTAGGGAAAAAGTATTTGTTTCAGCATTGTAAATGTTTCCAGTTTTGTTTTTTAAATACACCCAACCTATGTATTTGGCCTTAAGATTGTCATAAGCATTTTTCATTTGCTTCTGGGTCAACTCAAGGCCAAACTTTTCCTTAAGCGTTTTTCCTAACTTATTCCAAGACTCCTTATGCAAACTCAAGCCTTTTCTACCAATTGTGCGTACTTCCTCAATGCAAGTCTCTAACAAACATTTTAGTTGCTCGTTTGACCATTGTTGTTTTTCTCCCATTTCTATTAACATAAAAAGCATGAATTCGCTATTAATATGGATAATATTCAACAACTATTTCATTATTGCCAAAACAATTAACAAACTATCCTATTTTGACCCATCAATACGTTGCAAGAGATTAAACATAAACATACAATATCAACAAACGATAGTGATACATTGCAAAAGATTAAACATGAACATACAATTATTTGGACCATTTAATCAATTATATTTTTAGAACAGTGGAAGCCGCCACTTATCTCGATCTCCTCCATGCTTTGCTACTATCTTATTTATTTATATTTCTCCATGCTTATTACTACTGTACTATTTTATATTATGTTTATGCTGCAATAGGTTTGGGGAGTCCAAATTAGTTTGACAAAAATATAATACCCACCATCTAAACAAATCGTTGAATTTGAAACAGTTCATTGACCAAAATGTATTTTTAAACAAATCGTTGAATTTTAAAGTGTTATTATCCTAAAAGAAAACCTTACCTTTGAAAGTGTTGTTATCCAAAAACCAAAATCTATCTATAACAAACAGATCTGAAAAAAAAAAAAAAAAAAAAAAAACTGAAAGTAAACCTATCTACAATAATCAGGTTGTTATCCTTAAACCACAATCTAAACACATCTTGTCATGAACACTAAAAAAAATCTAAACACGAATTTAAAAAAAAAAAACAACAAAATCTAAACACGGATTTGTTATCCTAAAACCAAAATCTAAACACGGATTTAAAAAAAAAAATCCTTACCTTTGCTTTCGTGCAGAGCTGCAGAGCGGGAGGACAGAGGCGTGCAGGGAGAGAGAGGAGGAGGGAGGAGAGAGGGCGGAGGGAGAGAGGGCAGAGGGAGAGAGGGCGGAGGGAGGAGGCACAGATCGATTGGCTGCTAGGGTTTTCCCATGGTGGAGAGGAAAGAGGTTTTTTGTGTAAAGAGTTTTGAGAAGAAGAGATGTGAAGAGAAATATTGATGTCTGCACGAAAAAGAGCTTGGGAAGAGCTTTTTATCTCTTATGTCTTCTAAAAATCAAACAATCTGCCCGCCTCTAATGTCTGCCCGCGTCTGCGCGGCGCAGACATAAGAGGTTAGAAGCTCTTCTAACCAAAAAACAAACCCAACCTAAGATTCTTTGGTGTAACCAAAGCAACAACACAAGAAAGGTTTCGAGGACGAAACCTTTTTAAGGGGGGTAGACTTGTAACACCCCAAAACCATTTGTTCGCCTAACTACGCCATTATGCGTGATTAGCAAAATATTAAAACGAGACTTAGACGATAAGAACATGGGTTATGTTCTAATACGGAAATAACCTAGGTAATAATATTATTTTCTTTATAAATGAAAACAAGGTGTTTGAAACTAACTTAATTAGTTAGCTTTAATACAAAAATGACGATGGGATAACTTGAGGGAGTCGACTGTAGTTGACAACTAGCCAAACAAGAAATATGTAAATGGTAAATAAAGTATGAACACACACACACACAAGTGTGTGTGTGTCGACTTCAACATCAGGAGATTTCATCTCATTCACCAACCCAAACCATAACTTAATAATATGCTTGAATCGAAGCCAAATCAAGGGGTTTTTCAATGCTTTAGCAAGAAATGGATCATCTAAGGCCTAATGAACATCAAGGTACCTTTAATTCGTGTTGAATTTGATGTTAAACTCGTTTTTTATTTGGGTCAAAATCTAGGGTTATGGCAAAACGTGAATTTATGAGTTGTTAGAGGTTTCTCTAGCTTTAGGGAGCCTCAATTAGGTTTAATTCGGTTATGAATCACATTCTACATGTGCATTTGATTTTGACCATATGATTATGTGAACATGTAAGATTTGGGGTTTAACCTCTAGGTTGAAACCACACATGATTAGTAGTTTTGGGTGACTCTTAGGAGTTGACATAATGATCAAATTAGATGAAATGCCTAAATAACATGTTATGATGTCAATTGGACAATCGGTTGTGCTTTGGTTAAACTTAGAATGTTGAAAACTAATTATATTGGTGGATGCACACCAAGTGTTTGATGAAATGCCTAGATGAGTTAATCTCAACTAGACATGTAAGAAAATGGCTATGGATTTAGCTAGAAATGATAATGAATACATGATGTTATGGATAGTGAACAAAATTCCATATTATGTATTCTAATAGACAAGTTTGACTCATCCCCAAGTTAGGTACAACCAAGAGGGAGCAAACGGGTCAAACGGATGCAAGGCGAATACTTATGGAAACAAGAATGGATGCGAGGTAAGTTTTACTTACACCAATATACTATAACATAGCTTAAATTGTTATAAACATTAGTTTTAAATCTTGAGTGTGAGATAAAGATAAACCCCAAGGGGTAGAATCTATTAAGTGGGTTGCCTTATGTGCACTCAATACAAAATGTGGTTTATGACCTTAATCGAGATAATGAGTTATGACCAAATGGAGAAATCCATTAAACGGGTCAAATAATAAAGATATGTGAGAAATGATGTTTTAATCCAAATTAAATCAATTGAATGGGGTCGTTAAGCATGATGTTAAATGGGTCAAGTTTGTTTCACTTGAACCATAGATAAAAACTTGGGTAACATAGCATTATGAACTAGGAGTCTAAACGGGTCAAATGGTGATGTCCTCACCATGTGAGTCCAACACTTGATGCTTGTATTCCAAGCATTAAGATTCATAAAGTTAAACGTGTCAAATGGCAAGTTATTGCCATTTGAGTTCCGAGAAATTAATGTTGTCTATATAGAAAGCATACAGGTAAATGCAATTGCATGTGCATTCTTGATGTTAAGAATCATGGAGGATAAACACAAGGTATGGATATGGGTCAAGGCTACCGGTAAGTCCGTAGTCAAATAAACGCCTTCGGGCGAAGCAACATAGGTGATAAAGTACCCACATGAAGTGTGGGTGCAAATCAAGTAAGTTATTTCCACAACTATGTCTAATGCGCGCTAATGCGCTTAGATTCTACTAAACAAGTGAAAACTTGAGAAAGGATGAAAATCTAAGTCCGGGAGGACTTAGAGATTTTTAAACAAGTCAATGAGTCAAAAACATTGGAATTGGAACACGAAGTTTCGCCACGAATGGCTAAATTGAAATATTTGACCATGAAGGGCATTTTGGGAATTCAAAAGATTTCTAAAGGTTGAATCTAAGAAACTAAATCATAATGAGACAAATCGGATAAACGCTTTTGTTGATCATGTGTATAATTACTTGACAACTTAATCGGAAGGCATTTGGTGTGGTCAGAATGTGCCTTGTTTGATTCAAGGTCTTAACGGGTCGATATGGGTAAAAATCAACATAAACACTTAAAACTTTGAACCGGGTCATAGCATCATGAACCGGACTATAATTTCAGTCAAACAAAGGTTTATTTAGTCGGCAAGTCAATACTTAGGCTTCGGGAATCATCAAATGCGGTTGCGACATGATTCCCATGCTTAAAAATCACCAAAAAAATGATCAGAAGCTGTGCGCGGCCGCGCACTTAGATCGACCGGCCGCGCACAGAGACCTGCATGTCAGCGCGATCTTTAAAATTCCATATAAAATCGTAGAAAAATCGTTAGTAGGTGTTCTTTATATGCCTGGAAACCTCTCAGAGCGTAGAACAATTCTCATTTGAAAGTCAAAGTCAGATTTTGGGTTTTAGAAGGGGTAAAAGCGATACGAACTGCGGCTGCGCATAAGTTGCAGCCGTTTGTTCTCATGAAAAAGGGCCGTTTGGCCTGGTTCGTTCTGTTTCGACGTGTAATGACTATCATACTAGTTTAAATGTTTCATTTGACCACTCACTAACCATTATTTGTGTAATGGTTCTAGGTAAACATGTGATGGAAGTCCCGGAGCAAGGATCAAGTCGCGATAAGAGCCGAACACACCCGATCACTCATTCAAGCTTCCGTACTAGAATCTAAGGAACTCCCGTTAAAACGCAACATCGTAAAATATGTTTTAACTATTAAAATGTAAGAAAAATTGTGTGAATCAAACATGTGTTTGATCTTAATGGGTTAACTTATAACAAATTTCAAGGTTTTAATCGGGAGTGGTTTAAGTAAGGTCCAAACCCGTATGATTTGGGCGTTGATCGCGTGATTACGGGTTAGGGTCTTACATAAGAGGCATGAAGTTGAGATGAAGCATACTTATAGAAGTCCAGTCGATAATCATTGTTATCCTCAAAGACGCTTTGTCCCTCAACCTGCACCATTTTATAATCAAAGCCGTTATTTTCAAAGGAGGGATAATTGTCAAATTGCATATGATCGTCATAACCGGATTGCTATGGAAAAACCATTGAAGAAACCAGTGGTGAACTCAATTGTTGATAAACAAAATGTGTCTCCAAAACCTGCCGTTAAATCATCAGTTGGACCTGTCTCTGTTAAATCAGAGAAGGTAACTAATAAGGTTTCATTCAGGAACGATAAAAAGAAACTGACTGAGACTCCAAAATCTCATATCAGGATTTCTGAATCGTTCGGAACAATCTTGGTCACCGGTGGGTTCTCCAGGTGCTTCTACTTCAAAAGTCAATGAAAAATCTCAAGGTGAGAAAAATTTGATTGATCAGAAAAAGATCGAGTCAAATTCAAATGTTTGTGTTAATAAATCTTTGAAATCAAATATTCAAAGACCCAAGACCAAACAGGCTTGGGTCCCCCAAAAGAACTAATGATTTTCTTGATATGTGCAGGGAGCTCCAGCTGGCCCTGTTAGCAGTCTATGGATTGTCGACAATGGAGCTTCTAGTCACATGATAGGGGATTTGACGTTGCTATTCGATATCAGAAACATACATATAGGATATGTAGCCTTCGCTGGAAATAAAGGAGGTTACATCACAATGGAGGGAAGTGTGAGTAACGGAATTGTTAGTTTGGAGAAGATTTCGTATGTGAAACAGATAGACTATAATCTGTTGAGTGTGAGCCAAATCTGCGACAAACAGTTTTCTATACACTTCAATGACAAATCTTGCTATATCCTCAAACCCGGTTTTGTTATTCCAAAGGAGTGGATTATGCTGAAAGCACCAAGAGTGAATAATCTTTACATTCTTGATATGTCGAAGGCGATGACACTCAAGTCCAAGTTACATGTTTCCTCTCGAAGGCTACAGAGAAAGAATCAATTATGTGGCATAGGAGGATGGGACATATTCATCTCAGGAAGATGAATCATTTGGTGAAGAATCGAAGGCGTTAATGCTGAAAGCACCAAGAGTGAATAATCTTTACATTCTTGATATGTCGAAGTGTGTGAGTTGTAAGAAGGGGAAGTAGCACAAACAGTCCCATAAACCAAAGAAGGTGAACTCGGTTGAAATGCCACTTGAGCGTTTGCACATGGACCTATTCGGACCGGTCAGGCATAAGAGTCATTACGGAGAGCTTTACTGTCTTGTGGTTACTGACGACTATTCTAGATTTTCGTGGGTAATGTGCTTGCAATATAAAAGCGACACGTTTAACAACTTGAACGTTCTGTTCACTCGTTTTAACAATGTCTATGGTTTGAAAATCAAAAGAATTCGGAGTGATAATGGGACGGAGTTCCAAAATGCACGGATGGATGCTCTTTGTGAAGATAAAGGAATTCATCATGAATACAGTACTCCATATACCCCTCAACAGAACGGTGTCGTACAAAGGAAAAACATGACTCTAATCGAGGTAGCGAGAACAATGCTTGCGGATTCTAACCTTCCAATAATGTTCTGGAATGAAGCCATTTACACAGCATGTTACACATTGAATCGTGTGTTAACAGTGAAGAAGTTTGGTAAAACTTCTTATGAACTGTTGAACAGACGAAAGCCGAATTTGGAGTATCTAGAACCATTTGGAGCACCGTGTACTATGCTTAGTCCATCTGAGAAGTTTGCTCCAAAGGCTGAATAGGGATTCTTTGTTGCATATGCAACCCCGCTTAAACGGGTATTCAACAAACGAACTCGTCAGATAGAGGAGTGGGCTAACGTTGAAGTTCAACGATATACTCAGAACGTACAGGGTAGCGGTCCAGATTTGATGTTTGATTACAAAGATTTCTTTGAATCATTCAATCTAGATAATTTGTTTGAAGAGGCTGTATTACGACTTTATTACGAGTGTGAAAACGCAGTAACTACACCGTTGGTGCATCCGATCACCGTAACTCCTCCAACAGCTTCTATTGATACCAATGTTCCTGCAGCTGAAAAAGAAGTTTTCTAGGAAGCTTCAACTACTCTTAATTCATCAGAATCGGAAGATGATGATGATGTCACAAGTGAAGCTATTCTAGAACAGGAAACAGAGAAACCACCAGTGAACCCAAATCCAGATGTTGCTTCATCTTCTAATATGGGTAATGATCTGGATTCGACAGAAAATTTGACTACTCAAACGGGAGTTCAAGTACCTGATCATCCGGAATCTCGGATCCATCGTATTCACCCGCTCGAGCAAGTTATTGGTGATCCTGGAAGCACTGTTATGACTAGAGGACAACTTCGTAGTGCAAACTCACCTGAAAATCTTGGCGCTTTAGCTTTATATGCAATAATTCAAAAATCTGGTTGTCAGAATGACTGGTCATTTGCTTGTTATGTTTCGCAGGTGGAGCCGCGGACATACAAGGACGCTCTATTGGATGATGCTTGGGTTGAGGCGATGCAAGAAGAGCTGTTGCAGTTTCAGAAACTAGGTGTGTGGACACTAACAGATTTACCTCCAGGCAGAAAGAAAATTGGAACTAAATGGGTTTTTAAGTGCAAAAAGGATGACAGAGGCGTAATCGTGAGAAACAAAGCTCGACTGGTAGTTCAAGGTTTTCATCAAGTGGAAGGAATTGACTACAATGAGATCTATGCACCTGTGGCACGTTTAGAAGCTATCCGTATGTTTCTAGCGTTTGCCTCGTACAAGAAATTCAAGGTGTAACAAATGGATGTCAAGAGTGTGTTTCTTTACGGTGTGGTCAAGGAAGAGGTATACGTTGGTCAACCTCTAGGCTTTGAAGATCATATCCACCGGGATAAGGTCTACGTTCTCAACAAAGCACTATACGGGTTGCACCAAGCTCCACGCCAATGGTATGAGGAGCTGCGCATGTACCTACTGTCCAAAGGATTCAAGTGCAGTTTGGTAGACTGCACTCTGTTCACCAAAAGAACAGGGGATGACTTGATTCTAGTTTAGATTTATGTTGACGATATTATTTTTCGATCTACTAACGAACTTTTGTGCAGAGAATTTGAAAAAGTAATGCAGCAAAAGTTCGAGATGAGTGCAATGGGAGAAATGCAGTTTTTCCTCGGCTTGCAGGTGGAACAAAGACCAACGGGGATCTTTATTCACCAAACCACATACGTATCTAAAGTCTTGAGCCGGTTCTAGATGGAAGATTCGAAGCCGATGGATACCCCAATACAACCTAATCACGGGATTGGAGTTGACGCTAAGGGGGAGCTGACTGATCCTTTTACATACAGAGCAATCGTCGGATCTCTCTCACCGCATCTAGACGAGACATAATGTTCGCTACATGTGTCTGCGCACGATTTTAGTCAAAGCCAAAACAAAGTCATCTTGCAGCCATCAAACGGATCCTAAGATATCTGAAGGGTTGTCAGTAGAGAGGATTATGGTACCCTAATGATGATAATTTTGACTTTGTTGCTTTTAGTGATTTAGATTGGGGCGGTTCTGACAAAGACAACAAATCCACAACGGCTGGATGTCAATTTTTGGGGAGTAGGCTCATGACCTGGCAGTGTAAGAAGCAGACAGCAGTCACATTATCTACTTGCGAAGCAGAATATGTGGAAGCCTCGATTTGTTGCTCACAGGTTCTGTGGATCCAGCAGCAGATGGTTGATTACGGTTTGCAATTTCTGAAAACCCCTATTCACTGTGACAACGAAGCCGCAATTGCAATAACTAAAGACACGGTCAATCACTCAAAAGCTAAACATATCCGGATAAAGTATCACTTTATCCGTGATCGTTATGCCAAAGAGTTGATTGATATGGTCAAAATCCACACTAATTACCAACGTGCAGATCTTTTTACCAAAGCTTTCGATAGATCTCGATTCGAATTTTTATTAAAAGCTAACGGTATAAAAGAGAAACAAGACTGATCATCACCTCGGTTTATCATTTTTAGTTTTAGTTTTACTGTTTTTTTTTTCAAAAATCCAAAAACCCAAAAATAAGTTTTGCATTTTAGGGGGAGTCTTTAGATTTTCAGAAAAACCAAAAAAATTGAAAAATCCAAAAAGCGATAAAAATAAGAAAAACCAAAATGATTTTCCAGGATTAAAAGAGGAAATGATAGTACATCAGTGGGGATCTGACACATGCTAAAGATTTTAAATGTTATATAAGTCGTGTGTTGAGTCTATGTGATGTGCTGGTAGGCTTCGTAGACTTATTATTACGTGTTAGATACATACATATCAAACAAATTGTTATATAGATGAACTCCTCATGGGCATATGGTCTTAGTACCATAATTTCGTTTGATAGGGGTTTTTGTACAAAATTCGGAGGTTTTGGGTCGTTATGTTACTAGTTATATGGGGATAGCCTGTCTGATCTTCTGTCGTAAGGTTTTACGGACCTAGATCAGACTGGGTATCTTTCTAAAAGAGCTTTAATGCCAAAACCTAAAGTTATCGAATTGAGGAACTTTCAATGTATCACGCTAATCAAAGATTATCTAATGCATCGTATCCATTCATTGATGAAAATCATGATTGATATTAGCCCTCAACCTGGTAGAGTGCACAAGTTACTTTGTAGCATTAATTTGCTGACCTGTACACCTCTGTGCCTCAATACCTTGTAAACTACAGATAACGAAAGCATAATCACGCGTTACCATAAGTCTTTGTGCAATTATTCCTTGATATGGGAGTATGTCGTGTGCGTGGGAACCACAGACAATTTTGTTTATACTATAGATATTTGTATCAAACACTGCATAACATTCTGCATGAAAGCTTATGTGGATAACAATATTAGTAGGTTCTGGATCACACTTTGTCTTTAATGATAATAAACACTAAAGATCAATAGTGTGATCAGATTTCTCAAAAACTGATATGATCCTCTTACCGGAAATCAGAAAATGTTTACTGCTTTATGCTTACATTTTTGTATTTTACATTTGTTCAAAATTTACAAAATCTCAGAAAGATTTTAGATGTGGTAAAATGTTCTAAAATTCCAGTCTTCATTCGCCCCTTCGATGGGTCGAATGTGGAATTTTTTTCTTACATTCGAGCTTTTTAATTTGGTCGAATGTGAGTGTTCCAGTGTATTTTGTACATTTGAACCCTATTTCTACTTTCGAGCCCTTCAGTAGGGTCGAATGTAGAAATAGTTTCACATTCGCCCTCATTAAACAGTCGAATGTGGGAGCCTATATATACCTTCTGCACATTCGAACCTCTCATTCAAAATTTTTTTCAAGAATTTGAGATAACCAACCCTTGTTGCTCGTGATTTCTAGACCTTATAATCTTGTTCCTCGTTAGTTTCTGATCATTTTCATACAATACTTACAGGTAATGAACAAGAAACGAAGACAGATTCATTGATTTTGTGACCGAACCCTAGACTGGACAATTGGATCATTTAGAGGGTGTTATTAATGCAATTGATGCTTAGGATTTAGTTGTTGATTGTTTTAGGGGGAGAATATAATAAAATCTAGGTTTAAAACATGTCAGATTACTTGATTTATTGTTTAAAACTGGATGAACCCTAGATTTTAATAAAAACAATCTAAAACTAAATAATTGTTACAATTGATTGATGAGGATGATTAATCGGTCATATTAGATGATAAACAAATGAAAATCCAATGTTAAGATGGTCTGATTTGAATTTTGAACATTTGGTCATATGAACAGTCTGGTTCGACCATTCAAGAAGGGTCGAATGTGGCTTTTCTGGTCGAATGTGACTTGGTCATAGGGTCGAATGTGGATTTAAGGTCGACTGAACAATTTTAACCAGATTTTTCACATTCGAACCTTATTTTTCACATTCGAACCTTGTAAATTCTTCATTCGAACCCCCGAAGGGTCGAATGTGGAATTTCCAAAACCAAATTTCAATTTTGCAAATTTTGTACGTTTCTAATGAATTTTCATGTTTCGTTTTTGCAGAATTTCAAATGGAAAAATCACAAAACACAAATATACCGGCTGGATCTTCTGGAAAAGCTGCTGGAAAGAAACCAGAAGAAGAATTGTCGTTTAAAGAAGCCCACAATTGCTGTACATTTCTTGGCGAGGTCAAGAAACACACAGAATTCTCTGGCATCGTAGAGTTTATAAAGCGAAGCAGAGTCGTTTATGCAATAGCTACACCAGCCATTATCTATAAAGATCATCAAGTGGACTTCTAGAAGAATTGGAAGAATGCGAAGATGGATTATTGGGATAATCAAACAGCTATAGTAAGCAACATTCAAGGACAGCTTGCTATCGTTACTGAGAGTGATATTCGGAAAGCCTTGAGACTGAAAGATGAGCCGACAAATCCTAGAAGTTTGTCTTGGATTCAACAAAGAAAATGCTTTCTCCGCATGAAGTATAACGGACCTTTTACAGATGGAGCTTTACATAAAGGAAAATTGTGTCCGCAGTTTAAATATCTAGCTCATGTGATATTACACGTTTTTGGATCCGTTAGTGGTGGTTATGACGTGGTGAGGAAGAGCATCAGTTCGTTGATGGTTGCTCTAGTACTGAACAAGCCTTTTAATGTGTCTGGAATGATCTTGGATCACATGCTTGAACCTCTGAAAGGTTTGAAGCATAAGAAGTTCTTATTATATCCCAGATTCCTACAGATGATATTTGATCAGAAGTATAAGAAGCTAAGAAAAGATCCTACACAGATTCTAGTCCAAGATCATATGAGTCTGAACACTTTGATCAGAATGAAAGGATACAAAGGGGTTCCTGAGAATGAAAGACCACCTCACAAGAACCTGTTCGGGCATTTGATTAATCCAGATTATAAGGATACGGGTGTGGATAAGGCTAGAAATGCTAACAATGAATCAGATAATGATGATCCTTTGTTTACGTTAATCCAGAAGCAAAGAGGAAGAGACAAGTGGTGAATGTTGGTGCAAAGAGTGATAAAGGGAAAGGTAAAGAAAAGGAAGATGAATAACCAAAGAAAATATCAAGAAGAAAGAAAAGCGTAGCAAGAAAGGGGACTATGCTGGTTGATGAAGAGTCTGCCGATTCTGAGGAGACTCAAATAGATTCGAGATGGGATTCTGGTGAAGAGACTGTAAAACAAACCAAGCCCATGGCCACTGTGGCTGGTGAGTCTAAAAGTCTCAACAAAACCTTAGAGGAACAAAGACAAAAGAGTCCGATTGTAATGGATGATATAGATCTGGGTCTTGGTATTGGTGAACAAGATTTTAGTGGATCTCCGATGTTGGGTGAAAAACAGAAGAAGCCCAAATACAAAACCTTGTCTAAGAAAGATGATAAAGAGAATCCAAAGAATAGACGGGCGAAAGAAGTTGAGATCTTAATTGAAAGAAAGAAAGTTCCTGAAGTTTCAAGTTCAAAACTTGCTACACTCGTGACATCCCCGGTTGCTAAAAAGATGAAGAAATTAGCAGCTAAAAATAATGTTGATACTTCTGATGATTTTGATGCTGCTATGGAAAGAGTCTTGAATAATTTTAAGAAAAAGACTCTTGTTGCTGAGGCTTCGACACCATAGGTTACTGTATCGAGTGATGTAATGAATGCAGTTAACTAGAAGCTTGCTGAAATGATGAAAGTTATTAACTAGTAACAGCAGGAAATAGAACAATTGAGAAAGAACGATAAAAAGATGTTGGATATTGTTGAATCTTCACAGGAGAGTCAAGAAGAATTGGAAGCGAAGATCAAACAACTTCAGGAAGAAAATTCGAAGTTGTTAACTCATGAACAGAGAAATACAAGAAGATACATCGTTTTGAGACTCGAGAACAAACAAGTGAAGAAAGATAATAAGAATTTAAGGAAACTTATTGATAAAGAGCCTGAAGAAGAACAGGTTGATTTTGAACCGTCTGAATCTGAAGAAGAAGATGATGATGAGGAATTAGAACAGGATGCTGGTGATGCTCCTGAGAAGAAGGATGATGATGATAAAGATGGTTCTGCAGATGATTCTGGAGATAAAAGTTCTGCAGATTATGATGATGACGATGATGATGATGATGATGATACAGATAATTATAAGTGTGAAAAGAGAGATTCTAGTAAAGATGCAGGATAATCAAGCTCGAAAGCTCCTGGTGGTAACACTGATGATGATAATATTTTCTTGAATGAAAAGATCAGATCTTTATCAGATGAAGACAAGAAGTTATATCGTCAGATGTTGACTAAGAAAGTCTGGACGATTGAGCTTACTGGGAAGTTTCCAGAGATATTTGAGTCGGGCGATATGAGATTTGAGTTTGAGTATAATGATCCTGATCTTGAAGATGGTGAAGTTTCTGCAGCTATATCTAAAGAGATACTTGAAGGATTGGCAAGGCAAGTCGGTAAATCTCTTGAAGAGTTGATGAGTGACAATCAGATACCTAACATTCCTGAGAAAGAAGCAGGAAATCACTCTGATGATAGAGATGCACCAGTATTTGAAGATGTTGAGATTAAGGATATTACCAGTGAGGAATATCCAGAGTACTTTAAAGATAAACAGGATGATGCATTTCCTGAATTTTCTGAAGAATTGTTGAATCAGGTTGAGAAACTTGCACGAGAGAAGAGCAAGACATTCGTTGATGAAGTATTCAAGAATTCAGAAAGTCAGAAACCGAATGTTGAACAGTCTGATGATCTAAAAAGTTTGTTGAGAAAATTGAAAGAAAAAGAAGCCAACCGACCGAAGACTGAAATTCAGGGAGGTTTCTACAAATTTCACAATGAATTATACAAAGGAAGAGCTCTCGGTTGGAAATACCTGAAACAACTAAGGTGTGTTGCTGTTAAATGGGAGAAGGGAATTCTGTATTTCAACAGATTCCATGACATCAAAACACTACCTTACGGGGCTGTACGTGACGTCTGCCGACATACTTTGTCAGGTGCAACTGTAAACAACGATGCAGTTGGCTATTTCGCAGATCGCATGGCAAGAGAGAGTAGAATAAAATGGGATGTGTTCACTCCGTGGTATCCTAAAAGGATTGTTCATAAAAAGATTAAAGATCAGATTACTGGGATGAACAAGGTGACTTTGAAGTATAAGCCACTGATGTGTGTAAATGTATATATATAAATAACACAAGTTTTAATTAAAACGGCTCACCTAAAAACTACACACGCACGGCAAGTGTACCGGTCGCAAAGCGATAAACAGATAAGACCGAGTATCGAACCCAAAGACGCGAATGCAACTCTAGATCACAACATCTACCGAATACTAGCCTAAATAAATAAATACTTATATGGAGGGTATTTTTAACTATTAATTATAAACTTAATCAAACTAAATACATTAAACTTAACTTAACTCGACAACTAATACAAACTTAAAGAACTGGAGAAATCAGATAGGAAGAAGGTTGGGAACCTGGGTAGAATCCCTAGACTCTGGTTATAAAAGCTGACCTATGTAATCCGGTTAGAGACCCTGATCTCATCTAATAAACCTCCTGTCAAAGATAGTCGACTAGACTCAAGGCGGGACAAGTGTTGAGATGCTAAAATGAAAGTGGATCGCCCCAGCGAAACCAAATCCCACAGTAATCCTTTAATCAACCACTCTTGGATCGAAAACTCCCAAACTGTGAAGTAGACTTAACTAATACGAATGAAATCCTAGGAAACAATGCCTAGTTAGTCAACCTAGCAATCCTGAATTATATTCCTAACCTTCGGGAAGGGATTGCACACCTTAGCTAATTGATTTTAAAAACCTGTCAAACTTGCGCTATTCCTAACTGCAAGAACTAGCTCGACAACAAAAGTTAATCAAACTAGAATGATTTCTAGATCTAGGGGATATTCCTATATGCCTAGAACACCAAAACCAACAAACAAGTAATCAAATCATAAAGCGCCAACACACAAATATTCAAAATCAAACCACTACACTTTTGCCAAAATCGCCTTGCCACATTTCAAAACCTTCTAGTCTATATTTAGCCACACCTTTTATTTATCTATGTGACCATTGCATAACAGTTCAAAACTTTTTGCCACACCTGAAGAAAAAACTGTGACATTTAGCAGCCACATTAGAAAAATGTAGCCAAATGTGATCTACGGCCACATTATTTGTTTGATTTTTTATTCATGTGGCGAAAAATACACATTTTCAAAACATTTAGCCACACTTTAAGAAAAAATTGTGACATTTCCTAGCCACAGAAGAAAAGTGTGGCCAAATGTAATCAACTGTCACAATAGTTTTTTAACGATATGGCTAAAAGCTAAAACATACGGCCACTTACGAGGTTATGTGACCAAATGTTAAACAATAGTCACACTTAAAATTACAAAATTTAATGTGGCTTTATATAAACATTCGCTACAGCATCGTCACTTGGTTTATTTTTATGTGATCATTTGATAACAAATGTCATAGAAAAATATGTGTGACCAAAGAATAAAAAATAGTCACACTTAAAGTTACAAATTTTCAAGTGGCTTTACATAACTATTAACCACACCATCTTCACTTTGTTTTTTTTGTTTTATGTGACAGAATGATAGCAAATGTCATGAATAAAAAAAATTGTGTGATCAAATGTTAGACAATAGTCACACTTAAAATTATAAAGTTTCATTTGGCTTTACACACTATAAGAAAAAATATTTTTTTTATTAACTTTGACAAGTTAAGACCATTATTTATTTATAACAAAAAATAATTATAAAACTATAAAATATAAAAGATCATTGCATCATCGCTTTAAATTTTATAAAATGTTAAATTAGATAGTCCAAATATATTCTAAATGGTTACAAACAAATGTCAAACAAGTGTTGCATTAAGTCTAAAACACAAAACTGATAGATGTTTGAATATAAACTCAAACCACACCGGCCTGCAAAAAATCTCTTGGGACTTATCACCATAGTGCTGGCACAATCAACCTCATGGTTCATGAATCAAGTGAAATAGTGAAGAAAACTCAAGAAATCAGTTTTGCTTTAAGTGGTAGCAACATACTAGTTGTTCAATATCACAAACAACCTGCAACAATCATGAATTTCGTCACAACATGTTTGACATACTTAATCTTTAATTAGGATAACTAGATTTGACATTTGAAGTCACAGGATATAATTTGTTTTAAATAAGGGATGCGCTTATCACATAGCAAAAAATTTAGAATAGATGACCAGGATACCTGCAACTACACCCATTTGCCTCATATGAAATTGGATCATAAGCAATAACATCTCTAGTTCTCAGTAATGCTTTAACAGGTTCTACATAACTTGCTTTGGTAAATTACTCCATCCACTGTTCATGAAAAAATTTATACAAAATGAATCAATAACCTTTTAATTCAATATCAATTAACTAATAGTCTTTTTGTATTCATTCCAAATCTAATCATCAGTTCAAATATAATAAATATTCATTGTAATGTTCATTATATATTTTAGCCAAATGTTTGCAGCTAAAATCACACCTAAAAAATTACAACTAAATATTTTCAACTATACCTTCTTGTTTAATAATCACACAATCAAACAAAGTAGTTATGTATTAATAAGTCTAATCCAATAGTAAAAAATGGTGTTGAAGGAATGAGATTACCTCATCCATATCCATATTTGTTTCATCTACAGGTTTGCGAAATCATCTAGCTCCATCTCAAAAATGCATTTGTTATTAGGATCATCCAGCAAAATTTCATCTCATTCATTCTCTACCTATGAAAGGTAAAACCAAGTAATTTACTCTTAAAAGTTAATAATATTGAGCGATAAGTACTTGGTCCTTTTTTCTAATCTTAAACTTATCAAACCAATAATTCCATATACATCACCTGTAACATTCAAGTAATTTACTCCTGGAGTTACTAATTTTGAGTGATGAGTGCATTGATACAACAAAGATAACACTATTCTGAATTACTAAACAATGATCACCCTAGATAAAACAACCTTACAGGCATATTGTTTTCTGTAAGAAGAAACACATCCAAAAACAATTCAATTTAGACCTGACTCAAAAAAAAAAAAAGAACACTTTCCAATATTTCTTAAGGGTCTAAAAGCTACCATTTACATCACAAAAATATATCTATACAAAGAAACAAACCTGAATTTTATTCCAAAAACTTCACAAATACAGCAACAACCATCTTCATAAGTGACAAGATAGGATTATTTTCTTAACTCGCAGATTTCTTTGATGCTAGTGCATCACAAGAATCAATGCATAGAGAATTAAGTTTAGCGCAAATTCAAGAATCTGAAATACCCAAAACTAGTAACTATTTGCAGACCTGTTGACCCGACCCGTTATGTACTAGGTAAAAATGACCGACTTCCACCCAAAGTTATTTTGACCAGTCACCCGACATGCTCACCTTTCTTTTAAATCTTTAACTGTAGCATGTCAAGAATACGGCATGTTTTTAGTATTATTCTTATATTGAAAGATGGTACTGGAGATCAATATAAAATCTTTTCATGGAAATATATAAACTTACATGTTGATTCTGTCTACATTGCATCTATTGTTTGCTTTAGGATGGCACCCATGGGTTGCAATTCTAATTTGTTCTCATTTGCAGTCGATGTTGTCAAGATACTTAGAACTTGAGTAACTGGTAGAACCCAACAAACTATTATACATCAAACATGATATGAATACAAAAGAACCAACTTTCGAGATGTAGTTGTTCGGTTGTTCCAAGATCCTCAATTCGGTATTTGGTAACCATCTGATTGTACTATCCTACATTTAGACCTTACATATATTTTTGCTTCATCAACGTCACATAATGATACATATTTGGTATTATTTGGATGGTAAATTTGTTATAAATTGACTTTGCATCGGCCAGCAAATCATTATAAGTGTACAAATAGCTGATCGTAGTGCAAGCTTAGGAGCAGGCTACTCCCAAAGGCAAACATCATCTTTGCAAAGATCATCATAGTGCAAGCTTGAGTTCAATATTAAATTTGCATCACACTCATCATTAAGTAATGAATATCAACAAGAATTCTTTAGTAGCAATAAACCAACAAATTAATTATCCATAAATATTCTATGAAGAATTAGAAAAGTAACATAAAATAAATTATCCATAAATATTCTATGAAGAATCAGAAAAGTAACATAAAATAAATTATTTCAATACATAAATGTTATGAAAAATATGAATAAACATTTGCTTAAAACAATTTTTTTGCATATATTTAATGACCATAAGGTAGATACACCGTCCAACCTTATGACAAAAAAAGTAAATTATCCACAGTCGAATAAAATTTTGCCATAACTACACGGGCATAACTATGTATATTGTCACTCTTGCACTCTTTTATCCAAATTTGAGCTACTAAACTTATATATTAAATTTATTGAAACTCGAATAATAAGCAATAAATATGGGTGAGCAAGCTTATCAAGGCAATATACAAACAGTAGGTAAAAATGAGCAAGGATTGTGGGTTTAATTGCTATAATAAGGATTTACCCTCCATATATATTAAAAGTACCAAAGCTACTTCAAGTTACTCAAGTCTGCATTGATAGTAATAGTGTTTCAAGCAAACAACATCTATATATGCAAACATTGTCTTAGTTAAAATGTGGAGGTTATGTGTTTAACACTCCACATGCATTTTATCGAACACCTAGTACGCATTCATTCAAAACATAGAGAAGATATGGAGTAAAATAACTATAAGCAAGAAGCGTACATGTCAGCACCTTCTATATTCCTACATATTTCATCAACTCGCCACTTACTCCAAAATTAAGCTAACACATTATAAAAGCATTAAAATCAAACAAATCGAGACAATACATAAATTAACCGTCATGTGTGTTACGAAATCAAACATGAATCGATCATCAAAATATAGAAAATAAACATAGAGAAAGTAAGAAACTGAAAGCAATAGAATTAGATGATGACCAAAGAGCATTATGATCAAAGCCTCGTTACATGTTTTCGATGAAGAATATACATGTAAGAGGATGATTACATCTATGCAGAGGTAGGCAGCGGTGAAATTCGGACCCTATGAAAATAAATTACGAACTAGAAACATATGACAGAGTTCTTACCCCGCTCGCAATGTCGACACCCTGTGACGATAGGTACAAGAGACAAATAGGTCACGAACGGGAAACATATTAGCAGGATGCTTTGGTGAGAGTGAGGGGAGAATCTCCGAACGACGTCATCGCCACATTTAGACCTGGCAATTTCAACCCATCTAGTTGAGTTTGGGTTGTTTTAGGTTTAAAATTTGACCTTGTGGGTTAAAATGGGTTTAATATAATTTTCAAGGGGGTTAGGATGGGTAATTTTAATTGTAGAAAATAAGTAATTGGGTCAGGTCTAAGTATATTAAAAAAAAACAAATGGGTCAAGATGGGTATTCTTAGATAACCATATACAAATCTAAATCAAAACTAACCCAACACCAAAAACGTAGATGCCTCATAGAATTCAATGTCAATAAAAACAAAACGTTATATCTTTTGCATTTCTTAATAACTCCAGTCGGGTCGAAACAGTACAGGTCACTACGGGACAGGTTAGGCTGAAACGTTCCGGGTCGCTACCGGGCCAGGCCGGGGTCAACACGGTCCGGGTCGCTACGGGACGGGTCAGGTTGAAACGGTCTGGGTCGTTATCGGGCCCGGCCGCGTCGAAACGGTCCGAGTTGCTACTGGGCCCGCCAGGGTCAAAATAGTCCGGATCGCTAAGGGACGGGTCAGGTTGAAACGGTCTGGGTCGTTACCACGCCCGGCCGGGTGGAAACGTTCCGGGTCGCTACCGGGCCAGGCCGGGTCGAAACAGTCCAGGTCGCTACGGGACGGGTCAGGTTGAAACGGTCAAGGTCGTTATCGGGCCCGGCCAGGTCGGAACGATCCGGGTCGCTACCGGGCCCGGCCGGGCCAAAACCGTCCGGGTCGCTACGGGACGGGTCAGGTTGAAACGGTCTGGGTCCTTACCGGGCCCGACCGGATCGAAACGTTCCGGGTCGCTACCGGGCCCCGCCGGGTCGCTACGGGACGGGTCACGTTGAAACGGTCTGGGTCGTTACCAGGCCCGGCCGGGTCGAAACGTTCCGGGTCGCTATCGGGCCAGGCCGGGTCAAAACAGTTCGGGTCGCTATGGGACGGGTCAGGTTGAAACGGTCTGGGTCGTTACCGGACCTGGTCGGGTCGAAACTGTCCAGGGCAAAACAGTCCGGGTCGCTACGGGACGGGTTGGGTTGAAACAGTCTGGGTCATTACCGGGCCCGGTCGGGTCGAAACTATTCGGGTCGCTACCGGGCCCGTCCGGTTCGAAACAGTCCGGGTCGCTACGGGACGGGTCAGGTTGAAACGGTCTCGGTCGTTACCGGGCCCGGCCGGGTCGAAACGTTCCGGGTCGCTACCGGGCCTGGCCGGGTCAAAACAGGTCGGGTCGCTACGGGATGGGTCAGGTTGAAACGGTCTGGGTCGTTACCGTGCTCGACCGGATCGAAACGTTTCGGGTCGCTACCGGGCCATGCCGGGTCAAAACAGGTCGGGTCGCTACGGGACGGGTCAGGTTGAAACGGCCTGGGTCGTTACCGGGCCCGACCGGATCGAATGATGGTCCATTAGGCTTAACAATGGCCAGTTAGATACAATGATGGTCAACTAGGCCCAATGATGGTCCATTGGCTCAATGATGGTCAATTAGACCCAATGATGGTCCATTAGGCTCAATGATAGTCAATAAGACCCAAATGATGGTCCATTAGGCTCAATAATAGTCTGTTAGATACAATAATGGTCAACTAGGCCCAACGATGGTCCATTGGCTTAATGATGGTCAATTAGACTCAATGATGCTCCATTAGGCTCAATGATGGTCAATTAGGCTCAATGATGGTCCATTAGGCTCAATGATAGTCAATAAGACCCAAATGATGGTCCATTGGGCTCAATAATAGTTAGTTAGATACAATGATGATCAACTAGACCTAATGATGGTCCATTAGGCTCAACAATGGTCAGTTAGATACAATGATGGTCAACTAGGCCGAATGATGGTCTATTAGGCTCAATGATGGTCAATTAGAGCCAATGATTGTCAACTAGATCCAATGATGGTCAATTAGACCCAAAGACGGTAAATTACGTTCAACAATGGTCAGTTAGATACAATGATGGTCAACTAGGCCAAATAATGGTCCATTAGGCTCAATGATGGTCAATTAGAATCAATGATGGTCAACTAGCTCCAACGATGGTCAATTAGACCCAATGATGGTTCAATAGGCTCAACAATGGTTAGTTAGATACATACATAAATGGCAATAAAAGCTAGTTGTTGTTGTTGCTGCTGCTGTTGTTGTTGCTGTTTATATGTTATTATAATATCCTTTTTTAGAATTATAGCAATAATTAATCAAATAATAACATATTATTTATATATACATAACATAATATTTATTAATATATGAGTGTACGTCAGTACCATGACGGTACACTGACAATTTGAACCGATTCCTACCGAATTCAATATTGGAAGTTGATGGGACTTAATGTACCATAATAAACAATAGAATGTGTAAGACTCGTTTTTTTTAAACATAAGGATAATATAAAAACATCCATTATATATATATACCCTAACGTCTTGTCCAACGACATACCAACAACCTTGGTGACACTAGTTAAGTTTACAAAAGACAATGCCCAAGTTGGCTACCATGTGAATCATTGACCCATATTCAAAATCATGTACAAAACATTAACAACTTGCTTAAATGACTCAAAGATCCTAATCCTACCATGGTACCCAACCCAAAAAAACGTAAGCGTGCATAACCCATCCTTGCTTGAGACTTGATCTTCATTCATGTGCTTTACCTATTACAAATCAACAAGGCAAACATTTAGTATGCTATAAACAATATCATCATCTTATCCAAGGAACCCAAGTAGTCCATAGAACCATGATGAAATCCTTACTTCTACCATTTTGACCCGTTAAGGGTGTTCCTACTATTTTGACCCGTTAAGGGTACTTCCACCATATTGACCCGTCAAGGGTGTTCCTACTATCTTGACCCGTTAAGGGTGCTTCCACCATTTAAACCATTCTACCAATTTGCACCCTTGTGTAGCCACAAGGGTACTTCATACTACTTCCATTCTACCAAATTCAACCACAACGATGCATACATAACAATTATGACTAATATACTCATTAACTACATAGTTGGTAGTAACCAACTTACCTTTATCGTGCGCACCTTGCTCCTTGTAACCGCTTGTACCTTCCACCTTCACACCTACATAGTGAAGGAATTCATACTTTAGCTTTTCATACTTTACCCTTTACCGTTCTTGGTTCATGGTAGATAAACTAGCATAACCACATAGCTACAACATCTACCATCATATTTATCATGTATTTTTCCATAATTTCACCTATTCAAAGATACTAGGCATTTCATCATACAATTGGTGTGCATAACCATACATTCAAGTGGTCATAACATTATATGATGCAACATCTCCCATTCTACACTAACATTTACAATCTACCTTTCTAATTAACAACAATACATAATCAATGGAGTTTTCTTGGTGTTGAGGTCCTGTTTGACTTTTAAAAGTGTAAGCGAAAGATTTTGACTAAAACAGGATTAGATGATCATACAAGTTACAAAACCAGGTGCGGAAACCCTAGCTTTGAACAAACTGATAGAAACTCAAATCAAAACACAATCAATATCATTTTCAAAGCTTTTCATAGATTAACTTTTGCATAAACTTGATTACAATCACACTTCGGTTAATCTAGATCAATAACAGACACTTTCAATCTAACCTGGAACCTGACCTCAAAACACACACAACTAATACTCTCTTACATTCACAAATACACAAAAACTATATATAGAGTCTGCACATCCGCCCAGTAGATATGGTCGAATGTGGAGTTCTTCCACATTCGCCCACTCTAGGGTACGAATGTGTAGCTTGATCAGGAACCATTCTTCATTCGCCCATTTGTCTTCTACCTTCGCCCACATTTATCTACATTCGCCCAGACAGAATACACCTTCTATCCATCAGCACTATTAACATATGTTAATATCCAATCATTAGTCGCAAAACGCATCTACAAACTCCCCCTCGACTATTGATTGGATTGTCTTCTGTTTTCGTCCATAGTTTTGTTCATCAGCTTAATTCTGAGCTGTTTCTTCTGCTCATTGGTCATTACAGGCTCAAACTTTCTCTTCACCGGTTTCGACACATTTGCCATCTTCACCGTCTTGCCAAGTTTGTTCTCCAAATTACTTCCCGCATTAATATCATAAGCAAAGCAAACTCCAACCACTTGAGTATACTTCTTTGCTTGATCAGCATCTTTCGGCTCAAAATAAATCGGATTATAGAAAAGCATGATGATGTCTTCAAAAGTACAATTAATCAACCACATCGGATCAAATACATGAACATGCTTGTATTTGTCCTTCCCGTCTCTCAACACTATCACCGCTTCAGCCTTCCTCCAATCATAATACCAGAAAATAAAGTCAGCACTGAAATGTTGTGGCATGGGCATCAAAGGTATTTTTCTCATCACTTCAGGTGCCTTGTATATCAAAGTAACCCGCTTCAGCTTGGTTTGAGGATCAATATCCCTATGAACTTTCCTTCGGGGATATTGTGGCTTGAATCTATTCCATCTCGTTCTACTTTCCCAAACCAGCTTGTCTGCACACCAACCGACATGTGTACCACTCACTGAAGCACCTGACATAGGGAATCTGCATAAATCTCTGACCGCCCAGTACGGTAGAGTTAGCAAATCAATGAATCTGTTAAAATACAAGATCCCTGTTTCCCATTTAGCAGCTATGCACTTCAGCCTGCCCAAATATGTCCACCCAAGAGCTCTGCCTTTGAACTTGGCATTGTGAAATCTATAGAAGTTTCCTTGAGCTTCAGGCTTCGGTCGGTTTTCATCCATTTCTCTTAATTTCTTCAAATAACTCTTCAATTCATCAGATTGATTTGAAGATTCTTGCTTATCAGCACCAAACACCTTCTCTACAAACTCTGCACTTCTTTGCTGTGCCTTTTTCTTTGCCGAATTGTTTGGTGTCTCAGTAAAATCAGGAAATACCTCATCTTCATCTGTTTCTCTGAAGTACTGTGGAAATTCTTCATGTGTTATGTCTTCAACTTCCACTTCATCAAGCTCAGGAGTATTCTTGTCATCTGAGTGACTTCCAATGTCCTTTTCAGAAATATCTGGAATCGACTCATCTACTATAGACTCCTCAAATGTTTTCCCTACCCTCTGTGCAAGTCCATCCAGAATTTCCTTTGCCACAGAAGCAGGTACTTCACCTTCTTCAAGATCAGGATCGTCGTATTCCAATTCATATCTCATATCATCTGTTTGGAATATCTCAGCAAAACATCCTGTGAACTCAATAGTCCATTCTCTTCTTTCCAACATATCTATGTACACTTGTTTAGCGTCATCTGATAAAGATCTCACCTTTTCATTCCAGAAGATACTTTCATCTGAATCAACGTTCTCACCTTTCTTTTTCTTTGAACTTGATTCTCCAGTACTCTTCTTTTTGGATGTTCTTTCTTCAAACGTAAACTTTGAAGTATCATCTCCTCCATCATTATCATCATCACTACCACTATAATCCTCTTTCTGACTCCCAGACCCTTCTGCATCATCATCATCATCTTTATCATCATCATCATCACTTTTCTCTGACTCTTCATCATCTTTTTCTTCGTCCGATTCAGACGGTTCAAAGTCAACTTTCTCTACTTCTTCTTCTTTATCTTCTTCACCCTCCTTCAACTTGGGTGCAACATTGTACAAATCATCAATCAAATCACTAAGGCGTTTGTTCTCAGCCCTTAGTTCTTTGTTGTCTTCTTTGATCAACTTTATCCTGTTCTTGTTTCTTGAACATTTACCCTCAAGCTTTTTATTCTTTGCTTCAAGCTTCTTAACCTTCTCATTAATCTCATCTTGATTTGACTTAGAAGCTACAACTATCTGAAGCATCTTTTCTTCATTCTGCTTGAACTTGGCTATTTCAGCTTGTTGAGCCACTATCATCTTCATCATGTCATCCATTTTCTTGTTCACCTGCTTCATTACATCATCATCCACAGTGACCTTCTTGGATTTGGATCTAGATGGCTCAACTTCCTTTTCTTTCTGAGGCATTCTGAACATGTCAAGTACATTATCCAGTGCAACATTTAATTGATCAGCTGATATTGTCTCTGCCTCTTTAGATTTCTTTTGCTTTTTAGTGACTGGTGAAGACAGCTTCGATGACGTACCAGCATCGGGTACTCTTTTTCCCTTCAACAGTTGTGCTAATTCTTTCTCTCTCAACTGTTTAGTACTTGTCTTCTTAGACATGGTCTTGTGCTTTGGCTTGGGCAAGTTTACTACCACCGTTTCTCCAGTATTCAACTCATCCATGTCAATGCCTAATCCTTCATCTTCAACATTCAACGACTTCTTACTTTTCTCAGCTTCCTCAATTGATTTATTTAAAGATTCAGACTCACCAACCATAGTGGCCTTACGTTTGGTGGTCCTAACATTCTCAGTATCAGAATCCCATCGTTCTTCTACCTCAGTTTCTTCTGAATCCACTGATTCTTCATCCACCAAACCAGTACCTTTCTTAGCAGTTGATTTCTTTCTCACCACCTGTTGCTTAGAACTTCCTTGATCAGTCTTTCCCTTACCCTTCCCTTTGGCTCCGGGATTAACTACCTGTCTCTTCCTCTTAGTGCTTGCATCAACATACACCAAGGGATCATCATTATCAGAATCACTGTCGTCATGTCTTGCTCTGTTCTTGCCAGGATCAGTGTAATCCTGACTAGCCAAAGCTCCAAAGAGTCTCCTGTGAGGTGGCTTTTCATTGTCTGGCACACCCTTATATCCTTTCATTCTCACCAATGTACGAATGTTCATGTGATCTTGACCTAGGATCATAGTTGGATCCTTCTTCAATTCTGGATACTTGTGGTCAAAGATCATCATGAGAAACCTCGGATATAGCATGAATTGCTTCTTCTTCAAGCCCTTTAACATTTCCAGCATATGATCCAGTATCATCCCAGACACGTTGAATGGTTTGTTAAGAGTCAACGCAACCATCAACGAGCTTAGACTTCTCCTCATCACATCATATCCACCGCTCACACATCCAAACACGTGGATAATGACATGTGCAAAATATTTGAATTGCACGCCCAGCTTTCCCTTATATATGGAACCATCAGTAATCGCTCCTTTATACTTCATTCTGAGGAAACATGCTTTCTGTTCAATCCAGGATAATTCTCTTGGATCTTCACTCACTTCAAACTTTATCTGGAGTGCTTCTCTAATATCAGACTCTGTAATAAACATCTCCATGTCTTGTATCTTGCTTCTAATGATAGTCTGATTATCCCAGAAGTCATACTTTGCATTCTTGTAGAAGTCTTCAATGATGTCTTTGTAAATGATAGTCGGAGTAGCTAAAGCATAGACAACTCTGCTCCTCTTCAAGAATTCAATGATTCTAGTAAACTCTACATTCTTTTCAACATCACCAAGATAAGCACAGCAGTTGTGTGTTTTCTCAAACGGCCAGCTTATCGGTGTAGATGATTCAGCCTCTTGAACATTCTCTGGAACTGGATCTGAAACGATATTCTCCACTGGAGTCTCAATGTTCTCAGTTTGATCAGCCATCTGCACATCAAAATCAAAAACAATCGTCAAAATACAAAAACGACAAAAATTCAAAATTTTAAGATTTTCAGATTCCACATTCGCCCGTTTTGAACTGGACGAATGTGAGTTTTAAGGTACGAATGTGAAATTTTCTGGTCGAATGTGAAAAGATTTTGAATTAAAATCACATTCGCCCGGTTTTAATATACTTTCGCCCAACACATTCCACCTTCGCCCGTTTATAGACCCGAAGGTGAAACTGTTAAACCTTAAAAATTTAAAAATTTTTCAATCTTGTTTTTAACATGTAATTTTGATTAGGATGTGTCCTAATGTGGCCGATCAACACTCGTCCACAACCAACTGTTCCTAAATTTCAATTTACATCAGTTTTTAATAAGGAAATAGGTCACGTCTGTTTCAAACGATTAATTAACCATCTATTGTTGTTGTTAACCTAATTCCTGATACTATCTCCCCCTAAAACTGATGTGGATTGAAATGTAATCAAAATTAAACATTAACAAACACCCTAAGTCCCTGAAATCCAAAACCCTAGGGTCAAACATAAAAACGAGGATTGCGAACTGGTTTCTGCTCCAATACCTGTGTAATTAGGCTTAAAAAGATCAGTAGATGATAGGGAACAAAAACCACAATCAAAGGATATTCCAGCAACAAGGTTTGGTATCGAAGAAAAATTTTGAAAAATATATGACTGAGGGTTCGAACCTGACATTGGCTTATAAAGACAAGCCACCTTCGCCCGTTTTAGTGGGCGAATGTGAGACTATTCCACCTTCGCCCCAACTTAATGGCCCGAAGGTAAAACTGTTACCCGAAGGTGAATTTTTGTTATAAAATGCCCACATTCGTCCAATGTGGAACGGTCGAAAGTAAAGATTTTTCCACATTCGACCCAATTAAGGGGCGAATGTGAAATGGAAAAATCTAAAAATTTCGCCAAATCAAGAATTCGAATCCCGTTCAACATTTTTCAATCTGTTAAACTTCCAAAACTCAAATTTTCACTTTTTGAATGATACAAAGTCCAGATGGTGTTATCAAATCTCAGAAATTGACCATCATGCACCGTCGGTTATCAAAAATAAAGCAGAAATGCAAAAATTTTGGTTTTTCTGAAATTATATCAAAACACACCTAAAATCTTTTTGGATTTTGTATCTTTTTGACAATAAAAGTAAAATGCAACAAAGTAAAATGCATCAAAGTAAATGAAAGCAGTAAACATTTTGTGATATCCGGTAAGAGGATCATATCAGTTTTCTGAGAAATCTGATCACAGCGTTGATCTGTTTGTTTAATATTATCATTAAAAACAATATGTGACACGGCAATTGCTGATATTGTGGTCCACTTAAGCTCACATGCAGACAATTACGCAATGCTTTAAAATGATACGAGTTAGGTGTATTAGACTAACACATTGTGGTGCCCACACACATGACATACTCCCGTTTCAAGTAATTGCACAAAGCTTCGTCGTAACGCGTGATTATGCCAGAGTTATCCGTAAAAATTACAAAGTATATAGCACAGAGGTGTACAGGTCAGCAACCAATGCAGCAAAGTAACATGTGCGTATACACTAGGTTGAGGCTGATATTAACTACTGATTTGCATCAGTAAGTCAATACGATGTAATAATGATCTTTGATCAATAAAACATAAAGTTCCTCAATTCGGTAACTTTCGGTTTTGGCGTTAAGCTCTTTTTTGCAAATATTCTGATGAAACTAGGTCCGTAAATCAATACGACAGAAGTTTAATCAGAATATCCCGGATAACTATAACATAACGACCCGAAACCTCAGATTTTGGCAATCCTATCAAACGAAATTACGGTACTAAGACCATATGCCCATGAGGTGTTCAGCCACGAACGCGTAGTTTGTTATGTTTGTATCACTAATGCACGCAATATTTAGTCTACGAAGCCTATCAGCATATCACACGTAATCAACATACGTCTCATTATACTATACAATTCTTTAGCCTGTGTCAGATCCCCACTGATGTACTATCATTTCCTCTTTTTATCCAGGAAATCATTTTGGTTTTTCTAATTTTTAGATCTTTTGAAATTTTTCAATGTTTTTGGTTTTTCTGATAAAATGGCTCCCCCTAAAATAAAGAACATATTTTTGGGTTTTTAATTTTTCTGAAAAAACAAAAACAAAAATTTGAAAGAAACAATCCACTTGAAAGCATCAACTTCTTTGAGGATTAAACAATCCCCTCGAAAGCATCAACTTCTTTGAGGATTATGATAGAAAAGAGAAATTCCCAATTAGCAAAGAGAAATTCCCAATTAGCAAAATATTAAAAATAAAAACTAAAACTAAAAAGCGATAAACCGAGGTGCCGATTAGTCCTGTTTTTCTTTTATATTGTTTACTTTTAAAAGATATTCAAAGCGGGATCTGTCAAAAGCTTTTGTAAACAAATCTGCACGTTGGTAGTCAGTATGGATTTTGACCATATCTATCAATTCCTTAGCATAACAATCACGGATAAAGTGATATTTAATCCGGATATGTTTCGCCTTAGAATGATTTTCAGTATTTTTAGTTAATGCAATTGCGGCTTCGTTATCACAGTGTATAGGGGTTTTAAGAAACTGCAAACCGTAATCCACCATCTGCTGTTGGATCCAGAGTACTTGCGAACAGCAACTCGAGGCTGCAATGTACTCAGCTTCACAGGTAGACAGCGCCACGGAAGTCTGTTTCTTGCATTGCCAGGTAATTAACCTGCTCCCTAAAAACTGGCAACCAGCTGTAGTAGATTTGCTATCTTTGTCACAGCCGCCCCAATCTGCATCACTAAAAGCAATAAAATCAAAATCATCATCATTAGGGTACCAAAGTCCTTTTGAGGGACAACCCTTCAGATATCTAAGGATACGCTTGACCGCCGTCAGATGACTTTGTTTCGGCTTCGATTGATAGCGAGCACAGAGACACGTTGCATACATAATATCTGGTCGAGACGCCGTCAAATACATCAGAGATCCGATGATTGCTCTGAATGTAAATGGGTCCGTCGGCTCCCCCTTAGCGTCCACTCCAATCCCGTGATTGGGTTGAATCGGGGTATCCATCGGCTTAGAGTCCTCCATCTGGAACCGGCTCAAGATGTCGGATACGTATTTCGTCTAGTGAATGAAGATCCCGTCGGGTCTTTGGTCCACCTGTAAGCCTAGGAAAAATTGCATCTCCCCCATTGCGCTCATTTCGAACTTTTCTTGCATGACAGTTTCGAATTCCCTGCATAAAAGCTCGTTAGTTGAACCAAATATTATATCATCAACGTAAATCTGCACTAGAAGCAAATCATCTCCCGTCTTCTTCGTGAAGAGGGTGCAATCGACGAGGCCGCGCTTAAATCCTTTGGAGATGAGGTATGTACTTAGCTCCTCGTACCACTGCCTCGGAGCCTGGTGCAAACCATATAGAGCTTTGTTCAGCACGTAGACCTTATCCCGGTGGATTGGGTCCTCAAAGCCTGGTGGCTGCCCGACATAAACCTCTTCCTTGACTTTCTTGTACAGAAATGCGCTCTTAACGTCCATTTGATAAACTTTGAATTTCTTGTATGAAGCAAACGCGAGGAACATCCGAATAGCTTCAATCCGTGCTACTGGTGCATAGATTTCGTTATAATCAATCCCTTCGATTTGATGGAAACCCTGCACGACCAATCTGGCTTTGTTACGAACAATAACCCCACGATCATCCTTCTTGCACTTAAACACCCATTTAGTGCCTATTTTCTTCCTTCCCGGCGGCAAATCCGTGAGTGTCCAAACTCCCAATTTCTGGAATTGTAATAACTCCTCCTGCATTGCTTCAACCCAGGCATCTTCATTCAAAGCGTCCTAGTATGTCCTTGGCTCTACCTGCGACACATAACACGCAAACGACCAATCATTTTGACTACCAGATTTTTGAATTTTGGCATATAATGCTAAAGCACCAAAACTCTCTGGCGAGTTAACACTTTTCAGCTGCCCTCTGGTCATAACACCACTTCCAGGATCACCGATAACTTGCTCCAGCGGGTGAATACGATGAATCCGAGATTCCGGATAATCAGGTACAGTAACTCCCGTCTGAGCAGTCAAGTTTTCTACAGCATCCAGATCATGACCCGTGTTTGATGATGAAGCAACATCTGGAGTTGGAATTGGGTTTACTGGCATTGCCTCTGGTTCTTCTGCATGTTCAAGAATGACTTCCTCAAATTGTTCAACTTCAGATTCTGAAGAGTCTAATGAAGTTGAAGCCTCTTGAAACACATCTTCCTCTTGTATAGGAGCATTGGTATCATTAGAAGCTGGTAGGGGGTTCACGGTGATTGGACGCACCAACGATGAAGTCGTCGCGTTTTCACACTCGTAAAGTAATCTGATAACAGCTTCTTCAACCAAGCTATCTAGATTGAATGATTCAAAGAAATCTTTGTAATCAAACATCCAATCAGGACCCGTGCCTTGCAAATTTTGAGTATATCGTTGAACTTCCACGTTATCCCAATCCTCCACTTGACGAGTTCGCTTGTTGAATACCCGTTTGAGCGGGGTTGCATATCCAACAAAATATCCCTCCTCAGCTTTAGGACTAAACTTCTCACCTGGATTCAACATCGTGCATGGCGCCCCAAAAGGTTCTAGATACTCTAAGTTTGGCTTTCGTCGGTGTAACAGTTTATAAGATGTTTTTCCAAACTTCTTCACTGTTAGAACCCGATTTAGTGTATAATTTGCTGCATAAATCGCCTCGTTCCAGAACATTACCGGAAGATTTGAATCAGCAAGCATTGTTATAGCCGCTTCAATTAGAGTCCTATTCTTTCGTTCAGCAACACCGTTCTGTTGTGGGGTGTACGGAGCCGAATATTCATGATGTATCCCTTTGCTTTCACAAAGTTCATCCATCTTGGCATTTTTGAACTCCGTCCCATTGTCACTTCGAATTCTCTTTATCTTCACATTGTAGAGATTCTCCAATCGAGTGAACAGAACTTTTAAATTGTTAAAGGTGTCACTTTTGTTTTGCAAACACATCACCCATGAAAATCTTGAGTAGTCATCAGTGACAACTAAACAATAAAGCTCTCCAAGATGACTTTTGCGCTTGACCGGTCCGAATAGGTCCATGTGCAATCGCTCAAGTGGCATCTCAACAGAGTTGACTTTCTTCACTTTGTGAGACTGTTTGTGTTGCTTCCCCTTCTTACAACTGACACACTTGTCATTCAGATGGAAATGTTTCACGTTTACTCCATCGACAAGCCCATTTTTCACAAGTTGGTTCATTTTTCTCAGATGAATGTGCCCCATTCTTCGGTGCCACATTATCGATTCTTTCTTAGTCGCTTTGGATAGAAAACATGTTATTTGCCCCTGTGATGTCATCGCCTTGGACATATCAAGAATATAGAGATTGTTGACGCGAGGTGCCATCAACATTATCCACTCCTTAGGAATTTTGAAGCCCGGTTTGAGAATATAGCAGGATTTGTCATCAAAATGCACAGAAAATTGTTTATCACATATTTGACTGACACTCAGCAGATTATAATCAATCTGCTTCACATAAGATATCCGCTCAAAGCTCACTATCCCATTACTCACACTCCCCTCCATTGTGATATATCCACCTTTATTTCCAGCGAATGCGACATACCCTCCATTGATGTTTTTCACGTCGAACAACAATGCGAGATCCCCTGTCATGTGGCCTAAAGCTCCACTATCAACAATCCAAAGACTGCTAATAGGGCCAGCTGAAGCTCCCTGCACACAACAAGTAAATCATTTAGTTCTTTCGGGGGACCCAAGCCTGAGTCTTGGGCCTTTGAACATCAGCTTTCAAAGAAACATTATCATTAACATTTTCAACAACTTTTTGTTTTGGATCAATCTTTTTCTGATTGTTCAAAACAGTTTCCTTTTTCTCATTTACCTTAGAAGTAGAGGCTCCTGGAGTACCATTGGGTGACCAAGATTGTTCAGACCTTTTAAGAATTCGAATCTGAGATTTTGGGTTCTCATTCGGTTTCTGAACATTGTTAACAAACGTAACTTTCTTGGTTACCTTATCTGAATTAACAGACTTAGGTCCAACATTTGATTTGACAATCGGTTTTTGTGGAACCTTTTGCCTGTCAATTGTTGCGTTCACCACAGGCTTCCTCCATGAATGTTCCATAGCAATCCGATTTCTTTGATCATATTGAATTGGACGATTGTTCCTCATTTGATGAAAATTGTTTTGATTATAAAACTGTTGTTGTTGAGGAACAACTCGTCTGTGTGGTGGAACATAATGATCAATCGGTTTTCTCATGGAATTTCTCACTTCAACCTCGTGCCTTTTATGCCTTACATATGGACACTGAGCAAGTAAATGCCCGCGTTCCCCACATTTAAAGCATGCACGGTACTCTTCAAAAACATATTGAGCATTTGGTTGAGCAAATGATCTAACAGGATATTGATCATTGTACTGTTGATTCCTCAAACTCTCAGGGAGTGGCCCTTTTGAGTAAGTAGGCTCATGAAAACCATTAGCTCTGTTAATGGGTCGAATGAACTCTGTGACATGGACCTTTGGTTCTTGAGGAACATCCAAATACAATTTCTTTAAAATTTCTGGTGGAATCTCATTTGTTCTCTCATGTTTTGGGAACCAAATGGTGCTTTCTTGCCAAATCTTTTCTATTTTAGCATAGTTAGCATTTTTGATTGGAAAATCCTCATCAGAGATGATTTTATCGGATCCTTCCATCCGATAGAACACCTTGACAGGTTTGTCACATGGTTCATTCTCAAGGTCTTTTTTAATCACATTCTTTTCAGACTTTTTCTCACGATGAGCATTTGCCATCGGATGCACATGTTGAGATAATGAAACTGGTTCAGTAGTAATGATGTGATTTTCTTTTGGAATTTCACATGCATTAACAGTTTGATCATTACCAGTATCATCACTCTCTGAGTCTGAATCCACACTTTCAGCATAAACACCCTCATCATTCAAGCCTAAAATCGGTCTCACATCGGAATTAGGATCACCAATACTTGAGGTATTAGATTCAATTTCCGATGATGAGTCTGATTTTACCGAGCTCTCCGGTGTAACTTGGTGACAATTATGATTTTCAAAAAGCACCGGAGATGGCACAGACTTGTAATTAGTGGTGTTATCATCTATGATGTGGTCTACCACATAAGCAATGTGCTTATAGCTTTCCAACTTTTTGTTTACTTTCTCAGCAAAGCATTTTATGGCTGCCATTTCCAACTTGGTATTTTCAATTTCATTGATATAGTTGTTAATTGCCAATTGTTTTAATGATAAAGTATTTTTCAAGTCGGAAATGTCCTTTTTGTAGCCATCTAATACCTTGTTGAAAGCATTCAACTCTTTGCGAGTAGATTGACTGTTCATGATAGCACTATCACGTTGAACACGGAGTTGTTTATTCTCCTCAGTCAATCTATCACATGTGCCACAATATTTATCACTTTTAATATCAGTGCTACACTCAGAACTTACAGGTTTTGGCGGATCAGTCATGGCCATCAATGCGAAATGAGCTTCCTTTCCAGTAAAGAATTTAGAATAGTCAATCTTGGTGAAAGCATCATCAGCAATGCACGACTTCCTCGTCATCAGAAAATCCGCTTCTGCTAGCAACTGATCAATATCATCATCTAGTGATGTAACACTTGCTTCCGTATCCGATTCACTGTCTGAATCAGAATAAACCGATTCACACTCCTCAGGAACATCAGAAACAGTATCAATCACCATTCCAGAATTAGCTTCCTTAACCTTAACCTCAACAGGTTCAGTCTCCACATCCATTTCAGCCTCAGACTCATCACTTTCACACTCAGTTTCTTTCTTTTCATCCACCGTCACCGACTCTTCAATATCAACCTTGCAAGCAACGCAAGCCACATTGCCACCAGTAGTAATTTCCTCCACTCCTATTTGCAATCCCGACCAATCAAACCTTTCATCTTGTTGAGTCACCAATGCTTGATTCTGACTCGTGTTCTGTTGTGTCTCATTCGGTGTAGTGATTGGTATGACTGTTCGGTTAGTGTTGTTAGGAGATTGGTTTTGGATCTGGTTTGATGTGTTAGGTTGTCTGTTTTGGTTGTTGTTAGAGTTATTTTGACGGTTTTGATAATTGTTGTTGTTTTGGTAAGAAACTTGGTTTTGGTTTTGTTGTTGACGATTCTGGTAGCTTGCATTGAATGGGTTTCTATTACCTTGTTTTGGGGGCTGGGTGCATTCTCGTTTAAAGTGACCTTTTCCCCCACAATTAAAACAAGTAACTTTCTCCTTGTTGAACCCATAGGTTGTGTTAGGAGAATTTCCCAAATCTGTTCTACCTGTCTTTTCAATAAACTCCGTTGCTCTTCTCATGATGCTTGCAAAAGCCCATTGGATATCAATGAGTTCCATCTCTTCCTTGTCGATCTGTGCATAGTCTTCATTGGTTAAGTTGTTATTCCCAATTTGACTAGCAACTAGTCCGTTGTAAGATGAAACCATTGCTGAGACTAGTGCAATATGTTGTTGAGCAATTTCCACTGTCACATTGCCCAAGTTAGAAGTCTCCAAAACCACTTGTTGTTGATTAGGTTGAGTAACTTGGTTCATTGGTTGTTGAGATTGGCTAGCAGTGTAGAAAGCTGCTTGTTGCATTGGGGAGAATGGTGGAATGTAGGAATTGTTGTATTGTTGTTGTGGTGGTGGTTGTGTGTATGATGATTGGGAGTAGGATGAAGTTTGTGCCATGTAGTTAATTGTAGGTTTTGGTGATTCCATAACATTGGAAATGCAAGCAACATAATGTGCAACTACTCCTCCTGAACTTGAGTTACTCACAGGAACTGAAGTGCCTCCAAAGTATAAGCTCGGATTCTGAGGAACCTGTGCTCTTCTAGCTTTCCTCTTCTCTTCCATTTCCTTGTTTTCCAGCATCTGTATGAACTCTTGAATAGTCCAGTATTGGTATGCGTCCTTCTCCCTGAGAACTTCCACATGCTGATCCCAGTAAGGTGGTAAAGCATCTGCAAACTTATCCACCAAATTCTTCATAGGAATCTGTATACCATAACTTGACAATTCAGTTAGCAAATGACTATATCTAGGAGTTAATTCTTTTAAAGTTTCATTTCCAATATAAGAAAAATTCTCAAACTCCTTTCTCAATTCATCCATCCTCAAACTTCTAGTTTTCTCATTCCCATCATGCCTTCTCTTAAGCACATCCCACAATTGCTTAGACGTTGTACAAGTCCCAAATTGATGCAATAGATCATTTGTGATTGCCTGAGTCAATTGGGAAAAGGCTTTCTTTTCCACAGCAAATTTATTTTTCTCTTCCTCAGTCATGCTCTCCAATGGAACTGGTTCACCTGTATTCTCCAAAACTGGTGCTATGTAACCTTTAGCAATCATACTCCATGCCTCTGCTCCCTCCACTCCCATGCCTTCTAAGTGAATCTTGAACTTGTTCTGCCACTGATTGTATTCTTGTATCTCCATGAGCTTCGGTGGCCGATTCCCGCTACCTGAAGACAAATCATTAATCAATGTGGAAATAGCATTTGTAGTTTGAGTGTTTACCACCGCTGCTGCTACTCCCCAGTAGTCAGGTTGTGGTGCTGGAGGTGCTACGCTTTGAGGCATCGAGCTCGTCATCGCCATGTAGTTAATCGGTTGCGAAGACTATGTGCTCGTCTTTTGTGCTGCCACCGTCCATGGGTCCATCACTTGCTGTTGTGGTTGTGTCGTTGCTGGTCTCGGAGTAGTCGGAAAATTCCACATGATCACGAACTTCGAAAAATTCAACACTTAGAAAATTTTCCAAAACTAAAGTCTAGGTTCGCCCAAAAATCTTACTTTCGTCCCTTTCTGATGCAAGTTCGCCCAAACAGTATCTCTCGAAGGTAAAAACTCACCAGAATGTAAAAACACACTAACACAAATCCACTTTCGCCCAGAATTTTCTAGGTTCGACCGTTTCTATTCTACGTTCGCCCGCCCGATCAATCTGATGTGGAAATGTGACCCGAAAGTGAAAAATTCAAACAAAAATTTTCAGGTTTGCCCAAAATTACCTAGGTTCGACCAAACACAACTCACGTTCGCCCACTAAGTTCCAGGTTCACCCATTTTCAGAAAATTTCTGATTTGAAAAACGGTTACACTTTGAAAAACGGTTATTTTGATCTCTGATTTTCAAAAGTTTGTGGATTTGAATGATCTTAATCAGGTTATGATTCGGAATTGATTTGGAACAACTTTAATTCTTGGAATTTTGAATTTTAACCACAAAATCAACTTCAAATCAATCAAAAACACTCAAAAACCATTTTCATGCAAAAACAGATGTATTTTGATCAAAATTATGTCCAAATCAGCTTTGAGTTTATCAAATTTGTTGTTGTATGATCCGTATAGCTCTGATACCACTTTGTAAGAGAAAGATTTTGACTAAAACAGGATTAGATGATCATACAAGTTACAAAACCAGGTGCGGAAACCCTAGCTTTGAACAAACTGATAGAAACTCAAATCAAAACACAAATAATATCATTTTCAAAGCTTTTCATAGATTAACTTTTGCATAAACTTGATTACAATCACACTTCGGTTAATCTAGATCAATAACAGACACTTTCAATCTAACCTGGAACCTGACCTCAAAACACACACAACTAATAACTCTCTTACATTCACAAATACACAAAAACTATATATAGAGTCTGCACATTCGCCCAGTAGATATGGTCGAATGTGGAGTTCTTCCACATTCGCCCACTCTAGGGTACGAATGTGTAGCTTGATCAGGAACCATTCTTCATTCGCCCATTTGTCTTCTACCTTCGCCCACATTTATCTACATTCGCCCAGACAGAATACACCTTCTATCCATCAGCACTATTAACATATGTTAATATCCAATCATTAATCGCAAAACGCATCTACAAAAAGTCAACAGAAAACCTTCATTCCAACACCCACTTAACACATTCTCAATTCAACCCTAATACAAACAATTAACATACGATCTCTTCAATTTCACACTGCTACACATAACAAGCATGCTTTCCTAACCACAAGAAGTAATTATCACAACATAATCATGAAATCCACCATACTACTTCCAAACCTTACAAATACTAGTTCTACAACTTACCAATAGTATTAGGGCCACTAGATGGTTATGAATTCATAGACATGCAAGGATTTGGGGATAATTTCTTACTCTAATTTTCAGTCTTGGAGAGTCAAGTTGGAGAGCCCTCTTTATCACCTCCCTATCCCTCTCTCTCTCTCTCTCTCTCTCTGCGATTTCTTTCTTTTCTTTTCTAATTCCCCATTTTTCCTTTTTAATCCCTTAACTAACTAGCACTTCTAGTCTTCCCAAAACCAACCCTTCAAGTTAAGTATTATTTCAAATTAAACCCCTCCCTCTATTAATTTAAGCTTCCACCCATTTACCCAAGTAACTAACTTGGTAAATCTTATGTTTGTTAAAATGTACAACTATCAATGTACCACTTACAACTAAAGGTACACACCTTTATACACATATACATATACGCATACATACACACATACGCATACACTTATACACATAGATATATATATATATATATATATATATATATATAATTTCCACCATACTATTATTAGTTAACATTTTTGGGGTGTTACAAGTCTATCCCCCTTAAAAGAGGTTTCGACCCCGAAACCTAGATACGTACCGAATAGAGCAGGATAGTGTTTCCGCATTTCTTCCTCGGATTCCCATGTAAGATCCGAACCCTTCCGATGTTTCGATTGAACCAGAACTTGGTTTATGGTCTTATTTCGCAACCGCTTCACCTTGGAATCTCTTATAGCCACCGGTTTTTCCACATAATTCAATTTGTCGTCTATCTCTATGTCTTCAAGAGGCACATACGCGGTTTCATCCGCGAGACACTTCCATAACTGGGACACATGAAAGGTGTCATGGACCCCACTTAAGGGCGACGGTAGCTCCAACCTGTAAGCCACTTGCCCGACCCACGCCAAAATTTTGAATGGCCCAATATAACGCGGGCCCAACTTCCCTCGTTTACGAAATCTAATGATGCCCTTCCAAGGGGAGACCTTTAATAACACAAAATCTCCCACTTGAAATTCGATCGGGCGTCTTCTACGATCCGCATACGCCTTCTGTCGGTCTTGGGCGGCTTGAATTCTAGCCCGTATCTAGATAATTTTCTCATTAGTGAGGTCCACTAGATCATTTGGAGCCAATTCTCGCTGACCCACTTCCCCCCAACACACCGGGGTTCTACATTTTCTCCCATATAGCATCTCAAATGGTGCCATCTGGATGCTACTGTGGTAACTGTTATTATAAGAGAATTCCACTAATGGTAAGTGTTCATCCCAACTCCCCCCAAAGTCTAGTACACATGCCCTCAACATATCTATGAGGGTCTGGATGGTCCTCTCGGTTTGCCCGTCAGTTTGAGGGTGGTAGGCGGTACTAACTAACAACTTCGTACCCAATTCTTCTTGAAACCTCCTCCAATACCGGGATGTGAATCGGGTATCCCGATCCGACACGATGATCACGGGTACACCGTGCCGGGATACAATCTCATTCACATAAATTTCCGCCATCCGTTCGGAGGTGTAGGCCTCCCGAATAGCCAAAAAGTGTGCGCATTTAGTGAGCCGGTCCACCACTACCCAAATTGCATCATAACCCTTCCTTGTCTTTGGTAATTTTGTCACGAGATCCATAGTGATCTCTTCCCACTTCCACACCGAGACCTCAAGTGATTGTAACTTCCCATAAGGCTTTTGGTGTTCGGCTTTGACTTGAGAACAGGTCAAACATTTCTCCACATACTTAGCGATGTCGCGCTTCATTCCCGGCCACCAATAGTCTTTCTTTAGATCCCGATACATCTTGGTCGCCCCCGGGTGGATTGAGAACCAGGACTTGTGGGCTTTGTCAAGTAGTGAAGCCTTGACTTCACATGTCCAAGGGACCCATACCCGCCCATATTGGGTCTTCATCCCATCCGCATTTTCTTCCAACTTGTCTATCATCCCTTTCATTCTTATCTTCTTTGGGTCATTGGCTTGCAAAGCCTCGACTTGGGCCTTTCGTATCTCACCCAAAAGGGTAGGTGTAATTACAACACCCAAGGCCTTAACTTGAATCGGGGGTGGGTATTCCTTCTGACTTAGAGCATCGGCCACCACATTAGCCTTGCCCGGGTGGTACACGATGTCACAATCATAATCCTTGATCAACTCTAGCCACCTCCGTTGTCTTATGTTGAGATCTTTCTGTTCGAAGAAATACTTGAGGCTTTTGTGATCGGAATATATGGTACATTTTGTCCCATACAGGTAATGCCTCCAGATTTTCAACGTAAATACTACGGCCCCCAATTCCAAATCGTGGGTTGGGTAATTACATTCATGGGGTTTGAGTTGTCTTGATGCGTAAGCGATGACTTTACCCCGTTGCATCAAAACACACCCCAACCCTTGATGCGAGGCATCCGTATAAACTAGAAAATCAACCGACCGTTCAGGCAAGGTCAGAACAGGCGAACAAGTCAACTTCTCCTTTAGCATTCGAAAGGCTCTTTCCTGGTCTTCGCCCCAAACGAACTTTTCGTTCTTCTTTGTCATCCGGGTCAAAGGTAGTGCCACCTTTGAAAAATCTTGGATGAATCTTCTATAATAACCGGCTAGGCCCAGAAATGCCCTTCTCATTCACTACGTGTCCCAAAAACAGAAACCCATTCCACTTGGGTTCTTGGGAGAAACCCATTCCACCACCGCCTTCACTTTCGAAGGGTCTACAGAAATGCCCTTCTCATTCACTACGTGTCCCAAAAACTGGACATCCCTCAACCAAAAGGCACACTTAGAAAATTTAGCATAAAGCTTTTCCTTTCTAAGCATCTCGAGACTTCCCGTAAGTGATCCGCGTGATCCGATTCACTTCGGGAGTAAATCAAAATGTCGTCTATAAACACTATCACGAAATGATCCAACATCGAACGACATACCCGATTCATTAAACCCATGAATGCGGCCGGAGCATTTGTCAACCCGAAGGACATTACTAGGAACTCGTAATGCCCATACCGAGTCCTAAACGCCGTTTTGGCCACATCTTCTTCCCTTACCTTCAATTGATGATACCCGGAGCGAAGATCAATCTTTGAGAATCAACTCGCCCCTTGAAGTTGATCGAATAGATCGTCAATACGGGGTAAGGGGTAGCGGTTCTTTATTGTTAATTTATTCAACTCCCGGTAGTCTATGCACATCCGCATAGACCCATCCTTCTTTTTCACAAACAATATAGGGGCTCCCCATGGGGACACACTCGGGCGAATGAAGCCCTTATCGAGTAACTCTTGAAGTTGTGTCATCAACTCTCGAAGTTCGGTGGGTGCCAACCTATATGGTGTTTTTGCAACGGGTTGAGCCCCGGGCACCAATTCAATTTTAAACTCCACTTCGCGTTCGGGAGGAAGCCCCGAAAGATCGTCCGGAAATACATCCCGAAATTTCCTAACAATCGGTACTTCTTCAATCTTGGGGGTGGTGATAGTGGTATCAACCACGTAGGCCATGAATGCCTTACCTCCATTACACACATGTTTCATGGTCTCCACCAAGGTACATAACTTGGCTTCGACCTTTTCTATCCCCTATAAAACTTACCCGCCGCCCACTAGGTGAGGTAACGTATATGGTTTTATTCTTGCATTGGAATTCCGCATGGTGTTTGGCCAACCAATCCATGCCTATCACCACTTGGAATTCCCCCATAGGCGTAGGTACCAAGTCTACCCTAAAATACTCCCCTTCTACCGTGAGAGTACAATCTCTACATACGTTGTGTAATAAATAGTTCTTACTATCCGCAATTTCTACTTCTAATGGGCTTGACAACGTTTCTATGATAAAGGAGGGGTGGTAAATCACTGTGGTAGACACAAAAGACCTACTTGCCCCTATATCAAACAACACATACATAAGAGTATTGTTGACTAGTAACATACCCGACACCACCTCGGGGTGGTTCTTTGCTTCTTCAGCGGTGATTTGGAACATTCTTCCACGAGCCTTCGAAGCTTCATTCTTCTTTCCTTCTTTTGGTGCCTCCTTCTTGAGTTTGGGACAATCCGCCTTGAAGTGCCCGGGTTCATAACAATGATAACACAACTGAAAAGGACTAGGGCATTTATAAAACGGATGTCCCGCCTTCCCATAATTGTAGCACGTCTTTTGCCCCAAGCGGCATTCCCCGTATGCGGTTTCCCACATGTTTTACAACTCTGTAATTCACCCTTCTTAGAATCCTTCTTGCCATGTTCGTGCCCCTTAGCCTTCTTTGGCGACTCCCAAGTCCTTTCAGCCTTCCTCTTCTCACCCCGTTGTTCTTGGCGTTTTAATTCTGTTTCCCGTTCACGAGCCCAATCGATGAGTTCACCCAATGTGTTGCATTTCGATGTAGTGATAAACTCCCGGTATTCTGCCCTTAACATGGCATGATACCTGTTAATCTTCATCCGTTCCATTCCCACCAATTCAGGACAAAACTTCATTTTGTCGAGGAATATGTTTGTGATCTCATCAATGGTTTCATTCTTCTGGCGGAGGTCTAGAAACTCTACCTGAATACGATCGATTGCAGTTTGAGGACAATGATGCTTCAGGATGGGTTCTTTAAACTCAGCCCATGTCATGGTTCTTACTCGTTCTTGCCCCACTTCCTTACTATAACTATCCCACCAATCCTTTGCACGGAGTCGCAATTGACCCATGGCAAACATTACTTCATCTTCGCCTTCACAATGACTTCGTGCAAACACCCCTTCCATATCCGAGATCCACCTTAGACATTCGAGTGGATCTATTTCTCCCTTAAACACGGTGGGGTTGCACAACATAAAGTTTCGGTATGTACATCTCTTAACATTCTTGGAGCCGGACGACCCCTCTTCAATCAATTTCTTTAGTTCATCGAATCTACTCGTCATCATACCTTCCACTATCCCCATGATGTTACTTTCCACCTCTTCTATTATCTTGGGGAGGTTTACTTTTATAGCCTCCCCCACTTCTCTTGCTACCATCTCCTTTACTTCATCATGTTGGGTACGTTCCCCCGCCAAGTTATCACCTTCATCTGCCATGTTTCTGAAACATTAACAACCATTTAACATATATACCATATCATGGTATTTCAATCATCATTCATTCTTTCTATGAAAGTAATTTTTCTACTCCCAATATTTGGGCTACCACATTCTCTACTACACGTATACACGGATTATAATCCCATGTGTATTAAATGCGTCTATAAATGAGTTTTGGAGTTGCTCGGGCAAGGTACGGAAGCATAACAAGCTGAAAAATCAACATCCGAGGCTGAAGGGGGGTTTGGCGTAGGGTACGCCAAAAGTGGCGTAGCCTACGCCACTTGCGTAGGCAAGGAGGGACAAGGTGGCGTAGGACAGGAGGTTTTGGCGTAGGTATCCTAGGCTTGGCGTAGCCTACGCCAAAACTGGCGTAGGGTACGCCAAGAGCAGCTTTTGCTCAACGCCTTCCTTTTTCCAACGCAATACCTTCCCTGCCATTTTTACCCACAATCTCCGACATTCTAGTCGCTCATTTACTAACTCTCCCACCCATTATTCTACACATACCTTGATCAAGTCTCGGATCGAATGCACGCCCCTACGAGCTTCCGGTTTGAGTTCAAGTACCTAATATACTTGATTCGCTCAAACCTTGGCTCTGATACCATCTTGTAAGACTTGTTTTTTTTTTAAACATAAGGATAATATAAAAACATCCATTATATATATATACCCTAACGTCTTGTCCAACGACATACCAACAACCTTGGCGACACTAGTTAAGTTTACAAATGACAATGCCCAAGTTGGCTACCATGTGAATCTTTGACCCATATTCAAAATCATGTACAAAACATTAACAACTTGCTTAAATGACTCAAAGATCCGAATACTACCATGGTACCCAACCCAAAAGAACGTGAGCGTGCATAACCCATCCTTGCTTGAGACTTGATCTTCATTCATGTGCTTTACCTATTACAAATCAACAAGGCAAACATTTAGTATGCTATAAACAATATCATCATCTTATCCAAGGAACCCAAGGAGTCCATATAACCATGATGAAATCCTTACTTCTACCATTTTGACCCGTTAAGGGTGTTCCTACATCTTTTGACCCGTTAAGGGTACTTCCACCATATTGACCCGTCAAGGGTGTTCCTACTATCTTGACCCGTTAAGGGTGCTTCCACCATTTAAACCATTCTACCAATTTGCACCCTTGTGTAGCCACAAGGGTACTTCATACTACTTCCATTCTACCAAATTCAACCACAACGATGCATACATAACAATTATGACTAATATACTCATTAACTACATAGTTGGTAGTAACCAACTTACCTTTATCGTGCGCACCTTGCTCCTTGTAACCGCTTGTACCTTCCACCTTCACACCTACATAGTGAAGGAATTCATACTTTAGCTTTTCATACTTTACCCTTTACCATTCTTGGTTCATGGTAGATAAACTAGCATAACCACATAGCTACAACATCTACCATCATATTTATCATGTATTTTTCCATAATTTCACCTATTCAAAGATACTAGGCATTTCATCATACAATTGGTGTGCATAACCATACATTCAAGTGGTCATAACATTATATGATGCAACATCTCCCATTCTACACTAACATTTACAATCTACCTTTCTAATTAACAACAATACATAATCAATGGAGTTTTCTTGGTGTTGAGGTCCTGTTTGACTTTTAAAAGTCAACAGAAAACCTTCATTCCAACACCCACTTAACACATTCTCAATTCAACCCTAATACAAACAATTAACATACAATCTCTTCAATTTCACACTGCTACACATAACAAGCATGCTTTCCTAACCACAAGAAGTAATTATCACAACATAATCATGAAATCTACCATACTACTTCCAAACCTTACAAATACTAGTTCTACAACTTACCAATAGTATTAGGGCCACTAGATGGTTATGAATTCATAGACATGCAGGGATTTGGGGATGATTTCTTGCTCTAATTTTCAGTCTTGGAGAGTCAAGTTGGAGAGCCCTCTTTGTCACCTCCCCATCCCTCTCTCTCTCTCTCTCTCTCTCTGCGATTTCTTTCTTTTCTTTTCTAATTCCCCATTTTTCCTTTTTAATCCCTTAACTAACTAGCACTTCTAGTCTTCCCAAAACCAACCCTTCAAGTTGATTTTTATTTCAAATTAAACCCCTCCCTCTATTAATTTAAGCTTCCATCCATTTACCCAAGTAACTAACTTGGTAAATCTTATGTTTGTTAAAATGTACAACTATCAATGCACCACTTACAACTAAAGGTACACACCTTTATTGGTATGCCTATATCTTTTTTATAAAAAATGCCAGTGTTAGGTAATTTGTACGTTAGTTTTAACTTTAGTAAGCTTCATCAATTGTTATAGTTGTAAACTTGTACAATGTTTGGTTCATGCTTCATGTTAAATCAGTATAACTGTCACTCTTTAAAAAATAAATCATGTATTGCATAATTTGTGTGTTAATTATAACTTCTTTTAGCTCCATCGATTGTTATAGCCTTCAATTCTTATGATATGTGTTTCTTGTTTCATGTCTGTATAGTATATTAGTTGAAGTTAATCAGCAAAGTGTTATGTTATCACTTTTGAAAAAAAAAAAAACTAATGTGTTATTTTTATCTCTTGTAGTTCCGATTCTTTTGATTTGTAGTTTGTACTTCATGCTCATAATTGTATTCATTTAAGTTAAATGGTAGATTGTATACCTTCAAATTTTAGGGTAAAAAATGATGTGTCATGGATGATGCCTCTCTCGAGAGGGATATTTTTGTTATTATCTCTCCAATTTCTTCTTATATTTGTTTCAATCTGCTATTCTGCCTATTGTCTCCAGCTTTGGAGTTGGTCTTAAGCTACAACTAAAGGATATTCTTTTCAAGCTTTTGGTTATTTTTGCAGGCTTATATCACTGTGTGATCCCTTTGATTAGAGGTCATCATAATACAGATGGAAGAGTAGGTATTTTCTTGATTTGCAGTTACCTATTTATATAATTACTCTTGGTCAGTTGGTTGAAGTACAGTTGTGCTACTATATTGGTTGAAGTTTTAAAAGTCCACAGAATGATGTATATCCTTTTTGTTACAATTTTAAACTATCTTAAATTGCGTTCAGTTGTAGCTTTTACACTGGTAATAAAAACTCTAGTTACTTTGCAGATGGTTTGGATTTTTTCTGTAAGACCCTCAAAGCCGACGGGTCAAACAGTTGGCATACAAAGATTAAAACCATAAATTTAATACTCAAAAGGTCTTATTTATTATCAGAAAACACGCAGCGGAAAAGTAAATAGTTAAGTCATCCAAACATGAAATTCCCCATGACAGGTCAAAGCATATTTGTAAAAAAAAACAAAAGTTTAGAAAATTGTTTTCAAATAAATAGAGTAGACTCTTTATTTTGAAATGTCAACCGCCTCCGAGTAGTCTTGCTGCAAGCCAAGGCATCCCTCTTTATTCTTCAATAACTTGAAATCAAGCTAATATGCACGCAAAGTCAGACGAGCTGAGTGAATTCAAGTTTTATGAAGTTCTAAAGTAATAAGTATATTGTCAAATAAAAATTAACAAAATACTTAACCTTAGAGTTACAATAAGCGCAATCCGCCTATATGTTCCCTAAGCTAATGTAAAGTCTAGAATAAGCACATTCCGCCTACTTAACATAAGACTTTATTTTAAATATACAATAAGCGCATTCCGCCTATTTGTCACTAACTAAAACAAGTCTACATAAACGCATATCGCCTACTAAGACTTAAACCGTAGCTATAAATTAGAGCATATATTATATAACAATCATAGCTCGATTTATAATATTAAGTAACCGGCATACACAGTATATATATATATATATATATATATAAAATATATATAGTAAAGCATTAAACCTAATCAAGTATAAATCAAGGCAAATCCCGATCTAACAAGCAAGGTTTCACAAATAATTTCAAGACATGCATACTAGCCCAAAATGTTTTAAAAACAATAAAGAGGGCACATGAATTCACCTTAGTACGTGTTTAGTTCGTCTCTCAACAGAAAGGGAGCACAAGCGAGCAAGTGGTCAATAACCTGGTAATGAGGACGTAAATGTCACCAACTCGCTAAGGTTTGAGAAGGAAAGAGAGCATATGACACAAGTCTTAACTAATATTTTACTAAGCTACTAGTGTATTAATATGTTCTTTCCGCGTGGTGGCATTACACTTAGGCATGTTGTGCTATGCACTTATGAATTCCATAGGTTCCTCACGTAACCGTTTAGTTAATTCAACTTATTCTAATGGGTTGTGTTCATATCACAACTTACAATTTTATTAATTATGTTTGTTAGGAAAAAAAATAATAATAATAGTATCAACACAAGACATTCTTGTGCTAGATACTAAATAGTAATACCACCACCTCCCTATTATTTGACTTAGGCTTTCAAGTAAACATGAATAAGCCATATGATATTTGCCCCCAACTAAAATTTCAACAGAAGGCTCGAACATACCATCACACCTTTTCATCCAAGTGAAGTTTATAACAAAACACATAACGTTCGGCCTAGAGAGTCCCGCATGAAGATCCGATCAACCATGCGAGATGACCTTCGGCCTACATATTGTTTTGCGACTACCACCCTATCGAATAACCCTCTAATGGTCATATAGATCCACAAGGTTCCGTGTCCGGGCCTCGGCTACGCGAGATGATCATCACCTCCGCAACAATCATCATCGCGGCGCACAACCTGCGCCAAGTACCGCTGACCAATACACACGAAACCGAGTGTCGACTTCGCAGAACACATGGGTTCGGGAGAGAGGTTTACCTGAATGCCAACCGGTATCCACACGCTAAATCCAAGCGGGTGACGATCCTTGGTGGTGAGCGATGAACCAAAGCTACGTGCCTGAACAACACCCTATCCGTATTAGTCGAAGACGACACCTTAATCAAATTGGCGAAAGAGGAAAAACAATGTATAAGGGTCGAACCTGAGATGACTCGGCTTGTTATCGACCTCCTTGTCGTAGGCACAAGGAAAAAAAAATGTTCTTGTTTCTTTCTATTGCCTATCAAGAAAGAAAAATAACATAATGCCTCTGTGTTGTTGTTTTCGATAGACAAGGAAAAAAAATAGTAACATGGAAGTTGATAATAAAAACTACCTCTTATGATGATGATGTTGATCGGAAGATGATAATGATAATTTGTAGACAAGAAGAGCGGTAGATAAAACAAAGGGGAGAGGGCATTAGGGTTTTTCATCTTGTAACATTTCACAATTAGGTCCTCCCATTTTGATTTCCATGTTACTTGGTCCCAAAGCTACTCAAATGAGTTTAGAAAAAGTGCAAGGAGCCCCCCCCCCCTAATAAAGCCAAAGTAGAAAAATACAAGTGTACAAACTTTACAAGGCGAGACACAAGTGCGGAAAACTACGGGTGTTACAAGTCTCCCCCCGTTGCATTAGGATTCGTCCCCGAATCCTGCTGCAAAGGAAACAAGTGTGGATAGAGCCTCATCATTTCTAACTCGGACTCCCAAGTAGCTTCCGACCCCCGTCTATGCCTCCATTGCACTTTCACTTGTTTAACCACTTTGTTTCGCAAATACTTTTCCTTACTATCAAGGATGGCAATAGGCTCCTCGATGTAGTTCAACTTCTCGTCAAGTTCGATATCATCAAGCGGTATATGAGCTTCCTCATCCGCCAGACACTTCCTTAAATGTGACACGTGAAAGGTTGGGTGGATTCCCTTGAGTTCCCCGGGTAGATTCAACCGATAAGCCACCTCCCCTACACGTGCAAGAATGCGGAAAGGTCCGATGAACCTTGGACTGAGCTTCCCACGCTTGCGAAAGCGTATGATTCCCTTCCAAGGGGAGACCTTCAATAAGACATGGTCACCCACGTTAAATTCAATAGGCCTCCTCCTCTTATCGGCATACGACTTCTGTCGATCCTGAGCTGCTTTCATGAAAGCTTTAATCTTATCAAGTTTTTCAGTGGTTGCCTCGACCACTTCCAAACTACCTAATTGCTTCTGCCCAATGGAACCCCAACAAACCGGAGTCCTGCACTTGCGTCCATATAACATCTCATACGGTGGCATCCCAATAGTGGCATGATAGCTATTATTATAAGAAAACTCTGCCAACGGTAGGTGATAGTCCCAACTACCACCAAAGTCGATAATACATGCCCGCAACATATCTTCAAGAGTTTGGATGGTCCTTTCGGACTGACCATCTGTCTGCGGGTGATACGCGGTGCTAATGTGTAGTTTAGTACCCATTTCATCATGGAACTTCTTCCAAAATGTCGACGTAAAACGAGTGTCCCTATTGGAGACAATAGACACGGGTATACCGTGCCTCGAGACAATCTCCCGAATAAACAAATCAGCTAACCGTTCAGAGTTTATGGTCTCTCGTATCGGCAAGAAGTGGGCACTCTTTGTCAACCTATCCACCACCACCCAAATAGTGTCAAACCCTTTAGGAGTTTTGGGTAGTTTAGTGATGAAATCCATAGTAAGATGCTCCCACTTCCACTCCGGTACTTCCAACGGTTGGATCTTTCCAAACGGTTTCTGGTGTTCCGCCTTAACCTGTAAACAAGTCAAACACCTACTCACATACGTCGCTACCTCGTACTTCATTGCTGGCCACCAATAGTTTTGCTTGAGGTCTTGTTACATTTTGGTCGCCCCTAGATGAATAGAATAGCGGGTTTTATGTGCCTCATCCATGATTTTATCCCTAAACCCACCATATCGAGGTATCCACATCCGTCCTTTCATGAACATAACCCCGTCTCCATTACTCTCCAAGAGTCCCTGTTGCCCCCACATACGCTCTGTCATGATCCACTCCACCTGTAAGGCTTCATTCTGAACACTAGAGATCTGTTTCACTATATCCGGCTTCAAGATAAGCTGACACGACTTCACCCGAATGGGTTTAGGCCTCTCTTTTCGGCTCAACGTCTGCCACCACGTTAGCCTTTCCTGGGTGATACATAATCTCCACATCATAATCTTTGATCAACTCTAACCACCTGCGTTGCCTAATATTAAGGTCTTTCTGCTCGAAGAAGTACTTCAAACTCTTATGGTCAGTGTAGATGGTGCAAGGAACCCCATATAAGTAATGTCTCCAGAGTTTAAGCGCGAAAACAACGGCCGCCAACTCCAAATCATGAGTCGGGTAGTTAATCTCATGAGGTTTAAGCTGTCGCGAAGCATACGCTATTACCTTACCACGCTGCATGAGAACACACCCGAGACCCTTAAGGGACGTGTCCGAGGAGACCACTAAGTCCTCAGTACCATCCGGCAAGGCTAGGATCGGTGCATGTGTCAACCTTTTCTTCAGTTCAAGAAACGCGTTCTCCTGGTCCGAGTCCCAAACAAATTTCGCCTCCTTCTTAGTCAGTTTAGTCAATGAGGAAGCTATCTTAGAGAAATCCTGGATAAATCTCCGATAATAACCTGTCAAACCCAAGAAGCTACGAATCTCAGATGGTGATTCTGGTGTCGACCAGTTCATTACTGCCTCCACCTTCGCGGGATCTACCATAATACCCTCGGAATTAATGACATGACCCAAAAATTGTACCTCACGCAACCAGAAAGCACACTTTGAGAATTTAGCGTAGAGTTTCTCATTCCTCAAAGTTTGAAGAACCTCTTCAAGATGTCGAGCATGGTGTTCTTCACTTTTGGAATATATGAGGATGTCATCAATAAAAACAATAACCGAACGGTCAAGCATTGGCCTACACACCCGGTTCATCAAATCCATGAATGCGGCAGGCGCGTTAGTCAAGCCAAAGGACATCACCAAGAATTCGTAATGCCATAACGAGTACGAAAAGAAGTCTTCGATACATCCTGCTCCTGTATTTTCAGCTGATGATAGCCAGATTTAAGATCAATCTTCGAGAACCAACTAGCTCCTTGGAGCTGATCGAACAAGTCATCAATCCTTGGTAAAGGATACCTATTCTTCACAGTCAATTTGTCTAGTTCCCTGTAATCGATACACATCCGCATACTGCCATCCTTCTTTTTAACGAACAAAACCGGTGCACCCCAAGGTGAGATACTCGGCCTAATAAACCCTTTCTCGAACAAGTCCTCCAATTGAGAAGAGAGTTCTTTCATTTCTGCAGGTGCGAGTCGGTAAGGTGCCCTGGCAACAGGCTTAGCTCCCGGCAATAGGTCTATTTGGAATTCGACCTCACGATCCGGTGGCAACTCCGTCAAATCGTCAGGAAATACATCTGGGTAACCCCACACCACGGGAACATCCCCCAGCTTAGGGACATCAGTCCCCATATCCACGACTTGCGCCAAAAATGCCTTACACCCGCGCTGCAACATTTTCCCCGCCTTAAGCATAGAAACAATTCGAGGTAATGAGCAACTACCATCCCCATGAACAGTAATACGACCCCCGTCAGGAGCTGTAAGTCGCACGAGTTTTTGCCCGCACACAATGTGAGCATCCACGGTAGCTAGCCAGTCCATCCCAATAATAACATCAAAGCAACCCAATGACATCAAATATAAGCGGATAGGAAAACTATGACCCGATAACTCGATCCGACAATCCTCTACGGCTTTAGTAACAAAGAATGAATTTCCTACTGCTACCTCGACCTCAAATAGATGTCTAATATCTCTGGGGATCGCGCCTAATCTACTACAAAATGCGGTAGACACAAAGCTCATACTAGCACCCGAATCAAACAAAACAGAGGCCCGAAGGCCATTAACCAAAAATGTACCTGACACAATATCACATACAAAGGTAAAGGAATAGATACAAAAACAATCGAGTGGGTGGAATGAACACACAAGATACCTGTCACAACGTCCGCCGTCGCCTTAGCATCCTTCTGAGAGAGACTGAAAGCCCGGGCTTTGGTCCTTGGTACCTCTGTCCCGGTAGTTTTCCCAGCATCCCCAGCACCAGAGCTACTAGCATGGGCCGCCTTGCATTTGTTAGAGAAATGCCCCGTGCCCTTACATTTTGTGAGCGTTGGATTTTAGCTAAAACAGGATATTATGATCATACAAGTCACAAATCTAGGTGCGGAATCCCTAGATCTGAACAAATTGATAAGATGCTAATCACGACACAATCAAGATCATTTTCAACTTCATTTTCATAGATTAACTTTCAATCAATAAGCATTTACAACGTTTATGTTAATCTAGAATTACAAAGACACTTTCACAAAAACACTACTGAACCTGGACACAAATGATAACACTCTTACATAATCAAAAACTCAAAACCTATATATAGCATCTGCACATTCGCCCCTTTCTATAGGTCGAATGTGAGAGTATTCCACATTCGCCCACTGCAAGTGGTCGAATGTGGTCTTCTATTCTGTCCATTCTTCATTCGTCCATATCAGGTTCTACCTTCGCCCGTTCTATTTCACCTTCGCCCAAATACTCTTCCTTCGCCCCATCAGAACTACATTCGGCTATCTACTAACATGTGTTAATCAAGTATATCCAATCCTTAGTCGCAAAATGCATCAACAAACTCCCCCTCGACTATTGATTGGATAGTTTTCTCTGGTAATCCATCGTCCTGTTCATCAGCTTTATTCTGAGCTGCTTCTTTTGCTCATCAGTCATTGGCGGCTCGAATGTTTTCTTCACAGGCTTTGAAACATTGGCGATCTTCACAGTTTTGCCAAGTTTACCCTCCAAGTTGCTTCCTGCATTTATGTCATATGCAAAACAAACTCCCACAACTTGAGTGTACTTCCTCGCCTGAGCAAAGTCATTCGGTTCATAGTAAATCGGATTAAAGAACAACATGATGATGTCTTCGAATGTGCAGTTTATCAGCCACATAGGATCAAATACATGAACATGCTTGTATTTATCCTTTCCATCCCTCAACACAATCACAGCTTCTGCCTTCCTCCAATCATAATACCAGAATATGAAATCAGCACTGAAATGCTGTGGCATTGGCATCAATGGTATCTTTCTCATCACATTTGGTGCTTTATATATCAACGTCACACGCTTCATGTTGGTTTGAGGATCAATATCCCTATGCTGTTTTCTTCTGGGATATTGAGGCTTAAACCTATTCCATCTTGTGCGACTCTCCCAAACTAACTTGTCTGCGCACCAACCGACATGCGATCCATTTACCTCGGCACCTGACATTGGGAATCTGCATAAATCTCTCACCGCCCAGTACGGTAGAGTAAGCAAATCACAGAATCTGTTGAAATACAGAATTCCGGTTTCCCATTTTGCTGCAATACACTTCAGTCTGCCAAGATAAGTCCACCCGAGAGCTCTGCCTTTGAACTTGGCATTATGAAAACGATAGAAGTTACCTTGAGCTTCAGGTTTGGGTCGGTTCTCATCCATCTCCTTCAACTTCTTCAGATAATTCTTCAACTCATCAGACTGGTTGGAAGAATCTTTCTTTTCATCTCCAAACACCTTCTCAACAAACTCTTCGCTTCTTCTCTTCGCTTTTTGTTTCGCTGACTTGTTTGGTATCTCTGTGAAGTCAGGAAATACTTCGTTCTCATCTTCTTTTCTGAAATATTGGGGAAACTCCTCATGAGTAATATCTTCAATCTCAACTTCATTGTTTTCTGGAGTCTGTACATCATCAGAATGACTTCCCATATCCTTTTCAGGAATATCAGGAATCGATTCATCCATCATGAACTCCTCAAACGTCTTACCTACCCTCTGTGCGAGACCATCTAATATTTCTTTCGCCACAGATGCAGGTAGTTCCCCTTCTTCAAGATCTGGATCTTCATATTCCAGCTCATATCTCAGATCATCAGTCTGGAATATTTCAGCGAAGCATCCAGTGAACTCAATAGTCCACTCCCTCTTCTCCAACATGTTTTTGTATATCAGCTTAGCATCATCAGAGAGAGATCTCACCTTTTCGTTCCAAAAGATACTTTCATCCGAATCTACATTCCCTCCTTTCTTCTTTGAACTAGATTCTCCAGTATCTTTCTTCTTCTGTGATGTTCTCTTCTCATAACTAAACTTAGAAGTATCATCTCCTCCTTCATGATCACTTCCACTGCTAAGCTCATCACCCTTCTTTCCTGTACCCTCAGCACCATCATCATCATCATCATTGTCATCATCATCATCATTGTTGTCATCATCACTTTTATCAGAACCCTCATCATCCTCATTGTCATCATCATCTTCTTTCTCTGATTCAGAATACTCATAATCAACCTTCTGTTCATCTTCTTCTTCATCTTCCTCACCCTCTTTCAACTGGGGTGCTCTGCTATATAACTCTTCAATCAAACCACACAGGCGTTTGTTTTCCTTCTTTAACTCTTTGTTATCCGCCTTGATTAGTTTGATCTTGTTCTTGTTTCTATCACATCTCCTCTCAAGCTTCTCATTCTTAGCTTCTAACATCTGAATCTTTTCATTTATCTCATCCTGATTCGATTTTGAAGCAACTACAATCTGGAGCATCTTCTCCTCATTCTGCTTGAACTTAGTGATTTCAGCTTGTTGAGCAATCAGCATCTTCATCATGTCCTCCATCTTCTTATTGACCTGTTTCATCACATCATCATCAACAGTCATTTTCTTTGACTTTGATCTGGAGGGCTCAACTTCAACAGCTTTCTCCTTTTGAGGCTTTGTAAACATCTCGAGCACTTTATCCATATCGATATTGAACTGATCGATTGGTAAAGTCTCTGCCTCCTTTCCTTTCTTCTGCTTCTTAGCAACTGGTGAAGATAATTTGGAAGGTGTTCCAGAATCAGGCAATCTCTTACCTTTCAGCAACTGAGCCAACTCCTTCTCTCTCAGTTCTTTCACACTGGACTTCTTTGCCATCGTCTTTTGTTTCTTTGACTTCTTAGGCAAATTCACAACTACAGTGTCACCAACACTCAGCTCAGCTAAATCAACTCCCAAACCTTCATCTTCAACTGATTTCCTTCTCCTCTCAGATTCTTCTATCGACTGATTCAATAATTCAGACTCACCAACCATAGTGGCCTTACGTTTGGTGGTCCTTACGTTCTCATCATCTGAATCCCACTGTTCATCAACCTCAGTTTCTTCCGAATCCACAGACTCTTCATCCACCAAACTCGAACCTTTCTTCGCAGTCGATTTCTTTCTAGCAGACTGTTGCTTTGTGCTTCCCTGATCAATAGCCTTTCCTTTGCCCTTCCCTTTGGCTCCAGGATTGACTACTTGACGCTTCCGCTTAGTGCTTGAATCAGCATACACTAAGGGATCGTCATTGTCTGAGTCACTATCATCATGTCTAGCTTTGTTCTTGCCTGGATCAGTGTAATCCGGACGAGCCAAAGCGCCAAACAATCTCCTGTTGGGTGGTTTCTCATTATCAGCTACACCCTTATAACCTTTCATCCTCATCAAGGTTCTAATATTCATGTGATCTTGCCCTAGAATCATTGTCGGATCCTTCTTCAGCATTGGATACTTGTAATCAAAGATCATCATTAGAAACCTTGGATACAACATGAATTTCTTAAACTTTATACCCCTCAGCATCTCCAACATGTGGTCAAGTATCATCCCCGACACATTAAATGGTTTGTTGAGTGTCAACGCAACCATTAATGAACTCAAACTCTTCCTCATCACGTCATAGCCACCACTAACACATCCAAAGACATGGATCAGAACATGTGCAAAGTATTTGTACTGCACTCCCAGCTTCCCTTTATACATCGATCCGTCAGTGATAGGACCTTTGTATTTCATCCTTAAGAAGCACGCCTTCTGTTCGGTCCACGACAATTCCCTGGGATCTTCTCTATCTTCGAACTTAATCTGTAAAGCTTCCCGGATGTCGGCTTCAGTCAAGAACATATCTATCTCCTGAATCTTGCTCTTGATGATAGTTTGATTATCCCAGTAATCATACTTAGCGTTCTGGTAGAAATCTTCTATTATGTCTTTGTAGATGATGGTTGGTGTGGCTAAAGCGTGTACAATCCTGCTCCTCTTCAGAAACTCAATAATGCCAGTAAATTCTGTGTTCTTCTCCACGTCTCCTAAATACGCGCAACAGTTGTGCGATCTTTCGAAAGACCAACTGCTCGGTGTAGATGTTTCAGCTGCGGGGACTGGATCTTGAACAGCTATCTCTGCTGGAGTCTCAACATTCACTGCTGGAGCTTCAATATTTTCTGGTTGTTCAGCCATCTGCACATAAAAATCAATAAAACGCGTCAAAACACAAAAACGACAAAAATATAAAAATTTTGGTCAAAACACATCTGCACATTCGCCCCTTTTGGATTGGCCGAATGTGAGATTTTGTGATCGAAGGTGAAAATATCTGGACGAAAGTGAAAATGATCTTGACAAAAAAAACACATTCGTCCGTTTTGTTATACCTTCGTCCACCCCGTTCCACTTTCGCCCGGTTTAACCAACCGAAGGTGGAAAATTTTCCCCCAAAAATTTAAAATTTTGCCATTGAAGTATTTAACGTGTAATTTTGATTCAAATGGGTACTATCAGTGCCGACTAACACTTGTTTATAACCAATTTTATCAAAGCATCAATTTACATCGGTTTTCAAATGGAATTAGGGTTCATCGAGTCCAATCGATCAAAACTGTCATCTAAACATGTTATTTTCCTAATTCCTTTCACCATCTCCCCCTAAAACCTATGTAAACTGATCGGCAATCAAAATTATTCATCAACAATCAACAAAAATCCCCAGTTATAAAACCCTAGGTCCCGGTCCTTTATCAGTCAAATCTGATCTGGTTTGTTAACCATTACCTGCAAGATTATGCTTAAAATGATCAGCAATAACACGGGAACAAATCAGTGAGTCAAGAAAAACACAAGCAACAAGGTCTTGGTATGAAAGAATTTTTGAAAAAGTTTCAGAATGAGGAATCGAAGGTGACTGGTCTATTTATAAAGGGTCACATTCGCCCGAATGAAATGGACGAATGTGGGTAAAAACCACATTCGCCCCAACTTAATGGCACGAGAGTGAAAATTTTCCACCTTCGCCCCTAATTAAAGACCCGAAGGTGGAATATGATACCCGGAAGTGGAAAAGTCACCCGGAAGTGAAAATAACCACCTTCGCCCAGATCAAAAACGGTCGAACTTGATAGTTTTTCCACATTCGACCCAATTAAGGGGCAAATGTGAAATGGAAAAACTGAAAATTTCGCCAAATCACGAATTCGAATCCCATTCAACATTTTTCAATCCGTTAAGCTTCCAAAACTCAAATTTTCACATTTTGAATGTCACAAAGTCCAGATGGTGTTATCAAATCTCAGAAATTGACCATCAAGCATCCCCGGATATCAAAAATAAAGCAGAAATGCAAATCTTTTGGATTTTCTGAAATTTATATCAAAACACACCTAAAATCTTTTTGGATTTTGTAACTTTTTGACAATAAAAGTAAAATGCAACAAAATAAAATGCATTAACGAAAATGAAAGCAGTAAACATTTTGTGATTTCCGGTAAGAAGATCATATCAGTTTTCTGAGAAATCTGAACACAGCGTTGATCTGGTTCATTATTATCATTAGAAACAATATGTGACACGGCAATTGCTGATATTGTTTTCCACATAAGCTCACATGCAGACAAATACGCAATGCTTTAAAATGATACGAATTAGATGTATTAGACTAACACATTGTGGTTCCCACACACACGACATACTCCCGTATCAAGAAGTAATCTGCACAAAGACTCATTGTAAAGCGTGATTATGCTTTCGTCGTCTGTAATTGTACAAGATATAATGCATAGAGGTATACAGGTCAGCAAATTAATGCAGCAAAGTAACATATGCACCATACCAGGTTGAGGACTGATATTAATCATGATTTGCATCAATGATCAATACGATATTATAGATAATCTTTGATCATCATATAACATGGAAAGTTCCTCAATTCGGTAACTTTAGGTTTTGGCATAAAGCTCTTTTATAAAGACATCCTGTCTGATCTAGGTCCGTAATGACTTACAGCAGAAGATCAGATAGGCTATCCCCAGACAACTAATAACATAACGACCCTAAACCTCCAAGTTTTGTACAAACACCCTATCAAACGAAATTACGGTACTAAGACCATATGCCCATGAGGTGTTCATCCACAAACGCGTAGTTTGTTATGTTTGTATCACTAATGCACGCAATATAAAGTCTACGAAGCCTATCAGCATATCACACGTAATCAATATACGTCTCATTAAAACTATACAATTCTTTAGCCTGTGTCAGATCCCCACTGATGTACTATCATTTCCTCTTTTTATCCAGGAAATCATTTTGGGTTTTTCTAATTTTTAGGTATTTTGAAAATTTTTCAATGTTTTTGGTTTTTCTGATAAAATGACTCCCCCTAAAATAAAGAACATATTTTTGGGTTTTTAATTTTTCTGAAAAACAAAACAAAACAAAATTTGAAAGAAACAATCCACTTGAAAGCATCAACTTCTTTGAGGATTAAACAACCCCCTCGAAAGCATCAACTTCTTTGAGGATTATGATAGTAAAGAGAAATTCCCAATTAGCAAAGAGAAATTCCCAATTAGCAAAAATTTAAAACTAAATCTAAAAACAAAAAATGATAAACCGAGGAGCCGATTAGTCCTGTTTTTCCTTTATATTGTTTACTTTCAACAGATATTCAAAGCGGGATCTGTCAAAAGCTTTTGTAAACAAATCTGCACGTTGGTAGTCAGTATGGATTTTGACCATGTCAATCAACTCCTTAGCATAACAGTCACGGATAAAATGATATTTAATCCGGATATGTTTAGCTTTAGAATGATTTTCAGTATTTTTAGTTAAAGCAATTGCGGCTTCGTTGTCACAGTGTATAGGGGTTTTAAGAAACTGCAAACCGTAATCGACCATCTGTTGTTGGATCCAGAGCACTTGCGAACAGCAACTCGAGGCTGAAATGTACTCGGCTTCACATGTAGACAGTGCGACGGAAGTCTGTTTCTTGCATTGCCAGGTGATTAACCTGCTCCCTAAGAACTGGCAACCGGCTGTTGTTGATTTGCTGTCTTTGTCACAGCCGCCCCAATCTGCATCACTAAAAGCAATAAAATCAAAATCATCATCATTAGGGTACCAAAGTCCTTTTGATGGACAACCCTTCAGATATCGAAGGATACGCTTGACTGCCGTCAGATGACTTTGTTTCGGCTTCGATTGGTAACGCGCACAGAGACACGTTGCATACATAATATCTGGTCGAGACGCTGTCAAATACATCAGAGATCCGATGATTGCTCTGTATGTAAATGGATCTGTCAGCTCCCCCTTAGCGTCGACTCCAATCCCGTGATTGGGTTGTATCGGGGTATCCATCGGCTTAGAGTCCTCCATCTGGAATCGGCTCAAGATGTCGGCAACATATTTCGTCTGGTGAATGAAGATCCCATCGGGTCTTTGATCCACCTGTAAGCCGAGGAAAAACTGCATTTCTCCCATAGCGCTCATTTCGAACTTCTCCTGCATAACAGTTTCAAATTCCCTGCACAAGAGTTCGTTAGTTGAACCAAATATAATATCATCAACGTAAATCTGTACTAGAAGCAAGTCATCTCCCGTCTTCTTCGTAAAGAGGGTACAATCGACGAGGCCGCGCTTGAATCCTTTGGAGATGAGGTATGTGCTTAGCTCCTCGTACCACTGTCTTGGAGCCTGGTGCAAACCATATAAAGCTTTGTTCAGCACGTAGACCTTGTCCCGGTGGATTGGGTCTTCAAAGCCCGGTGGTTGCCCGACATAAACCTCCTCCTTGACTTTACCATACAGAAATGCGCTCTTGACGTCCATTTGATAGACTTTGAATTTCTTATACGAAGCAAACGCAAGGAACATCCGAATAGCTTCCATTCGTGCTACTGGTGCATAGATTTCGTTGTAATCAATTCCTTCAATTTGATGGAAACCCTGCACAACCAATCTGGCTTTGTTCCTTACAATAACCCCACGGTCATCTTTCTTGCACTTAAACACCCACTTAGTGCCAATTTTCTTTCGTCCTGGCGGCAAATCTGTGAGCGTCCAGACTCCCAATTTCTGGAATTGTAATAACTCTTCCTGCATTGCCTCAACCCAGGCATCTTCTTGCAAAGCGTCTTTGTATGTCCTTGGCTCTACCTGGGACACATAACATGCAAACGACCAATCATTTTGGTCACCAGATTTCTGAATTTTGGCATACAATGCTAAAGCACCAAAACTCTCTGGCGTATTAACGCTTTTAAGCTGCCCTCTGGTCATCACTCCACTACCAGGATCACCGATTACTTGCTCCAGCGGGTGAATACGATGAATCCGAGATTCCGGATTAACAGGTACAATCACTCCCGTCTGAGCAGTCAAGTTCTCTGTAGCATCCTGATCATTACCCGTGTTAGATGATGAAGCAACATCTGGATTCGGAGTTGGGTTCACAGTTTGCTCTTCTAAGTCTTCAGCATTTTCAAGAACAGCTTCTTCAAATTGTTCATCTTCAGATTCTGAAGTATCTAATGAAGTTGAAGCTTCTTGAAACAACTCTTCTTCTTGTGTAGGAGCACTGGTATCACTAGAAGCTGGTGGGGGGTTTACGGTAATTGGACGCATCAACGGTGAAGTTGCCGCGTTTTCACATTCGTAAAGTAATCTGATCACAGCTTCTTCAACCAGGCTATCTAGGTTGAATGACTCAAAGAAATCTTTGTAATCAAACATCCAATCAGGGCCCGTGCCTTGCAAATTCTGTGTGTAACGTTGAACTTCCACGTTTGCCCAATCCTCCACTTGACGAGTTCGCTTGTTGAATACCCGTTTGAGCGGGGTTGCATATCCAACAAAAAATCCCTCTTCAGCTTTAGGACTAAACTTCTCGCTTGGATTCAACATCGTACATGGCGCCCCAAATGGTTCTAGATACTCTAAATTTGGCTTTCGTCGATGTAACAGCTCATAAGATGTTTTTCCAAACTTCTTCACTGTCATAACCCGATTTAATGTATAGTTTGCTGCATAAATCGCCTCGTTCCAGAACATTACTGGAAGATTTGAGTCAGCGAGCATTGTTCTTGCAGCCTCAATCAGAGTCCTATTCTTTCTTTCAGCAACACCGTTCTGTTGCGGGGTATACGGAGCTGAATATTCATGATGAATTCCTTTGCTTTCACAAAGTTCATCCATCTTTGCATTTTTGAACTCCGTCCCGTTGTCACTCCTGATCCTTTTGATCTTCAAGTTGTAGATATTCTCCAGCCGAGTGAACAGAACTTGTAAGTTGGTAAAAGTGTCGCTTTTGTTCTTCAAACACATCACCCATGAGAATCGTGAATAGTCATCAGTGACGACTAAACAATAAAGCTCTCCAAGATGACTTTTGCGCTTGACCGGTCCAAAAAGGTCCATGTGCAATCGCTCAAGCGGCATCTCAACAGAGTTAACCTTCTTCACTTTATGGGATTGTCTGTGTTGTTTGCCTTTCATGCAGCTCACACACTTGTCGTTCAGATGGAAATGTTTCACGTTAACTCCATCGACAAGTCCATTTCTCACTAACTGATTCATTTTCCTCAGATGAATGTGCCCCATCCTGCGGTGCCACATTATTGATTCTTTTTCGGTCGCCTTGGAAAGAAAGCATGTTATCTGTCCCTGTGGTGTCATTGCCTTAGACATATCAAGAATGTAAAGATTGTTGACTCGAGGTGCCATCAACATAACCCACTCCTTTGGAATCTTGAAGCCCGGTTTGAGTATGTAGCAGGATTTGTCATCAAAATGCACAGAAAATTGTTTGTCGCATATTTGACTGACGCTCAACAGATTATAGTCTATCTGCTTGACATAAGATATCCGCTCGAAAGTCACAATCCCGTTACTCACGCTTCCTTCCATCGTTATATAACCTCCTTTATTTCCCGCGAACGCAACATATCCTCCATTAATATTCTTCACATCAAACAGCAACGCCAAATCCCCCGTCATGTGGCCTGAAGCTCCACTATCAACAATCCAGAGACTGCTAATAGGGCCAACTGAAGCTCCCTGCACACAAAAAGTAGACAATTAGTTCTTTCGGGGGACCCAAGCCTGAGTCTTGGGCCTTTGAACTTTGGCTTTCAAAGAATCATTCTCAATGACTTTTTCAACAACTTTCTGTTTTGAATCAACCGTTTTCTGATTTTTCAAAACAGATTCATTCTTATCACTCACCTTTGACGTAGAGGCTCCTGGAGAACCATTAGGTGTCCAAGATTGTTCAGACCTTTTGAGAATACGGATTTGAGATTTTGGTTTCTCAATAGGTTTCTGAACATTGTTACTGAAAGTAACTTTCTTAGCAACCTTATCTGAATGAACAGACTTAGGTCCAACATTTGACTTGACAATTGGTTTTTGTGGAACCTTTTGTCTATCAGCTGTTGTGTTCACCACTGGTTTTCTCCAAGATTGTTCCATTGCAATCCGATTCCTCCGATCATAATGAAATGGACGGTTGTTCCTCATTTGAAAATTGTTTTGATTTTGAAAATGTTGTTGTTGAGGAACAGTCCGTCTATGCGGTGGAATATAATGATCAATCGGCTTTTTGATGGAATTCTTAACCTCAACTTCATGTCTCTTGTGCCTTACATATGGACACTGAGCAAGTAAATGCCCGCGTTCTCCACATTTAAAGCACTTTCTATATTCCTCAAACACATAATGAGCATTCGGTGAAGCAAATGTTTTTACAGGAAATTGATCATTATATTGTTGATTTCTTAAACTCTCAGGAAGTGGTCCTTTCGAGTAAGAAGGTTCATGAAAACCATTTGCTTTATCATCAGGTCGAATGAACTCAGTGACATGTATTTTTGGCTCTTGAGGAGTTTCTGAAAACAGTTTCTTTAAGATTTCTGGTGGAATTTCATTGGTTCTTTCATGTTTTGGAAACCAAATTGTGCTTTCTTGCCAAATTTTATCAAGTTTAGAATAGTTAACGTTTTTAATCGGAAATTCCTCATCAGCAATGATTTTATCGGATCCTTCCATCCGATAAAACACCTTTACAGGTTTGTCACTGGTTTCATTCAGCTCATTCTTTTCAATCACAATCTTAACATCATTCTTAACATCATTCTTTTTCTTAACATCAAACTTTTTAGACTTCTTGTCATGAATAGCTTTTGCCATCGGATGAATATGATCAGATGGTGATACTGGTTCGGTAGTAATAATGTGATTTTCTTTTGGAATCTCACATTCATTATCAGATTTATCACTACCAGTATCATCATTATCTGAGTCAGAACTATCACTCTCAGCATAAACACCCTCATTGTTCAAGCCCAAAATCGGTCTCACATCTTCAGGATATGGTTCACCAATACTCGAGGTATTAGATTCCATATCTGATGATGAGTCTGATTTCACCGAACTCTCCGGTATAACTTGATGATAGTTATGGTTCTCAAAAAGAACCGGAGATGGTACAGACTTGTAGTTGGTGGTGTTATCATCAATGATATGATCAACGACATAAGCAACATTCTTATAGCTTTCTAACTTCTTGTTAACCTTTTCAGCAAAGCATTTAATGGCAGCCATTTCTAACTTGGTGTTTTCAATTTCATTGATGTAATTATTTATGGCCAATTGTTTTAATGACAAAGTGGTTTTCAAGTCAGAAATGTCCTTTTTATAGCCATCTAATACTTTGTTAAAAGCATTTAACTCTTTGCGAGTAGATTGACAGTTTTGAATAGCACTATCACGTGAAATTCGGAGTTGTTTATTCTCCTCTGTCAACCTATCACAAATCCCACAATATTTATCACTCATGACATCAGTGCTAGATTCAGAACTTACAGGTTTTGGCGGTTCGGTCATGGCCATCAAAGCAAAATGAGCTTCCTTTCCAGTGAAAAACTTTGAGTAGTCGATCTTGGTGAAAGCATCATCAGCTATGCACGACTTCCTCGTCATCAAGAAATCAGCTTCTGCCAGCAACTGGTCAATATCATCATCCAAAGAATCAACACTTCCCTCTGTGTCTGATTCGCTCTCAGAGTCTGAATAGACTGATTTACACTCCTCGGGAACATCAGAGACTGAATCAATTACCATTCCAGAACTCTTCTCCTCAGCCTTAACCTCAACAGGTTCACTCTCCACTTCCATCTCAGTCTCAGAATCATCACTCTCACTCTCCTCAGTTTCTTTCTTCTCATCAACTACCACTGATTCTTCCAAATCAACCTGATAGGCAACACAAGCCACATTCCCACCAGTAGTTACTTCTTCAACCCCTATTTGCATACCCGACCAGTCAAACCTCTCATCCTGCTGAGTTACCAAAGCTTGGTTCTGATTCGCATTCTGTTGAGTCTCAGTAGGTGTAGTGATCGGTACAACTGTTCGGTTTGGGTGATTAGGAGATTGATTTTGAATCTGGTTTTGAGTGTTTGGTTGTCTGTTTTGGTTGTTAAAGTTTCGGTTTTGGTAGTTGTTGTTGGTTTGGTAAGAAACTTGGTTTTGTTGACGGTTCTGGTAGTTTGCATTGAAAGGGTTTCGGTTACCTTGTTTAGGTGGCTGGGTGCATTCCCGTTTGAAGTGTCCTTTCTCTCCACAATTAAAGCATGTAACCTTCTCCTTATTGAAACCATAGGTTGTGTTGGGAGAAGTTGCCAAGTCAGTCCTTCCAGTTTTCTCTATGAACTCTGTTGCCCTCCTCATTATACTCGCAAAAGCCCATTGAATGTCTATGAGTTCCATCTCTTCTTTATCGATCTGTGCGTAGTCTTCGTTGGTCAAGTTGTTGTTCCCAATCTGACTAGCAACCAATCCATTGTAGGAAGAAACCATAGCAGAGACTAATGCAATGTGTTGCTGAGCAACCTCCACAGTCACGTTTCCTAAGTTGGATGTATCCAAAACCACCGGTTGTTTATGTTGAGTAATTTGGTTTGATGATTGTTGTGTTTGGTTAGCGGTGTAAAAACTAGCTTGTTGCATTGGAGAGACTGGTGAAATGTAGGAAGTATATTGTGGTGGTGTGTATGATGGTTGTTGTGTGTAGGAGTTGTATTGTGGTGGTGTGTAGTTGGTGGTTGGTTTTGATGAATCCATGACATTGGAAATGCATGCAACATGTGGTGCAACACTTCCAGAGCTTGAGTTTCCAGCTGAAACTGAAGTTCCTCCGAAATACAGACTCGGATTCTGAGGAATCTGCGACCTCCTAGCTTTCCTCCTATCCTCCAGCTCTTTGTTCTCCAACTTCTCAATAAACTCTGAAATGGTCCAAAATTGATAAGCATCCTTCTCTCTAAGTACCTCCACATGCTGATCCCACTGTGGTGGCAAAGCATCTGCAAACTTATCAACCTGCTTAGTCATGGGAATCTGTACACCATAGCTAGACAATTCAGACAATAAATGCATATATCTCGGTGTTAGTTCTTTCAAAGTTTCATTATTAATGAAAGAAAAATTATCAAACTCTTTAACCAACTCCTCCATTCTCAAACTCCTGGTCTTTTCGTTACCATCATGCTTTCTCTTCAGCTTATCCCAAAGCTGCTTCGACGTTGTACATGTCCCAAACTGATGCAACAGGTCACTTGTAATCGCCTGTGTCAGTTGAGAGAACGCCTTCTTCTCCACCACGTATTTCTTCTTTTCATCCTCAGCCAAGCTCTCCAGAGGAATCAACTCACCGGTATTCTCCAGAATCGGTGCTGTGTATCCTTTTACGATCATGCTCCATGCCTCAGCTCCTTCAACTCCCATGCCCTCCAGATGGATCTTGAACATGGTGTGCCACTGGTTGTACTCTTGCATATCCATGAGCTTAGGTGGCCGAGTTCCACTACCTGTAGACAAATCCTTAATCAAGGTAGAGATAGCGTTAGTGGTTTGAGTATTTACCGCCGCTGCAGCTACTCCCCAATAATCTGATTGTAATGTCGGATGTGCTACATTCTGAGGCATCGTGCTCGATGTTGTCATGTAGTTCAGTGGTTGTGAGGATTGCGTGTTCGTCTTTTGAGCTGCCACAGTCCATGGGTCCATTGTCTGCTGTTGTGGTTGTGTTGGTGCTGATCCCGAAGTATTTTGAAAACGCCACATGATCAAAATCTGAAAATCACAACACTTAGAAAAATTTTTCAGCAAAAATATCCTAGGTTCGACCAAAAATAACACTTTCGTCCAAAATTTTCTAGGTTCGTCCAATTCTGTCACACTCTCGTCCCTTTTCTCTCACTTTCGTCCAAACAGTGATACCCGAAGGTGAATATGACCAGAATGTAAATCACACAAACACAAATTCCACTTTCGTCCTAAGCAAAACGGTCGAATGTGGAAATTACCACCCGAATGTGAAAAATATCAAACAATTTTTCAGGTTCGTCCACTCAAACTCTCAGGTTCGCCCACTTTTAAGTCAGGTTCGCCCACAAACTCAGTCCAGGTTCCAGGTTCGCCCCATATCAGCAGATTTCACTTTTGAAAAACGGTTATTGTTTGAAAAACGGTTATTTTGATCTGAGATTTTCAAAAGTTCATGGATTTCAATGATCTCAATCAGGTTATGTTTCGGATTTGATTTGGAACATCTTTAAGTCTTGGAAAACTTGAATTTGACCACAAAATCACCTTTAAATCGATCAAAAACTATGTTTTATAAGAGTTTTTGTAAAAACAGATGATAATTTGTCTAAAACATGTCCAAATCAACTCTGATCTTATCAAACTTGTTGTTGTATGATCCTCTAAGCTCTGATACCACTTTGTGAGCGTTGGATTTTAGCTAAAACAGGATATTATGATCATACAAGTCACAAATCTAGGTGCGGAATCCCTAGATCTGAACAAATTGATAAGATGCTAATCACGACACAATCAAGATCATTTTCAACTTCATTTTCATAGATTAACTTTCAATCAATAAGCATTTACAACGTTTATGTTAATCTAGAATTACAAAGACACTTTCACAAAAACACTACTGAACCTGCACTGAACCTGGACACAAATGATAACACTCTTACATAATCAAAAACTCAAAACCTATATATAGCATCTGCACATTCGCCCCTTTCTATAGGTCGAATGTGAGAGTATTCCACATTCGCCCACTGCAAGTGGTCGAATGTGGTCTTCTATTCTGTCCATTCTTCATTCGTCCATATCAGGTTCTACCTTCGCCCGTTCTATTTCACCTTCGCCCAAATACTCTTCCTTCGCCCCATCAGAACTACATTCGGCTATCTACTAACATGTGTTAATCAAGTATATCCAATCCTTAGTCGCAAAATGCATCAACACATTTATAGCACACCAAAGTCGGGCACTGATAATGAGGGTGACCCGTCTTCTTACAATGGAAACAAATACCTGTGCCCTGTTTACACTCCCCTGAATGCGTCTTTCCACACTTACCACATTGTTTACTATCCCCGCTACTACCCACAATGTCAGTGACTTCAGTCTTCACTTTCTTGAGAACGGGTCCCGAAGTATCTGCCCCACTTCGCTTTCCATCGGAGCCGCGATTAGAGTTCCAATTCTTCTTATGATCCGAGACACGCTCAATATCCCTCTGCTCATACAAAGTACCACTCATAGCCACCACCTCTCGAAATGTATCCATGCTAGTAGTCACAACACCCCGACGTATGTCCAATGGCAATCCCTGAACGTACCTCTTGATCCTTCTTGCTTCTGGTGTAACCATATCTGGGAACAAGCGAGCCAACTCATTAAACTTGGACGTGTAATCTTTGTGGGACAGATTCCCGGCTTCAAAATTAACAAACTTCCTCTCCAACTTATCCAACTCATGAGTTGGACAAAAATGTTCAATAACCAAAGTTTTCAACTCATCCCATTTCATTCTCTTAACGCCCTATCTCCCATGGCCTGCGTCAAGTTATCCCACCAACATAGAGCCTCAGATACAAAAGAATGTGCCGCAAAAGTAACTTTATCCTCATCCCGACACTTACTTATCCGTAACACAGCCTCCATTTCACGAATCCACTGATGGGCTGCAGAAACATCCTTATTGCCATCAAAAGAAGGTGGGTCACACTTTTTGAAATCCCCATAAGTGCAACCTCGAGTGGCAACCCGACTAACTCGAGCTCGATCCTCATCACTAGAATAAATAGGTTCGGGTTCCCGGTGTCCCCTACCGGATCCCCGTCTGGCATCCCTGTCAGCTCCAGTCACAGCCTTAACCGCCTCAGCAATGATCTCAGGCATGCTACTATGAATAACCTGATACACTTCATCCGCAATCGCTTCTCTGATATCCGGCCCCAGCACGTCATGGTTATTAGTGTTTGACTCAGGAGTGGGTTCTCGTTCCGAAGTGGCGTCTGGAATACGGCCACCCCCGCGACCACCCCCAGCCCCACGACCACCACCACGATTACCATGACCTAAACCACGACCGCCCCTAGATGAACGTGTTTTCGCCATACTATCCTTCAAGACAAAACCATCACATGATCAGTCACAAGTATATTTAGTATGTATAAAGTAAGGGTAAACTTCTAATAACGTTGATCAAGTGCGATTAGCTGTTTACTTTACTTTAGTCATGCTAAACACAACAAGCTATGGTCACATTAAGAGTTATGCTTACACTTTAACTTTTCATAAACAAAAATACCTGTAGTATTTAGTTATTAATTTTAAAGGTTACCTCTTGGCGTGCATCTACTCAGCAGTTGACATTTCTTGTATCAGTTCGGTCCCATACCATATTCGAGTTCAAGCACAGACTGCTCGAATCCCTCGAACAAGTGCTCTGATACGAACTTATAAGACCCTCAAAGCCGACGGGTCAAACAGTTGGCATACAAAGATTAAAACCATGAATTTAATACTCAAAAGGTCTTATTTATTATCAGAAAACACGCAGCGGAAAAGTAAATAGTTAAGTCATCCAAACATGAAATTCCCCATGACAGGTCAAAGCATATTTGTAAAACAAAACAAAAGTTTAGAAAATTGTTTTCAAATAAATAGAGTAGACTCTTTATTTCGAAACGTCAACCGCCTCCGAGTAGTCCTGCTGCAAGCAAAGGCATCCCTCTTTATTCTTCAATTACCTGAAATCAAGCTAATATGCACGCAAAGTCAGACGAGCTGAGTGAATTCAAGTTTTATGAAGTTCTAAAGAAATAAGTATATTGTCAAATAAAAATTAACAAAATACTTAACCTTAGAGTTACAATAAGTGCAATCCGCCTATATGTTCCCTAAGCAAATGTAAAGTCTAGAATAAGCGCATTCCGCCTACTTAACATAAGACTTTATTTTAAATATACAATAAGTGCATTCCGCCTATTTGTCACTAACTACAACAAGTCTACATAAACGCATATCGCCTACTAAGACTTAAACCGTAGCTATAAATTAGAGCAGATATTATATAACAATCATAGCTCGATTTATAATATTAAGTAACCGGCATTCACAGCATATATACATATATAAAAATATATATAGTAAAGCATTAAACCTAATCAAGTATAAATCAAGGCAAATCCCGATCTAACAAGCAAGGTTTCACAAATAATTTCAAGACATGTATACTAGCCCAAAATGTTTTAAAAACAATAAAAAGGGCACATGAATTCACCTTAGTACGTGTATAGTTCGTCTCTCAACAGCAAGGGAGCACAAGCGAGCAAGTGGTCAATAACCTGGTAATGAGGACGTAAATGTCACCAACTCGCTAAGGTTTGAGAAGGAAAGGGAGCATATGACACAAGTCTTAACTAATATTTTACTAAGCTACTAGTGTATTAATATGTTCTTTCCGCGTGGTGGCATTACACTTAGGCATGTTGTGCTATGCACTTATGAATTCCCTAGGTTCCTCACGTAACCGTTTAGTTAATTCAACTTATTCTAATGGGTTGTGTTCATATCACAACTTACAATTTTATTAATTATGTTTGTTAGGAAAAAAAAAATAATAATAGTATCAACACAAGACATTCTTGTGCTAGATACTAAATCGTAATACCACCACCTCCCTATTATTTGATTTAGGCTTTCAAGTAAACATGAATAAGCCATATGATATTTGCCGCCAACTAAAATTTCAACAGAAGGCTCGAACATACCATCACACCTTTTGATCCAAGTGAAGTATATAACAAAACACATAACGTTCGGCCTAGAGAGTCCCGCATGAAGATCCGATCAACCATGCGAGATGACCTTCGGCCTACATATTGTTTTGCGACTACCACCCTATCGATTAACCCTCTAATGGTCATATAGATCCACAAGGTTCCGTGTCCGGGCCTCGGCTACGCGAGATGATCATCACCTCCGCAACAATCATCATCGCGGCACACAACCCGCGCCAAGTACCGCTGACCAATACACACGAAACCGAGTGTCGACTTCGCAAAACACATGGGTTCGGGAGAGAGGTTTACCTGAACGCCAACCGGTATCCACACGCTAAATCCAAGCGGGTGACGATCCTTGGTGGTGAGCGATGAACCAAAGCTACGTGCCTGAACAACACCCTATCCGTATTAGTCGAAGACGACACCTTAATCAAATTGGCGAAAGAGGAAAAACAAACAAAGTATAAGGGTCGAACCTGAGATGACTCGGCTGGTTATCAACCTCCTTGTCGTAGGCACAAGGAAAAGAAAAAAAAAATGTTCTTGTTTCTTTCTATTGCCTATCAAGAAAGAAAAATAACATAATGCCTCTGTGTTGTTGTTTTCGATAGACAAGGAAAAAAAAATAGTAACATGGAAGTTGATAATAAAAACTACCTCTTATGATGATGATGTTGATCGGAAGATGATAATGATAATTTGTAGACAAGAAGAGCCGTAGATAAAACAAAGGGGAGAGGGCATTAGGGTTTTTCATCTTGTAACATTTCACAATTAGGTCCTCCCATTTTGATTTCCATGTTACTTGGTCCCAAAGCTACTCAAATGAGTTTAGAAAAAGTGCAAGGAGCCCCCCCCCCCCCCCCCCCCCTAATAAAGCCAAAGTAGAAAAATACAAGTGTACAAACTTTACAAGGCGAGACACAAGTGCGGGAAACTACGGGTGTTACATTTTCAGTCATGTATATGGAGATAGTTAGGTTTTGTTCGGGTCAAGTTTTAGTTTTATTGTTTTTTTACATCACTATGTAATAGAGAACCAAGAGCAAACAGAGCTTAGCCAAAAAAGGTTGAACCATACATAATTAAAACCGGTTTTCTTTAAGTGACTAATGTTAGTTTTTCATTTCTACCTAACATTCATTGTTAGCTTTTTATTTCTACATAATATTCAGTTAGTTAATATACAGATGCAAGGTAGGGATGTAAAATGCAATAAACATATATGAAAGGCTATGACAGCCAAATGTGGTTGTAGATAATGCTTGTCACCTCCATGGAACAAATAGTGCAAAGATAAATGAGGTGCATACTCTACTACTACTTGTAATTCTTTAATGGAGGAACCAATCATCCATTCCATCTAAACATATTTACCAGTAACTTATTCCATATTTTGGAGCAACATTATCCTATATATTAGTTTTACAAGTACATTGCAAATATTATTTTTTTTGGTGACTGTTTTTTTGACATGCAGGTTATAGAAGATATGGAGAATATGAAGCAGAAAGTTGATCGCATATTCATTAAGTGCACGATCATCTTAGGTGAGGAACATAAATCTTTGCTAGCTTGGTTTTTAGAATATAACTTCTACTGCATGTGGTTCAAGCTTTGCAGGGAACTTCATAGGAAACTAGCTATTAACGAGGGACTGAAACAGTGTCGTGCAACCCCAACATCATTATAGACAAATCCAAGAAATAGCAAAAGCCAAAGTAGCACGTTCCATACTTTACAAGAGACAGACAGTGTGGTGTATCCCCAACATCATTTGTAGATAGCCTTTGATTAGAACATTATGTCTTTTTATTATTTAAATTGAAAACTAATGTGTGGATTTGGGTTTATTATTGTTAATATCAATTGGTGTTTAGGTTTTCTCATGTTTACTATTTTGTTAATATTGTAGAAAATTGAAAATAAAATTTGCTAACTATATGTAAATGGTTACATAGAATCACAATAAAGAAGTGTGACCAAAGCTAAGGCGCAATAGCCACACTTAAATTCATAAAATTTTATGTGGCTTTACATAACCATTAGTCATATCACTTGTTTATTTTTGTGACGGTATGATAGCAAACGTAATGAGGAACAATTATGTGTTGCGAAATGTTAGATAATAGTCACACATAACATTACAAAATTTCATGTGGCTTTAAATACCCCATTAGCCACACCATTGTCACCTTGTTTTGTTTGTGTGGCAGAATGATAGGAAACCTATTGGAAAATCAAATTATGTGTGACCATAGGTTAGTAATTAGCCACACCATCTTGGGTTGGTTGTTTGTCATGTGACGATATGGTAACAAACATCATGGGAAAAATAAATGTGTGACCAAATGTTAGACAATCGCCACACTCTAAATAAAATGTGTGTCCAGAAATAGTTTTAAGCCACACTTATCATTAGTTGACGTGGCTATATAGTACAATCGACCACACTTACAAGAAATTCATGTGACCATTATGATCCTTTATCCACACTTAATGGACAAAAAGCTTGATTACAACCCTTTTTGCCACGCTTTTTTATAATTGATGTGGCTAAAATAAACTTTTTTAGTAAATTCATGTCACTGTATAATGGAAACAGTCACAGTTATAATAATTTCAGGTGGCCGTTGCTACCCTTAAGCCACATTTAATGGACGAAATGCTGGATTTTAGTAAGAAATGCTAGTACCCTTTAGCCACACTTTTTAGTAGCTATGACCACTAAACGTGAGTGTGGCTGTATGATACCTACGATCACTCGACCTTTGGTCACACATGACTTGAAAAAAAATTGTGTGGCGAAAGGCATACCGTCACACTTTTTTCCTGTGACCGTGGGCCTTTTTTCACGTAGTGATGGGTTGACTGCTAATCCCTAAGTTAGCTACTTGATACTCTAACCTAGCTAACCTCTCAGCTTCATCTGTACTACCCCCACTTGCAGCTTTTACCGTTGCTTGCCTTAACCTTCTCGAAGACTATGCCTTCCTCTTCGTTGTCTCAACTCTCCTCTCGAGGTATTCCCAGTCAACCTGTACATCGTTAGTGTCAAATGTACCATTCGAAATAGAATCTAACGCACCCTGGTCCTCATAGTGCAGTCCCTCATAAAAGGAGTTGATCAACTCCCACAATTGGATGTCATGATGTGGGCAATTGTTTATCATCATCTTGAATCGGGTGAGTGCTTCGTGAAATAACTCACCGGGCTATTGAGAGAAATTCCTGATGTTCTTCCTTGCATCATTGGTTCGCTGACTTGTGTAGAACTCATCAAGGAATTGTTGTTGCATTTCTAACCAAGTGTGGATAGAGGCTGAAGGTAATGATTGGAACCATTGTTGTGCTTTATCCTCTAGAGTAAATTGGAACGTTACCAGCTTCACCTCATCCTGTGTAAACCCTTGTCCCCCAATGGTATTGCACCTTGCATCATAAGCCCCGAGGTGCATGTACGGCTCTTCAGTCACTAACCCATGTTATTAGGGCAACTATGAATTGCTTGTGATCTCACTTCAAACAACCTACGATGCGGTTGTGGAATGACCACTGCGGATGGGTTATGAACAATGGCAGGTCTGAAGTGGCTCTCAATACCTCTCACGAGACCTCTCTCAAATCTCATGGGAATGCCTGCTTGATTATTAGCCGGAGGCATTGCATTCCTTGGGTTAGGTCTCAAAGGTCGATTCACCACTGGTTGATGTTGAGGTGCAGGGTGAACTGGAACTTCTGGAAAGGCTTGATAGCAATCCGATTGCGATTGTCATAGACAATCGGTTGGCTTCCTCTTTGATAAAAATGTTGTTTATTATAAAATTGCCTTTGAGGATAAGATTGCCTCTAAGGATAACCAACATTTGGATTTTTATGATGTTGCGTATTCTCAACTTCATGCCTCTTATGTCTTACATACGGGCAGTGAGCAGGTAAATGTCCTCCCTCCTCGCATTTAAAGCAGGCACGATACTCCTCAAACTTATGCTTTTCATGATGTCGTGCAAATGTGTTGACCGGATATTGATCATCAATACACTGTTGTCATAAACTCTCTGGAGCAGGCTCCATTGAGTAAGCTGGTTCAACAAAACCATTTACACGATTAACCGGTCGGATGAATTCAGTTACATGAACTTTTGGTGGTTTGGAATTATCACCATACAGTTTCTTGATTAATTCAGGTGGCATGTCATTGGTTCTTTCTGATTTAGGAAACCAAAAAGTACTTTCTTGCCAAAATTTAAAAATCTTTGAATAGTTAACAAACTGTATGGGATATTCTTCATCAGAAAATATTTGATCAAATCCTTCCATCCGATAACATACTTTGACCGGTTTTTCATTTGAGTCATTTTTAACTGATGAGTTAGGCTTGATAACAACCTTAGGAGAATGTTGAACCTTAGGTCATGAATTACCTTCAATGGTTTGAATGTGATTTTCCAAAGGAATATCAGAATTCTTCCTAGGTTCATCATTCTCAAAATCAGATTCATCATCAGTTACTGCAACTACCCCTTCATTATTCACTCCCAAAACCGGTCTTACATCCGAATTCGGATCGCCCACACTTGAAGTGTTCGATTCGTTTTCTGATGTAGAGTCAGATTTGACTGAACTTTCCGGTGTCACAACATCATGCTTGTGATTCTCAAACATCGGAGGAAAAGCTTGTTGGCGTCAGGAGAAGTCTACTTGGACTGAAGTAGACTTTCGACATCGGAGGGAAGAGCTCGCTGGTTGTTTGTTTGTCGTGGCTTACTGGGTTAGGCTCAGCTTCAAGATAGTTGCGGCTGATTGAGCTAGCTTGGCGATAGTACATGTATATTATTGGTTAAATCTATCAAAAGTCTTATTTTGAAAGATATTGGTGGCTTGTGCGACTTTATTATTGGTTGGTGCAAATGGGTTCCAAGCAAATGCAACATCTTTGTTTGGAGGGCTAAATAGATAGACTTCCCACGAAGATCTTCGTGGCACTGAAAAGAAGGAAATTAAATGTGGGGAATTTTGAGTATGTATTATGTGGGGATGGGGATTGGGAGGAATTAGCGGTCCATCTTTTTTTGGCTTGTAGGATCACTATGGGGTTTGGCAAGGCATTTCGCATTGGTGTAATATCCCTCATATTTATGCTTTTTTGGTTAGAGATCTTCCGGAAGTTCATAAGTTTGGGGGTTTGTCTCATTTTCGAAAGGAAGGGATACACGGATTTATTATTATAGCTTGTTGGATGATATGTAAGGCTAGAAACCAGTGGTTATTTGCAAAAGAATCAATCAGTGAGTTTTCTTTAATTAAAAGATTTTGTAATTTAAAATCAATAAATTTTTAAGAAACATATTAAAGCGAATTTTTGTAGTATTTTTAGTGACATAAATCGTTGTCTATATTAATGCTTCATTTATCAAATAGAGCCTACGAACATATTTATGACTCTACAAGAATCAAGTTGGCTAGATGCAATGCAAGAAGAGCTAAATCAGTTTGCAATGCTCAATGTTTGGGAATTGGTGAATAAAGCTCTCGGTATAAGGTAGGTGTACTGTAACAAGAAAGATGACAAAGTGGTGATTGTTAGGAATAAGGTAAGATTGGTTGTTCAGGGGGTTTTGTTAGATTAAAGGCCTAGATTATGATGAAATGTGCCAATGGCACAGTTTGGAAGCAATTCGTATCTTCCTGGCGTATGCGTCTTACATGGGCTTAATTGTTTACCAGATGGATGTCATGCTCACATTTCTCTATGATGACATCAAACAAGAAATTTATGTTGACTAACTACCGGGTTTTGTGGATACTGAAAAGTCCAAGCATGTCTAGAAACTGGATAAGGCTCTATATGGTGTACACCAAGCACCCTGCGCATGGTATGCCACACCGATAAAGCATCTGCTCGCTCATGACTACACCGTGGAATAATTGATCAGACACTATTTATCAAGAAAGTGGGGGAGGTTTTGATTATGGTGCCAATTTATGTGCATGATATTATCTTTGGATTTATAAGTGAGGATTTGTGTAAAGAATTTGAAGAGGTGATAAGAAAGAAGTTTGAAATGTTCTCTAGGAGAAATGACATATTTTAGGGTTATAGGTCCGTCAAAATTCGAGGGGTATTCTCATTCATCATGTGAAATACGTGATGGCATTCTTTCCAAGTTCCAATTCACATAATTCAAGCTTGCACATGCCAGATAGACCAGTTCTGACTTCATATCCGGAAGGACAGTCCGTTGACCAAACTTACTATCGATCCATGATCGGTTCTTTGATGTACCTAACAGCCGGTCATCTAGACATCATGTTTGTTGTTTGTCACTAGATGGTCTCTCGAACTATCTAACCTCAATACATCCTAAAGTGCAAAGAGTAACTTGTAGATTCTTACTATGACACGGGAAAGAAAAGAATATTAGAAAACCTAGGAAAAGCTCATGTCGAGGCGTTTCTAGCCTAGAACATCTAGCACCAAAGATAAATCTGACTATTTATCACCTCTCATGTCTCTAGATAGGAAGAACACTTAGGGGCTGTTTGTAAGCCTCTTAATAAGGCTCTTAACCATTTAGCGCTGAATGATTCAGCATTCAGTGTGTTTGTTTCAGCTTCTGAATGGAATGGTTAAGTCTGAATCATTAAGATTTGGGATGTTGCTAAACCATTCAGCACTGAACTATTAAACACTGAAGTAGGCTGAACCTTAATGAGGCTCCCTTACCAACGTGGGACAAGAAAACTAACCATTAAGAGGTCCAACTTAATGATTCAGCGCTTAACCATTCAGACCTCTTAATGATTTAGCACTTAATCAACCAAACAGCCCCTTAAACTCTAAACTTTCAATCATAATTTCTTTGGAATTCTGCCAAAAACAATAAATTAACAACAAACACAAAGTAGACAACCTAATACGCGTCTATATATGAAAGACATACACAAACACTTGTATGGAACTAATGAAAGATCACAATTAGTTAAAACTACAAATACATCATGTCATCATAAACAAGTTTCTTACTTTAACAATAAAACCAACATTAAACTCTAAAACCGAAATAAAATAAAAAAAAAATAAAAGTAATCATCTTCAACTAGGTAGCTAAAATAATTGAGCCTCTAAAATCATTAAAGTGTCAAAATCATAAAGACTAATTAAATTCATAGTATACACATACGGGTTTAGAATAATAAATAATGAAATAAATAAAATACAAATTGACCCGTATTCACACCTATACTTCCACCCTTGATCAACACTTCCAATAATTCCTCCGTCACAAGTTCAACCACCATTTTATTGTTCAGCCTAATTTTTATATATTCACCCAAAAAAATGTTCTAGCCATCCCTTTTTTAATAACAAATCGAAATGGGTCATTTGAATTAAGTTTATTGGGCTATTATTGGTCATTGGGAGACTTTTGTCTCGACCTGGGCTTCAACGATTTGCTACACGCAAGACATGCTTCTTTGTTTCAACTAGATTGTTGCCGTCCGCCGCGCGTTGCGGCGGTGTCGACTTAGTTGTTTATAGTTGACATCAAGTTATGTGATACATTAACCATATGAAAACATGTGTTTCGCCATTTGTGATATAAGGCATTGGTTAAGAAAGAAACGGAATCAAACCCGGGTTGATCCGTTTAGTTACAAATATGACTTCGACCAGAATCGAACCCTCAATCTCCACATAATTTCGCTCTAATTCCTCTTGTTTCACCAATCGAGCTTGAACATAAACTATTCATATAAAATGCAACTCCAATTAATAACTAAATTATTATTATTACTCAATTAAAATCTTTAAAAGAAAATAGAACAGCTGTAACTTTGAAAAATGGATCTTGCAAGCATAGTAAATATCAATATCAATACGTAATAAACAATGTTGAAGTTTCACTCTCTTCTGCCCTCTCCCTTGACTTTTTTCTCTGCACCACAGACACCGTGTAGCCCACCCACAACCACCATCCAACACCACCAACCACCCCACCACATCCAACCACAAAGTAGCCACTTCCACCTCCACTACATGATGATCACCTAACCGCCGCCACCATACCACCACGATCTAACCTACGCCACCACAACACCAATACTTAAGTCGGTCCATCACATCACAACATAACCGTACCACTGTCGATGCCAATTTCAGTGAAACAGAATTGCAATCACTGTTGACGGAGTCACGCGACTGACTGATTAGGTGACCGGGCTCCTTGATAGCCAGAATCAATACCTCTACCCTAACCCCAAGTCGTTCTGGCGAATCTATCTAAAATGTGGTACATGCAGCCGAAAGACACCTTAGCCAACAACCTACTCAGTCGGTTGTGATGCCGCCGTCTCCGCCACCGAAGGTCGTGTGTGTGAGAGAGAGAGGAGTCTTGTGCAAGTGTACAACTACTGCTTGTTCTTCTTGTCTAAACACCACCGCCAACCACCACGTCTAACCATTGCCACTGGCCATCAAGCCTAACGACCACCGTCGATGACAACAAAATGTCGCAGTCACCATCACCGGCGACGATGCCTCCCTGGCTCACTCTCTCAGTTGTATCAAAAAAGAATGGCATTTTCGTAATTTTGATTAAGGGTAGTTTTGTAATTTCCATCGGTGGCCACCGACCATGGTTTTTAAGATATATATATAATTCTTTTGCTGGGTTCACTTTTGGGCTACCTCTTTATTTTTTACTTATGTTTTTCTTGTTTTATTTGGGCCGAGAAGTGGAACAACACTTGTTCCTTCTTTCATTTTCTTTTATTATTATTATTCATTTACTAATCCTTGCTCGATCCTGGTTATTCGTGACTTGATCACTTTTCGTCGTTTTTAAGCACCTATCTCATGAACACCTATAAAAATATAAAATAAATAAATAATAAAAAAACTAACAAAATAATATACAAAATACATCGGAAAAAAGATTTGTTTTGTGACATATCACTAGCAGGGGCGGATTCAAAGGAGGGTCAGGAGGGTCCGCTGACCCTCCGGCCGGCCAACCTTTCTTTAGAGGGGTATCCAAAGTCTAATGGATTTTTTAGAGTTTGACCCTTCATATAGTAGCTGAAATGTGGAAAGAAATGTAAAAATGAAATTATATAAGATTTCGTTTCTGAATTGCACTCGCTTTCGGGCGAGCAGATTGAAGGTTATAGAGTGCAGGTGAGATTTGAAGAAGACGGATATAATATGATAGTTATATATTTAGGTTTAACTTGTTCTTTTGGGCCCAATCTAATTTAGCCCATTATCAAACTTCTTTCTTTCATATATTTTTTAAATTATTTATCATACGAGTACAGGTAAAGTAGGTTTTAGTACAGCTAAACATTAGTAATATTGAAGGAAGCATTGCATCTCATTTGTAACTTTTGATTATAAATACTTCATTATTATTATTTTCTAATTTCCTGATATATTGTACTATAAAACTTTTTGGGTTTTTTTAAACTAAATTATATTTTATAAAACTTTATCCGGTTACTACTTTATTTACATGACACCAATTGATAAACAAAATTATAATACATTAATAAATTTGAAATATAGAGAATGGAGATGAAGGGGAATCCTATGGAATGTTTCTGGTTCAGAAAAAAAGAAAAAAAAAGTAGTGGAGCTAGAGAAAGTTAAAATAAGAATTTTCAACATTTGTTAAAATGATTCAGATGCGGAGAAGGAAGAGGCGAATGACACTGGAGTTCAAAATCACTCAGCTGAAGATCCGACTGAACATAACAATGAGATAGATCCTACAATACATTTTGACCGTGAATGTACTAAGTGTCTAGAACATGTAGGTAATATTGAAATGTTAATAGAACAAAATCAAAACCTAGTATGTGTCACTGTAAAGTCAAAAAGAAATTAGTCAGATGTAGGATCGCGGAACACACGCGTACACGAACACGGGGATTTACGTGGTTCGCTCTAAACTGACATACGTCCATGGACAACTAGGGGATGTTTATTAATGTGTGGTGCTACAAATTACAAGTACTATATATCCCTCTTTATCTATAATCTATCTATAATCTATAATACATTATAAAGGATGAGTGATGGCCAATATGGTCATTTTCATCTCCGTACAACTTAAGAAGCAACATGTACAACATATTTAAGCAAAAAATTTAAGGGTAGTATAGGCATAATAGTGACAATTAAAACACTTAAAAGGGTAATATAGACATTTTACCCACATCATCGTTTACAATATCAAAACAAATTTACACTACTACCCTTGATTTCCTATCTTTCCCCCCAAACCTCTTAACACACATTTAATCCGGTAGAAGCCTTCCTCTTAACACTGTGTTCCCGAGTTTCATTAAAGGATGGAAGAGAAAGGATCTCCCTCCTCTTCCTTTCTCTCCAATTCCTTTCAAATTGGAAAGATTGAAAATAACACTAAAATCCTCTTTATTATCCCTCTCATTCTCTCCCTTTCCCTCCTACAAAAAACTCTGGAACACATTTTTTCCCTATTTCCTTCCAAATCATTTCTCTTCCATCCTTTAATGAAACTCTGGAACAGAGTGTAAATGATACGATTCATCTTCACCTTCATTCTATGTTGTTCTTCTGCGCCAAATGTGTTCAGTTACTAAGTCAATCAGGTCACGAATTCATGTTTCGGTTACGAATTCAATCGGGTTACCTCTTCATCTTCAGAAATAAATGGGGAGTGATTACAGATTAGGTTTAGTAAACGTAATGTTCTATTTAGTCAAGGTATGTTTTCTTAAAAATCTTTTATCTTTTGTTGCTATCTTATTTTATGCCTCTCCATCTTACAGAGGACTTCTATTTCAGCTATTCATACCGTGCTATGCATAGTTTTCAAAAGAATTTATCTACCAAAGAGTCAGGAAATGAAACAATGTTTGTTTGGAATGAGTTTCTAAATGCTACAATCCACAATTAGTTGAGGAATAATCTCTGAATGGTACATCTTGTTTATGACTACTTTAAACAGGTAGATTTAGCATTATTTCTTTAATCAGTTTAGGAATTATTTCTTTTAAATGCCTAGGATAATTCCTATTAATAATTATATCTTGTCAAATTAGGTCTAACTTTCAATAGGAGAAAAGGACTTTTGGTTGACCGTCATTGCTAGACGGTCTTGCTATATGCTAGAACCAGGTATGATGTTCACCTTTTTATTTTTGAATCAATAATAAAATATATTCCTTCTGTTATCAATTAATCATTTTACCTCCGATCATAGTGAGTTTGTTCAAGCTTTGGATACCACCAACATTATGTCAAAAGTCATGTCTAATACTAAATTTAATGCATGTCATTGTAGGTTCATGAAGATTTGCCAATCGATTCGCCCAATCAAGAAGAAACTAAGGATTCTGAAGTTACAACTAAAGGTAATTTACATACAGAATCATAAAGATTTGTGCTGTATCAATTTTGTCATTGAAGGATTTTAACTCCCATTCATAAATTTTGATGTATGTTCTTGTACAGAAATTAACAATGTGAGACAAAACTCTCTCTCTAAAGCTGTTAGAGATGATACTACAGGTATGGACCAATCTGAAAGTAGAAACAACTAAGAAGAAAACGGTGTTTCTGATACCAATGAACAAAATACAAGAATCTTAAAAACTATAAGAACTTTTCAAGATCCCGATGTCACACCCTCAAATCCACTTGCGGAGTTTTACCGCGAGGCGCATGACAAACCAGGATCCAAACCAACGATCACAATAAACAAGTCTAAATGAATATAATGCAATTTTAAAACATAGTTTAAAATCCCCGTTTACAGCGGAAGCTTATTCAAAACAGTATCTCAAAAGTAAACCAATTGTTCAACATATGAAAACCATGCGACTCTAACTAGACGCCGTGCAGACGCATGCGCCCTAGTCCAGTAGTGCTACCTTAGCGACCTGAGAAAACATGTAAAAGTTTACGTCAGCACAAAAATGCTGGTGAGTTTACAGGTTTTGTAATCCAAGTACCAAGTCAACCTGTCCATACTATAACAAATCGAAAACCAGTGTACGCTAGCTAGGCGTATGTTTTGTTACTACCACGATTGGAAAACCATTACTAACTCGCAAACCAAATGTGTGCCCGATGTAGTAACCCTGTTGTTCCTGTTGTTCCTGTTTGAGACAATATGCACCCGCCGACCCTCTAAGTCGATGAGCGGGGTTGGTCACTCCCAATAGCGCTATTCACATTTCCCCGTTGTGCAAACCCGCACATTCATGGTTCCCCCCGGGACTTCCAAAGATCGTGTAGTACACAATAGAAACCCATAGTATGACAGTAGTTACCAAATAATCGTTTTAACACATGTTTTCTCCCCCGAAAATGTGAAACCAGTTTAAAAGAGGGGTCGTAAACTCACCTTAAGTTGCGTTACTTCGTAATACGAATAACTCAGCAGCTATGCTAGTCCCGTAAAGCGGCGACCTAACATATGACAGTTACAAGCACTTAGACTAATAACCCGCAGGTTAATTAGTCCCTAGATGTCCAGACCATAACCAAGTTCGTTTGAAAACACCGTGACTGTTTAACTGACCCAAAGTACAAGACTCGACATCCCATTGGTGACCCGAGACTCCCCGTGTTATGTTTACGCTCTCAAACATGCAATCATGCAATCACACTTAACATACGTTAACGCACAACAAGTTATAGCACATAGCTCACGTGTCACCGAATTACATCCAAACATATGTTACCAAGTTATTAGATATGTTACGGGGTTCCTAGCATGTTCCTACATGTCAAATCGGGTCTCGGAATGCTAATTTACACTTACAGCAGCAGTACACGCGATTAGGAAAAGTCAACTAGCATTTAGGTTGGTCAACTAGCATTTAGTAAAGCTAATCGCCTATAATATAGGCGATTAGGGCTATACCACGTATAATTACTAGCATTTAGGGCTATACCACATGTAACTACTAGCATTTAGGCTATACCACATGTAACTACTAGCATTTAGGCCCTACTCGCATGTATCTACTAGCATTTAGGCCCTACTCGCCTCTAACATAGGCATTTAGCCTCCTAATCGCCCCTAACATAGGCGATTAGGACTGCTAATCGCCTGTAACCTTGCTGTTCCAGTTTTTCGCGCGTTTAACGCTCCAAATCAGATCCAGAACGTGTGTAACCATCCAATATCATCCCAAACACTATCCTAAACATGTTTCAACTAAAACCCTTCGTTTTGCCTCGTATTATCAGCCCTGCATGCGATCACGTAATCCAAACACCATTCACATAGCATGCAACATCACACTAACATGCGTAACTATAACCCTAATAATCAATTACTCAGATTTCATTAACATAACATCAATATTATTCTGATCTAACATAATAACATGTCATTCATTCATCTTGAATCATAAAAACCCTAGCTTTCTAATCATAAACACACATAACACATGTATACTAGTTAAAATCCGATTAACAACACTCATTAACGATTTTCAGAAAGCTTTTTCGTTTTAGAACAGGTCTGGACTATTAGGGATTGAATAAAAACGTTTATAAGATTGCATGGATGGAAACCAAACCTTAGATTTGTAAAAGAATGATGGATTAAGCTTGAAACCTTGTGTTTTGATCAAAAATCGCGTTCCAGAGGTTGTGTGTGTGTTGGGGCGGGTTATGGGACGACTAGGGTTTGTATTATGAAGTTTATGAGGTCAAGTATGGTATTTATAGTCGTTTTTAGTCGTCCAGCACGTAACACGCGATTGTGCAGCCAGTACACGCGATTAGGGATCCTAATCGCATGATGTTCATGCATTTGGGGCCTAATCGCCCCCTAGGGCACACAATTAGCCCCCTACTCGCCCCTATTGTTGCCTACTCACCTCCCTTATAGGCGATTAGGCCTCCCTAATCGCCTATAGGGGCTGGTTTCGTGTGTTTTGCGCGTTAAACCTCGTTTTAACATATGTTAACACATATTCACATACCGACAAGTCACATAATGATTGTAAACACATAACACATGTAAATACACATATTCACACTCGTTCACCAATTCCCGGGACTCGAGACTTGTATGTTCCGTATGCCCTGACGATCCTACAAATCGTCACCGTTTGTACACTTGGTTAAGGACCGACATCTAATGAACCTCTAGACCAACATCCAATGATCTTCTAGACTAAACCGATAGTTCCCGAACCATAACCCGACTTAACTAACCCAGTTAAGTGCAATATACGCGTGACTCGCTAAGGTAGACTTTTATCTAGACAACGTTGTTAACCAGAATTTGCCGGGTGTCACACCCGAGCCAGCCAGTTTCGATCTTTTTCAGGACTATATAAACGAATTTTTGTTAAAAGCTAATTTTCATCATGTTATCTTGAAATACCCATGTCAGAGATTTAGCCCAACATGGGATACCATATTTGGCTGGGTGTTATTGGAAAAAAAAAAAACAATCAATAATATTATTCTTGTGTTGATAAATTAACACCAGAGAAGATAAATTATAGAAAGAGCTAAAAGATTTGAATACTTGCATTTAATATGGCCTTATGAATTTATATTTTCTTGCAGAGATGTCATCGGATGTTGTTGTTGTGTCATATAATATAACAGTAGTGAGGTTACCATTTTATTATCTTTCACAAGAAGAAAATGAAGATCCAAAACTTTATGCTGAAAACGTATGGAGATTTATGGTTCACGAGGTATGCTTTTATATACGTTTATGTATGTGTCTGTGTATGTGCGCAAAGTTTAAAAAAAAGGAATCAACCCTTTAGGTGTACGCATCAAGGCGAACCGAAGCGTTAGCTTAGGTTGGAATTAAAAATAAATATAAAAATTATATATCTTATAAAACAATACTAACTAATTTCATCATTAGATTTATCAAAAACACACATAAAAAGACACGCAAAGTTTGAAATTGACACAAAAGTCTAAAACATAAAACACACACATCAAAACCCCCCGAGGCGCCTTGAGGCGCACCTCTTCTTACCGCCTCAGCCCTATGAGGCGCACGGACAAAAATACCCCATGAGGTTCCGTCGCAATACTCGTTTTCTGGCCGCCCGCCCCTACGCGTGCTAAAGCCATTTTATTAAACAATATGTGTGTGTATTTATTCCCGTTACCATCTTACTAAATATTATGGTTGTCCATTTGTTATTTCGTTGACTTATAATTTTCAGCATATTTATATTAGTTGTCCGTTATTGTAAATCTCCTCCACACAAAGTACACAGATATTCAAATCTTGTGTGTGCAGAGCTTTAAAAAAAAAAAGAATCAACCCTCAAGGTGAAAGCCTCTAGATCCCTTAAGTTAGTTTGCATGGTTATTTCTTCATTTTGTTAATATCAAGTGATCTATAGTTCCCCTTTATTTCACTTTGAATTGTTACACATTTTACGGGTGTTCATAGGTTACATTTTGATGTTCATTAGAGTTGGCATAACGGGTTGGGTCACCTGGGTTGGGTAACAGGTCAAAGCAGTTAGTTATTTGGGTTGGGTCAAAATGATACGTTGCTGAACCTGTATCCTTTTTCCAGTTCGTTTGACAGGGCATTGCAGTATGCAAACGGGAAATTTCTACACTAACCTGCACAAGTACTAGAGTATCCTTTACGCACATTATAATAGTTCATGTTTATTATGTTTCTGTTTTTCATTGCATTGTCATTGGCTAAAGAAACATTAATTCAAAAATGTACGTAACATCCTAGAAGAGATTGAGGAACTATCATGAATTGGAAAATGGTAGTCAAACGATATGCAAATGTGTGCACATATATTAAATATATATGTATTTATTTGGTTTGGTCTATGCTATTGTACCTACAGTTTTAAATGGACTGAATCAAATCTAGCATTCAATTTGTTTATAGACCTAAATGTACATCTTTCACGACATTTCGTTAATATCATCATTTATTTTTTACTTTGGTTTTAGTGTGAATTTGAACGTGTTAATGGACCAAACCAGACCCAGTTACACCTAATGAGTGACCAATGGATGTTTAGATGAGTTGTACATCTAACATATCTACTAAGATGATATTTTGTAAGGTTTGAGTGGCGGGTTAGGTTTGATAAGTAAAAACTTCATTCTTTAACGTCAACATTTGTAATAGATATCATAATTGAATCTGGTTTCAGTCGAGACACCCGCCGCAACGCGCAGGCATTCCCACTAGTATAATATGTGAAAAATTGATCAAAAGAGATCAACCACTTGTTAGCTACTGCTATCCAGCCTGTGACATGTTGCCGGTTGCTACTTTACAGCTTGTTCACCACTTGGTTGTTTACAGCCTATTCTAGGCTTCACCACTTGACAATCTTCATAGTCTTTGTACTTCTGTAATATTTCAACGTAACTCCATGCTCCATTTAATCATTAGCTCTCCCTAGTTACCCTGACCCTCTCATCAGTTAACCTGAAGCCCAGCTAAAGCTCGCCCGAGCTCCAACACATCAGTCATGGTTGTGTTTGTCACTGATCCATTCTCTGTCTCTATCGGATCCCACTGACACGAACTGTCGGATACTGAAACACCCTGAGAATAAAACATTCTCCATATTCAGTAACTAATCCACAGGAGAGATTTTATCAGCTGGAATACTGGTTCTCCTGACCCAATGTCATTTAGGAATTTCGACTGAAGCACAACCCGCGCTCCCACTGTAACGAAAACCTCTTACTCATCTACCTGAACCTTTCCTGGCTTGTTTATCCCGAATCTAACCTGTGACTCTAGTTTTCTCACTTGCAAAGACAACCTTCTTCTGCCCATGAGATTCTGTAAGCCGACTTTGTTTTTCTTCTGAACTAGGATGGTCACTCCCTTAGACGGTAAACTAACCATGTAAAGCGAACCTCGTTTTCTTCCTCGAGCTATGATAAGATTTCCCTTAACGACTTTCCACTGCCTATTCCTGAACTTAACCTCATGCCCCTGTTAATCCAACTGCCCGACAGAAATTAATCTCTTCTTCAAACTTGGAATGACCCTGATATCTTTCAAAGTCCATGAACTGGCTGAAGTCTTCAAATCTAAGCCACCCATGCTCGTAACATCAAGAACCTCATCGTTCGCCAGCATTACCTTACCAAAGTAACCTTTCTTCAAATTCTGCAATGCTTTACTGTTGTGGGTAGCATGAAATGAAGGACCAGGATCCATGACCCAAGAGTTTCACTGCCTTCCACTGAGTCCCAATGCATCAAAACCATACACATTCCCAGAAGCAGAATTTCATATATATGACAATAACTCAAAAAATGTCTACACCTCCATGAAGCCCCAACAAGTCAACTATGCCAAGCTCCCACTGTCTCTGTATCCCAACCAGCTAACAAGCAAACGATTATAATAACAATAGAGCTTTCATGAAATCAAGCGGTACCAAGGGTTCTATGACCGTACACACGATCAGTTAACACAAACCATAACTGAAAGATCATCCAACTGGCAATAATACTCATGACTTGCCACTAACCTTGTTTTTCCACTTATGTCATCACCAGCACACCTGCTTGTTCCATTTTCTATAGGTTTTACCAGTAAAAGAAAAATAAAACTACTGACTCGCCTATACCGTTTTCTTTCACCCCGTGAAACGAACCAAATCCAAAGCCACCTGCTCGATTTCCTTCTTTTCATTTTTTCTGCAACCTGGTTGAACTTTACACCCCGGTTCACCAACTAAAATTCGTATCGTTAAGCTTATCGATTTGCACCTTCCCGTCTTCTGCCATTATAACACAATAACACGACTAATGAAACCGAATCGAACAAACAAACCAACTGAGAACAATAGCACATGATTAATAATCACTGGTATATCATATTGTTTTCTAGTTTTCACAAACGACTCTCCAAAACACGTTGGTCCAATTGATCTCCAAAACCCCAAAAAAATACCACTTCTTTTAACAAACCCCACAATTAAAAAAAAAAGAACTCCACCACAATTTTTTTTTTGTCTTGACTTTCTCTTTATCACTAGTCAAAAACCAAACACATAACCTTTTCCTCTCTTCCACTAAACCAACAACACTCCACCACTTCTTCACTAACAAACAAACCCTCAAAATACTCATTTACTAACACGCCTAAAACCAAACTCCAAGGTCTGACCAGAGCTGACTAACACCCGAAAGTAACAAAACAAACTATTCCCTTCACGAACAAATTTTCACACTACCAACTTTCATAAGCAAGCAACAATAAAAGAAAAAGGAGCACATGGACCTGATTCACTCCCCCATCAAACGCGCATCGACTCTGATGCGTATTAGATTGAATACTCCAAACCTAGCATGCCCGCACAACTTTCCCACACTTGGCTGCTGCAATGGCTATGAAACAAACGAAAACACATAAAACACACAAAACAAATAAAATAAAATAAAATAAAACGTGTACCTTGGGCTGCCTCCCGAGAGCGCTAAGTTTACAAGTCTTCAGTCGGACTTCATACTTGCTATATCTCTTATGGCGGTCGAACGGGATGCTCGCCTCCCTCAGCTTCAAAACACATTATCTGCCTATACTCCAGTGGGTCATGAATTGTATTCCACCTTGGATCATCCGCTACTAAGTTGGTGTTTCCTTGTTCTGACTCAAGTGGTAATTCTTAACCGTCTTTTTCATCCGAGCCTTCCCACCAGTGACTCCCATCCTATAAACCATAAGACACTCCTCATCTGCATTTGGGTTAGTTAAACTTGAAAACATGTTTAAACTCAATTTTCTATCCCCAAATATCATAGTTACCATTCCATCAGCACAGTTGATTACTGCATGAGCAGTTGCTAAAAATGGTCTATAGAGTATAATCGTGTGTGGTGTGCCTTTAACATTTTTCTCACAAGCTCCAAGATCTAGAAGTGTCCGGTCAACTTTAAGTTACCCAATTTGTATTGAAATAAGGGGCACTCCTGGCTCTTAGAGCGTGGGTGCAAAAGTACCGAACAAAGCGGCACGCACATGTGCCAGTAAATCAAACTGTTTTGGCAGCTTGTTGTGTCGATTCTGGGTACTCAACTCTTTTAATTTTTCAGCATGAGCAGGAATTTCTTGAATGGTACTAAGTAACGGTAAATTGATTTTTACTTGTTTTAAATTTTCCCACCTCTCATCCTTTGGTGGGTCATTTTTAATTAAAACCACTCTCTTAGCTGGTTCTATTAATGCCAAAGGAAAGGGTGCCGATTTGAGTTTCTCACCCTTGTCCTTGGCCTCATTAGAACTTTCACTGAAAAGCTTTTCATAAAAGATTTTTTTTTCAAATTTTTAACCTTAAAGTTTGATTATGCAAGTGTTTCCTGCTCATACTCAGAATTAGAAAAAAGACAAACCGCATTAATGTGTACATCCCTTGTAGTTGATGACTGGTGTGCTGGATTCACTATGTGGTGCTCGGTAACTTACCTGGATCTTGATGAGTGGCGGACAACTCTTCAACAATCTGACCAAATTGCTTTGCCAGTGCCTTATATTCTTTGTCTCGAATTTCATTGTCCTTCCTGACCTCCTTCATGAAATCTCCCGCTGACTTCATGAACTATCCTGTTGACTTCATAAACTCAGCCAACATCTCCTTCACTGATCCATCTTGCCCCGAAGATCCGCCCTGCTGATTGCCTTGACTTCTCCAGTTGCCTTGAGAAATTCCTTTGTTATTGCCTTGCTGATAACCTCTTTGATTGTTGTAGTTTCTTTGGTTTGAATATCCTCTCTGATTGTTTTGGTTGGGTACCTGTGTTGGAGGATTCAACTTGTTAGAAGTATTACTGTAACTAAAATTAGGGTGATTTCGCAAACCTGAGTGATATGAATTAGAATTCATATCATATTGTTTCTGTTGGTCCCCCAGTTGATTCACTTGCTCACTTCTCCCCTTCTGTGTAGGACAAACTGCATCCACATGTCCCCAATCATCACAAATCGAGCACACAGCAAAAGAACTCGCTGTTTTTGCTCCTTCACCCTTTCTTGCGCCTTTACCTGCTGTCAGTTGTGCAATCTGGCGCTCCAAACTTGCAATCTTCTTCTCAGACTCATAATCAATTCCCTTTGTCACACCTACCCTACTTCTTCTACTCGCACGATATTGCCTCTTCGAAGTCACTACCAACCTCTCCATGTATTCCCAATCCACATCTTCATGGTTAGTAAAAAATGTACCATTGCTGTTGGCATTTAAATCCCTAACATCTTCGGGTAGTAAACCGTCATAGAATGACTTAATCAGCTCCCACATAGGTATATCATGGTGTGGGCATTTCCTTAGCAACTCTTTGAACATGGTGAAAGCTTCATGAAATGGTTCACCCGACTTTTGTTGGCAGGTTCGAATGGCCTCCCGAGCCTTAGTTGTGCTGGTCATGGTATAATATTCTTCCAAGAACTGTTGTTGAAGCTCTTGCCATGTGAAGATACTACCAACATGCAATGAATGATACAATATTTTTGCTTGATCCTTGAGAGTGAACTGAAACATCATTAACCTCACCTCATCCTGACTAAACCCATGTCCCCCAATAATGTTACAAATATTCACAAACTCAGCAATATGTAGATAATGTTCCTCTGTTGCTTTACCATAGAAGCTCGGAAGGTGGTTCAAATATTGGGGTCTAACCTCAAAGCTCCTTCCATTCTGATGTGGTGGTTCTACAGGTGAGGTATGCTCGGTAGCTACATGAATAAAGTGGCTCCCAATGCCTTGTACGGGTGGCCTGTAGTTCACCCTAGAAACTCCATCTACATACTGTCTCTGCCCATTCCCTCTCACTTGATTTAGTGGTTGATTATGAGGAACCCCTCTCTGTCCTTAATTATGTCCTCTCAAATTGAACCCTCTCTGATTTCTCTACTAATATTGAGGACCGAACTCATCATACTCATCGTAGTCGAACTAATCCTGATTCACATAATACCCATCATCATCAACTCCCTCATCCCAATCAGCAACTCTACCATTAAAAGTGCCTGCTGCACCTTGCATACAGTCATCTCCATAAACTGAACATGTTGCCCTAGTACTGTGAGATCACGGGTTTCGGTTTTGTGGTGGTTGTCGATTTAGGGTTAATGGTCGGTTGGGTTGTTGTTGTTGTTGTGGGGCCTCGAAAGCTGGATCATTTTCATAATATTCTTCCCACTCGTCATGCTCTTGACGGCCTTGCTGCAATTGTCTAGAACTAGCAGCGTTCGGATCTGGGTTAAATTGTGGGAATGATTGTGGTTGCCTCGGAGGTTGTATTGTCTGAAATGGTAGTGGGGGCATATCGCCCAAGGGTTCTTGTTGTGGTGGGATTGGGTCAGGTTGGTTTGGTGGAGGTTGGTTATCTCGGTTACTGTAATGGCTCATGATTAGTGTTGATCGGTTCTGGTGAATTGCTCTATTCCTTCTAGCAGTATTTTCAATTTTCGGATCGTAAATTAGCGGTGAAGTTTTGCCCGAATGACGTGTATGATGCATGCAACTGAATTACCCGCACAAACAAATACAAGCAAACCACGCACAATACCGAACTAAATAAAATAGAACACTAATTAAACTAAAAGACTAGAAAAAAGAAAAATGTTTTTGGTTTATTTTTTAGATTTTTAAGAAAAGCAATTAAAACTAAAACAAAACTATCTAGCTAAGCGTACCAATTCCCCGGCAACGGTAGCATTTTGATTGATGTTGTTGGGTCGGTCAAAAATAATGAAACTAAGTCGTAAAGTGAAAGTGAGTCGTCTCCACATGGAATTGGTGGAAAGTATAGTTTTGTAAATTAACTAGTAAAATTAAAGTCGAATTGTTTTGCTATTTGTTTTGAAATTCAAGGAAATGAATTTACGAAGTTGTAACAATAATATTAAAGAAGTAACCTCTTCCAGGTTTCCGATTCAATGATTCACTCAACCCTTGTTTAGACGATTGGATACCACATAGACATAGTTTTGTTAAACGGTTTAAGTTAAGTGATAATCAAACACAAGTTTTTAATAATAACTCGTACAATTTAATTACCAACCCACGAATAACAACTACCCTCCCGTTAATCAAACTGCTCACAATGCAAGAAAATCGAATGCGAATGATTAAAAGATAAGCAATTGCACAAACACGACTTGTTTAAAGAACCCAAACCACAAATATCTTTCAAACGATTCAAAGACAATCCATAAACAAAACCAAACAAGAGTAAGAGTTTCACAAGCAAACCGTGCACCCGGAGGTGGTTACAAAGATGTTTAGCCGCTCATGGTTACAATAAACAAAGCAAAAGTTTCAATAATAAAACCGAACATGGTGATACGAACCTAAGGTATGGATGAATGATGATGATTCTCCTTTTTGCTGCTCAAAATCCTCCAAAAGAATGATTATTTTCGTTCCTAGACGGCTTAGATGAAGTAGGGTTTGCAAAATATCTTTTATAATTGAAAAATAACAAAGTTTCCTTTTTTCACGTTTTCACGCCGTAAGCTACGGGTCTGAACCGTAGCTTACAGTGCAGATTTTCAGCCCTTGTTACTAATCTGAACCGTAAGCTACTCTTTTAATCCGTTGCTTACGCCAGGGGCTTTCGAAAAAATCTTGTTTCCCACATCACGTTTTCGTTATAACTCCGTTTTCTTCGATTCTTGCGGCCACGTCTTTGTATTTTAGAGCTCTATCACATCATCATTTAATATCTTCAAATCAAATCCATTTTGTTTCTCCAAAAATGCATCCAATATTCGTATTTGACTTGAAACATTCCGAACTTGTGTAGTTATCTTATTCTTCATATATAACCAGCAAAACCACATCAAAAAACACACAATTAGGCACATTATTGAACATTCATTACCCATTCCATCAGTGATATCATGGATAATCAATACTTTATCAAGAGAAATAAGTGAAAGTGTTCTCTATGTTTAAACTGCTGCACAATTATGGAAAGAGTTAAACGATAGATATGGACATGCCAATGGTGCAAAGTATTAGCAATTGCAAAAGAGTATATGTGAAATCTCACAAGGAAGCAGTAATATAGCAAACTATTTCACTAAGATCAAGAGCATTTTTGGATGAATTGAATTCTTTGTCGACCGGTCCATCTTGTTCATGTGGTGCATATGCAAAAATCATGAAGAAAGACGAAGAGCAGCAGTTGATACAATTTCTTATAGGCCTGAATCTTGGTTATGATAATGTCAGAGGAAGTATTTTGATGATGCAACCACTGCCATCAATCAACAAGGCTTATTCTATTTTTATTCAAGATGAGAAACAAAGAGAAATACATCCTACCAATCAGTCCTTTTCGGACGTTTCAGCAATGCATGTTCAAGCCAAAAATCAAGTGGACTCAAAGAAAATTATTTGCAGTCACTGTAATAAGACAGGTCACACAGTGAACAAATGTTACAGGTTGATTGGGTTCCCAAAAGATTTCAAATTCACAAGATCAAAACAAGCAGTTGCTAATGCATGCAGCAATGGTGAAGACTCAGTTCATTCTATCAGTTCTGAAACAAACCTCACAGCAGAACAGTGTCAACAGTTGATTCAGTTTCTTCATTAAATTCAAATAAGTAGAGTAGAATAGGACCTACTCAAACAGAAACTGATGATTCTTCTCTTACTGAGATTAGATACTCAAACTTTGTAGGTATAATGGCATGCTCCATATTATCCTTGATTTCGAAATGGATAATCGATTCTGGACCAAATGATCATATGTGTGTTGATGAAACTCTTTTTACAAATCTCAAACTCCTCAAGAAACCTATTTCTATTCTTCTTCCCTATGGAACCATTATTTTTGCAAGAAAATCTGGAACCATAAAATTTTCACCCGACCTTTCTTTGGAAAATGTCTTGTTTGTTCCACAATTTAAACATAACTTGCTGTCCATAGCAAGATTATGTATTCAAACTCGTGGTTTGGTCTTCTTTTCTGATAAAGCTTGCGTGTTGCAGACCCCTTCTCTGAAGAGGCTACTGGTTCTTGGTAGATTACCAGATGGACTGTATTTGCTTAAGACCAATGAAATTGTTTACAATAATAAGCCTGTTTTTTATTCTAGAATAAGAAAGTCTTATTGTAATGTTGTTGTTAGTATCAAACCATGGCACAATAGACTTGGTCATTTACCTTTGTACAAACTTAAACAGTTTTCCATTTTCTCTCTTGTAAACACTAAGCAGATTGAATTCTTTGATATCTATCCAAGAGCCAGGCAACACAGATTGCCTTTCCCTCACAGTACAAGGGAAAGTGTTCAACAATTTGATGTTGTTCATGTAGATGTATGGGGACCTTATAACTACATATAATGGTTTTAGATACTTTTTAACAATAGTAGATGATTTTAGTAGGGTAACATGGACACATCTTCTTTTTAAAAAAAAAAAAAAAGCAATGTTTTTCCTATCTTACAAAATTTCATACAAATGGTTGACACACAATACAATAAGAAAATTAAATGTTTAAGATCTGATAATGCCTTTGAGCTTGGCACTACTACTACTCATGCTTAGTATCTTCTTTGTAAAGGCATTATTCATCAAACAAGTTTTGTTGCCACTCCACAACAAAATGGTGTAGTGGGGAGGAAACACAAGCATCTTATTGAAACCTCTAGAGCTTTGTTGTTCCAATCTAAACTTCCAATTAAATTATGGGGAGACTGTTTTCTTACTACCACTTATTTGATTAACCTATTTCTATCAAAATTGTTACAAAAAAAGAGTCCTCGTGAACTTTTCTTTGGAAAAGCTCCTTACATACATCTCAAAGCTTTTGGTTGTTTGTGTTATGCTTCCACACTTCAATAAGGAAGAGATAAACTGCACCCTAGAGTTATTCCTTGTTTGTTTATTGGATATCCAATGAATAAAAAGGGATACAAACTTTATAATCTTGAAACTCACCAACCCTTTGTTTCAAGAGATGTCATTTTCTTTGAAACCATCTTTCCTTCTATTCCTACTAAAAATTCTCCCCTCTTTCCTACCAAACATCTTACTAATGATCTTTTGAACCAATTTTTCATTCTTCCACTCCTTCAGTTCCCGTTTCTTCTATTTCCAATTCATCTTGTCCTACTTCTTCTTCCAATGAAACTCCTATTCTAAGAAGGTCTTCTAGAACTTCCAATCCTCCTGCTTATCTTGCTGATTACGTTTGTAATTCAGCCTCCTCTTCTCGTTGTCCTCACACCATCACTACTATTTATGTTGCCAATCATGTCTCATCTTCTAACATTTCCACACCTCTTCTCCATCATATTTCTGAGCCAACTTCTTTCTTATAAGGAGGCTATTGGTACTCCTGAATGGGAACATGCTATGCAGCTAGAATTAGATGCATTAGCTGCTACTCATACTTGGGTTCCGACATCTCTTCCCAAAGGGAATAAACCCATTAAGTGTAAATGGGTTTATAAAGTCAAATATAAAACCAATGGAACAGTGAAAAGATGCAAAGCTAGGTTAGTGGTGAGGGGTGACACACAACAAGCAGGCATTGATTACAATGAAACATTTTCTTCTGTTGTGAAAATGACTACTATAAGATATTGCTGCTGCTACAAAGATGAAATGGTCTCTACATCAGCTAGATGTCAATAATGCCTGCCTACATGGCGATCTTGATGAGGAAATTAATATGTCATCTCCTCCTAGTATGTTATTACCTGATTCAACTCCTGTTTTGAAGTTACAAAAATCCCTCTATGGCCTTAAACAGGCTTCTAGACAATGGTATGGGAAGCTTTCAGAAGAGGTGATGTGGGCTTCCTGACCCTGATGAATCAAGAAGGGTTCGCTCTTGGCCTACGCCTCGGCTTTCTGAAGATAAATACACTGCCCGATCCGCTGCTTCACCTATAGGTATTGATACAGCGGCTGAACTAATGGAAAGAAAGACAAGGTTTTCCACATCCATCTCGGGCAATAGAGCTCGTACAGCAAGATCGCTATATCAGATCTCAGAATGATCACTCTTTGTTCACCAAAATGATTGGGTCTTCTATTGTTCATCTTGCAGTATACGTTGATGATATTTTACTCACAGGAAATAATGAGGAGGAAATAGTTGCTTTAAAATCCTTTCTTGATTCCACTTTTAAAATAAAAGACCTTGGTTTACTTAATTATTTTCTAGGCATGGAGGTATTACTAACATCTAATGGATGTATTATGACTCAAAGAAAGTTTGCTAAAGATCTGTTGCATGAATTCAAAGAGTTTGTTTCTACTCCCAAAAGTTGCCCTCTTCCAGCCAATTTGCAATTATTAACTGATTCGGGTCCTCTTTTCCATGATGCTCTACAATATAGAAGATTAGTTGGAAAGCTGAATTATCTCACACACACTAGACAAGTTCTCTCTTTTGCTATTCAGTTTTTAAGTCAATTCATGAGTACATCACAAACACCTCATTGGGAAGCTGCTTTGCATACACTTGCCTATGTTCAAGGAACTTTTGATCAATGACTGTTTTTTACTCATAATCAAGACTTCAAGCTAGAGGCTTTCTATGATTCAGATTGGGCATCATGTCCTAATACTAGAAGATCTGTTACTAGATACTTTGTTCTCTTAGGAGGCAATCCTATTTCTTGGAAGTCTAAGAAACATGCTACTGTTTCTTTAAGTTCTGCTGAAGCTGAGTATAGGTCCATGCGCAGGGTTACAGTAGAGCTCACTTGGCATATAAGATTACTTCATGAACTTTCAGTCCCATCTATTGTTCCTATTTCTTTGAAATGCGGTATCCTAGCAGCCATACTTATTACTAAAAATCCATTGTATCATGAACGGACAAATCATATTGAACTGGATTGCCATTTTGTTCGAGAAAAGTTCCAGGAAGGCCTGATTACCTTGACACATGTTTCCACTCAACAACAACCTGCTGATTTATTCACCAAAAGCTTACCAAGACATAAACTGGATGTTTTGATTTCCAAGTTGGGTTTTTCATATCCTCCAACTTGAGGGGGGGGGGTGTTGGTTATTAACTACTGATGAAGAAGATGTTAACTACTGATGAAGAAGTTAACATCTAATGATGAATGAAACCATCGATGCCAACATCTGATAAGCTAACCACTGATGGTATAACTACTGATGTTAAAACCATTGATGAAGCAACCTCTGTTGAGTCAATCATTTGACGAGAACCACTGATAATTAGTTAGTTAGCTTTCTGTTAGTCTCCGTTAGTTAGTTAGCTTTCCGTTAGAGTTGCAGTTAGAAGTTGTTACTTTTCCTACTTTTCCGTTAATTTCTTGTATATAAATAGATGATGAAGTGAATAATAAAGAATAACCTTTTCCCTCATCTTTCTAAAATAACACTTTATTCCATTTTTCGAACATATCCGCAAAACGCCGGTATTTTGGTTACTTAATGTGAATTTTACAGTAAATTTTAATAATAATTGACTCTAGACCTTAAAGTAATTACAAAGTAAAAAACTTACGATTAAAACCTAGTACTTTTGCAATTTAGAATCTGAATATGTGACCTGGATACAAAACATATATTTTTTTTGAACGGTGACTTTCTTCATTTTTTTAGAGGATCAGGTGGTCACACATGCTACTAATCGCAGGCCCGCCACCCCACATCTGGTTAGATTATGTTGTCTTAACTGGGTCCACGCTGACTTTAGTGTGGGACTTGACGTTTCACGAGAACCGTATCTTAACACGTTAATAGACGCATCTAAAGTCCAAGCAGGAACAAGTTTCTAAGGTAACCCATCAACCGGATAAAACTCATGTTAGATCAAATTCAAACTTTCGACCTTCAACAAGATGGGTCTAGTTTTTACATTAATTGCTCTAACCACTCCACGGTCTAGATAAAAAAAATTTCTAAACATTATAACAACGTTGAATATTTCGTTGAAAAGTCAACGATATGAAATGGTGGTTTGTGTAGGGCCATCAGAAATATCATATACCGTGTGTACTATAGTATGCAATACCAAGATGAACATGGCGATAGTTTCTTTGCCGACTCGTATTTAACGCCTCTTTTTTGTCACCAATTAATAACTTGACATTTTCTTCTACACTTTATTATTCCCTCTCTGTCTGTGTCTCTGTCTCTCTCTCTCTTTCTTTCATACTCATTCACATAAACATACAAAAGAACTCTAATCTAACCGTTAGTTTGATGAACACAAGTCACATTATTATGGACTCGTCTCGATGGACGATGACGGTATTCAAGTTGTTGATGTTTCTTTTATTCGTATCGATGAGTCTCCATGATATTAGATCCGTCGCTCAACTTTTACCTGATGGAGAAGGTACACATGCTTCTCGGTTTCATTTTCTTCTATTAGTTTTGAATATTGTTTAACTTAATTTCATTTTGGAAGAAAGTTATATTTTGTGATATGGTCAACTTTGGAAGCAACATAATCTATTTATTGGAGCTACTTGTATGCACTAGAAACTATACGGAAATCATTTGACTAATAGCATCAATTAAATGTTTACTAAGCAATGTTTTCATGACCGGATTGGAGTGGAACCGGCTTTTAACTGTTCCACTTGTCCGACCGGATGTAAGAATTAGTCTCTTTGTAAATATTATAAAAATAAATAGGTTAAAATAGGAAGAATTTAATCAATTTCAGTTCCACACCCTAAATTTTCACTTCAACCCCTTGTTTTCCTGTTGGACACCCGGTTTCTGGTCCAACTGACCGGCTACACTCCAAACGGTTCTCATACCAAGAAATGACTGTCCCGGTCCGGCTTTCAAAACATTGTATAATAATAAGCATGCTACTCCAGAAAGTTGCAGAAGTTTTGAGTATTGATTTGTTTATTTGGCCGATTTATTGTGAAGATTCGATTGAACGCTGGATTTAAAGATTAATGTTTCATTAATTATTACTCAAGAGATTTAAGATGATTGAGCAGATACAGCTGAAGAGACCTATAATCTTATGCTTTAACGTAAATTTTGATGAGATTTTCCAAATAAAATTGTAAAAAAATTGAGAATAATAAATATTATCTGTATTTGGCTTCTTCAGTGTAATCATCCTAAACGGTTTAATGTATCGATGAAAACGAATGATAGCCTTTTTAAATAGTGCGTGTGTTTAGACTTTATCATACTACCAAACAAAATATTAAATTATTAATAATATATTTGAACCAATAAGATGTGATTGTAAGAATCAATGTATATTTTTTAGAATAAATACCTTTCAGTGACAACTACTACAAATATTATATTATTATTAGATTAGATGATATAAAAAAGGGACCATGTTCAATTATTAATGGGTCTCTAATAAGATAATAATAGATATTATGAACGATTGGTATTTATAAATATTTAAGGCTTGTTGCATGGGCTTTGTCAATTCGTTACAACTTGTGTCCCTATTGGATGTGGCTGCAGATAACGTGTTTCCTTTGCCATGTCAGCTTTGCTAGGACCCATTGTACGGTTTTGTTTCGTTTTCCTTGAGTTTGACTTTTGAATAGTTGACTTTTTGAGGTCAAAAATTGTGGGACGTGGTTTTTAAATTTTTTAAAGAGGTTTGACCAGGTTTTGTTGACTTTGGCCAGTTGGATATTGGCATCTAGATGCATTTTTTGTAGGCTTAATGTATATAATGTTGCTTTGGTCAGCCATGCAAAAAAGTTTGATGTCTTTTTCTCTCTTTACGTACTATTGAGTCCTCACGTGTATTGTTGGTTTCTTGACGTGAAGTCAGATTTGAACAAATGAAATTCTGTGATACTTTTTTTCAATTAGACTATCTTAATGTTCCCACTAAAAGTGAAAAACGCTCAGCCACTATTGGCCCAATCAGATCAAATACAAATAAAAGATCACGACTCTTTCTTATTCAATCAAACGAACATAGGAACAAAGAGATAAATAAGAACATTAATATAGACCTTTATTTATACTAAATCAACCATATTAATCCTACTCAAATACTTCTAACAATAATAATCTAATACTAACTATACATCATTATCTCTACTAATTAACCAAACTATATAATTCAAATAATTAATTAAATCATAATTTATTAAACTCTTTCATATCACCCCCTTCAACCTTCAACTCATAATAATTTTAGGATTAACTTTCAAAAGCCATCTAGGTAGAGTGGTTTCACTCTTCACACTCATTTGATTTGTGTGATGGTTTAACTAATGGATTAAATAAATTAAGGATGTTGAAGTGTGTGCATGTGATTTATCAAAAAATGGTATCATCACTGATAGTCTTATATATCACTATAACTTCTTAAACTTTGAAGTTTATATCTGATTGGTATAAGAATGACCAACAATATTATATCTTTTGTTAGTGCCATTCATATAATTTTCTTTTTCGGTTTGTAACAGTTGTAGCCATGAAGGCAATAGCCTCAAAACTGCAATATAGCAATTGGAGTGTTGCTAGTGATTCGTGCACAAAAGGTTCTGGACTTAATAACACACTTACCTATGATGAGGATGGAATTATGGAAATTGGCAGCAATGTAACATGCAACTGTACCGCCACTATTTGCCACATATCAAGAATGTATGAACTTCACTCATGTACTTAGTTTGTTAATTCATTTTTCCTTATAAAAAAGCATCCATTTCAGTTAATTTATTGTTTTATTTGAGCCTTACTCATGTTTGGTTATCTTTCCACGCGTGTTCTTAAATTGCAGCCAACTAAAAGGACTCAATTTGTCAGGAGTTCTACCTGAAGAATTTATAAATCTCACTTATTTGACAGAAATGTAAGTGGACCATCCAACTTTCAATAAGTTGGAAGTAGTAAACAATATACTCACTTGACTATATAACTCATATTGTTTGTATATGGTAAATATTCATTTTATCTTATATAAGTGTTTTGTTGTTTGTTACACAGAGATCTATCTCGCAACTATATAAATGGCACTATTCCATCCATTTTCCGTCAGCTTCGCGTTAGCATTTTGTAAGATACGGATGATTGAACAACTTTGAATTTGCTTTAGTTTTCACATTCTTTTACTAGATCTCTGTGAGTTTACTCTTTGACACTTTATATTCCGCAGGAGTCTTTTGGGCAACCGATTAAGTGGCTCCATACCTGAAGAAATAAGTGGTATTTCTACACTTGAAGAACTGTAAGTAAAGTTCCTAACATGACAACTCTATATACAATTTTGACCTTTCACAGCTTATTCAGGATTTTGATATGTACAACAGAGTCTTAGAAGACAATTTGCTTGGCGGACCACTTCCTCAAAATCTTGGCCGTATGCCTCGCTTGAGAAGATTGTATATTACTCAACCTTGTTCAAAATGTTATTTATCTTTTGTTCATTGTTAAGGTACAAATTATTTATCATTTTTATTGCAGCCTTGCTTCTGCAAATAACTTTACAGGAACGATACCTGAATCGTATGGTAGACTAACCAACTTAGAAGACTTGTAAGTTTTTGTTTCTTTTGACCAAAGAGTGAATTAGTGATTCAGTAAATATTTTATCAAGATTGTTAAACATGTGTACTCATCTTGCAGTAGGATAGACGGTAGTTCATTATCCGGGAGAATACCTGATTTTATAGGAAACTGGACAAACCTCACAAGACTGTGAGTATTATTTTGCTTTCTTTTGTTAAATAGTTCAACTTCCAAAATATTCATCATATATAATTAACTGCGCAGTGATTTGCAAGGGACTTCAATGGAAGGGCCGATTCCTTCTACATTATCTCAGTTGACAAAGTTGAAGGAATTGTGAGCACATTATTAAGCCTCCAATATGCTTGTTTTTTATTTCTTCTTTTCTTTTTTATTTGAGTTTTTCACATCCATTTACGGTTGCCAGGAGGATAACTGATTTGGCTGGAGCATCAAGATCAAGACTTCCTAATCTGCTAGTTATGACACAAATGACTAGATTGTGAGTTGATTTCTTAATTTGCATGAAACAATTAGTTAAATAACATGATTAAGTGTCTTTAAAATAATATCACTGCAGGACCCTGAGAAATTGTTTACTTACCGGCTCTATACCTGCAGACATAGGGCAGCTCACCAAATTGAAGCTTATGTAAGGACTTGTTAATTACAGTTAATTTTATATGCAACTTTTCATTATTTAAAATTAAAATGTTCATCCAAATTATTTCTTTATGCAGAGACTTGAGCTTCAACACTTTAACTGGCCCAATACCCGATTTTTCGACGCTAAAGTTTGATGCCTTGTATGCAACTAATTAGAAATATTTTACACCTAAATTCCATTTTTTTTCAAAATTTTTAGTATAATTTGAAATAAAATGTTTTTTATGACTCCATGAATGTAGATTTTTAAATAACAACTCACTGTCTGGAGACATACCCGGCTGGATATTTGCAAGCAAAGAAAAGATGTTAGTGATTCTCCTTAATTGTTTTAAATTTATCACTACCTTATATGTTGTCAATATTTGTAACTATTGTACAGACAACTGACTTTTATCGCTTCGGTCTTTTTCTAATTGCAGCGACTTATCTTACAATAATTTTACACGGTCTCAACAAGAGAATTGTCAGTCATCTAGTTTGTAAGTGTTTTATTCTACTAATTACTCACTACATTAGAGCATTTCTCCCTATTTTGGCTTACCACTCGGACCCTTTATACAGGAATTTAGTCTCATCCCTTTCATCTTCAGCGAACGAGTATGTCCCATCACTAACCTATATATATGTATATATGTGCACACACATACATACATTTGTATTGTAAATAATGATTTGACATAACTTGAATCAATCTTACAGAAAAGCTTGGTGTTTGAATGACCAACTTACTTGCAGCAGCAACGCCAACCGTAAGAGCAACAAAATAAGCTTTTCTTTTCTGTTGTTTTGTTCCTTTGGAGTTGGCAAAATGAGCGGGTTAGGGTCAAAATGAATACTTCTAATGATGCATCTCCATTTTAAAACTTTTTTCTTGTAAACATTTAAAGTGTTAAATATGATTACAAAAATTATATGTTTACGAGAATAATCTAAAAATTTTAAATAAAGCAATTTAGGAGGTGGTATGCATTAATTTACTTTCGGCAAAATTTGACCCATCATTTCCAGCTAAATTTTTTGTGTCGATAAATATAAAATAACATGTCCACACTTGCTATACATTGCAGAGCATTCTTTATTTATTAATTGTGGTGGACCTAGAGCTGTCTTTGAGGGAAACGAATATGAAGAAGATTTAACAGACGAACAATCTTACTTTTACTATATTCCAGAAAGATGGGCTTACAGCACAAATGGTGTTTTCATGGGCAGAGATAGGGCTCCATTTAAATCCCCAGAAACGAATGCAACAGGTGGTGACATATATAGAACAGCTCGGTTTTCTCCAAATTCACTTAGGTACTATGGACTGTGTTTGCGGCAAGGGAGTTATAAACTGAGGCTTCACTTTGCTGAAATAAGTTATACTGATGACATGACTTTTAGTAGTCTTGGAAGACGCTATTTTGATATATCCATCCAAGTAAGTTTTTTAGAAGTTAAATATAATTCTAATAATAAGGAAGTTCTATTTTAGCTAACCCGAATCAACCCATTTTCAACCAAATTAGTTAAATGTTTCTTTTGGCTTGTCACACAGGGAGTTTTGCAAAGGAAAAACTTCAACATTTTGGAAAAAGCTAGAGGTGTTGGCAAGGATACATTCATAGATTTTGATAATGTTATGGTTAATGGTACCACCCTGGAGATCCATTTGTACTGGGCAGGGAAGGGGACTACCGCTATTCCAGATCGAGGTGTATACGGACCTCTTTTATCTGCTATTGCAATAACACCAAGTTAGTACAACCTTTTAGTTTGCTGATGTGGCAATGTTTTTTTTGTTTCATGCCTTGTAATAACACATGTATTTTGATGCTAAAATAGGATTTATTTTGATTGAAAAAAAAACTTATAACTTATAAGTAGTTTGTTTGCTTTCATTTTGTTTTCTTACTATTAAGCGCAAGTATAACCTACTAATTATTCTCCCTTATGCAGACTTTGACGTTAGTACTGGATCAGGACTCTCTGGAGGAGCTATAGCTGGAATTGTGATTGGTTCGTGCAGCTTTGTTGTGATAATTTTAGCTCTACTTTGGAAGAAGGGTTATTTAGGTGGGAATAAGGAAGATAAAGGTAAGATCAGAATATAAAGGTTGTGTATGTAATTTGGTTTTGTTAGATAATGCAAGATAGGCGGGTTGTGTGACATGTAAAATGGTCTGGTTAAAATGAGCGGGGTCACGTTAGATTGACCTTTAAACACTTTTTTGTCCATTTTTTAAGTAAATAACTAACATGATAATAATGAAAAAAACAATGTTATTACAATGATAATTTATATCTTTGAATAAAAACATATTAGGTAAATGTATGGAATCAGAATAGACTTTTGGCAATATTCAACCCGCTAACCTTTTTTAACATTTTTTTTACAAAAAGATAACCAAAATCGGCTCATTCATAACTAGTCATGTCTAAATTGTAATATCTGGCTCTTATAGTGCCTTCAAAATTAACTCGTAACGTATTAGCTAATCTCGTTATTTTCGTCACAGAGCTCCGAGCACTTGAACTACAAACAGGTTATTTTAGTCTACGACAAATCAAAGCTGCAACTCATAACTTTGATCCTGCTAATAAGATTGGTGAAGGAGGCTTTGGACCAGTTTACAAGGTGAAAAACATACAACCCTGAATATTATTTTTCGCTTATATTTAAGGTAATTATATCAAAATTTTATTGTTCTATCATCAGGGCACACTTTCAGATGGTTCTGAGATTGCTGTTAAGCAATTATCTGCCAGATCAAAACAAGGGAACCGTGAATTTGTCACTGAGATAGGCATGATATCTGCTTTACAACATCCAAATCTTGTAAAACTTTATGGATGTTGCATTGAAGGAAAAGAATTATTACTGATTTATGAATACTTGGAAAATAACAGTCTTGCACGTGCCCTTTTCGGTAAGTACTTCACTATCCCTAACATTCATGTCTTTAATCAAGTGTGTAATCAAGCCTACCCGAGCTCGAGCTTGGCTCATTTAGCCTTTAATTCGTTATTTAATTTATATACATATATAGTTTAGGGCAAGATGAGCTTAAGTAGCTTGCGAGCGGCTCAACTCAGCTCATTGAGCTCAGTTCGATTCAAGGTTTTAGCGAGCGAGCCGATCTCTAGTAGTAGCTTACGAACGACTCAACGATCATTTATACCAATATGTTTTATATATATTTAAAGATGAAATAGTTGGCAATAATATATTATAGGTCGCCAGGACCAGAAACTTAATTTGGATTGGGCCACAAGAAAGAAGATATGTATGGGAATAGCACGAGGTTTAGCCTATCTCCATGAGGAATCAAGATTAAAAATAGTTCATAGAGACATAAAAGCCACCAATGTGCTTCTTGACAAGGATCTTAATGCTAAAATATCAGATTTTGGTTTAGCAAAATTGGATGAAGAAGAGAATACTCATATCAGTACACGAATTGCCGGAACAATGTGAGTTTTCATGTTCTTTGTGGGGGGGGGGGGGGGGGGGAGGGGGGGGGGAGAGGGCCTTTTTTATTTTTTGAATTTTAAATAAATTGGTAAAATTATTCAACACTGAATATATTTATTGGTGTGTATTTGCAGAGGGTATATGGCACCCGAATACGCGATGAGAGGGTACTTAACAGATAAAGCAGATGTATACAGCTTTGGAGTTGTTGCATTAGAGATTGTTAGCGGGAAAAGCAATACAAACTACAGGCCAAAGGAAGACTTTGTCTACCTCCTTGATTGGGTATATTTAATCTTTCTAATAGTTATTTATCTTCTTAAATTAAAGGTTGCAAGATAGGGGAGGGTTAGGTAACTTATTGAAATGGGCCGGGCTGCGTTAATATGACAGGCAAACACCTTTTTTGCCCAACTTAAAGGAACTTTTTTTTTTTTTTAAATCTTTACAGGTTAAAACAACCAACTTTTTGGCAATTTTTTAACACCTAGATAACTTTTAGCTATGGAACTTTTTTATGACTTGCTCAAATCTATATATACATTAGTTATGTTGGATATAACAGTTCGAGTTTCTTCATTTTGTGTATAACCTCTTTAACATGTTACAAAAAAGTCAAAAATAGACTTGAACATTTGAAAAGGGTTAAACCATCAATATGTTGAAAGCTGATTGCTTTTTACCATCGGAAACTTTTTTTCTATAAATTATTAATGAGTTAATTATGGTGACAAGAGTAAAGTTTAAATAAGTAATGTTAACGTGCTAAGTGTAAAAACGATTTTATATGGTGCGTAATTTTTATTTTATTCGTGCATTAATTTTATTTGTTATTTCCTTCCTGCGTGATGTTGATTTTCTTCATGCGTAATTTTAAATTTGCTTCCTTCATGCGTAATTTAATTTTGATGCGTAATCCCCCTTTTACACTTTGCACGTTAACTCCTCTTTGTACATTAATCCACCCCATGGTTACAAAATCAATATAATAATTCAAATCCTTCGCACGTTAACTCCACTTCGTACATTAATAATTCTATCGGTAGAAATATATTTTCGATGAATTTCATTTTGTTATTCATCCTTCCAGTACAACTATTTTATCTAATTTGATCCATTTAAGATCACTAATCATTTCCACCATTTTCATATATGAAGGCATATGTTCTACAAGAGCAAGGAAATCTTTTGGAACTAGTTGACCCTATTCTAGGAAAATACTCAAAGGAAGAGGCAATGAGGATGCTTAACTTGGCTATACTATGCACAAATCCATCTCCCACCCTAAGGCCACCCATGTCATCAGTGGTCAAAATGTTGGAAGGGAAAATGCCGGTTCAACCCCCGATGGTGGTCAAACGAGGTCCAGGGGACCCAGACATGAGGTTCAAAGCCTTTGATTTGACATCACTTGATAGTCAAACACAAGTCTCTACCATCTCAACTGATAGTCTAGGGCCCAGGAGCATCTCCACCGACGGTCCATTGGTTGATTTGTCGCATTACAGTGATGGGAACAAGGAAAGCTCTTCTTCAGAAAGGAAGCTTCTACCTGATCTTGATCTTTATGATGTCAATATTTGAACCGATAAGGTTTATTACGATTTTGTTCATTTATCATAAATGTTTATAATGTAATTTGTAACTATAGATGAATAACTGGTATGTATTTTTGCAAAGTTTTGCTCATTTGTTATACATATAATTTTATGAAGTGCAGTATATGTTTTAATAGGTTGCATAAAAATAAAGATGTAGTATTTGATTTAAACCTGGTGCTTATGAGTCTTTTATGAAGAATTAGAAATATTACTATTCGCCGTTCAAAAAGTTTATGATACACTATTGTGTTCACTGCCACCATTTGTTGCCAATACGCACTATAAAATCAAATACTCCCTCCGTCCCAATTTAAATGTCTTTCTTTCCTTTTTTGATTGTCCCAAATTAAATATCCATTTTCAAAAATAGAAATGCAATTTCCAGTTTTGCCCTTAAAAGACAAAACACAATCACCACTTTTGATGATATTATTGTCATTTTACCACATACAAACAAAAGATTTCTAAAAATATGTGTTTTTGGACCCAGAACATTTAAATTGAGACGGACGGAGTATAATGGATGACCAATTTCACGATTTTTTTTCCTTTCCAAAACAGCACATTTGAAGGCAAACCCATTTGTCAGGATTATGTTTTAAACCTGAATTGATGCTGCTCGTTTTGACTCACTCATTTTGATCTAAACTTGTTTTCCATGCTTAGTTTTATTAGCAAATAATTTAGGCAAAACATACTCCAACAAAGAAGCTTAAAGTAAGGAATAATCTAACAAGCTTGCATTGATCCATCCTCCCACCACCATGAGGCCTCATATTGCATCCACTTGTAACAAGTAAATTTTATATATATATGTTTTTTTTTTCTTTTTTTTAACAACTTTATATTATTTAAGAAACCCGATTATAACATACCTTGTTTTTGAATTTCCAAGAGTAAGCTTAAGATCACCATGAGACAAGCCCGGTTCTTTAAACCCAAATTAGGTTTGTTGCTACAAGGCTTAGATTTGCTGATCATGTGGGACAAATGTCAATTAACTGTTCAAAGCGGGGTGCTCCCCAAAATAGTGTTGCTTTTCATTCAAGTAGGTGGTTAACCCGTTGAGGAGCTCATGGGTGGAGTCACATGAGCGTTATGTTAGATAATTTATGTGTCCTCAAAGGAGCATTCCGGTGGTAAAGTGGTGTGCTCTCCAACCATATAGTTGTGAGTTTAAATCTTGCGGAGTGAGGTGTGATGATTTTAGGAGTAGAGTAGTTGTAGAGTAGAATGTGTGTTCCTAGGTCAAAATAAAGCCAATCATGTTGGTTTGTCAAAAATCACAAAAGCAATCATTCACATAATCACAATTAATATTGAATAACTAAATGAAACAAGAATAAGATTTCACAAGAATTTCAATTGAATAGCATAGAATGTGTATCACAAATTGAAATCCCTAGAACTTGTATATACTTGATGACTCCATACCACCAAACCGCCGCACGCCTTGTAATCGACGTGTCTCCTTTTTTTGGTGCCCTTTCTGAATCGATGCATTCTTTGTGTGTAGCGATGGTTCTGAATGTCATATCTTTTTATTAGATTTATAAGTGACACAATTAACCGCTAGATATTTACATAACGAGCCTTAGAGTTAGCGGTGAAGGATTAATGTCATCATTCTCCCCCTTAATCACGAACATCTTTAAGTTGATGTAGGTCTTGATTCGAGTAATTCAATCTTTATAAGTCTCCTTGGTATCCTAATATACGTTAATTTATACATATAAAAGTCCCCGGTTTTACTCCTGTATGACGCGTTTTCGATTGTAAATTCGTAGTTGTGGTACTTAATCATGTACTCTAGTTTTTGCAGGTCCTAAACGGCGTACCAAAGATAAAGTTGAAGAAAACGATGGATTTCGGGGCAAAACGGACAGTCTCTGCACAATCTGCATGTGTTGCACAGCCGTGCGCACCAACTGCACGGCCGTGCAGACCCAAGTTAATTCGAAGCACAGCCGGTGCAAACGAGAGTGCAAGCTATTTCCTGATCAGCACTCCCGTGTAACTGTTGGCACTCCCGTGCAGACCAGATCACCAAGTTACTCGGAAGCATTGCCAGTGCAGTCGAGAGTGCAAGCCATTTCCTGATCAGCACTCTCGTGCAACTATTGGCACTCCCTTGCAGACCTGATCAGCATGACCGTGCACCTTATGTGCACGACCGTGCGGGCCCTAAGATATTTTCAGGAACCAATTGCCCACTTGTCTATTACATCAAAAGTTAAAGTGCACGACCGTGCACAAAATCAAAACTTGTATAAAAACAGAGCAAAACATACTGATCAAATGTTGGGTATTTTCTGGGCGATTTGGGGCGATTTCCAGGGCCGAAGAACTGTTGTAAAGGCGAGGAACAACCTTGGGAACTCATTCGGATCATCTATCATCATCCAACCCTTCACATTCAAGATTTATGGTTTGATCTATAAACTATTAAGTTGTTCAAATCTGAATATTTTGGTTTGTATGTGATGTTTATGTTATAGATTGTATGCCTACGGGTAAAAACACTAGTATTTAGTATGTAAAAACAATCGTTTGTATAGTTTAATCATGTCTTGTATGATATTGGCGTTTTTCATGTTTAATCTTGATGATCATAACGCAACCTTGTTTCATTGTTAATGGATTCGTAGTTATGTTGGATTGACATTGTGTCACACCCTCAAATTTCCACGTGCGGAGTTTACCGCGAGGCGCGTGACACACCAGGATCCAAGTCAACGGTCACAATAAACGACACTATATGATACGTAAAAATGACATAAGCAAACCATTAAGTTTTCATAAATGATCCATCGCTGCGGAAGCGTAAAAATTTATTACAACACGAAATCAAAAGTACAAAAGTCTGAAAATACTAAATGAGATGCACATGAATCCTAGACGCCGTGAGACTCCGTGCGCCTATCGACAGCTGCTACCTTAGCGACCTGAGACAAACATGCTAAAAATGTCAGCAAATAATGCCGGTGAGTTCACAGGTTTTTAATGAATACCGACTCCAATGAATACTGACTCCCAAATGAATACCCATGGTCAATCCAGACCACATGCATGCAAAACATATGAATACCTGTTACTACTGCGATTGGAAAACCATTACTGGACTCGAATACTGTGAATACTGAATACGTGCCTGAATGAATACTGAATACTGAATACTACATACTGAATACTGAATACCTAAGAGACAACATGCACCCGTCCGACCTCCAGTCGACGAGTAGGGCCGGTCAAGCCCAAATAGATCTATCCACATTTCCCCCGTTGTGCATCCCCGCACATTCATGGTTCTCCCCGGGACTTCCAAAGATCGCATAGTAATATAATGAATACTCCAAAACATAATGAATACTTGAAAACATAATGAATACTTGAAAACCCAATGAATTCGTGAATACCAAAACATAGTTGACACACCTTTCATGAAAACATAGTTGAAACGCCTTTTATGAAAACATAGTTGACACACTTTTAAATAATACAGCATGTTTTCTCCCCCGAAAATGTAAAACCAGTAAAAGAGTGGGGCCGTGAAACTCACCTTAGGTTGCGTCTTCTGTTAAATAAGTAAACCGTTTATATGATATGATAGCCCCAACTAGTGGCGACCTATCATAAGATACGTGTTAAGTTAGACTAATAACCCGTCGGGTGCATTACTCCCTAAGTCCAGTCCATGACCATTATGTGTCCGAAAACGTGTTTGAACGACAACCAGACTACGTAAGACAAGACTCGACATCCCATTGGTGACCCGACATTCCACGTGTTCATTTCATACTCAAACATACACAAATCATGCAACTTAGTACTTAACATGTGTTAAAGTATAACGAGTCTAACACATAGGTCAAATAACGCACAAACAAGTCCATACACGTGTTACTATGTTACTAGGCATGTCACGGGGTTCCTATCATGTTCCTAGGTGTCAAATCGGGTTTCGGAATGTCAAAATACACTTATAACAGCAGTACACGCGATTAGGAACTTAGCATGCAATTAGGAAAAGTCAACATACAGCATGCGATTGGGATGCCAATCGCCCTTAAGGGGGCCTAATCGCCTATAACAGCAGGCGATTGTGATGCTAATCGCCTGCTGCAGCTGCACAATGCAATTTCGCGCATTTAACCTTCCAGATCAGATCCAAAGCATGCGTAAACACCCAATATCAATCCTAACACATTAACAAACATATTTCAAGCAAAACCCCTAAGTTTTCATCATTCTAACAGTCCGAATGCGAGTGTTTTCCCAAAATAGTAACTTATCATGTAAACATCACATCAACATGCAAGAACTTGCCCTAAATAGCAAATATCCAGATTTCATCACATAACCACGTTGTCCGATAGTACCCTACTGCTCTAACATCATCCTAAAGCAAACCCTAACATCAAACAATCAACAACACACCTCATAGCATCCTTAATCATTCAAAATCATTCAAATGGGTCAAAATCTCAAACATCAACAATACACAACCAAAACCATTCAAACTCCTAGAACATCATCATACTAACTTGTAACAGCCATAAACACCATATTAACACAAAAAACAATCCTGATTCAATCCTAAAAATTCTACCTTTAAACACAAATAACACATATAACACACATAAAGGTTTGGATTTGTTTAAAAACGGTTTTAAATGGATTTTCTAAGACAAAAACATTTATAAGTCAGGTCTGGACTTTTAGGGAGTAAAATATAATCATTTAAAGGTTTGGGTTTGAAGAACACACCTTGGATTTAAGAGGAAATGATGGGATAAGCTTGGAAATGGTTGTTTTGATGTAAAAACGAGTTCCAGAGAGTGTTTGTGTGTTGGTATGGGTTATGGGACGGCTAGGGTTGCACAAATGGTGTTTTGGAGGTCAAGGGTGGTATTTATAGGCGTTTCTAGTCGTTTAAAACACGCCAGGCGATTGTGCAGCAGTCACATGCGATTAGGGCTCCTAATCGCCTAACATTTCATGCGATTAGGGCCTAATCGCCTGATATTTCATGTGGTTAGGGCTAATCGCCTGATACTTCATGTGATTAGGGCTAATCACCCCCTAAGTCATGCAATTAGGGCTAATCACCCCCTAATATCATGCAATTACGCGTAATCACCTATAATGTCATGCAATTACGTGTAATCACCGTTTTAACGTATGTAAACACGTATACACATACCGATAAGTCACATAATGATTATAAACACATATTACATGAAAACAAACACGTTCACACTCGTTCACCAATTCCCGGGACTCGAGACTTGCGTGTGTTAAAACCCCAATGATGCACGACTCGACTCGACTGACCCTGTCATGTGTAATGTATGCGCGACTCGCTAAGGTAGACTTACTAAGTTTTCAAAAAGTTAGTTACCGGAGTTTTCCGGGTGTCACACTTTGATAATTATCGTTTGTGTTAGTCGGATACATGTTGAAAAACCGTCCGTTTAATCGATCGGTAGTAGACTAGTTAACTTGTTAATAAGTTTACACCATGAAACTGTAACCGGGTGTTGGTTTGGTTAAAGTCAGTAGAATAACGATTAGAAATGCTTATCGGCAAGTAAAAGGGTTTTAAAAGCTTAATGGTGTCGTTACTGATCTTTGACACAGTTGATTATCTTTGCTAGTTATTTTGGTGAAAATAGCGATCTTAGTAGATCTGTGTTCAAAGTTGGTAAAATGGAATAGGTTGTGAAATGCTCTACTTTATGCTAGTCTAGGTGGTTTTATTGTGTATTCGGTATTGCTTTCCTGGATTAGTGAGGTTAGAAAACTCTTAACAGATGACTAACTTATCTTTAGAAGATTTGCATGAGATCATATCAGTTGCTCGCTAATAAACGACTTGAGGAGGTTAACGTGTGTATTCGTGTTAGCTTTCTGTATAGTTGTCATGTTAGGATTCCCGAAAGGGATACTAATTGTCGGAAAATGGGAATGTTGATCACACGCCTTTATATCATATGATATGTAGATGACATGCTAGGATTGATATATTATAGTTTTTATAGTTATATTTTGTATTTGGAGTCTTACATATGTTAGTTTGATGTTTTAGAATTAATTTAGTTTAAGCAAACTTCCAATTATCTTTTACTGGTAAATCGGGGAAAGAATTTTAGTACAATCGCTCCGCGCGCGTCCATGGATCAATATCTGGTTCTTATCTGTACTTACTACATATATGACAGGGTACACTTGCCTTTTTGTGTGTGTTTTAATATTAAGGTCTAAACCATTTTTATAAATATTAAAGCAAAACGTGTGTTTATTCATTGTCAAATTATGTATATATCCGCACACGTCATATCCATCACTCCACATTGATCTTGTTATATATTTGCTTCACACAAATTGATTCTTCATTTTGACTTGCTTCACACGGGCACTTTGCGTCCCCCAAACTTGTTTCACATGGACTTTGACCCACCCAATTTGTATTACACAAACTTCTTCTTTGTAGTTGTCTCAACACAAACTCTGACTGGTCTTGATTGAATTGCCCACCATCACATCACACACTTGAATCCATCTCACGTAGATAATAGATAATCATAATCATTAAAATCGTTCATGCGGCTGAATCTATCACATCACACACTTGAATCCATTTCGCGTAGATATTAGATAATCATAATCATTAAAATCTTACATGCGGCTGTATCACACAACTTATTCTTCTTTCTATTTCAGTCACATGATTACGTGTAGCCTTCACACATGTGCCTTCTCCTTGATCTATCACAGATTGTTTGATTGCACCCATCACATATTGCTTCAACAATGCACAGTTTCTTCACTTTGATTGTATCTCCCGACCAAATTTCTCATTTCTACTTCTCTTCAATGTTTGGCACATTAGAAGTGTCAGTTCATCCTATTTAGTTCCGACTAAAGGTTATAAATGTTAATAATTGTGATTGATTCTTTCATTGACAAGAGAGATATAAATACAAGTGATTGACCCTATCTAATCATGGTATACAAATAAGTAGTAATTACAATTAATGTACAAATAATCATTCCTTATATATATGTTGACTAACAGTCCCCCGCAGTCGAAGCGGTAGTGGAGCGAATGCAGAGACTGAACTTGAATCTGGTAAAGAGTTGCTTCGGGAGGCCTTTGGTGAAAATATTGGCGTACTGATAATCGGTCGGAATGTGAAGAACTCATACGTCTCCAATGCGAACTTTTTCTTTGATGAAATGAATGTTAATCTCCACGTGTTTTGTTTGTTGATGTTGGACGGGGTTATCAGAGAGATAGACTACGGAACATTGTCACAAAAAATAAACGTGGCCTCACGTACAAGGATATGAAGTTCAAGCAATAGGTTGCGAATCCAACTGGTTTCGGCGGTGGTGTTAGCAACACCTCGGTACTCTGCCTCTGCGCTTGATCCGGAGATTGTATGTTGACGTTTTGAAGACCAAGAAACAAGATTATCACCCAAGAAAAGACAATACCCTGATGTCGAACGACGTGAATCTGGACAACCCCCCAGTCTGCATCAGAATAAGCGGTCAGTTTGAAGGATTTGGAGGGGCGAATATGAAGAGCCTGGTAAGTCGTTCCCTTGAGATACCGTAGTATACGCTTCAAGTATTGAAAGTGAAGTTCCCACGGGGCGTGCATGAATAGACACACTTGTTGAAATGCATAGGCTATATCCGGCCGGGTAAAGGTTAAATATTGTAATGCGCCAGCCAAGCTTCGATAGGTGGTACCATCGGATAGAAGAGTGCTGGTTTTGGCACTAAGTTTTGAATCTGTGTCACATGGCGTGCTGCACGGTTTGCAGTTCGACATATTTGCTCTTGCAACATTGTCACGGACGTAGGAAGCTTGTGATAATAGTAGACAGGCCGAGGTATTAGTGACATGAATGCCCAAGAAGTGATGTAAGTGTCTGAGGTCTGTCATAGCAAATTTGTTAGATGGAAGCTTAATGACCTGTGAAAGGAACCTGTGATCAGAAGCGGTGAGTACCCCATTTTTCCATTCGAGTAGCCCCAGAGAAGATTTGAAGGTGGTTTTCAGGGTCTTTCGTTCCATCATAGGTTCTTATGTGGGTTGGCATCTTTAGTTTGGTTGGGAAGTCGTAGTCTGCTATTTCTTGGGAGAAACAAGACAGGCTACTAGGTTTGTACGGCTGCTTTATGTTTTGTTCCACCCTTGTGTTGTTTTATTGTTCACTCGTTGAGCAGCAATGGCTTGGCTGATAAGTTTTTGTCATGGGAAGTGAGCCATCATGTGAGGCATGAGGCTAAAGCCTTGGAGGCTTTCTGGTGCAACAATGTTGCTCATTCCCATGGGTACACTCATGGATGCATTACGAGCCATGGGTAAAGAAACCATGGCTTGTTCCCACGATGTAGCAGTTGGGGGTGGAATGCTTGTCACTGGTGACTGTAGGAGTTGTTCCAAGGTAAGTTCATGCCCAAGGGGTGCACCGGAGGTGGCAGCATGGGGAGTGAACAAAAGGAAAGCAGTAGGACTCGACCTTGCTGCCTGATAAGGTGTAGGAAAAACCATGCTAAGCCCAACTCCGTAGTTGTGAGGAGCAGATTGATGGCTTGAGGAAGTAATGTGAGGGGGGCGAGGCGGTATGGGAGAAAGAGATGGTTCTTCCTCATTATAGTCAAGCCGGATCCTGACCCTATTTTCTCTTTCTTTGATGACATGCTGATTTTAGAGAGATCTGAGTTGCAAAAAAATGGCTTGCAACACCTTCAGGTGTGAGATCTACACGTTCAGGTGTACGTGCAGTGTTAGCAAAAGGAGACGACACCCCTTGAACGAGAAGGAGTGGGGGTTTGAAAGAGTGTAAACTCTTGTGACGGAGCACCGGTGGGGGTACTTCCAGTAGTGGAAAACGACACGGATCTGTTGTTAGGAGAAGTTTGATCCGTGATCGGAGAGATCTGGTTCACTTCCCCCGGGGACTCAGGGTCTGACATATTGAGTAGTTGGAGCTACACAATTGATTTTTGAAAAGAGACAATGGCGCAGCCCCACGGTGGGCGCCAACTTGTTGCTACAACAAATAAGGGTCTAACGTTGGTTCTGGGTCCAAGGAAGGGTAAAAGCGTTGAAGGGTTCCAATCTGCCTAACGCAGGTCGTGGTGTCCTCCTACGTTGCAAAACTTAGAAGGAGGTTCAAGATAATATTGTTTTGAGTGTAATGATTCTGGTTTGAGTAAGACTCAAAGCCAGAAGTGTTGTTATAAACTCAAGTGTGGCTTTAGTGTGAAAGAGAGAGTCTCCCCACGTGTATGATCAAAATGAATAGAAGTGTAAGAGAGAATAATCAAAATGATGTGATCAGATCTGTGGAGAAGGATCTGATTTATAGCAGAGGTATCTTCTTCTTTGGGAATGGATATTATCTTGAGTTGTAGTGCAACTTGAGGACATGCCACTTTAATCCGAGTATGGCTTTGGACCTGCGGTCCGAGTGCTGCAGCGTCTTCATGTGACAGACATAGACAGCTGCTCGTGTTAACCGAGGAAAAAGATGACAAGACAAGTCATCTTTTGATCAGTGCTTCTCCATTTCTTGAACCTTCGTACCTTTCAACCCTTTAAGCGTAGTTATGTAATGTTACTAACCTATTTTGCTTTAGGCTACCCACGTCATCAATTACCTTTATCGGTGACTATTCAAGATATTTGCGGTTGTTAATTATGAAGGAAAAAGGGGAAGCTTTTATCAAAATTCAAGGAATTAAAGAGTCTTGTTGAGCGTGAAACAAAATAAATGGTGAAGACTCTCCGATCCTCTAGTGGAGTGGAGTATTTGTAAAAGGAATTTGATGATTTCTTTACCGAGGCACACATCAGAACACAACTCACATATAGGCACACCCCACAACAAAACGGTGTCTCATAACATAAAAATTGACAGCTCACTGAAGTGTGTCAAAGTATTATTCGATGGTCTTTTCTATGTGACTGCACATGTAATTAAACATGTGCATATTGTCTAAGGGGTTGTTTGGTTCATTAAGTGCTGAATTATTAAGAGGTCTGAATGGTTAAGAGGTTTGTATGGTTAAGTGCTGAATCATTAAGTTGGACCTCTTAATGGTTAGTTTTCTTGTTCCACATTGGTATGAGAGTTTCATTAGGGTTCAGCCTAGTTCAGTGCTTAATGGTCCAGCAACATCCCAAGTCTTAATGATTCAACCTTAACCATTCTATTAAGAGGCTGAAACAAACGCGCTGAATGCTGATTCATTTATCACTGAATGATTAAGAGTCTCGTTAAGAGGCTACCAAACAGCCCCTAAGTCTTTTGTTAACGTTTTCTAGTTTCTATTATTTAGGAGTCAATCTAAGTTTGTTATTGTCTTCCTAGAACTCAGGTAGTGGAGTAGTGGACCATTAACAGTAGCCTAGTTGTGTACTCTGTTTTGCTTAATGTATTAATAAAAAGCAAAAAGCTTTCAGCCACTGTGTTATCATTTTCTCTATCTCTTGTTTACCAATCTATACTATACACTTCACCTAAAGCTTTTGTCTACGTTTTCCTCTAACAACACATGGTTTTTGAACATAGAGATCATGTTTCAGTAAAATATATCTGATTCATTCAATTATAACAATCTGTTATGTGCAATTTGATTAAATACATAAAATATCAAAGCGGGTGATTTCGAATTCTTCAACAGTTTGAGTTGGAACTTAATTCCAGTTTTTTTTTTTCTTTTTTTTTTTTTTTTTTTTTTTTTTTTTTGCAACAGAACAAATTTATGAAATGGGATTAACAAGTAAGTTCTTACTTATACCGAGTCCTTGATTTGATAAGTGAATTTTGGAACAACAAAAATACTTTTTATGTAATATAGATACAAATAGAATTCCAATACTATATACAGAATCAGATTAGTGATATGATATTAAAAGAATGTTCTTACAGGAATGAACAGCGAATGGGCATCAATGAGTCCTTGATGCGCAATCTAATATCTGATAAAAATATTCCAGCGATTGAGTGCTTATTCATGTATCATCTTTTGTATCCCGCCTCAACGTTTGAATAATGCGATCGTAATAGAAAGACATTGTGATTGATTGCAGTGGTTGAATCAAAATGAGTTGAATGTGATGAGTAATTACCTGAGTTTAAGGGTCTTTATCTAATTACCAGTGAGTTTACCCGCGCGTTGCTGCGGGGTTCAAATAAGACCTAACGACAAAGAATACACACTGTCTAATTTTCTTAATAAGATGCCTATAACTTCTTTGTAGTGCAAAGAATGTGCATCATGGTAAATTTACAAATAACTCATTTTGTTTACAAACTTGAACAAAAATGTCCATATTTTTTTTGTTAACAAACTATAAGCAAATGCTATAGAAGCATAGCAAAATACAACAATAAGAACAAAAATAGTAGACACAACATGTTGTAGAAGCATGAAAAAAAAAACAATAAGCACAAAAAAACTGTAGACACAACTAAAATAATTCCTTGTAAAACATCAATACCTGATAGAAATATTAGAACCTACATCAACATTAAATCACAAAGACTTGGTTACCTGTTAAGTAAACATGAGGCCTGAGGAAGAAAGCAGGCACATACAAGAAGAATGGAAGCCATTGAGTAAAAAATTCATCTTCAAATGAACTGAAAAATTAAAAGACATGAATGAAAAATTAGTGTTTAGGAAAAAGAACAATCGTAATTTGATCAAATAACATTATGCTTCTAGTTGAGAGTCTATGAAGAGGAGGCACAATATAGGTAGGGCAATTGAAGGAGAATGGCATTCAATAGTAGTGAATGCGATTGAATTGAGAAACCATTTAATTGAAAGACGATGAAGGGCCTTGAGAAGAAAACGAAGAGAACAATTTTGGTGACATAATGGCAAATATGGAAGAAGTTTTTATGTTTTAACTATAAAACCACTAGCTGATTACCCCGGGAGGGTCCCGGGGTTGAAAAATCTAATTTTACGTGATAACCTATTGCAAATGGTTCAAGTTAACTAATCACAAAATCTCTTAATCATTGCATGTTCATAGTATTCTAATCAGTAATAACTCATATTCCCCACAAAATCTAATTTTACGTGATAACATGAACACTTTGTGTGTTTTTTTCCTGTATGAACGAAACCCCACAAAAAATAGTCGATTTTTTCTCCGTTTTTTATATAGCACTGTGGTACTCGTTGGAAAGATAATAAAACGCTCGTTAATTTGGTGTAATTTTTTTCTTTAAAAAATCCCGTATATAAAAGATATAAACATTTAAAAATTATGGGAGAAAATATGAGAGAGAAAATTTTAAATTTATTTTTAAATTCTTTTTTCCTAAAATAACTCAATTTAATTAAAAAAAGAAACAATTCAAAAACACCAAAAACTCTCCATTATGATGCCACGTGCACTCTCAAGTGAAGGTTGAGGCCTCCATTACACGCCACGTCAGCATATACGTTTTCTTTTATATATATAGATAGATGATCAAATTACTATCATGCGCTTAAAAGCATCTTAATTGTGACAAATATTCTTATTATACCCTTATGAATTAAGGTTGATTCAATTGTACATGCTGCTTTGGTACTTAATAAGATAATATAATAGATAAGAGAATGATATTTCAAGTTATCCATTCATGTGCAAATCATAACTTATTGATTAGTTGGTGGGTAATAATGGAGGACTATGAAGTGGTTTATAATAATGAGGGGTTTCACAAAGTTAACGTGGTCATCTAATTCTCTATAAATGGGGGGTTACATGTTGGAAATGATATTAAGTGTGTATTACACACATATAGAATAATCATGATATGTTGTACACAAGGGCAAAAAGGGAAGGAAATAACCAAAAAATAGAAATTTGTGAAGAGGCTATTCAACTATCATCTTAAAGTTATGTTGAAATTACCTTATTGGACATGCTTGGGAGTTAATAAGGTAATACTAATAAAATAATAATAATAAATAAATAATAAAGAAGAGATATATGTATATCCATATGTAAAAAAAAGTTTTAAAAAATCTATGTAACTAAAAATTAATTAATATTAATATACATTTCAAGAGATAGCAAATTGTTGAAACTTTTTTAGCTTCTCTGACCCAGTAAGTTGTAACCCCCAACCGATGGCGAAATCATCGAGGTGTCACGTAATGACGATTGTTCAAAAGCACATGGTACTAAAATGTAAATATATTATTGAATAATTTAAATTGTCTTACATAGATGAAATGAAAAAAAAAAAATACAAAAGTCTAAACGAAACATGAAAATTGAAATAACTTATTAAAAGCAAGCACTAAAATCCAATGCTATGGAACTAAGATCAAACTGCACCTGAAACATGTACAAAATAGGTTTTGTCAACATAAGAAATGTTGGTGAGCATTCCTAGATTTAATACATATAGTAATTTGGAAAATATTATACAATTCAAGTGCAAAGCTATAGTGCAAATATGTAAACTACGTATCATACAAATGAGCGAAATCAATCCTGTGACTGTATAATGTACTAAATGAACGGCGGTGTACTTATCCAATAAATGGATAAAAACTTAACAATGACCACGGATTCTCCGATGAAAAAGGGGGAGAATCAACCTAGGCGGGTTGTCAATCCAATAACGCTATCCAATGTTAAGGTCGGCTTGTACATGGTTAATGATTTCACTAAGTACAAATGTATTCTACATGTAATGTCTAAGCATAAAGCACGTATGTAAGCAAATGCACAATGTACTAGAATTGTATTGTAAAAGTGTGAACTTGTATGTGTATTTTGTATAAGTGTACATGTAACACCCCAAAAATGAATAAAAGCAAAAAGGGGATAGGAAATACTCACATTCGCCAAATGACTAGATGACTAAGCGAGCGTGAAAATGCGAGCAATCCAAAGGTTCAACAACGAAACTAGTCCAATTTAGAAGAAAAGAAACCGAATAGGAAAAATATCAAGCTTCCAATTCGCCAATTACAAGAGCTTATAATCAAAGCTTCAAATGTGGAAGTAATATACTCTAGAAGAAAGGTATGAGGGAGAGTTTAATCGAATTGAAACAATTGATTTAGAGGTGCAAAGTGTAATGGGTCATAGGTGGGTTTTTATACTAGTTTTGGATTTAATTAGCCATTAAAATTGGTCAACACCATAAATTAAGGTTTTATGATGAATTGAATATTTGACTAGGACTTTGACTGTTTGACTAAGACTTTGACTAGGACATTGACTGGGACTTTAACTGAGACTTTGACTGGGACTTTGACTGAGACTGTCTTAGCGGACCGCGAGGGCTAAAAAAATAATTTTTCTAATTTAATCAGTTTTAAGTTCTAGACTTGTTTCCTTCTGTTTCTAAGTTGTTTTAGGACCAAAAATTAAGGGCTTTGAGTATCAATGTCTGAAACATACGTGCTCGGGTGTAGATGTGAGTATAAAACGTGCATGCTTTTACTTATAAAAATTATAAGTTTTATTAAATTGTGAATTTTGGTCCTACTAAAATACGAGGGTTAAAAATGAAAATTTTGAAATAGTTGAGGAACCAATTATGTACATTTATGAAAAGTGAAGGGTGCAGGTTGTCACATAAGTGTAAGAAGACGTCGTAGCGGAGTCTGTGTTTTGTTTCTCTGGTGACACTATACCACCTCCTTCCATCTTCAAATTGAATTGGGAAGTTGGGGAGAATGAATGTTGTTTAATCAGAAAGAGAAAATGTTTTAAGGTGAGATCTGTGTTAACTTAAGAATGATGCTTAATGAATACTCAATGGAAATAAAAGTTGATAAATTTTATTTTAATAATTAAAAACCACTTAATAAAATAATGAAGCATTCTGTATTTAAGTGACAATACTATGAAGATCTTTCAGAGAATCAAACCTACCAAAAAGATAAAATCTTAGCCACCTCAAAATTTTATATATCCATAAACATGGAAAAAATAGCTATAAAAAATTAAAAAAAAAGTAACTTAACATTAAGTAATTATATTTAGATGAATAAAGGGTATATAAAAAGAGTTAAAATCATTAATATTGGACTATATGTTTAAGAGTTGAAGGATTAAACTGAAGGATTAATATCATACATTGAATCTGGCAGCTGGCTATAGCTCCAAAAAGCACAATAAGATCAACAAAGAGTCTTGATCACATTTGTAACAACTGAAACTGTCTTTATTGCACTCATTTTAAACAACTAAACTCTGCAAAAATAGCAAAATTATTAAAGGTATACATCAAAGATAAACTTGGAGTGGTTTTCAACCAATTCGAATCGACAAGTAACACAATGTAATAATCAACATGTAGTTTATAGATTAACAATTGTTATACAGAATTAGAACCGAGAGAAGAAACCTGGACTACTGGAGTCCTCTGGTGCGCGTTGATCATCATAAACTGCTAGAAGCATTAGCGTCTTAACTAAACGAAGATGCAACAATCAACACTAAGTAACATTGAAACAAAAATCGATAACAATACCTTATCTACAAAGGTAGAATGTGAATAGAAAAGAGATAAGTAAAGAGATAACAATGAACAGAACATGTGCATTGAGCTTGATAGAAACTGATTAGAGAAAGATAGAAGGTGAATAGTAAAGAGATAAGGGCAAGAACTTACATACATCCCTGCCATCACTATCAATGGAAGTTTCTTCATGGAATGGAATAGAATTTGTTATGAATGATTAATATAAATAAACACAATTAATGAATAATCGATTAGAAGAGCTCTTCATATGGCCTAAGAGGGAAGGTGAAGGGAGTTAGGGGTACTATAGGAATGATATTTTAGCTTTTAACTAAAAACAAAAGATAAAATTACTCTACTATCCCTCTAAGTATCTTAATTGTCCCCAATATCCCTATAATACCCTTATGAGATAAGCTTTATTCTCGTATACTTGTTGCTTTAAAATTTGTACCCATGTCAAAATTCCAATATGGTACATCACTCCTCCTTTATAATGTATTATAGATATATATATATACACACACACACACACACAATTAGCAACTTGCAGGGCCGTCTCTGAGAAAGCTAAAAAAATTTTGGGCCTCAGGCGAAAAAAATTTGGGCCCAACATTTTTTAAAGGGGAATGAATTTAAAAAAAAAATAACTAAATATGGTGCTAGAGTTAAGACTTGAACTTAAGATCTCTACATTAAATTTGCATGGTTTTTCAACTCCACTAATAAGAATTTTATGTATAAAACACAAATATATATCCTAAATATAGAATTATATATATATATATATATATATATATATATATATATATATATATATATATATAGGCTAAGTATATACAAAAAACCTCCTAAAATGAAGAAACCCTCACAAACCCATCCAATGGACCACAATGCTCCACATCATCCATCTAGATCAATTATTTTTTATTCAACAAGGGGTACTCCAGTCATTTCACTCTATTTTATCTTTTTCAAACCCTCACGTGTCATATATATATGTCCTTCTCTCTCTCATTTTTTTCAAATTTTGTTTCTCTTCATTCCCTCTCTTCTCTGCTCTCCTCTCTCAAACTAGATCTGCAACAAAAACCTATCCTAAAACCAGATCTGCAACAAAAAAACAGTGGCTATGGTTCGTGAAGACACACCACAATCGTCTCTCTCGATGACTCCCCACTGTCCCAACCATGATCCCAACAAGAAAAATGCAAAAAAAAAAAACCTGCACCACCAAGAAAAACCATCTACCAACAAAAAACCCATCTACTGAAAAGAAACCCAGAACCAAAAAAGCTGATCCCACGGCGGTGATGAAAAGCATCTATACAACGGCGACGGCAAAAAAACCTGAGGTAATCTAGGTTAGAGCAGTTTGTTTATCTTAAACGTGTTTGTTTCTTATGTTGCTGAGGATCGATTAGCGATATGATCGATAGTTACACGTTGGATTCGATGGGTTGACGAAGCAGAGGGATCGGCCGGAATAGATAACCGGACCGAAGATGTGGTTTGTGGTGAAAGAGGAAGGGGGAAAAAGTCGTGTGATCAGTTGTTGTTGTTGGCGACGATCGGAACCGGTCACCGGTGGTGACCGGAGAAGATGACGGAAGGTGTATGTGTAAGTGTTTGCAACAACATCTTTGTGCAGTCTGCACGTGTTTGTGGGGGTTTTTATTTGTCATTTTTTTTCTTTTGAACCATATATTTTAATAATAAAGAAATTGTGCTGCAGTAGCTTATTTAATAATATGTGTCATTTGAAATAATACTAGTACATTTTCCATTATGGTTGGAGTTCTGCCACGTCAGGCTCTTGATTTTATTTTAGTTGATAAAAATCATAGGGTGGAGATGGGTACACGTGCTGACCAAACATTTTGAAGCAAACGTAAGGTTATCAAAACTTGTGATTTTGTGTTTAGTTAGGGTGTTTTTATCGTCTATATTTTCGTATAATCTTTGTGTTTAGTTAGGCTGTTACGTGTGTAGCATATCTGTTTTTTGCAGTCAAATTCTGTTCTATGTTTTCTAACGTATCAAATTCTGTTCTATGTTTACTGCAGACTACAAAAGTTGTCTGTGTTTTTCCTGTTACACATGTAACACTCATGTGTTTTTGCACCATGTCTGTCTATTTTTTTTTTCTCATGTATGAGTTTTTTTTATGTTACCTATGTCTTTTTTACAGAAAATGTTTGTTTTTGTGTTTTCTCATATAGTCTTATCTATAACTAAAGACAGAAAATGTGTTGTTATTTGTTTTCAGAATGACTTTTCGGAATGTTGTTATTTTGTGTTTTCTCTGTGTTTAGTTAGGGTGTTTTTCTCGTCTATATGTTCGTATCATCTCTGTGATTTTACTTAGGGGTGTTTATTATGTTAAACATCGAAAATGATTTTTCGTTTTGTGTTTTATGTTCGTAGTATCCTTGTGTTTAGTTAGGGTGTTTTTATCGTCTATATTTTCGTATAATCTTTGTGTTTAGTTAGGCTGTTACGTGTGTAGCATATCTGTTTTTTGCAGTCAAATTCTGTTCTATATTTTCTAGCGTATCAAATTATGTTCTATGTTTACTGCAGACTACAAAAGTTTTTTCTGTGTTTTTCCTGTTACACATGTAACACTCGTGTGTTTTTGCATCATGTCTGTCTATTTTTTTTTGTTTTCTCATGTATGAGTTTTTTTTATGTTACCTATGTCTTTTTTACAGAATATGTCTGTTTTTGTGTTTTCTCATATAGTCTTACCTATAACTAAAGACAGAAAATGTGTTGTTATTTGTTTTAAGAATGACTTTTCAGAATGTTGTTATTTGTGTTTTCTCTGTGTTTAGTTAGGGTGTTTTTCTCGTCTATATGGTCGTATCATCTTTGTGAATTTACTTAGGGTGTTTTTTTCTGTGTTAAGGTAGGATGTTACGTGTGTAGCGTATCTATTTTGCAGTCAAAGGTTGCTTGTAATTCAGTAAAAAATGTATGCTGGGTGCAGACTACAAAAGTTTGTCTGTGTTTCCAGAAAAAAATCCTGTTACACATGTAACACTCGTGTTTTTTGCACCTTATCAAGAATGTAATATTGCATATTATAGAGGAAGAATTGGGAAAAAAAATTCTTGAATGGAATGTCATTGATCATGGGATGAAATCTATGTTTGCGTATGTTTCGTATGTAACAACACCACTAAGTTGGTATACATTAGTTTCTGTTTTTTTACTAGATACAAAGTTTCATGTAAATTGATGAATTTTGTTTTATTTTTGCAGGTGAGCATATTTTTTTTGCATTAAAGATGAAGATGATTATTAAGAATGAAGTGTAGACAATTTTTTTATTTATGATAGTTTTTTTTAGCATTTGTTGATTTGTAATGACCGTTTTGTTTGTTTTTAGCACTTTGTAAGAAACAATTCTTGTGTACATTTGAATGTTTTTTTGATATGTAAAGTTTTTAATTGATTTTTATACAATCTATGTGTTTTAACATATGCAACAAGAAATCACATATGAGACCAGAATCTGTGCAATTTTAACGTATGCAACACTACATATGTTACATATGTAACATGACGTCCTGACAGATTTAGGACAATGATCACAAAAGTATGAGAGAGATGATGTGACATGTATGGGGTCCACTTGTCATATCTGCTTTTCAGAAAATGGCATTTGACCATTGTGCCCTTTTTTTGTCATCTACCTTAATTAATTTATTAAAATAATGTAGAATCAATCTAGGCCATTGATCACTTTAGATCAATGGTCTAGATTAAGTTTACTAGGTTTCTTCAAAATAGGAGGGTTTTTATTTAATCCTTGCCCTATATATATATATTTTAAAAGTTCGGGCCCTGAGCCGGTGACCACCCGGCCCATGCTCAGGGCCGGCCTTGGCAACTTGGGTTACCTCTAATCATCACCACCTTTATATTGTTCAATACCCACCTTTTCACAATTTAACATGAATCTCCTTCAATAGTCACGACCATTTACCCATCCATTGGCACCGTTTCACAAACTATACAATTTGCAACTTTGGTTACCTCTAATCATCACCACCTTTCTGTTGTCCAATACCCACCTTTTCATAATTTAACAATTAGCAACTTAGGTTACTTCTAATCACCACCACCTTTCTATAGTCCAATACCCACCTTTTCACAATTTAACATGAATATCTTTCAATAGTCACGACCCTTTACTCATCCATTGGCACCGTTTCACAAACTATACAATTTGCAACTTGGGTTACCTCTAATCATCACCACATTTCTGTTGTCCAATACCCACCTTTTCACAATTTAACATGAATCTCCTTCAATAGTCACGGCCCTTTACCCATCCATTAACACCGTTTCACAAACTATATATTATCTTTCCATAAAAAAAAACAAGTTTACTTACGATTTATTACGTTTAATTAATTTTAACCCATTTATTTAAAATTTAAAAACGAAGAACACATCAATTAAAATTTCCTCCTATTTTGCTCATCAAAATTCTGAAGCATATTGAATCCAAAATCAATATCCGTAAAAAGGTCCAATAAACCGTTTTTTAGATTATTTTTGACAATTTTGTAAGGAAAAAACGGAATTTAAAATTTTTAAATAATAACTAAATATATTAATTTTATTTTTCAAAGAATTTGAATCGGTGTGAAAACTCCGACGATTGGTAACCGCCATCTATTTAGGAGTACTTTCTAATCGTCAGTCATCTAAGTATCAATTACACGCTCACCGGTTACGTAATTCGATCTACCTTGCTCTTTGTTTCGTTGTTGCAATTGTACACCGACTTTGGCCGTAGTCGCCCATCACTATACATCACCGACAACCACCTCTATTTATCCATCAGGAAAGAATATATATATATACTTTTAAGTAATTAAGCGAGGTAATCGTTTTGTTACGTCAATCGCCGCCTTCTCAGTAGCCGATATGACCTCTCACATAACACTGAAACGCCATAGTCGATGATGTAGTCATGAGTCAGTACCATTTTTCTTTTCCAATCTCACCCGCTCCTTCTTCTCCACTCAATTTACCCGTCTATTTATTTCCTATCTTAAAAAGGTTGAATAGTCGACCCTTTTAACATTTTTAACTTACCCAAAACCACCTAATTTACATATATGATAAACACTAACAAACTTCACCAATTGTCTAGCCTCATGCAAACCCCTACTATTCTTGCTCAAATCACAAATACCAATTAATTCACGATTCGAAAAACAACCAGATAGATTTTAGAAATCTTCGCATATCATATAACAATACTAAACACATTCATAATTAACGACCCGCTGCAACACGCGGGGTGGCGTAAACTTGTTGTTATATAATTTATAACTTGTGTAAATATCTAGGTGTTAATTGTGTCAACTCTAAACTTAATCAAAAGATGCGGCATTCAGAATCATCGCCACATACAAAGGATGCGCCAATTCAGAAAGGACGTCAAAAAGGGAGACACGTTGATTCCAAGGTGTGCAATGATTTGGTGGTGTCGATGCATCAAGTATATATAGGTTCTAAGGATTTCAATATGTTATACACATTCTATGCAATTCAATTTTCTATTGTTTCGTCCCAGTTATTCGATATTAATTGTGATTATGGACTAACAATGGTATTAGAGCGTCGGGCTATTGATAGTGATTCGCTGGAACAACAAACTCGAAGGCATCAAGGAGATTCTAAGGTGACCAAATCGCACGATTAGGGTTTCAATTACGTGAAGGGTTGTTTGTGACAAAGTGTTGGGAAATATTTTCCTCGATTCATATGATAACAATTGGTACAATATATAAGCATAAGTACAACTGAATCTCCTCATTCTTTGGGATGATTCACAACATTAATTTGCTGACTATGTTACAATATATACTAAGTCTATTACACCCCCGCAGTCGAAGCGAAGGGTGGCCGAAGACTGAGACTGGAACGGAAATCATCGAACAGTACGCGTGGCAAGCCTTTGGTGAAGATGTCTGCAATCTGATGGCGGGATGGAACATGAAGTACACGAATGTTCCCGCGCTGAACCTGTTCCCGAACAAAATGAATGTCCAGTTCAATGTGTTTAGTGCGCTGGTGTTGAACCGGGTTCCCTGATAAGTAGATGGCACTGACATTGTCACAGTAGACAAGTGTGGCACGGGAGAGGGGGTGATGTAGCTCCAAAAGAAGGTTGCGGAGCCAACAAATCTCTGCGACAACATTTGCGACGCCACGATATTCGGCTTCGGCACTGGAGCGAGAGACAGTCGACTGTCGCTTAGAGGACCAAGAAATGAGGTTATCCCCTAGGTAGACACAGTAACCAGACGTGGATCGTCTGGTGTCAGGGCAGCCTGCCCAGTCAGCATCTGTGTAAGCTCGAAGATCAAGAGTGGTAGCTGGTGAAAGATGGAGACCCAAGTCGATAGTACCCTGAAGGTACCGGATGATGCGCTTCAAGGCATTCCAATGAGATTCACGAGGGGCATGCATATGCATGCATACCTGCTGTACGGCATATGAGATATCTGGGCGAGTGAAGGTCAAGTACTGTAATGCGCCCGCGAGACTCCTGTATGATGATGGATCAGCATGTAAAGGGCCGGTGTCGGCACTCAATTTGGATTGAGTGTCGACAGGAGTGGGTACGGGCTTGCAGGAATCCATGGCAGCTCTGTGAATAATATCTTTGGCATACGCAGACTGAGATAGAAACAGATGGTTACCCGTGCGTTGAACCTGAATGCCAAGGAAGAATGAGAGAGGGCCCAAATCTTTCATAGCAAACTCACTGGCTAGACTAGACATGAGACGGTGCCGAAGCTGATCACTCGAGGTAGTGAGGATAATGTCGTCAACATAAATGAGAAGATAAGCAATGTCATGACCCTGGTGAAAAACAAATAGAGAGTTGTCCGATCTGCTTTGCTGAAATCCATGGAGAGTGACAAAATCCGTAAACCTTTGATACCAAGCCCGTGGTGCCTGCTTAAGGCCATAGAGGGAACGCTTCAGGCGACAAACATGGTCCGGGAATTGCTTGTGACGAAACCCTAGAGGTTGATACATGTAAACAGTTTCTTCTAAGTTGCCATGTAAAAAGGCATTGGTGACGTCGAGTTGATGGATATTCCATGACTGTGCCAGAGCAAGAGATAATACCAAACGGATGGTGGCCGGTTTGACAACCGGGCTGAAGGTCTCGCCGCAATCGATCCCTGGTTGTTGACTGCGGCCATCACATACGAGACGAGCTTTGTATCTTTCCAAGGAGCCATCCGACCTGAATTTATGTTTAAAAAGCCACATGCTACGTATAATATTCATATCTGGAGTGTGAGGTACCAACTCCCAGGTCTTATTTTTAATAAGTGCACTAAATTCATGGTGCATGGCATGGTACCATTCCGGAATGGATAAGGCAACCTGTGGGTTTTTGGGAATAGGTGAGATGGTAGTGGTGGACAGGTTAAAAAGTTGTTTTGGTTTAGTAATGCCGCTCATGGAGCGAGTGTGAATGGTTCGGGGTGGTACGGGCGGTGGGCTGGGAGGTAGAGGAGTGTCGTGAGGTTGAGTTGGGCTTTGGGGGTGGGCCGGATGATGGGAAGGTAATGGAGAAGAGGGTGTTGGGCCTGAAGGGGAGTTGTGCGACGAAGGGTTGTTTGGGTGTTGAGGGCCGGTTGATAGGTGTGGGCCAGATGTGGGAGTGTGAGAGGTAGTGGTGTGGGGGGGGGGTGTATGTGGGCTGGGAATGTTGTTTTGTGGGCTTGAGGAAATTGGAGTGGGTGAGGTGAAAGATGGACTGGATGGATGTGTATTCGTGGGAATGGTCTGTGAGTGAGACGTTACGTGGGGCCACAACATGGGATGGAAGGAGTTTGTGAGGAAATCATATGTGGGTGGGTTTGTGGAAGATTGTATTTGGTATGGGAACACGGACTCCTCAAAATGGACATGGCGGGAAATGAGAATGCGGTTAGTTTGAAGGTCTAAACATTTGTAGCCACGGTGGTTAGGTGGGTAGCCAAGGAACACACACGGTTGAGAACGGTTTGTTAATTTGTTGATGGTGGTGGAGGGAGTGACGGGATAGCACAGGCAACCGAAGACACGAAGGTGTTCATATTCGGGAAGGGAGTGATATAAGAGATAGGTGGGTGAGAAAAAGTCATGTTGTTTGCTTGGTAGAATGTTAAGGAGGTAGGTGGCAGCTTCGAGAGCGTGGTGCCACAGATTTGGTGGGAGAGAGGCTTGAGTAAGGAGAGTGCGAAGCATATTATTAATGGTGCGGATTTTGCGTTCCGCTTTCCCATTTTGAGAGGAGGTGTGTGGGCAGGAGAAGCGAAATTGCATGCCATTTTGTTTGCAAAAGTTAAAAAAATTGTTGTTTGCATATTCAGTACCGTTATCACATTGAAATTGTTTAATTTGTCGTTCAAATTGTGTTTGAATATAGGTGTAGAAGGCGGAGAAAGTGGCAAACACTTGGGACTTATGGCTTAGGGGAAAAGTCCACAAAAAATTGGTGAAGTCATCTAGAAAAAGAACGTAATAACGGTGGCCACCTGTGCTAAGAACAGGTGATGTCCAAAGGTCACTATGGACAATGTCAAAAGGCAAACAAGTATGGTTAACAGAAGCAATAAATGGTAATTTAATAGTCTTTCCAAACACACAAGATTGACAAAGTTTGTCATTTATTTTTCCATAATTAATAAAAGAAGAGTTTTTCAAGGAATGTAAAAGATTGTTGCCGGGGTGCCCGAGGCGTTGATGCCAACGTTCTTGAGACACAGCAGCAAGAGCGGTAGGTTGAGTGAAGTTGGTGGAGAATTGTTGAGTCAATGGATAGAGGTCGCCCGTGCTATTACATCTGAGGATGGGTGCCTTGGTTTTGAGACTAAATTGTCAGGTGGTTGTCCATCGGTGGTGGAAGAGGAAGAGGTGGCAGTGAGTGGTTTTGGCTGGAGGTGATGGAAGACATCATACGCACGGCAGTGAATCTGAAATAATTCAGACCAGGTAAGGTAGTGCGATGTTTCGTCTTCAAGGGTGATAGGTATAAAATTGCGGATATTGGAAACGGTCATCGCCGGGTGAATTTTTGGGTCCATTGGGAAGGTTGGAAGATGAACAGAAAGGTTGTAGAATAAGGATCGGAGGAGGGTGTGAGCAAAAGAGGAGCAGAGTGTGGTAGAGGTTGTAAAGGTTGTAGATGTGTGTGATGAACAGACGAGGAGCAAAAAGAGGAACAGAGGAGTGGCGATGATCCAGCAGAGAAAGAAGAGATTCAGCAGAGAAAGAAGATTGTGAGGGAAGGTGGTTAGGAGAGGATCGTGAGTTTAGGATGATACCATGTTGGGAAATATTTTCCTCGATTCATATGATAACAATTGGTACAATATATAAGCATAAGTACAACTGAATCTCCTCATTCTTTGGGATGATTCACAACATTAATTTGCTGACTATGTTACAATATATACTAAGTCTATTACAAAGTGATTGAATTTAGGTTTGTGTGTGTGTTTCAAGCCGTCTATAGGAAGAATTTAGGGAATGATTTCTATTTTTGTTTGGAGTTCTGTGTAGAGAGCAGAACCAATTCAGTAGTGTATGTGATTGGACGGTAGTCGCATGTGTTAATCGAATTCAAGAAATGAAGTTTTATCTACACCGAACTCAATAAAAAGAAAATAAGTGTTGTCCATTCCAAGTAGAATCTGGATTGTTTATTTATATTAATATTGGTAGTATCACTTGGAAACAAGAAAGAATCGTAAGATTACAGTTGTTAAAGTGTAATTATTTTGATCGGAAATCATGTCTGATAAATCCAGGTGGTTCGTGTCAGCAAATTGTAATTCATAAGGATGTGGGATCTCTGACTCACTAATAGTGTCTATTTCTAAACGGAACAAACGATACAGTATGGGCTATTCGCACCTAAACCATACTGGAAGCAAATGGACCCTGGGAAATAATAGAACCCACGGAAGGAATGCAAGCAGATGTGAAAAAAAAAAGATAAAACAACGACCGCATATATGTCCTAAGCGATACAAGGAGATGTGGTTTTGCAAGTGGCAAATTTCAAGACTTGAGAGAAATTTGGAACGTGTTGAATATTAGACACGTTGGTGTAGATCGAGCGAAGAAAGCGCAGTTGCAAACACTCATGACTTAAATTTGAGTTGTTGCAAGTGAGAATTACTCCAATTAAACATGTTGACTCTAGACAAAGCTATTGGTAAACTTAAGACCTTTGAAGAATGGATAAAGATAACAAAATGAAGTTTTAAGAACAATAAAGAAGAACCCTTGTACATGTATCATGAAAATAACATGAAGCGTGGACACTATGTTAGAAATCGTGAATGTAGGAAATTCCATACGTCACTAGGTCGGGGCAGAAGCAATTATCAACATAGAGGTAAGGGACACACCAGTTATGATTCGGTAGGAACCAAAAAACCACAAAGGGATGATAGCATGCAAGAAACACCACATATAAGATATAAGTCGGACATCACTTGGGAACTACAAGTATAAATGTCCAACCAAGAAAAACAAGGAAAATAAGTTACCTTTGTTAGTCAACACATATATAAGGAATGATTATTTGTACATTAATTGTAATTACTACTGATTTGTATACCATGATTAGATAGGGTCAATCACTTGTATTTATATCCCTTAAGACTCTCGTGCCCAATACCGGCCCAACCAGCGAAGGCCTTCTGGCCCAAACTGGCAGCAAATTACCCAGCCTAACCGAGAAACAATTATAACCGTAACCCATCTCACAGCAATACTAACAACCAGCCAAGGCCCAACAATCGCTCACCACAATAGGGCCCGTCCCAGCAATGGGCCTATCCCCCTTGGTGGGCCGGTCAACCCGGGCCCAACTACAGTTGGGTTCCACACCCTTGCCCTTATCTAACTCAAGCCGGATGGGCCGGCCCATGGCAACAAAACTCGTGGCCCCGTCCGACTCATCTACTCAAAATTCTCGGCCCAAAAACAACAAATCCAAATCAAACTCGCCTTCTCGCAAAATCACAGACTTTGACCCATTGGAACCCACAGATATCGGACAAGCTTTTCAGGCTCTTACTGTGGATACAGATGATCCAGACGGGAACATGGACACTGGGGCTTCTAATCATCTGACCGATGATGAAGGTATATGCTCTAACTCTCCTAATTTTAATTCTATTAAATCTATACTAGTCGTCAATGGCCAAAAAATGCCAATACTCGGATCTGGACATGCATACTTCCCTAACAATCAACAAAACCTACACCTAAACAATGCCCTATTTACCCCACATGTTATCAAAAACCTTATCTCCGTTAGAAAATTTACCACTGATAATTTTGCTGCTTTCGCTCCCGAATCATGGCATGATCATATTGGCCATCCAGGAGTTTCCGTTATTGATGTTTTGTCTTCAAATAAATTTATTTCTTGTAATAAGACTAGTCATTTATTTTGCAATTCATGTCAACTTGCCAAACATAAAAGGATACCATTTTCCTTATCTACATCTACCACTGTTTTACGCTTTGACATTGTTCATTGTGATTTGTGGACCTCTCCCATCTTGTCCAACCCCGGGTACAAATATTATATAATTTTGGTTGATGATAACACTAAATACACTTGGGTATTTTCCCTTCGTTATAAATAAGAAACTATCACCAAATTCATTAAATTTTATACCTATATTAAAACCCAATTTCACCTTCCCATCAAATCTTTCCAATGTGACAACGGGGGCGAATTTAATAATAATCAATTTAGAGACTTCGCCTCCTCCAACGGAATCCAATTCCGTTTCTCATGTCCTCACACCTCTCAACAAAATGGTAAAGCGGAGAGAATGATACGCCACATAAAAGAAATCATGTTATCCATTCTCACTCATGCTTCCATTCCCACCACCTTTTGGGTAGAAGCGGTTCATACTGCCATTTACCTTCATAATAATCTCCCAACCAAACTCTTAAACAACCACACTCCCACTGCGGCCTTGTACCTTCGTCACCCGGAATACGATCACCTTCGTGTACTATTCGGTTGTGCATGCTTCCCAAACCAAACCCCTACCCGTCCACATAAACTTACCCAACGTTCCATCCCATGTGTCTTTCTTGGTTACTCGGCCGACTATCGCGGTTACCGTTGTCTTGAATTATCTACCGGCAAAACCATATTCTCTCGTCATGTAACATTTGACGAAACATCCTTCCCATTTTCTCAAACCAATCCATCCGCAGACTATACACCTCTAGAAAATGACCTCTCCAACACTTTATTCACTCACCCTCACTCCTATACTCCCTCACCCGACTTGCTTCCCAACCATACACCTAATCCGCCTACACCCCATGCCCACTCCCCATCCATTAATCCACCAGACCTCCCTCACATAACATCTCCCTCAACACAGCCCAATAACCACACGACCCACCAACCAAACGCCCATTTCCCTAACCCGCCCCAACACCACGACCCACCCATCCCATCCACAAACCAACCACTTCAGCCCAGTTCAACCGCTCCCAACACACACCATATGACAACTCGCCTAAAGGCCGGTATCTCCAAACCAAAACATCCTATCAATCTTCACACTTTCGCTGCCTCTACGCCATCTCCTGTCCCAAAATCCTACTCACATGCATTGTCCAATCCAAATTGGAATAAGGCCATGAACGATGAATATAGAGCTTTAATAGAAAATAAAACTTGGGAGTTAGTGCCTAAACCTGAAAGTGCTCATATTATTCGATGCATGTGGCTATTTCGCCAAAAATATCATGCGGATGGTACCCTGCAAAGGTATAAGGCACGACTAGTTGTTAATGGTAAATCCCAACAGGTGGGTGTGGATTGCTTTGACACATTCAGTCCGGTTGTCAAACCAGCTACTATCCGCACAGTTCTCAGTATTGCAGTCTCCCGCAATTGGCCGATACATCAACTAGATGTGAAGAATGCATTTCTTCACGAGGACCTTGAGGAGACTGTCTATATGCATCAACCACCGGGCTTCACCAACCATACATACACGACCCATGTTTGCAAATTAAAGAAATCATTGTACGAAAGGGCTCACACACAGCATACTTATTAGGTAATCGAGGTGTTGGGCATGGTGGTGGTATAAGTAGCAATCAAAGTAGTGGTCAAGCGGGTGATCGAGGTATTGGGCGAGGTGGTGGTCTAGCTGGTGATCTAGGTGATGGTGATGATGACTCTGCTTTTCTTATGAATTCTCCCATTGAGAATAGTGCCGGTGATGACGAGCCAGTTTCTCATGTTGCTCAAGTGAGGCGGGGAAGCGCTTCCCAAGTCCAAGTACCTGAAACAATTAATCGCCATTGGATTCGAGTTGTTAAAGGAGAGTAAGTACACATATACTGTTTCTATATGTACATAAAAATGTTACTAATGTGGTTTGGATTCATTGCTTTTATTTTGTAGATTTAGCAATCAAGGGTCTGCTACTCGAGTTATTAGATCAAACTTAAAGACTTTGTGGTCCGGTCCATGGGATAGTTGGAGGGATGTTCCTACTGAAGATAGAACACGGTTGTTTGAGCGATTTCAGGTGTGTAAACAATTTCATTTAACTTCTTAGACCATTTGTACATTTATTTAATTGTTTTCTTTTTCATAGATGTATTTTCAGTGGGAGGAGAAACACAATGCATCGATTTATAGATGTTGGGAGAAGTGCATTTCTGGTAAATTCCCCAATTTGTTGCGGGGGTTAAGAGATGCGGCTATAAATACGGCGATACAACAACATTTACTTGAAGGGGATGATGTAACACCCCAACCGATGGCGGAATCATCGAGGTGCCACGTAGTGACGATTGTTCAAAAGCTCATGGTACTAAAATGTAAATATTATTGAATAACCAAAATTGTCTTACATGGAAATGGAAATACAAAGTCTTAAATGAAATGTAAATAATGAAATAACTGATTAAAATAATGCACTAAGTATCCCTTGCTAAAGCACTATATCAAACTGCACCTGAAACATGTACAAAATAGATTTGGTCAACATAAGAAATGTTGGTGAGCATTCCTAGTTTTGATATATATAGTAGGTTAAAAGATATACAATTCAAGTGCAAGCTACAGTGCAATTATGTAAACTATGTATCATACAAATGAGCGAAATCAACCCTGTGACTGTATAATGTACTGTATGAACTGTAGTGTACTTATCCAATAAATGGATAAAAGCTTAACACTGGCCACGGATTCGCCGATGAAAAAGGGGGAGAATCAATCTAGGCGGATTGTCAATCCAAATAGCGCTATCCAATGTTAAGGTCGGCTTGTACCATGTTAATGATTTCACTAAGTACAAATGTAATCCACATGTATTGTCTAAGCATAAAGCACGTTGTAAGCAATTGCACATAGTACTAGAATTGTATTTTGAAATGTAAATTTGTATTTGTAATTTGTAATAGTGTACATGTAACACCCCAAAAATGAATAAAAGCAAAAAGGGGATAGGAAATACTCACAGTTCACGTAATAACTTGAAATTGGACTTGGACAACGAAATATGAATTGAGATTACTCCCAAATGATCAACCTAAAGTATTTGATAATGTGTAAGGGAAATAACTCTAGGATACGTGTATTTCTAGGGCTTCGAATTGGGGATAAACGTTTATTTGTTTAATAACAATTTGTTTATTAAATATAAGAAATTTAATGAATAAATAGATAAAAGTCTCTTTGTAAAATTTTAAGTTGAATATGGTCACAACTTAAGGTTTTAAGTATGAAAATAATTTTTATAAAATTATTTTCTTGAAAATAAAATATTTAATCTAATTATTTCAAATTGTCAAAATACGACTTTAATATCTAAAAATATTTCAATTAAAGAATTTCTGAATCAAAAATTGTATTTCAGTTCTAGATAGTTAGAAATAATTTATATAAAATTTTGGTGCAAAAATATTGAAAAATGAATTTATTATGATTTATTTATGATTAAAACTAACAAAAATTAATTAAAAATATAAAATAAACGGTTTTTCTGAAATAAAAATATTTTCTGGAATGTTTAAGAATATACAAGTTTAGAATAATTTTTGTGAGATTTAATAAAATCGTTTAGATATTTTTATAGAATTTAATAAATATAAATGAATAAACTTGCATTATTAATAATATATATTAAATAATTTATTTTTGAAAAACTAAAAATTGGGTGATGAACTTTATCATTTGAAGATCATATAATAATTTTTATAGAATTTATAAAACACGTTTAGTATTTAAAACTGATTTTAAAAGATTAGAGAGTATATAGATAAATAGATTTAAAAAAAAAGAAAAGAAAATGTGTTGTTTATGGGACTCGAACCTGGGTCAGACCCGGTTCTAGATTTTAACTCACGAGTGTAAACCAACTGGTCTATCCCAGTTGGTTGTGCATTCATTGTTTCGTAATAATTATATAGATTAACTATTTCATGTGTTCTTCCCCAAAACTTTAGATCGAGCCCTAGCTTATCAATTGAGTGATTCACACAACAATAACCCAATTAATCATAGGGTTATTGTTGTGTGAATGCCGTATGACAAAACCCACAAGAAAAATGCTACTTACAAACACGAATTGATTATGATTTGCTCAGTCAAAGAAAAAGATCAACACGAACTAAAATCTTCGATTCTGGACGATTTGGTGTTTGGAAATGAAAAGTGTTATAGGGGTTATGCTAATCGCATACATGTGTGTGTTTGTGCAGGTTTGATTGAACTAATAACATGTATTTATAAGGTTTTCAATCGAGCTCAAATGGTAAGTTTATTAATGGTCTTTAAAATCGAATCAGTCAATTCAACGCGTTTAAATCACGCGTGATGTGGTTTTAGGAATGATGTTGCGTAATACTCAATGTTTTGGTTGACTAATCAGCGTGATTCAAGGTCTGAAATTATGGCCTCTTGTGTGTTCACGTGCAGCGAGAAGGAAGGAGGAAAAAGGAAGGAGTTTATCGGCGTCAGAAAGGGTTAAATAAAATTGGGGTTGGGTTTAAATCACAAAAGAGGTGTAGCCCGGGCGGTAGGCGCGCGCGTGTAGTGTTTGGCCCTGCTGTTGCTCGGGTTCGAGTCCCGCAGCAGTTCATTTTTATATATATTTTTTTTAAACTGAGAGGGAGGAGGGGAGTGGGCTGGACCTTGGTGACTGTTGGGCCGGTTACTGGGCTTCTAATGGGCTTCGGTTTAAAGAATAAAAAGAGGGGTTTGGGCTATGGTTTGGTTGTGTTAATAGGTTAGAGTGGTGTTAGTTGGGCTCAAGTATTTTTGGTGGGAATAAGGCTTGTATTTTTTTTTATTTATTATCATTATTATTATTATTATTATTATTATTATTATTATTATTATTATTATTATTATTATTATTATTATTATTAAAAAGTGACGGATGTCACAGATGAAGAAGATATAGATATGTCTGTTCTTATTGACTTTAAACCAGCATGGATAAGATCTGAGATATGGAAACAAATGGTTGACAATTGGAACACACCAGAGTGAAAAGCAAAGTCTCTAAGAAATAAAAAAATTAGAGGTAAGGCAACCGGGGGCAAACATACCCTTGGATCTCAAACCTATGTGACTGCGCAAAGAAAAGCAGTAAAAATGTTAATCGCCCTCTTTTACCATATGTACCATGTCAATACTGTCATCTTTATTAACTGCTAAGTTTTACATTTGCAGGCTAAGATAATTGGGCGTGAACTATCAGCTCATGAAATGTGGAAGCAGTCACATTGTAGGAAAGGTAGCAGACCATTAGATAAACATCTAAGTGGTAGCAGTTCGCTACTTTTGGATGTTGATTCAGAAGGGCATGATGAAGAAAATCTTGTGTGGGTTGACTATAGGGCAAAGGAAACCTGGGTAAGTTCAGTAATTAGTAAATCCAAACATATTTAAAAAAAAACATTGAAATTTGAATAATATAGTTACATGTTTAACCCAACGGGTTAAATATAATGATTATGTTGTGGAGAAGTACGGAAATGAGCGTAGAGAACATCCCAAATTTGATGACGACTTGTGGTACAGAGCTTCCGGGGGTAAGAATAAAGGAAAAGTGTATGGGTTAGGCAATGTTAGAGACTCATATGTACATGACAAAGAAGACCCCGAGGTATGTTTATTCCTTTTTACCTTGATAGTAATTTAAAATATATAAATGAATTATTTACTCTTTAACATTAGTTGAATCATGTACATTAGTAATTTATAGTAGGTTGTCAAAGCTTTCTCATGATTTATGTTTGCCTTGATTCTTGTAAACGTGAGGCAGATATGGAGATTGTGATATAGATATGATATATATTATTTCAACTTAAGCTTTGAATTATAGGTCAATAATGAGCATAGGCACCCTATTTTTTCACCAATACTTGACTTCTTTGTCTACTTTTATGCATTTGAATTGTTTCCCATGAATATTGTAATTGTTTGGTCTGTGTTTGCTTTTTTATTGTCAGGTTTGATGTTTTTAATGAATTAAGAATGTTTAGGAATTTCTTATTGAGTTGATTAGACAGTCTCGGCTGATCGTTTAAGTAAAATTTTGTTCTTAGTAATAGTATGTAAATATATTTGAACATGTTATTTGGCTTCTAGCACTAGAATTGTAACTCACAATTGGATTATGTTATTGTGCAACTTACTTGACCCGTTATTAATTTTTATTAATTCTGACTTCTTGATTCTATTCATTGCTTGTTTTGTAGATTGAAAAGTTGAATTTGGTTATTAAAGAGCTTGTTAAGGAAAAAGATGAAGATAAAGAAAGGTTTGAAGGAATAATTACGGGCTTGGTGGCTGAAAAAGAAAAATATAATGCGGATAAAGAGGCTATGAACAATAGAATGGGAGAATTTGAAGCTAGGTTAACAGCTATGGGTAGAAAATAAGCTATAAACACTTAGGCATGAATGTTATGAAGTTTTTCATGAATAATTTCGGTTATTTGATGTTTTTTGTGTTTCTATTAGAGTCTTTTATATGATTTTGAAGTTGGAAAACTGTAACAATTTTGTTTTATATAATTTGAGATTTTGTATTCTTTGACTATTTTATATAATATAGTTTTCTTGAAATGTAATTGAATTAATAAAGCAAGAAAAAAAACTTGTATAAAAGCTAAATGGTAGCAAATTTTCAATGAAAGTGATGACTAAATGGTAGCAAATTTTCAATGAAAGTGGTGGCTAAATGGTAACAAATTTTCAATGACAGTGGTGGCTAAATAGTTGCAAGTTTTCAATGAAAATGGTGGCTAAATGGTTGCAAATTTTCAATAAAGTGATGGCTAAATGGTAGCAAATTTTCAATGAAAGTGGTGGCTAAATGGTAGTAAATTCTCAATGAAAGCGGTGACTAAATGGTGCAAACTAAATGGTACCAAAATGGTTACACAAAAAAGATGTAAATTTTCAATAAAAATGGTGTCGTGTCAATATAGGTGGCTAAATGGTACCAAAAGACCTTACTAAAACATTGTAGAAGCGGTAGCAATAATTTTAACCGTTTTTGTGGTGACAAAAATATGGTAGCAAAATACAAAAAAGGTAGCTATTTGGTGACATTAGGGCAATAGACATGTGTGTTTTTGCTACCGCATTCTCGGTTGCAAAATGGTGGCTACAGAGCAATTGCTACCATTATGTAACCGAAAATGTGGTGACAAAAGCCCAATTTTCTAGTATTGATAACCATAGGAAACCACCTACGTCATCACCTGCTTCATCGGATGTACTCATTGAAGAAATCCCCTGTTTCTCCTTTTCTGAACTCTCTCTCTCTCTCTCTCTCTCTCTCTCCGTAGTCTGTTTTAGTGTGTAACTATCAAACCACCAACCTTCCTAACCCTTTTTCTGTCTAGAACACACTGGAGAAGAAATAAAAAACCACAGATAAGGACGCGTGTATGCAAGATAAGGATGCGCGGCCAAAAAAAAGATTTAGTCACCCAGGACAACACGTGTCCAGCAAGATACTAACCGGTCAGGAAAAAAACTATTCCAATAGTCTAACCCCGAATACACAGTTACTTAAAAAAAATTAGAAAAATTTTAGATACAATTAACCTTTCCTACTCAGGTTGTACAAAAACTACCTGTTTTTATTTTAACCTACTCATTTTGCCACCTCTACTAAATGGCTAAAGCTAACCAATTGCAGGAAAAGCATGTCAACCAAAGAGAAAATGAAGTAAAGTCGATAGTATTTGGCATTCATTGGTGGCCTCCTCCCTCCTTGAGTGTTTCACGTGGCATCATGTGGTGCATTTTTTATTTTTTAGTTTTTTTTAATTAAATTAATAAATATGATACACAACCAAACCCTATTTGTGATAAAACCCTACCTTTCATCCCATTCTCCTACACTTTTTACAAACCCATACCCTAGCTCTCCCCATATCTCTTCCTCTCTCTCCTCTACTCTTACCAAACCATGGTAAAATATAATCAAACCATCAATCTTAAATCCACGTATTAATTCTCGTACATTATGATCTAACAAACACCTATGTTTTATTTGTTTACAGTCACCGTTGTTTAATTTTCATTCGTTTCCAACGGTGGTGTTATTGGTGATCTACACATGCACCTTCTTGAAGATGCAGTTTCTAGCCATCCGTGAACTGAAAACAGGGATAGATAATCTTATATCCTCTTATTACCCGCTTATGTGAAAACCCTAATTTGAATGTAATAAGGTTTTGGTTGTGTGATTTTAGGTTTGGTTTGGAATTAATTAATTAGTTATTCTTGAAGATGTTGTGTTGATTAATTAAGTTGGAGGAGTAGCTAGTGGTAACTGTATTTAAACAGAACTGGAACATGACTCTTTGTATTTTATTTGGTTAATGGTGGCTTTAGGTTTATTATCTGGAAGTATTAGAATATGAGAGATTAGAGAGATGTGATGAGTTTTTGAATGATTGCAGCTTACTTAAGTGATTGTTTATCTGATTAGTTATTAGGTTTTTGATTAGGGAATATGAGTTATTATTGATTATAATACTATGGACATGCAGTTATTGAGTGTGAGGGATTGGAGAGATGTGATTATGTTTATGTACTTTGAGACTTTGAGTAGATGTTTGCTAGCAATAAGTTTGAATTCAGCTATATTGATGTTAAATAACTATAAGTAAATGACTATTGGTAACTGGTAAGTTCAGTTTTGGTTAATAATGGTTTGAATTAGAAGTTTTCATAGTTTGTTGGTTGTTAAGGGTTGACAGTAGGTGTAGAAAAGTATTGACGGACACTCATGATTGAGCCAACTAAAAGTGAAAGCAAGGTATGGTGGAGGGTAAAGTCTTTATTTTTAGATTGAGAAAGGAACAATTGATCTCAACAACAATGTCATCAAGGTATTTTAGCAGTCGGATTATGATTGTTTTGGAGTAATTTATTCTCAAATGAAATATTATTAGTGATATTAGAAAATTATTATGTTTGCAAGGTGCTCCTCACCCGTCACAACTTCTCATGGCTGATAAGTGGACCAAACCGTATTCTAGAGAATATGCAGCGTACCCTGCTTCATGGCTTCATGCTGTTAAGTTCTGGCCTACCGTATGTTCGTCTCTCGCTCCTACCTTCAAAACTCCTATTCCAAACACTGTTTGTTTTTTCTATTCCTTATATTCTGGTGTTTTTTATGTAACAGGCCATGTAGACAATGTGTATAGAGACCGCAACCTCATCTGTAGTATGAAGAGAAAGCCGAAGCTACTACTTAAGTGAGTTATGAATCGCCACATTTTCTTCAAGGTTTAGGTCAGTGAACACAAATGGGAATTAATGATCTGTATGACTGAGTTTACGATTGGTATGTTTTCTACTTTTATCATTTTTATTAAACCATATTAGATTTTTCAACTCTGGAACATTTCCAGAGTAATCAGCTAGTTCTATAATATTTTCTTTGTCATTCATCAATTCGTTTGTTTATTATTCAATTCAATCATAATAAAGTTCAGTATTTTGTGTATTGTGTCAATTCTTTGATTGTTATTCAACACTTAGCATAAGGAATTCAATATTATTTCAACATTTATCGTGATACAATACCCCACATAGGTCAATATTCCATTTCATTTATTTTAACCGACTGATAGGTTTTCTCATGTTGAATTTGTGTATAGTCTTTTTATTTATTTATTTAAATTAGGTGTTTTTTATTCATAAAGGATAATTGACATTAAGATGATTGGTAGATGAGTAACAAACTGTTTCACTATCCCTTTCTGAATATAGCGAAATTTAACCTACTAAAAACAAAAGCTTGGCTCTGGAGGGTCGAAATATTGTTGTGAACGACCCCGTTGGACTCTCTCAAGAAACCGAATAAAAACATGTTGATACACCCGCGAGGTCCACACAAGTGTGTTTCCCACTTGCCTCACAAGCACATTCATTGGGCGTAAAGCAGATCTTTCCACTGCCGCAGTATGACTGAGTTTACGATTGGTATGTTTTCTACTTTTATCATTTTTATTAAGTCATATGGATTTTCAACTCTGGAACATTTTCAAAGTAATCAGATAGTTCTATAATATTTTCTTTGTCATTCATCAATTCGTTTGTTTATTCTTCAATTCAATCATAATAAAGTTCAGTATTTTGTGTATTGTGTCAATTCTTTGATTGTTATTCAACACTTAGCATAAGGAATTCAAATATTATTCCACATTTAATAATTTTTTAGTTTTAGGGTTCATGTTTAGATCTAATTGAATCTGCTTTTGTTTTCAAATTTGACAGTGATCAAGAATCTATGAACATTCTTTTAATGTTTCATTCTATGTAAGTTTGGATTTTAGTATAAAATAGTTAGTTTTAGGGTTCATGTTTTTTTTTTCTTTTTCATACTAATTTTAATACTTTAGGTTTGAATCTGTATTTATTCGGCTAAGATTGTTTAAAGGGTTCAAGAATTTTCATCAATTGTTCTTATTTGTTCTTAAGGATTTAATATAATTCAGATCTTCATATGCTTGAGAGAATGTTTTTTTAGTGAAACTCTTTAGTTTGGTTGGTGATTGGATCGATCATGGATCTCGGATGTGGGTGCACCCGATTGCATCATGTCAAAATCAGAAAGTGGTTTAAATTTTTTTAAAAGAATCTATAATCTTTCCTATTTTCAAGCTTCTAATTTTATGGAATAATTTAAAACTTCCGATTTATGGGGATATGGAATTGAATGATATTATTTAATGTGGATATAATTTTATGGTATGATTTAAAACTTCTCATTTAGCTGTATTATGTGTGTTTGATACATCTAATTTTATTATCATGACGATTAATCTACTATATCTTTTTCTTTTGAAACTAGATCGTTCTTCCAATCCACCTTAAACGCAAAAATGATTGGTTTTTATTGAAACAAATTCAATTGTTGTAGGCACGCCACTCAATCGGTTGTAAGTTTTCCTTCTCCTTATTATGTTGTTTATTAATTGTTCAATTTCCTAGGTTACTTTTCTATATTGTTCAAATATTTTTTATAATTATCCCAAATTTATTTTTTCAAAATTACGTTTTGTATATTAATTAAAACCTAAATTTTGGTAATATAATTATATATTAACTATATTTACTCCCATTCCAAATTCAAAGATTTGACCATATAAATAGTTGTTAGTAGTCAAAACTATATTTATTACACAATTTAATAAAAAAAATTTAAATATTTAAGCTTTTATGTCAAAGTATGGCAATGTTTGACTTTTATATGTATAGATTTGTGATTTGTGATTTATCATTGTTGAATAAGATTAAGTAGTATGTTTGAAAACATTGTAATTTTTTCGTAAATCATTAATAGCAAAGTCAAAGTAACGATTTCTTATGTAAATTCTAATCACTCTAATTGTAACTGTCAAAACTATTTTTGGTAGATTTTAGACTTTAACATTTTCATCAGAATTAATTTATTTTTATACATTCAAAAATTAAAATTTAAAAAACATTCATTTTTAAAGTCAACTACATTTAAATAAACAAATAAATGGTTAATTCTATGATTTGTCAAATTACTATTTTTAGGTAATAATTAGCATTTATCATGATTTGCACAATTTTGGAAACATCAAATTTTAATAATTATGATTTCAATTTGATTAATAACCTTTAAACATAATCGAGTTATTATTAATTATTAATCATATATATATATATATATATATATATATATATAACCATTTTATAAAGAAATTTAAATTTGAATTTTTATAAAAAAAATTAATACGCCTGATTTACCTTATATATAATCAATTTTGTATATTTATTTTTTGTAAATAAAGTATGTTTACATATTATTTTTGTTAATATGATTATAACGAATTATCAATTTCAAATTTCAAATTAAAATTCGAAATATTTAAATTCGAATTAGAAAAAATTAATTTTTTTTAATAATGGTAAGAAATTACACACACTAATTATCCTTTTAATTACACATTTTGAATGACTTAATCTTTTAAAAAAATAAATTTTTGAATTAAAGTTAATAATGGTAACTATTACACCTATTTATTATCTTTAAATCATAATTTCCTAATGTATTTAAAATATAACAATTAATAATTTTGGTTGTAACTTTCTCAAATTAATTACAAGTAAAAATTAAAATTTTAAATACTAGAATTTGAAATTATAGATTTCCGTTAAACTTTAAAAATATTTGAATACTAAATGTTTTATTTAAATATTTAATCTGAAAAATTTGAATTTAAGATTTATGGTAATATTTAGATTTAGAGTTAATTAACACATTTAAAATATTTAATTCAAATTTTTGAATGATTTGAATATTTCAAATTTTGATTACTAGAATTTGAATTGATAGATTTCAATTAAACTTTATAAATATTCAAATATTAAATGGTTTATTTAAGTATATAATTTCATATTTCGATATATATAATTTTAATTTTTAAATTTTTTTAACATTATAAAAATTCTAAATTTTGGATAATAATGGTAACAATAAGACTTAATTATAACATTTAATTCAAATTTTGAATTATCTGAATATTTTAAAATTTTTCAAACTTTGAATTTAAATTCATAATTGTAACAATTAATCTTACTATGATCATTAAAATAGAGATATTATAATTGGAAATTTCTTAATATATTTAAAATTTAACAAATAATAGTTTTAGTTATAAATTTTTTACGTTACAAGTTAAAATTCAAATTTTGAATACAAGAATTTGAATTGATAGATTTCAGTTAAACTTTATAATTATTCAAATAATAAATGTTCAATTTAACTATATAATTTCATATTTTAATATCTATAATGGTATGTAACATTCGGCAAAAATCAATGTGTTTCCGTACGTAATTAGTATATGTAATTAACGGTTTAAGTGCATATTTAAATTAATTGGATTAATTTAGCCTTTAGAGAATAGAAAATTCCCCATAAGATGCATAGGGATGCACATGTTTAATGTTGAAGCACGACGAAATCGCGTGCGAATAAACTTGTCCGGAACGGACGTTGGTGACCCGGTAAAAATTAAATAGACGAAAAAGATCCCCAGACACCCAGGATATAAAATAAAGGGTATTTTTATGAAATATTATGTGTTTTGGAACTCCAAAACCATAAGTGAAAACTTTACATACAAATCTCCCGGTAACGAATAAAGTGCGCGTACCGCACCCGGTACACGTATAACTTATAATTTCACCCAACGAAAGCCTAACCAACCAACCAACACTAAAATTAGGCTATGTTTAAGAGTTCTTAGAAACTATTTTTATGTCCGTATACCGCGTATTTAAAGTCTGACCAAAACCCGAATAAAGCACTAATTATATTATTGGATTGTCACTAAATTATTGTAGATATTTTTCACTCATGGGGACCCCACAAAATCCACCCAAAATTCAGCCCATGCAACAAATATTGCATCAAATCTTTAGATTTAAAAAATCCATCCAAGATATGATATGAGGCATGGTTGAAGGATTATTTTATTTGATAGTGTACTCCTTAAATCTTTATAAAATCATATGTTTCCATTTTTATTTTCAACACAAAACTCCACCTTCTTTGTTCTCTTGGAGCCGTAGGTTCCTAACCCCAACCATAAGTTCATTTCCAACTTCCAAGCATCTAATTATTGCATAATCAAACCATTTTAACAAAGATTAAGTGTGTTTCAAGATTGGAGCTTAACCTTTTTGGAAGAACACACTCTAAACCCCATCCAAAATCATGTATTTTGTGAATCTTCCCTAGCCTTCTGCTAGTAGTAAGTCTCTTGATCTTGCTTTTGTTCTTGAAAGTTTTTATTTTGGTGTTTTAAAAGCAAGTTGTATATAGGGTTTAAATATGGCTTTAACCATAAGAAATGTGTGTTTTTATAAACAAAAATTGATGATCTAAAAATGATGTATGGGCCGTAGGTTTGTTGGTGATGTTGTTGTTGTTGTCTTTGTAAGTTACGAAAGTTCACGTAAACTAGTTAAAATGATGATCTAAGACATTGTTTGTAAGTGCAACTTGAGTACACTTAAAAAAGGTTTGGATCATCATAAAATGATCATCTAAAACTTAATATGAGGTTGATCTTGTTAAGAAATGGATAATATAAAAGCTAAATAATCAAAGTTTACTAACTTTGAAATACAAAGATGGACTTTATGGACATAATACACACTAATACACCTATAAGGAAAAGTTGACAAAACTAAAGTACTAGTTTAGTGAAAACTTGTCGCTTTTGAAAGTTAAGGGGTGTAAAGTGTTGTTTTGAAAACTTATGTCCAAAATCATGACTTTGTAAAGCTTGGTGTTAAAAATGGAAAGTTGTACTTTCCAACGGTTGTTATGGAAAATATTAGCAAGACTTACGAGAATAGTATTTTTGTACAAAGTGTTATTTTTATAAAAGGAGATTTTATAAAAATATATGGGTTACCACAAACGTTGAGCAAAACATGTTGTGGGGAATTTAGGAAAAATAACTAAAAGTATACTTGGATGCGAGAAAAATATTATTATGTCTAATGAAAAGATGAGTATATATATTTTAAAGGATTTAAATTACATAATTCAGGTGAAAAATACATAACACTTTCCTAAGTGTTGGGAATTTATTCGTGGGAGAAAAATAACGTAAATAATCTAACGAAACGTTAAAGCAAGCGTATGGACTTAACAATAAAATATATATATATATATATATATATATATTATCGAATCGACGAGATCCTAGTATATTTATTTAATGGGAAAATAAATATACGGTAAGGTGAGTCGAGTCGAGTGAAGAAAACAACATATATATATATATCGAATCGACGAGATCCTAGTGTATTTACTTAATGGGAAAGTAAATATACAGTATGGTGAGCCGAGTCGAGCATAGAAAATACATTATCGATCGACAAGACCTTAGTATATTTATTTAAATGGGAAAATAAATATGCGGTAAAGTGAGTCGAGTCGAGCGTTAAAAATATTATATCGATCGACAAGATCTTAGTATAATTATTTAATGGGAAAATAATTATACGTCAAGTGAGTCGAGTCGAGAATAATATTATACAAGTTAATTAATATTCATGAAAGTATAAATGTAACTTGTAACAAGGGAAATCCATCACCAACGGACCTAGGACATATGTTTAATTAGATGGGGAATTATATGTAAATGGTGGTGTTGGGAATTGGGTGTACAACTTGCCGGAAAAACACACGCTATAAACTTAGTGACTTACACGCACTAGGACGTTCGTAGGTGCTTGACCTCGGACTGGCTATTCTCTGCTATTTGATTGTACATTGTACATCAGGTGAGTTTCACGGCCCCATTTTACTGTTTTAACTAGGGAAAGATATGTTTGTCAAAAGTTATCACATGTTGAAATGTTTTCAAAGGTTAAAATGTGATGAGTGGCATGATGAATACTTGAGTTTTTGTTCGCCACTCGGGGTTGAGTCCTCGCTACTATAACCATTAATTCAGGTAAATGAAACCGAAGGAATATTTGGATAGTACTATTGGTGTCTGACAAGGCCCACCCCTAATCGATAGCGTTGATTATGCATCGGCGTATGCCAGGGGTGCACGTATTCTGAACTTAAGTCATTGGGTTCCGAGATACGACTTGGAGCGGGGCATATTTATTAGTCTTGGTTTGGTTATGGGACTCAGGGAATTGCTCATCATCATAGTTTGTAGGAGCTAGCTACTCCTTACAAAGGCCACAAGTTGTGCAGGTTTCGCACATGTTGTAAAAATGAAATATCGATCGTCAAGATCCTAGTATAATTATTTAATGGGAAAATAATTATACGGTAAAGTGAGTCGAGTCGATGGTTGTGAAAATGTTGTTGTTATGAAACTAAAACCTGTGAACTCACCAATATTTTATATATTGACGTCTTTTTTAAACATATCTTTCAGGTAACTATGTGTTGAATAGATATGGGGCTAGTGCGGTGGAATTCGGGATGTCGGATACTGGTCGGGGTTCCATCTATTGTTACCATCGGGTTGGAACATAAACGGAAATACCCCCACATCGAAGCTTAATGTTCATTGTTTTATGTAATGCCTTGTGCAATATTGTAACGAGATACTTATTTTCGACATCCTAATAAATTGATCTTTTCTAATTAAATATAGTTTGTGTTAATCTTGACTTTGATATGCTTTCGAGCGTTGCGCCACGTGTTTCCGCCATTGGCGTGGTGTGACAGAAGTGGTATCAGAGCCAAGGTTATAGCGAACTAGCATTTTTGAAAAATCTAGACTATAACCGGTTTCGGCTCGAATACAAAGTTTTCAAAAATAAAACACAACAAAATATTTTTAGAAAAGAAAGAAATTTGTACATGGGATGTACAAGGGGAAATTCCGACCGACTAACCATGTGTGTCAATATATGAAGTATTAGAAAATACGGATAAGAATGTTATGTTGCATAGAAATCCGATTTTCTAAGATTAGTTAATACATATACGTAGTACGGATATTCAGACAAGGCGATACACGAATATTCAAAGATAAAACTTCTTTATTACTTAATATATAAAATTACATTTTTTAATACGTGTAACACACAAGGTTGTAAGCTAGAAAATATAATTTATTACAACTAAAAATAATTTTCTTATAAGCTGCTTTTTTTTCTTATTACGTGACGTCCAATTAAGATTGCTCTAGAGTCGAAAGACATGTAACATCCAGTTGTACACATTGACTAACGGTATTATATTCAAATACATAGCCCTTTAAAACAAAGAAGTCATAGGAAGAATATCAAACTTACTTTGACTGAACTCATTCTAGCGGCATTTCGTCGAGCCCTACGATCTTATATTTTAGGTTTTTGCTTTTGGATTTTTAGCCTGTACCTTTATAATTTTGCTTCAGATCATTGTATCTTTTTATTTGGTATTGCGTTTTTTTTCGTCACTATGTCTTTTTTTTCCTCGACATTGTGTTATATTTTACGATTCATTGTCTTTGTATACTTCCAAAATTTAGGATAGCGTGTAGGATAAGTCACTCCACAAAAGAAAATATATATATGGCACCTTCTTGCCAAATAATATATTGTCTATCGGGGTAACTTTGTAGAAATGTAACCAAGTTTGCTAACTGTTTCAATTAAGTCACTTAAACTTTTTTTGTCTCTCTAAAGTCACCCAAGTTTCATTTAGTGTTCCAATACTATGTAATTATCAGGTTTTCAGGTAAAAGTGATCATGTGTCAGGTTTTAATATTTTTTAATAAATTTTTTAAACATGTAAAATTTAAAAAAAAAAATTATTTTTTTTAAATCTTCATTTTATAAAACTCACCTAATAAAATTAATATCGACATAAACATTAAACTGAAAGAAAAAATAAAAATAAAAAAAGAAGGTGACCTGATGACCTAGTAATTACATAGTATTAAAACAACAAATGAAACTTTAATGACTTTAGAGAGACAAAAAAAAGTTTGAGTGACTTAATTAGAACACAAACAAACTTGGTTACATTTTTGTGGCATTTCTCCTTGTCTATATACATTCTCTACTCCTGGCAGTTGGATCTTTAATAGAAAAGATGGGGAAGGAGAGATCACATGTGGCTGTTCTGATCTTCATTTGCTTCTTGTTAGTCGCCTCTAGATCCAGTAAGTTTGTAGATATAAATTAACACATACATAGAATATAATACACACACACTTGATTACTTTGTGAATAAATGACATCTGCATCGTTTTCTCTTTTAAACAGATGGAGCTACTAATTCAGACCACCTAATATATGGGACGGAATTAAAAACTCCCCCACAGAATATTATACATAGAAAACTGGCCGTTCACAGACCAATACCGAAAGAATCACCTCTTCCCTCCAAAGAAAAATGGCCGGTGAATCACTGAAGCCTAATCGATCATGCCTGCAATAACCATATATCAAGTGGGAATTAGTTTAGCTACAAGGGGTTGGTTGTATCATTATCCACATGCATATTGTGTAATTCATTGTCTTTGTTTTGTATTTAGGTTGGTTGTATCATTGTCTTTGTTTAGTTTGCAAGGCGTTGGTTGTATCATTGAATAATTGCTAATAATAAAATAAAATTTGTGAAAAAAGAAAAATGTGTTGGAGCGATTGGATCACAAACACAAACGAACAACTGATTTTTTTTAAGAAATGTATCGTGACTCTTTTCTTTTTGTTAAAATCAAACAACACAAATTACGAACTGTTGATCCCTAATCCCTTTTATACTTAATATTGCTTGGGAGTTTTTTTTCCATGAAGGTGTTTGTGGAGAAAATATTTACCAAGTTGGTGTTGTATCAAAAATATTTACCAAAATATTGTTTTATTTCACTTTACTAGTTTCTCACTCCTAATCTCATTAATAACTTCACTTTATTAAATAATTATTGACCTATCATGTTTTAATTAAATAATTTAAAGTATCAACCTCATTTGACGTTTTAATTAAATAATTTAAAGTATCATAACTCAAGATCGTGGAATTTTATTCCACTAAAGTTGTCATTGCCTGGACCATAGAAGCAAATTAATAGGGTGGGAAGGGATCTCCAAAGGGTTGGGTGATGCTCCTCTTAAGGAGGTTTTTCCGATGCTCTTTGAGCTAGAATCTGTGACACCCGGCAAATTCTGGTTAACAACGTTGTCTAGATGGAAGTCTACCTTAGCGAGTCACGCGTATATTGTACTTAGCTGGGTTAGTTAAGTCGGGTTATGGTTCGGGAAGTATTGGTTTAGTCTAGAGGATCATTGGATGTTGGTCTAGAGGTTCATTAGATGTCGGTCCTTAACCAAGTGTACAAACGGTGACGATCGGTAGGATCGTCAGGGCATACGGAACATACGAGTCTCGAGTCCCGGGAATTGGTGAACGAGTGTGAATATATGTATTTACTTGTGTTATGTGTTTATAATCATTATGTGACTTGTCGGTACGTTAATATGTGTTAACATATGTTAAAACGGGGTTTAACGCGCAAAACACACGAAACAGGCCCATATAGGCGATCAGGATAGCCCAATCGCCTATATGTGGTGCGACTGGGGACTGATCGCATGACTGTTCATGCGATTAGGCCTCGATCGCATGAACTTATACGCGATTAGGCTTCCTGATCGCGTGTAAAGCTGCATAATCGCATGTTACGTGCTGGACGACTAAAAACGACTATAAATACCATACTTGACCTCATAAACTTCATTATACAAACCCTAGTCGTCCCATAACCCGCCCCAACACATAAACTACCTCTGGAAGGCGATTTTTGATCAAAACACAAGGTTTCAAGCTTGAATCATCATTCTTTCATAATCCTAAGGTTTGGTTTTCATCCACAAATCTTTATAAACGTTTTTAATCAATCCCTAATGGTCCAGACCTGTTCTTAAACGAAAAAGCTTTCTGAAAATCATTAATAAGGGTTGTTAATCGGATTATAACTAATATACATGCGTTATGGGTGTGTATGATTAGAAAGCTAGGATTTTTATGATTCATGATGATGGATTGATATGTTATTTTGTTAGATCAGAATTGATATTGATAGTATGATGATAGAAATCTGAGTAATTGATTATTAGGGTTATTGTTATGCATGTTAGTATGATGATTGCATGCTATGTGTATGGTGTTTGGATTACTTGGTTGCATGCAGGACTGATTATACGAGGTTAAACGAAGGATTTTGGTTGAAACATGTTTAGGATAGTGTTTGGGATGATATTGGGTAGTTACACACGTTATGGATCTGATTTGGAGCGTTAAACGCGCGAAAAACTGGAACAGCAAGGTTACAGGCGATTAGCATTGCTAATCGCCAGTTTTACATGCAATCAGGGCCAAATCGCATGAGTTTTCATGCGATCAGCCCCAAATCGCATGAGTTTTCATGCGATCAGCCCTGATCACGTGAACTTACATGCGATCAGCCCTGATCACGTGAACTTACATGCAATCAGCCCTGATCACGTGAACTTACATGCAATCAGCCCTGATCACATGAACTTATATGCAATCAGCCCTAATCACGTGAACTTATATGCAATCAGCCCTAATCACATGAACTTATATGCAATCAGTCCTAATTGCTAGTTTACGTTTCCTAATCGCGTGTACTACTGTTGTAAGTGTAAATTAGCATTCCGAGACCCGATTTGACATGTAGTAACATGCTAGGAACCTCGTAACATATATGGTAACTTGGTAACATATGTTTGGATGTAATTCGGTGATACGTGAACTATGTGCTATAACTTGTTGTGCGTTAACGTATGTTAAGTGTAATTGCGTTATTGTATGTTTTTGAGCGTAAACATAACACGGGGAGTCTCGGGTCACCAATGGGATGTCGAGTCTTGTACTTTGGGTCAGTTAAACAGTCACGGTGTTTTCAAACAAACTTGGTTATGGTCTGGACATCTAGGGACTAATTAACCTGCGGGTTATTAGTCTAAGTACTTGTAACTGTCATATGTTAGGTCGCCGCTTACGGGACTAGCATAGCAGCTGGGTTTACTCGGGTTAAGGAGTAACGCAACTTAAGGTGAGTTTACGGCCCCTCTTTTAAACTGGTTTTATACTTTCGGGGGAGAAAACATGTGTTAAAACGATTATTTGGTAACTACTGTCATACTATGGGTTTCTATTGTGTACTACACGATCTTTGGAAGTCCCGGGGGGAACCATGAATGTGCGGGTTTGCACAACGGGGAAATGTGAATAGCGCTATTGGGAGTGACCAACCCCGCTCGTCGGCTTGGAGGGCCGGGCGAGTGCATATTGTCTTCTGGTATTCGAGTTAGTAATGGTTTTCCAATCGTTGTAGTAACAAAACGTACGCCTAGCTAGCGTATACTGGTTTTCGATTTGTTATAGTATGGACAGGTGGACTTGGTACTTGGATACAAAACCTGTAAACTCACCAGCATTTTTGTGCTGACGTAAACTTTTACATGTTTTCTCAGGTCGCTAAGGTAGCACGACTGGACTAGGGCGCACGCGTCTGCACGGCGTCTAACTAGGGTTGCATGGTCTTTTGAACGTTGAACTATTATTTCATTGTTGAGATACTGTTTTTGAATAAGCTTCCGCTGTAAACGGGATTTTAAACTATGTTTTGAAATTGCATTTATATTCATTTAGACTTGTTTATTGTGATCATTGGTTTGGATCCTGGTTTGTCATGCGCCTCGCGGTAAAACTCCGCAAGTGGATTTTGAGGGTGTGACAGATTGGTATCAGAGCCAATGGTTATAGTGAACTAGGACTGCATGTAGAGTCTAGTCTATAGCCGAGTCGCACACACTAGACGATCACATGGTACTAAACATTATAGTGGTTTACGTATGGTCTTGTCGGGGTGTCTGTAAATCGTTGGTCTTTCTATGTTACATCATCCGTTCTATCTTAGGTTGGGTTACTTGTTTTCTAGGCAGTGTAGTCTATTGGAGTAACTCGTGTGCTCTTGAGATTTGTCCAAGGCTCGGACATCTCCCTTTCGCACTCCAATAGAAACACTTGTCATAAACTACCGTAGTATTACGGTGGGTAGCTAAGAGTCTATGTTCGGTGATTTGAACTTTGAACTAGGAGAACACTTGGAGGACCATGTAGAGCGGTTTATCATTTTGGGTGCACACAAAATCATAAACCGAAATGCATGGAAGCCCTAGTGAACTCTGGGTTTGAGGGGATAGTCCTGGATTGGATCTAGCGTTGATCTTGTGAACATTAGTGGTTATCATTAACTGCGAAACTAAATTTTTCTCGTTCTTTCTGCCAGAATCATGTCTGGAGTACGAGGAGGACGTGGAGGTGGTCGCAATGGCGGACGTGGTGGTGGTCGCGGTGGTGCTGGTGGTCGTGGTGGAGGTATTAACCTATCGCAGGCTGATCTAAACAACTTGCTCCAAGCTGCCTTTCAGTTAGGGCACAACGGTGGTGGTAAGTTGATTTATCCATTTTCTTTTGCCTCATTGGTGAACCTTGTTTACGTATTTCGTGGTTTCTCATACGTTTCATTTCAGGTGGTCCTGTTGACCCACCCCCACCCATGTGCACCTACAAGATGTTCCGGGACTGTAAGCCCCAGGAATTCTCTGGCACTGAGGGTGCGGTGAGCCTGCTTAGGTGGTTGGAGAAAGTGGAGTCAGTATTTCTGATGTGTAACTGTCTCCCAGAAGATCGGGTAAAGTATGCTGCTGCATTATTCCAGGATGTGGCATTGACTTGGTGGAATGGCATCACCCAGAATATGGGTATTGGGGAGGCATATGCTATGCCATGGGAGAATTTTGTGCAGTTGCTGAAGCGTGAGTATTGTCCGAGGGAAGAAGTACAGAAGCTGGAGCATGAGGTGTGGAACCTCAAGATGACTGGGTCGGAAATTGAGAAGTATACTGTGAGGCGGAATGAGCTGGCAATGCTGTGTCCCGATCTGCACGTGCCAGAATACCGTAGGATTGAACACTATGTCTCAGGGTTAGTACCGGAAATTGCAGGGTTAGTGGCTGCGGGAAATCATCCTACGTATGCAGAGGTAGTTCGATCGGCCCATAGGATGACCAACTTAAAAGTGAATGAGGGTATTTTGCCTGCGAAGGGTTCAACTGGTAAGGCCCCAGAGAGCAACAAGCGCAAGTGGGAAAGTGACGGGAAGGGGTCTGGGTCAGCACAGCAGGGTAAAAGGTTTGATAATGGGGGTTCATCTTCTTCGGGTAACAAACAGGGTGGTTATGCGGGAAAACTGCCCAAATGCAACAAGTGTGGACGCCATCATCAAGGGAACTGCGACAGTAACCGTTGTCACCGCTGCCAGCGAATTGGGCATTATGCTAAAGATTGTCGGGTTACACTTCCATCGACTCAGGCTCCGACTACTAACTCAGCTTCGACTACTCAGGGGACGACAGGAAAACAAGGATGCTACAACTGTGGTGACACTGGGCATTACAAGAAGGATTGCCCAAAACTGAAGCAGGGTGGAAACAACAGTAATGGGAACAACGGGGGCGGCGGCAGAAATGCACGTGCCTTCGTCATTGGAGCCGCTGAGGCTAGACAGGACCCTGACACAGTCACCGGTACGTTTCTTCTCAATAATCGTTCTGTTAGCGTGTTATTTGATTCTGGTGCCGACAAGAGTTTTGTATCCATGGATGTTAGTCGACTGCTAGATGTAGAACCCGTACCATTAGAGACCAAGTATATTATTGAGTTAGCTGACGGGAAAACGATTGAAGCTACTAGTGTCCTTCGGGAGTGTCAATTAGAGTTGTCGGGTTTATCGTTCCCCATCGACCTTATGCCGGTACCTTTGGGTAGTTTTGACGTTGTGGTAGGAATGGATTGGTTATCTTTGTATCGCGCGGAGATCGTCTGTTATGATAAGGTTATTCGGATTCCTCTCCCTGATGGAGAATTTCTTTCTGTGTACGGTATCAAGGGTGGTGTTCCGCTAAACATCATCTCTAGCATGAAAGCCCTTAAGTGTCTTCGAAAGGGTTATCCAGCCGTTTTGGCACTTTTATCTGTTTCCTCTGGTGATGAAAAGAAGATCGACGACATTCCGGTGGTACGCGAGTTTCCTGATGTTTTTCCCGATGATTTATCTGGTCTTCCTCCTCATCGTCAAGTCGAGTTCGGTATTGATCTTGTACCAGGGGCTGCTCCTATTGCTCGGGCCCCCTACCGTCTTGCACCTCCCGAGATGCAGGAATTGTCTAGTCAGTTACAGGAACTCTTGGACAAGGGTTTCATCCGACCAAGTTCTTCCCCTTGGGGAGCCCCGATTTTATTTGTTAAGAAGAAGGATGGGAGTTTCCGATTGTGTGTAGACTACAGAGAACTGAACAAATTGACCGTCAAGAACCGTTATCCTCTTCCACGTATTGATGATCTATTCGACCAGCTTCAGGGTTCTAGTTATTATTCCAAGATCGATTTGAGGTCCGGTTATCACCAGCTGCGCGTCAGGGAGGCTGACGTTGCAAAGACTGCTTTTCGAACACGTTATGGCCATTTCGAATTCTTGGTCATGCCTTTCGGTCTCACGAACGCACCGGCGGTTTTCATGGACTTGATGAACCGTGTCTGTAAACCATATTTGGACAAATTCGTCATTGTATTTATTGATGATATTCTGATCTACTCCAAGAACGAGACCGAACACGAGGAACATCTGCGGTTAGTTTTGGAACTCTTGCGACGGGAACAACTTTACGCTAAGTTCTCAAAGTGTGACTTTTGGTTACGCGAAGTTCAATTCCTAGGACATGTGGTTAATGAACTAGGGATTCATGTCGATCCAGCTAAGATCGAAGCGATCAAGGACTGGGGAGCACCAAAGACGCCAACTGAGGTGCGACAATTCCTAGGCCTTGCGGGCTACTATCGTCGTTTCATTCAAGGGTTCTCGAAGATTGCTCAACCCCTCACCACTCTCACTCAGAAGGATAGGAAATTCGACTGGGGTGAACCACAAGAGTCAGCGTTTGAAGAACTGAAGTCTAAACTGTGTTCTGCTCCTATTTTGTCTTTACTTGAGGGTCCTGATGATTTCGTTGTCTATTGTGATGCTTCTATTCATGGTCTCGGTTGCGTATTGATGCAACGCGAGAAAGTGATCGCGTATGCTTCTCGTCAACTTAAGGTGCACGAGAAGAACTACACCACCCATGACTTGGAGTTGGGTGCCGTGGTATTCGCGTTGAAAATTTGGAGACATTACTTGTACGGTACCAAATGCACCATCTACACCGATCACAAGAGTCTCCAACACATTTTCGACCAACAACACTTGAACATACGGCAGCGTCGTTGGATTGAACTTTTGAACGACTATGATTGTGCCATAAAGTACCATCCTGGCAAGGCGAATGTTGTAGCAGACGCCTTGAGCAGGAAGGAATCAACTAAACCTCGTCGTGTTCGGGCGTTGCAACTCACCATTCATTCATCACTACCTGATCAACTCCGTTCTGCCCAGTTAGAAGCTTTGAAGGAGGAAAACCTTAAAGCTGAAACTATGCACGGTGCCGACAAGCACCTCGAGCGAAGGCCTGATGGCCTGCACTATTTCGCAGAACGCATATGGGTTCCTTTATTCGGGGGACTACGGGAGCTTGTCCTTGATGAGGCTCATAAGTCCCGGTATTCTATTCATCCTGGTTCGGATAAAATGTACCAAGATCTGAAAGTGCTTTACTGGTGGCCAAACATGAGGTCGGACATAGCCTCATACGTGAGCAAATGCTTGACCTGTGCTAAGGTCAAGGTAGAATACCAGAAACCGTCGGGTCTCTTGCAACAACCTGAAATTCCGGAATGGAAATGGGAACGGATTACTATGGATTTTGTCACACAACTTCCTATGTCACCAAGCGGGAATGACAAGATATGGGTGATTGTCGATCGGTTGACGAAATCAGCTCATTTTCTTGCTATTAAGGAGACCGACACCATGGATCGTTTGGCTCGTCTTTACTTGAAAGAAGTTGTTTCTAAGCACGGGGTACCAGTTTCTATTATCTCGGATCGTGACTCCCATTTCACTTCTCACTTCTGGAAGTCCTTGCACAAGGCTTTGGGTACCCAACTAGACATGAGTACGGCTTATCATCCACAGACTGACGGTCAGAGTGAGCGTACAATTCAAACTTTAGAAGACATGCTGCGGGCGTGTGTGATCGATTTTGGCAAGGGTTGGGAAGCTCATCTACCGTTAGTAGAATTCTCGTACAATAACAGTTATCACACGAGCATCAAGGCGGCTCCGTTCGAAGCACTGTACGGACGGAAATGCCGTTCTCCTCTTTGTTGGGCTGAAGTGGGTGAGAGCCAACTCACTGGGCCTGAACTAGTGTACGAAACTTCGGAAAAGATCGTACAGATTCGTAACCGGTTGGCAGCGGCACGGGACCGGCAAAAGAGTTATGCCGATCAGCGTCGCAAACCATTGGAATTCCAAGTCAATGACAAGGTACTTCTAAAAGTCTCACCGTGGAAGGGCGTCATACGCTTTGGGAAGCGTGGCAAACTCAACCCGCGGTATGTCGGCCCATTTACGATCCTGGAACGGATTGGGCCGGTGGCATATCGTCTTGATTTACCGACGGAGCTCGGTAACGTACATAACGTCTTCCACGTGTCAAACTTGAAGAAGTGTCTGGCTGACGAGTCTCTCATCGTTCCATTAGAAGAGATCAAGGTTGATGATCGTCTTCGGATTGTGGAAGAACCTGTGGAGATCCTTGATTACAAGATTCGTAGCCTGCGTCACAGCAAGATTCGTATCGTTAAGGTTCGGTGGAACTCGAACCGGGGACCGGAATATACGTGGGAACGGGAGGATCAGATGAAGTCTAAGTATCCTCATCTTTTTCCTAAGGAAGCGTTCGAGTCGAGACATGTCTCTTCGGCAGCTGAATGAATCTCGGGGCGAGATTCCTTTTAACGTGGGGATGATGTGACAACTCGGGTAAATCTCTCTTTTGGTTTCTATCATTTGTTTGTTCCTTCGTTATTTCTTTTGTTCTTTTGGTACTTGTGCAATTTTCGGGACGAAAATTCTTTTAACGTGGGGATGATGTGACACCCGGCAAATTCTGGTTAACAACGTTGTCTAGATGGAAGTCTACCTTAGCGAGTCACGCGTATATTGTACTTAACTGGGATAGTTAAGTCGGGTTATGGTTCGGGAACTATTGGTTTAGTCTAGAGGATCATTGGATGTTGGTCTAGAGGTTCATTAGATGTCGGTCCTTAACCAAGTGTACAAACGGTGACGATCGGTAGGATCGTCAGGGCATACGGAACATACGAGTCTCGAGTCCCGGGAATTGGTGAACGAGTGTGAATATATGTATTTACTTGTGTTATGTGTTTATAATCATTATGTGACTTGTCGGTACGTTAATATGTGTTAACATATGTTAAAACGGGGTTTAACGCGCAAAACACACGAAACAGGCCCATATAGGCGATCAAGATAGCCCAATCGCCTATATGTGGTGCGACTGGGGATCATGTGGTGCGACTGGGGACTGATCGCATGACTGTTCATGCGATTAGGCCCCGATCGCATGAACTTATACGCGATTAGGCTTCCTGATCGCGTGTAAAGCTGCATAATCGCATGTTACGTGCTGGACGACTAAAAACGACTATAAATACCATACTTGACCTCATAAACTTCATTATACAAACCCTAGTCGTCCCATAACCCGCCCCAACACATAAACAACCTCTGGAAGGCGATTTTTGATCAAAACACAAGGTTTCAAGCTTGAATCATCATTCTTTCATAATCCTAAGGTTTGGTTTTCATCCACAAATCTTTATAAACGTTTTTAATCAATCCCTAATGGTCCAGACCTGTTCTTAAACGAAAAAGCTTTCTGAAAATCATTAATAAGGGTTGTTAATCGGATTATAACTAATATACATGCGTTATGGGTGTGTATGATTAGAAAGCTAGGATTTTTATGATTCATGATGATGGATTGATATGTTATTTTGTTAGATCAGAATTGATATTGATAGTATGATGATAGAAATCTGAGTAATTGATTATTAGGGTTATTGTTATGCATGTTAGTATGATGATTGCATGCTATGTGTATGGTGTTTGGATTACTTGGTTGCATGCAGGACTGATTATACGAGGTTAAACGAAGGATTTTGGTTGAAACATGTTTAGGATAGTGTTTGGGATGATATTGGGTAGTTACACACGTTCTGGATCTGATTTGGAGCGTTAAACGCGCGAAAAACTGGAACAGCAAGGTTACAGGCGATTAGCATTGCTAATCGCCAGTTTTACATGCAATCAGGGCCAAATCGCATGAGTTTTCATGCGATCAGCCCCAAATCGCATGAGTTTTCATGCGATCAGCCCTGATCACGTGAACTTACATGCGATCAGCCCTGATCACGTGAACTTACATGCGATCAGCCCTGATCACGTGAACTTACATGCGATCAGCCTTGATCACGTGAACTTACATGCAATCAGCCCTGATCACGTGAACTTACATGCAATCAGCCCTGATCACATGAACTTATATGCAATCAGCCCTAATCACGTGAACTTATATGCAATCAGCCCTAATCACATGAACTTATATGCAATCAGTCCTAATTGCTAGTTTACGTTTCCTAATCGCGTGTACTACTGTTGTAAGTGTAAATTAGCATTCCGAGACCCGATTTGACATGTAGTAACATGCTAGGAACCTCGTAACATATATGGTAACTTGGTAACACATGTTTGGATGTAATTCGGTGATACGTGAACTATGTGCTATAACTTGTTGTGCGTTAACGTATGTTAAGTGTAATTGCGTTATTGTATGTTTTGGAGCGTAAACATAACACGGGGAGTCTCGGGTCACCAATGGGATGTCGAGTCTTGTACTTTGGGTCAGTTAAACAGTCACGGTGTTTTCAAACAAACTTGGTTATGGTCTGGACATCTAGGGACTAATTAACCTGCGGGTTATTAGTCTAAGTACTTGTAACTGTCATATGTTAGGTCGCCGCTTACGGGACTAGCATAGCAGCTGGGTTTACTCGGGTTAAGGAGTAACGCAACTTAAGGTGAGTTTACGGCCCCTCTTTTAAACTGGTTTTATACTTTCGGGGGAGAAAACATGTGTTAAAACGATTATTTGGTAACTACTGTCATACTATGGGTTTCTATTGTGTACCACACGATCTTTGGAAGTCCCGGGGGGAACCATGAATGTGCGGGTTTGCACAACGGGGAAATGTGAATAGCGCTATTGGGAGTGACCAACCCCGCTCGTCGGCTTGGAGGGCCGGGCGAGTGCATATTGTCTCAAACAGGAACAACAGGAACAATTGGTACTTTTCGGGCATAACATCTGGTATTCGAGTTAGTAATGGTTTTCCAATCATGGTAGTAACAAAACGTACGCCTAGCTAGCGTATACTGGTTTTCGATTTGTTATAGTATGGACAGGTGGACTTGGTACTTGGATACAAAACCTGTAAACTCACCAGCATTTTTGTGCTGACGTAAACTTTTACATGTTTTCTCAGGTCGCTAAGGTAGCACGACTGGACTAGGGCGCACGCGTCTGCACGGCGTCTAACTAGGGTTGCATGGTCTTTTGAACGTTGAACTATTATTTCATTGTTGAGATACTGTTTTTGAATAAGCTTCCGCTGTAAACGGGATTTTAAACTATGTTTTGAAATTGCATTTATATTCATTTAGACTTGTTTATTGTGATCGTTGGTTTGGATCCTGGTTTGTCATGCGCCTCGCGGTAAAACTCCGCAAGTGGATTTTGAGGGTGTGACAGAATCGGAAACACTGACATCGGTGGCAGCGCGGGTTGGGTTGGGTGACTCGGGTGGGATCTGGGCTTGGAAAAGGGGCTTATCATCAGGGGCTGAATGGGCTGAACTTGCGCAGCTGCAGGGTATGTTGGTTGGGGTTGGGATCAATAATGGGTCGGATGGGTGGGTTTGGGGGTTGGATGGGTCGGGCAGATTAAACGTAAATAGCTTGAAGAAGGAACTACATAATCAAAGACTGGTGCAGCCGGGTCAACCATTTACGTGGTGCAGTTGGGTTCCGAAGAAAGTTGGTGTCGTTGGGTGGCGGGCAAAGCTAAACAGACTCCCTACTCTTGCGGCTTTGGTGGATCGGAACATTGATGTGGATTCTTTGCTGTGTCTGATGTGTGGTGAACAGACCGAAATAGTTGAACATCTTTTTGTATCTTGCGGATTTGCAAGCGTCTTATGGCAGATAGTATCTCAGTGGTGTAAAATGCAGCCAATCTTTGCGTTCAAGTTTAAAGACATTCTTGAAGTTCACAAGTTCGTTAGTGGTTCGGATAAAAAGAAGAACGCGATTTATGCTATTTTATTAACAGTTATATGGGCAATATGGAGGTCAAGAAATAAGAAAGTATTTGAGAATGTTGATTGCTCGCTGGATAAAACATTCGGTGAGATGAAATCAATGTCGTTCTTATGGGTAAAATCGAGAGCAAGGAAACTGGAATTGGTATGGGAGGTGTGGAGTAGCTTCAATATACATAGAGTGAGCTAGTGATTTTATTTTGTTTATGTAGCTTCATTGTCTGTTTTGTTTTGTGTTTTTGTTTTGGTGGATGTTTGCTAGATCCTCTCTAGCGTTTGGCGTTTTAATAAAACTTGAAGCTCAACTATGTTTTTTCTTTTTTATTTTTTCGAATTAACTTCCGCCAACATCACCACCATACCAGACCACCCACCCACACCATCACATAGAAGCCTCAACTATGTTTTTTCTTTTTTATTTTTCTCAATGAACTCGATACAGTAATGCGAAATATACTTGCGACATTTAAGAAAATCTAAAAGATTATATCGTGATGATTGAGAAACATCAAAATTATAAAAATTTATAGAGTTGGTTAATTAAAAAATCTATAATCGTTGCTTATCTCACCAAATTTCGAATTAACTTTGAATCGAACTTAAAGTATATATTTCGAACCGTCCACTTATTTGGAAACTAATTCTATTTTTCTAATAAAAAAATAGAGGTATGTCTGTATTTAGCTTACAGATATTATTATTTTTATTTAGGAGTTAAGGGCTAAATTCGTCGCTGGCGTTTGGTCAATTTTGTCATATTAGTCCAAAATAGTTTTTTTGTTTGTTTGTTTTTTTTTTTTTACATATGGCTTCTTTAGATTTACGTTTTGTTGTCAAACTATTTTGTACTGATTGTGACAAAACTGGCCAAACCTCAAGGACGATTTTGGTCATTTACTCTTTATTTAGTGTTGCGCAATATGTTTTTATATATATAGTACAAGTGTAATATAGATAATTACAAATTAATCTCTCTCCATTTAAACTAAAAATAAAAAATTACAAACTTATTTTAATTACCTCTCACAAATGCTCAAAACGTTCTTGAAGTAACAATTTAAATTATTTAAATTAAAAATGGTTTGTTCGATAGTTATTTAATAAAGTGAAGTTATCCAATAAAATTAGGAGTGGGAACTAGTAAAGTGAGATAAAACACTATTTTGGTAAATATTTTTGATACAACACCTATTTGATAAATATTTTTTTCACCAACACCTTTATGGAAAAAAAACTCTGTTTTTTTTTTTGTAAGGTAAACTTCATTCAAAAAACGCCAAAGGTTGTCCTCAAAGTGAGGACCCCCCGGCCAAAACCAATTACACCAAATCCAAAGGAAAATTACACCATTTTATCCAATCGACACATTTTAATCTAGCTCTATGACGGATCCAAAAATACGATATCGACTTCACTTTTTCTAGCACTTCAATCGGACGTCTATGTTTGCCTCTGAACATACAATCATTTCGCTCCATCCAAATGCTCCAAAACGTGGAAAAGACAATGCCCCTCAGAGTTTGCTTTACCGGCTTAGAGAGTGATTGCGACTCGACAAAGTTAGAGAATATCAGGGACATCAAAAGCAAAAAGAGGTCCTACTCGACACCACGTACTGACCCGGCTCCACAACTCTACAGAAAAAGCACACCCCGTAAAAAGGTGCATTGCCGTCTCTTGGGCTGATTGACAAAAGATACACGATTCATCCGTAACAGGAACGCCTCTCTTAATTAGCTCAAGCCGAGTAGGAAGACGATCAAGGAGAGCTCTCCAAACTAAGATCTTGCACTTCGACGGAACCCAACCTTTCCATTTGATTGTTGCTACAGTAGTTTGTTGCACGTCTTCATACATGAGTTTCTTTGCTGATCTAACCGAAAACTCACCGTTCGAATCCGCCTGCCACTTCCATTTGTCTTCTCCCCCCTGCAGATTAAAAGAAAAGATATCCTATAGCAGCTGAAATAGTTCGTTTACTTCCCGCCGTAGAGGTTGGTTCTCTGTATATCCTAATCAAATTATAATGACTCCTAACTAAATATACCGACTACCTTTAAAAAAAAAACTAAATATACCGACTAGACTTAATAAGCATTGCATTAATTAAATAATAATTCGAACCTACCCAACAGAATCAAGTGAACATAAAAGCAAAAGTTTTAGTCTCAAAACCTTTTACCATCTTTTATTGATGAACGAATCAAATCACACCATCATAATTCATAATACTGGCTTTGAGTTCATCAACACTGCTCCAGCTTGTGATGCTGCAGTAATTGAAGATTTGGAAGGAAATAGAGAACAATGGCATTTCAGAGTATGTTTTTATTATTTAATTATTTTAGAGAGAGATAGAGAGAAGTGGAAGGAAATAAAAAAATGTTACATAGACACTTTTTTAAGAAAAGGAGAAAACTTTAGACTAAATTTCATCCGTTTAAGTTGGAAGGAAAGGGAAGCGAGTTTTTTTTTTTTTTTTTTTTTTTTTAAACGGGAATGCACCTAAGTGTTATTATGATTACCCTCTTTTCAATAACCATCCTCAACATCACCACCATGTCACCAACCCCCCATCTCTCTACTTCATCCCCAACCTACGTGTGGTGATGATCCTCCCCTTTGGCCTTGTTATTTCTCAGCGAACAACGCTTACAATTATCATATCACACATCCAAACATCCATTAAAGGAAACAAACATCATATTAAGTTTTATCATATTAAGTTTTTCGATTAAGGAAAAAAAATATGATTACACAACACTTACAATTTACGCATAAGAATTCCCCCAAAAGTGAAACCTACCACCAACTTTGGTTTCTTGAAGTCGTATCAACAATGATGCCAAAAACGAATATAATAAATGTGATTAAGTGGTCTTGCATCCATGGGCTTTTTCCTTCAACAACAACTGCAGCAAAACTCAATCAGCAAAAAAAACAAAGGTTACTAATTATTGGAATAATTAGGCTACTGAGTGTTAATAATATCTAAATACACAAAGGAGGATTAGCTGATTGGCATTTTGTGAGATTTAAATTCATGAATCTTGTGATGTTAGTGTTAGTGATTGAAAGCTGATTCTATTTAGATTGCCCTGGTCAATTTGGTAATTTGACTTCTATATTGTTAAAGAAAGAGTAGCCATGTTAAGTCTAAGTGCCAAATCATTAATTAGACTTCTATATTTTTAAAGAAAAAGTAAGCTTTATGTTAATAAAGATTAAAGATCATGATATTTTCAACATATTGCTGACTTGTAGGCAGAAGAAAAGCAAGTCAGAAAGTATTCACCTCTTCTTGAGAGCCCCTTCCCGTTAGAACACAATGTATCTGTTAAAAAAATGGTAGTGAAAATTGATTTTTCTCTAATTTTGAACTTATATAAATATATTTATATAGGTAGAGGATCCGGTAAGAAAATTGATTTGTGTAGGAAGTGTAGGAAAGATTTATAGCCATAGGATCAACTTTTGAGATTAAGGGCATTTAAGACTTTTTAACAATTTTTAAATTAATCAAATCCCACTAATTTAGCACCATATCTTTAGTATATCATTCAAATTATCTCCACATATTTATTCAATTTCTCAGATCAATTCCCAAAAAAAACAATTTATATATATCTGAATTCAATTTTTTTGAGACTTACGCTTTTATAATAACATCAGTAGTGTTTTATACTTATCAGAAGTGTTTTAATAACATCAATAGTGTTTTATATTTATCAGGAGTGTTTTATAATAACATCAATAGTGTTTTATATATCATTTTCATCACAGGCTAACATCAGGAGTGTTGTATTCTTATCAGGAGTGTTTTATAATAATTTTGTTTTACATCTCCACAAAATTACCAAGTCAATTTTTGTAAGCCATAACACTTTAGCTTCTAAATGGTGTTTTATATGAACATTATACTGTGTTATATCTCATCACTAAATATCAACATTTTACTGTGTTTTATATCATCACTGATATAAGGAAAACATTAAATGTTTCTAGAAGTAAATAATAATAATAATTAAAAAGAATGCTTAAGAATGATTATGGCAAATAATAATGATAAGAGAGAGAGGAACCATAATATAAGGAAAGCATTAAAAAGGTTTCTAGAAGTTTAGCATAAAAAGACATTGATACCCTCATTTAAAATACATATTCACAATCTTACCATGAATTTCTATAATATATTAATTAAATTTTAAGCATAACCAAACATTTAATCTCCACCATCCATCTTTAAATCCAATGGTTGAAAACACTTCTTACCCTTCCTACACAAAATCATTTTCCTACAGGAACCCTACCCTATTTATATATATGTTATATAAATATTTATTTATGGGTTTGTGTACTATATTGTGAGAGTATCACAACGAATCAAACCATATACAAAATAGAGCTAAGTTGAATGAGATATCGAAGCTTGAAAGTTATAGGTTGGAACAACCAAAGATGAGAAAATGGATTAAGTTTTGTCCCACATTGGTGGGATGACAAAACTTGAAGTGGTTTATAAGGAGGAGCACTCCTTGTATATTGTTTAGCTTGAGCCAAACACTAGTGAGGACCCTAAATGGTGGCGTGGGCGATGGGCGCTTTGATGGCGTACTTTGCACTTCGCACACTCGCGTCGCCGCGAGCCGCTTGAGAGCCGCCTTTGTATTTTTGACCTCGTGCGCGTAGTCTGGTACATGGCGGAAGGTTGACGTAAACCGTAACTACAAGTGGCGCGCAGGACCAGATGGCATTCAGGTCTGCGCACGCGTGGCGGGTTCCATATGATACGAGTCGTCATCCGCGGATGACATAGCGTTATGTGCGCAGGGACTATAGTGCGCGCATGACCAGGTAGTGCCTAGCACCCTGGTCAGCGTGCGTCATCATGTTATGCGCGCAACATACGAACGCGGGCTGGCGCGTCAGTTCCTACACAGTCTCGGGTTGTTAGAAACGGCTTTTTCAACTCGTGTCATAAATAAAACGTAAGTTTCAGTTTGACCACTTAAATCCTAAGTTAATGCTCATTTATTATCTTATTTATTTGGTACTAAATAAGATTAAATAAGTCATTATGTGGGTTGATTATAAATATGAACCTTTAGGTCCATGGTTGGTTGATACGGATGAGATGCTAGAAAGTCAGAGATGTTAGAATCTCATGACAAGAATATCTCTATACAAACTCTCACTATATCTCTGTTCCAAAAACGAGAGGAGCACTCTCAAAATTTGATGACTTTCATTTTTCTACATTTCTAAACACAATTATATCCGGTGCTGTCTTGGGCTCAAGACCATCTCCGGCAGTACGACTACTGTTCCGGTTGTTGTACCCTGGGAGACAGATCGTCTGAGAGGGGGCGCAGAATCTGTTTTAAGGGTCCCGTGTCAAACACGATCCTCAACCAAAAACCGCCTATAACAAGTTTGTTATTCTTGCAGCGGAGTGCTACACAAGATGGTTCGATTGAAGTCTACTAAAGTATTCGACTTGGATCAAGATTCGGTATATGTATTTGTTTTTTATTTTCATTTACATTTAGTTTTGTAATCGTTATTGTACAATGTTATTTCCTACGAATAACGAGAGTATCGTTATTATTTCTTTTTATCATTAATTTAATAAAATTATGAACCCTATTTTCTACAGTATCAACTACAGAATTTAAGGCAATTCCTAACATTTGGAGATCCACAGTAGAAAGGTTTGGTGATCGAGTTGCATTGGTCGACACGCATCATGATCCGCCTACAAATATGACTTACAAGCAGGTCTTCTTCTATTTTACTCTTTCTTTACATATCTAATTTCTTTTCTTTTTAAATAAAACGCAAACAACAGAGGACCAAAACACGCTGATTGAACACCGATGAGGGCTCTGGAGTTGCCGCCGTAACTGTTTAAAACAACGAAAGTCCACCGCTTTCGCCTTCAATGTCCAGATCCACCACCATCATCATCTTTATCCACCTGAACTCTCTCTCATCATGTTGTTTCTCTCTTTTAGATGAGAAATCCTAAAAAAACCCCAAAAATGTCAATTATAATCCTAAAAACAGTTATAATGAAAAAGTTAACACAAATCAAAAGTGTAATTGATGGAGGGGAAGGTTGAAATCATACCCATTTGTAGACAACACCATGATCATCGGCATTTTTTTCTTGTCCATGTTGACATCTGCAAATTGCCCTTTAAAACGACCATGGAATTGTGAAGAATTACTGTTGAGCTGAGGAAACAGTGGGTTGAAAATGAAAAAGGAGATGAGAGAGATGATTGTTGAGAGAGAGCAGAGGTGGGTTGAATGGACAGAGATAACCATATGAGTTGCGGTGGTGGAACACGTAGTGTGTTTGTGGCAGGAGAATGCACGCGTGGAGATAAACTGGATGGACAACAAATAGACACGTGGGGCATCATTATTGACACGTGTTATCTGAAAAGTAATCCACGTTAAAGTTAAAAAAAAAACGTCCCAGCAAAGAGTCGAACATGGGTTCATAGCAAAATAATACAGCAACCCAACCACTGAACCACTACGTCACTTTGATAAAAAGAACGGATTAAAAGATATAAATACACTATAAAACGGGAAAAATAATAAAAAACCAATAGGCGACTGCCACGTGGCAGTGGCACTATTCATGAACATTCTAAAATCATTATATAGGATACTTACTAAAATTTAATTTAATAAACTTATATGATGGTTTTGCAAATCAATTATTATAATTAAATTTGAGTTTAATGTATTAAATAATAAAATGAGAGAATTCATGAGGGAGTGTCATGTGTCCCTCATGTGTTTTCTTTTATTTTTTAGTGTAGATGTAGATGTAGATGTAGATGTAGATGTAGATGTAGATGTAGATTTGCTGAACATAGTTTAACATATAAAGCAATGACCAAAATAATAAAACTTAATAATCATTTGTCAAATATTGTAACAAAATTAATTTTAAACTTAGAATAACAGATTAATTTTTTTAAAAATTGGTTAATTTAAGGTACATGATTTAAATTCAAAGTTAATAATACATAAATATAAATATGTTATATAAAAAAAATCACGTGTTTTCTTTTATTAATTATTTCAGTTACAACTATGATTATTAATATAATTACTAAAATTTAATTTCCCTGAATGCTGCCTCATGTTCATGTAAACCCTCGTTGGATCAGCCTGCATTTGGTTTAATGACCTACCTGATGGAAACATTAAATCCTTCGACGATTTGGGCAAAGGATTTCTGACCAACTTTTCACAACAGAGACGTTGTGTCAAGGACGCCACAGTAATTTTTCTAATCAAGCAAAAAGACGATGAAAGCCTTAAAAGCATCATCGAACGATACAAAAGAGAAGGTCTTACTTATGTGGGAGCAGATGACAAAAATGAAAGTTGCAGGGTGTATGAACGCCATCAACGCCAAGTATCTTACCCGAGACTTCAACAAGAGTCTCCTAAAATCCGTTGAAAAATCCCTCGAAAGGGCTGAAGCTCATATCCGAGGGGAGGATGCTGTTGACATCAAGGAACAGAGAAAGAGGTATGCCAACTGGAGGAGTGCCAGCCACCCCAACCGATGGCGGAAACATCGGGATGTCACGTGTTGATGATTGTTTAGTAGGTCATGGTAAATAATAAGTTTCAATAAATGATTTAAATAAATTACATACAATTGTTCTACAAGAATTCGTACATCAAAATGAATAATACTATGCACACATCTTCAAGCATTTACTCAAATCTTCAAGCAAGTGGAACCTGAAACATGTTATGTTTGAAAATATTTGGGTCAACAAAAGTTGGTGAGAATACATAGGTTTTTGAATATAATTGATAACAATAGCTTGTACAACAATCACAGTTGTTTGGTGATAGAGTATGATTTCGATATGTAACAATGCGTCTTTGTACAACCAAACCTTGTGTCGACTGATGACTAACTCGCAAGTTAGTTAAATGTTGTTACTGTTATCGATCATCCCTGAATTTATGCGGGGGGATGGGTTTGTCAGACCTATAGCGCTATAATCTAAACAGGCGGCTTGATCATTGTTAATGATTGTACTGTGTCTTTTTGTTACAGTCAAATGATAGAATGATGATGTAATTGAATCACAAGTAAATATGAGTAAATGATAGTATAAAATGTTTAAACATGTTTCACCCCAAAAATAGTGAAAATAGAGAAAAGGGGCTATGTAAACTCACCTTAGCAAAATGTTATGTCTCGTGAAAATAGAATATGTGTTGTCCAATGATACCAAGTATTATCCTATAATTAAGGTAATAAATATGTCTAAGTCCTTCTAGTCTACAAATATATTCTAGGACTTCGAATTGGGGATAAGTGCTCGTTTAATTAATAAATAAAATGTTTGAATAATAAGAGAAATTTGATAAATAAATAAACAAAAGTCTTTTTGTAAATTTTAAATTAAAGATGATCCTAATATTAGTTTTAGGTGTGAAAATAATTTTTATAAAATTATTTTCTTAAAAATAGAATATTAAATCTATTTATAACAAATTGTCAAAATATAACTTCAATATTTAAAAATACTAAAATTAAGAAATTATTAAGTTAAAAATTGTATTTCTGTTCCAAATAAATAGAAATAATTTATATAAAATTTTGGTGCAAAAATATTGAAAAATGAATTTATTATGATTTATTTATGATTAAAACTATCAAAAATTGATTAAAAATATTAAATAAATGATTTTTCAGAAATAAAAATCATTTCAGAAAAGTTTATTGTTATAAAAACTCAGAATAATTTTTGTGGAAATTTATAAAATTGTTTTGATATTTTTATAGATTTTTATAAATAAAATAGAATAAACTTGAATTATTTATTATATATATATTAAATAAATAATTTTTGGAAAACTAAAATTTGTATGCTAAACTTTGCCTCATGAATATCATAAAATAAGTTTTTATAGAATTTAAAAATCACATTTGGTATTTTAAAACTATTTAAAAAGATTATTAGATTAAAATATAAAGAAAGGAGTTTAAAAAAAAAGGATGTGGGTTGTGGGAGTCGAACCTGGGTTCAAACCCGGTTCAATCATTATCCAGCATGATTCCCACCACTGGGCTAAGCTCTTATTTGTATTTAAAACAGAAAAACAATAATTAAAAATCCAAGTCTGTAAGGGTGTTCTTCCCCAATTTAATCAAATCGTGCCCTAGATTTATAATAGTTTGATTTACACAACAATAACCCAATTAATCATAGGGTTATTGTTGTGTGTATGCCGAAGAATGAAACCCACGAGAAAAACAGAACTTACAATTACGAAATCGTGATTCTTGCCTTGGTCAACAGAAAAGTCAAACTCAAACAAGAATGCTTTGAATGATGAATTAAAACAGAAATTAAAGGTTGAGAAGGATATTTCGGCGAGTGTAGGAGGAATTGGGAGGTCCAATTTATAAGGAGAGGCTCGGGTGAACGAATTGGGTAAGTTAGACTCGCCATGAATGATGACGCGTAAATTCATGTATAATTGGAAGGTTTTTGACCGTGATAATGTGTATAATACGCGTAATACACTGCCTATTCCATAATACGAGTCAATTAGTTGATAATTATCTTTTTTTAGCTTCAATCATAAGTCAAACGAAAGGTTTAAAAAAAATGGCTGCGTTCAGCGTGCAGGAGCAGAAAGGGGACAACAGCTCTTTTTTAGAAGGCTTTTTATATTTTACGGGTTGGGATTAAACCAAGAAGGAGCTGTGGCTCAGATGGTTACGTGGTGTTGTGTTAGTCACCTGGACTGGTTTGGGCGCGGGTTCGAGTCCCGGCCCAATCGAATATATATATTTTTTTTTAAAACAAGAAGGAAGGGGACTAGTGGGCTGGGCCGGATTCGGGGTTGGGCTTCTTGTGTGATTAGGCTCCGATCAAAATAGAGAAAATTTGGGTATTTGTAGTATTTGTTAAGTATGGTTGGTTTATAATGTTCCACATTATTAACATTATTATTATTATTATTATTATTATTATATATACATTTCTATATATATATATATATATATATATATATATAGGTTGCGTGTTAGGCATATTTGTATAAAATTAAGGATAAAATATATATAATGAGGGCTTTTATGTATAAAAATTTGGGGAAAAATTTTGTGATGTTACAGTCTCCCCTACTTTTGGAAACTTCGTCCCGAAGTTTATTGAAAACTTCGTCCCGAAGTTTATTGAAAACACAGGGTTGAAGGTGATTGGGTAAAAATAAAAATAGTTGTGATTTGGGTTATAGCATGACATGAATAGAATAAACTGTCTCGTGTTTTGTGTGGGTTGATGAACTACCAGACAACTAGAGTTTATAACCTTGGTAGAATTTCACACCACCCTAACGTACCTGTAAATTCATGATTACGTTCCGGACCGCAATCACAAATTTACCTTACATTAATGTTTTGCATCCTTCTATGACTCCACCGATTGTTGAGCAGGTTCGATAGCCTCCCCCAGTCGTGGAGCAGGTTATAGGGCCTCTCCCGACTGTTGAAAAGGCATGATAAGCTCTACCAATCGTTGAGTAGGTTCGATAGCCTCCACCAGTCGTGGAGCAGGTTGTAGGGCCTCTCCCGACTGTTGAAAAGGCATGATGACCTCTATTAAGTGCAGCAAATAGATTGCAAATTGATAACATGTTTATGCAAACAAGTATAACAAGCACAGCATATGAGTGGTAGTTGTATAAATTTATATAATTAGTTTACATTCAAACAATCATGCACCATGTAACAACTCTCAGACAAATATTTTATTACTTGAATCAAATAGCGTCAATACATAGAATAAAAGCAACCAATAGTAAAATGGTGAGACTTGCGGTTAGGTAGCTGGAGGGTCTTGATCTCTGTTTAGTTTAGGGCATCGGTTACGGAAGTGATTTGGGTTTCCACATTTATAGCATTGACCATAGTTGTATCGATTAGGATTAGTAGCCTGAGCAGGGTTGGTGGGTTGGTTGGCATTAGGATTTGGGGTCTCACGACACGTGTTGACCAGATGGCCATACTTTCCACAATTGGTGCACAAGCGACACGCTGAAGCAGTGGGATGATGTCGGTTGCATGTGTTACACAATGGATAGTTTCCTATATAGGGTTTCTTGTTAGAAGCTTGTGTAGTGAGGTTGACATCAGGATCCCTGGCCTTACGCTTCTGATTCTCAGTAGTTACCGCGGCTACAATACTTGCTTTATTGCCTTTCCGAACTAAGGTCCCGTTCTTTACGTGATTGTCAGTTAAGGTAGCTGCTAAACGCTTGGCCTCTTCAAGGGTAGCAGGGTTCCTTCCCAATACCGTGTCCTGAATCTGCATGGGCAAACCACCGATATACTTTTCGATGGCTACAGGTAGCGGAGTGACCTTATGGGGCAATAACAGACTGAGCTCATGGAAGCGGGTATTATAAGCAAGGTTTTCCCCACTATCCTGAGCAAGGGTGTGGAACTCGTCCTCTAATTTCTTGACCTCGTTACGTGGGCAAAATTCATCTTTCATTATCTCCTTGACTTGATCCCAGGTCATACTAAGTGCAACTTCAGCTCCTCGGGTGCGCTTTTCCTCATTCCACCAAGTGAGTGCTCGTTTGTGAAGAACACTCATAGCATAACGGACCTTAAAGTTATCGGGACACTCACTGTTAATGAAGGTATTTTCAATACCCTCGAACCATTGTAGGAGACCAGTAGCTCCTTCATCTCCACTGAACTTAGGGGGATTACAGGTATTAAAATGTTTGAGAGTGCAGGCTGGGAGACCATTCCCGTTTCCATTCCTGTTCCCATTGTGGTTTCCATTGCCGTTTCCGTTTCCATTACCGTTTCCGTTGCCGTTCATCTGGATGACTTGAGCCAGTAAGTTAGGAACAAGAGTTGCTATTTGTTGTGCCATTTGTTGGGAAATGATCGCAGCCAGTTGGGCATCAATGCCATTGTTGTTGTTGTTATGGTTGTCGTGGTTGTTATTGTTGCTATTTCCTTCCTCATGATTACCACCATTGTTATTGCGAGTGCTGCGACGTGGAGGCATGATCTGTAAGGGACACAATGAAATGAATGAGGTAATATAAGGAATGTAATCATTTATTCATTAATTAAAACGAATAAACGAAAACGTTGACTTATCAAAGATTCTAGATTCTAATAACATATGAAGACATGCTTTAGCCTATAAGTGAACACTCATCCCGAGAATTCCCAGGTAGGCATCCGGGTCCCTCGTCTGATTGGGATATATGCGCAATGCCAGCCTAGACAGAAGACTCAGAATATAGGCGTTCACCCTTCCAGATTGCACGTGTTCGTTATTAAAATCTAGAACTTCGACGAGATCTCAAGGTGGTTCAGGCTAAGCCTGAGGAATTTGTCCTATTAGTCTAAGAGTAGATCCAGTGATGGAGAAAAACCTTCTTGTAAAGATGAAAGAAGGGATAAGAAGTAGGAGGGGGATAGAGAATAACAAGTAAAAGGAGCAAATACTGTTTATATTCCTATGGTTATAGACTAGATTATTTTTCTAATAACCTAATTCCCTATACCCATGGCTCTGATACCAATCTGTAACACCCCAACCGATGGCGGAAACATCGGGATGTCAAGTATTGATGATTGTTCAATAGCTCATGGTAAATAATAAGTTTCAATAAATGATTTAAATAAATTACATACAATTGTTCTACAAGAATTCGTACATCAAAATGAATAATACTATGCACACATCTTCAAGCATTTACTCAAATCTTCAAGCAAGTAGAACCTGAAACATGTTAAGTTTGAAAATTAAGAAATTATTAAGTTAAAAATTGTATTTCTGTTCCAAATAAATAGAAATAATTTATATAAAATTTTGGTGCAAAAATATTGAAAAAATGAATTTATTATGATTTATTTATGATTAAAACTATCAAAAATTGATTAAAAATATTAAATAAATGATTTTTCAGAAATAAAAATCATTTCAGAAAAGTTTATTGTTATAAAAACTCAGAATAATTTTTGTGGAAATTTATAAAATTGTTTTGATATTTTTATAGATTTTTATAAATAAAATAGAATAAACTTGAATTATTTATTATATATATATTAAATAAATAATTTTTGGAAAACTAAAATTTGTATGCTAAACTTTGCCTCCTGAATATCATAAAATAAATTTTTATAGAATTTAAAGATCACATTTGGTATTTTAAAACTATTTAAAAAGATTATTAGATTAAAATATAAAGAAAGGAGTTTAAAAAAAAGGATGTGGGTTGTGGGAGTCGAACCTGGGTTCAAACCCGGTTCAATCATTATCCAGCATGATTCCCACCACTGGGCTAAGCTCTTATTTGTATTTAAAACAGAAAAACAATAATTAAAAATCCAAGTCTGTAAGGGTGTTCTTCCCCAATTTAATCAAATCGTGCCCTAGATTTATAATAGTTTGATTTACACAACAATAACCCAATTAATCAAGGGTTATTGTTGTGTGTATGCCGAAGAACGAAACCCACGAGAAAAACAGAACTTACAATTACGAAATCGTGATTCTTGCCTTGGTCAACAGAAAAGTCAAACTCGAACAAGAATGCTTTGAATGATGAATTAAAACAGAAATTAAAGGTTGAGAAGGATATTTCGGCGAGTGTAGGAGGAATTGGGAGGTCCAATTTATAAGGAGAGGCTCGGGTGAACGAATTGGGTAAGTTTGACTCGCCATGAATGATGATGCGTAAATTCATGTATAATTGGAAGGTTTTTGACCGTGATAATGTGTATAATACGCGTAATACACTGCCTATTCCATAATACGAGTCAATTAGTTGATAATTATCATTTTTTAGCTTCAATCATAAGTCAAACGAAAGGTTTAAAAAAAATTGGTTGCGTTCAGCGTGCAGGAGCAGAAAGGGGACAACAGCTCTTTTTTAGAAGGCTTTTTATATTTTACGGGTTGGGATTAAACCAAGAAGGAGCTGTGGCTCAGATGGTTACGTGGTGTTGTGTTAGTCACCTGGACTGGTTTGGGCGCGGGTTCGAGTCCCGGCCCAAACGAATATATTTTTTTTTTAAAACAAGAAGGAAGGGGACTAGTGGGCTGGGCCGGATTCGGGGTTGGGTTTCTTATGTGATTGGGCTCCGATCAAAATAGAGAAAATTTGGGTATTTGTAGTATTTGTTAACTATGGTTGGTTTATAATGTTCCACATTATTAACATTATTATTATTATTATTATTATTATTATTATTATTATTATTATTATTATTATATATACATTTCTATATATATATATATATATATATAGGTTGCGTGTTAGGCATATTTGTATAAAATTAAGGATAAAATATATATAATGAGGGCTTTTATTTTTAAAAATTTGGGGAAAAATTTTGTGATGTTACAGTCTCCCCTACTTTTGGAAACTTCGTCCCGAAGTTTATTGAAAACACAGGGTTGAAGGTGATTGGGTAAAAATAAAAATAGTTGTGATTTGGGTTATAGCATGACATGAATAGAATAAACTGTCTCGTGTTTTGTGTGGGTTGATGAACTACCAGACAACTAGAGTTTATAACCTTGGTAGAATTTCACACCACCCTAACGTACCTGTAAATTCATGATTACGTTCCGGACCGCAATCACAAATTTACCTTACATTAATGTTTTGCGTCCTTCTATGACTCCACCGATTGTTGAGCAGGTTCGATAGCCTCCCCCAGTCGTGGAGCAGGTTGTAGGGCCTCTCCCGACTGTTGAAAAGGCATGATAAGCTCTACCAATCGTTGAGTAGGTTCGATAGCCTCCACCAGTCGTGGAGCAGGTTGTAGGGCCTCTCCCGACTGTTGAAAACGCATGATGACCTCTATTAAGTGCAGCAAATAGATTGCAAATTGATAACATGTTTATGCAAACAAGTATAACAAGCACAGCATATGAGTGGTAGTTGTATAAATTTATATAATTAGTTTACATTCAAACAATCATGCACCATGTAACAACTCTCAGACAAATATTTTATTACTTGAATCAAATAGCGTCAATACATAGAATAAAAGCAACCAATAGTCAAATGGTGAGACTTGCGGTTAGGTAGCTGGTGGGTCTTGATCTCTGTTTAGTTTAGGGCATCGGTTACGGAAGTGATTTGGTTTTCCACATTTATAGCATTGACCATAGTTGTATCGATTAGGATTAGTAGCCTGAGCAGGGTTGGTGGGTTGGTTGGCATTAGGATTTGGGGTCTCACGACACGTGTTGACCAGATGGCCATACTTTCCACAATTGGTGCACAAGCGACACGCTGAAGCAGTGGGATGATGTCGGTTGCATGTGTTACACAATGGATAGTTTCCTATATAGGGTTTCTTGTTAGAAGCTTGTGTAGTGAGGTTGACATCTGGATCCCTGGCCTTACGCTTCTGATTCTCAGTAGTTACCGCGGCTACAATACTTCCTTTATTGCCTTTCCGAACTAAGGTCCCGTTCTTTACGTGATTGACAGTTAAGGTAGCTGCTAAACGCTTGGCCTCTTCAAGGGTAGCAGGGTTCCTTCCCAATACCGTGTCCTGAATCTGCATGGGCAAACCACCGATATACTTTTCGATGGCTACAGGTAGCGGAGTGACCTTATGGGGCAATAACAGACTGAGCTCATGGAAGCGGGTATTATAAGCAAGGTTTTCCCCACTATCCTGAGCAAGGGTGTGGAACTCGTCCTCTAATTTCTTGACCTCGTTACATGGGCAAAATTCATCTTTCATTATCTCCTTGACTTGATCCCAGGTCATACTAAGTGCAACTTCAGCTCCTCGGGTGCGCTTTTCCTCATTCCACCAAGTGAGTGCTCGTTTGTGAAGAACACTCATAGCATAACGGACCTTAAAGTTATCGGGACACTCACTGTTAATGAAGGTATTTTCAATACCCTCGAACCATTGTAGGAGACCAGTAGCTCCTTCATCTCCACTGAACTTAGGGGGATTACAGGTATTAAAGTGTTTGAGAGTGCAGGCTGGGAGACCATTCCCGTTTCCATTCCTGTTCCCATTGTGGTTTCCATTGCCGTTTCCGTTTCCATTACCGTTTCCGTTGCCGTTCATCTGGATGACTTGAGCCAGTAAGTTAGGAACAAGAGTTGCTATTTGTTGTGCCATTTGTTGGGAAATGATCGCAGCCAGTTGGGCATCAATGCCATTGTTGTTGTTATGGTTGTCGTGGTTGTTATTGTTGCTATTTCCTTCCTCATGATTACCACCATTGTTATTGCGAGTGCTGCGACGTGGAGGCATGATCTGTAAGGGACACAATGAAATGAATGAGGTAATATAAGGAATGTAATCATTTATTCATTAATTAAAACGAATAAACGAAAACGTTGACTTATCAAAGATTCTAGATTCTAATAACATATGAAGACATGCTTTAGCCTATAAGTGAACACTCATCCCGAGAATTCCCAGGTAGGCATCCGGGTCCCTCGTCTGATTGGGATATATGCGCAATGCCAGCCTAGACAGAAGACTCAGAATATAGGCGTTCACCCTTCCAGATTGCACGTGTTCGTTATTAAAATCTAGAACTTCGACGAGATCTCAAGGTGGTTCAGGCTAAGCCTGAGGAATTTGTCCTATTAGTCTAAGAGTAGATCCAGTGATGGAGAAAAACCTTCTTGTAAAGATGAAAGAAGGGATAAGAAGTAGGAGGGGGATAGAGAATAACAAGTAAAAGGAGCAAATACTGTTTATATTCCTATGGTTATAGACTAGATTATTTTTCTAATAACCTAATTCCCTATACCCATGGCTCTGATACCAATCTGTAACACCCCAACCGATGGCGGAAACATCGGGATGTCACGTATTGATGATTGTTCAGTAGCTCATGGTAAATAATAAGTTTCAATAAATGATTTAAATAAATTACATACAATTGTTCTACAAGAATTCGTACATCAAAATGAATAATACTATGCACACATCTTCAAGCATTTACTCAAATCTTCAAGCAAGTAGAGCCTGAAACATGTTAAGTTTGAAAATTAAGAAATTATTAAGTTAAAAATTGTATTTCTGTTCCAAATAAATAGAAATAATTTATATAAAATTTTGGTGCAAAAATATTGAAAAAATGAATTTATTATGATTTATTTATGATTAAAACTATCAAAAATTGATTAAAAATATTAAATAAATGATTTTTCAGAAATATAAATCATTTCAGAAAAGTTTATTGTTATAAAAACTCAGAATAATTTTTGTGGAAATTTATAAAATTGTTTTGATATTTTTATAGATTTTTATAAATAAAATAAAATAAACTTGAATTATTTATTATATATATATTAAATAAATAATTTTTGGAAAACTAAAATTTGTATGCTAAACTTTGCCTCCTGAATATCATAAAATAAATTTTTATAGAATTTAAAGATCACATTTGGTATTTTAAAACTATTTAAAAAGATTATTAGATTAAAATATAAAGAAAGGAGTTTAAAAAAAAAGGATGTGGGTTGTGGGAGTCGAACCTGGGTTCAAACCCGGTTCAATCATTATCCAGCATGATTCCCACCACTGGGCTAAGCTCTTATTTGTATTTAAAACAGAAAAACAATAATTAAAAATCCAAGTCTGTAAGGGTGTTCTTCCCCAATTTAATCAAATCGTGCCCTAGATTTATAATAGTTTGATTTACACAACAATAACCCAATTAATCATAGGGTTATTGTTGTGTGTATGCCGAAGAACAAAACCCACGAGAAAAACAGAACTTACAATTACAAAATCGTGATTCTTGCCTTGGTCAACAGAAAAGTCAAACTCGAACAAGAATGCTTTGAATGATGAATTAAAACAGAAATTAAAGGTTGAGAAGGAAATTTCGGCGAGTGTAGGAGGAATTGGGAGGTCCAACTTATAGGGAGAGGCTCGGGTGAACGAATTGGGTATGTTTGACTCGCCATGAATGATGACGCGTAAATTCATGTATAATTGGAAGGTTTTTGACTGTGATAATGTGTATAATACGCGTAATACACTGCCTATTCCATAATACGAGTCAATTAGTTGATAATTATCATTTTTTAGCTTCAATCATAAGTCAAACGAAAGGTTTAAAAAAAATGGTTGCGTTCAGCGTGCAGGAGCAGAAAGGGGACAACAGCTCTTTTTTAGAAGGCTTTTTATATTTTACGGGTTGGGATTAAACCAAGAAGGAGCTGTGGCTCAGATGGTTATGTGGTGTTGTGTTAGTCACCTGGACCGGTTTGGGCGCGGGTTCGAGGCCCGGCCCAAAAGAATATATTTTTTTTTAAAACAAGAAGGAAGGGGACTAGTGGGCTGGGCCGGATTCGGGGTTGGGCTTCTTGTGTGATTGGGCTCCAATCAAAATAGAGAAAATTTGGGTATTTGTAGTATTTGTTAAGTATGGTTGGTTTATAATGTTCCACATTATTATTATTATTATTATTATTATTATTATTATTATTATTATTATTATTATTATTATTATTATTATTATTATTATTATAATATATACATTTCTCTCTCTCTTTCTCTCTCTCTCTATATATATATATATATATAGGTTGCGTGTTAGGCATATTTGTATAAAATTAAGGATAAAATATATATAATTAGGGCTTTTATGTATAAAAATTTGGGGAAAAATTTTGTGATGTTACAAGCCCTAACCGCAAAAGGGGCAGTTACGGAACCTATGACAGAAGATCCCGAGGATCTGAGTCTCGAAGGTCCGAAGACCGAAACCCTCCAAACAGGGATCGAGCTATAAACTTCACAGCCCTAGCCAAGACCCCTCAAGAAATTTTGGTGACAGAAGAAGTCAAACACACATTCCGACCACCTCGTCCCCCTACCAAAAAGCAAAAGAAACGAGAATTCCAACCACTATTGTGAATTCCATGAAGAAAAGGGGCATCACACTAATGATTGCTTCTAGCTAAAGAAGGGAATCGAGGAAGCCGTTAAGTCGGGAGAGCTGGCTCATCTGGTTAAGGGAGTCAAAGAAAACATTGCTGAAGGTAAAAAGAAAGAAGTCAACATGGTCTTGGTTGAACAGGAAACTCCCAACAAGCGTCAAAGATTGGAAGCTTGGGAGCATCAAAGTATTTATTTTCCCTCAACCAAGGAGGAAAAATGTCATGATCCTCTGGTCCTTGAAGCCTTCGTAGGATCAATCAAAACACAAAAAGCCTACATAGACACTGAAGCAGCAACTGAGATTATGTTCGAAAAATACTTCAACCTTTTAAAACCAGATGAACGCTCCAAGCTTCAACCATCAGAATCCTCTATCAAATAAAATATGATAACACATTGGCCGAAAGATTTCTTTTTATTGATGCATAAAGCAAAACAACTAGGCTACCTTAACGTTCCACTTCTCTACTACCGAACTTTTAGGAAAACTCAAACAAACTTAATTTGACTCCAATAAACTAAATAATAGAAACTAGATAGCACTAACCAACCAAAGAGTTAATATGCAAATGTTTAATCACATGTGTAGTCACATACAAAAGACCATCGAATAATTTGAGGTAGACTTTCAATACTAACCGGTAGCGGATCCCGGACTTTTCGTCAGGTGGGTCGAAATAGCTATTGTTAAAAGCGGGTCACATCATTGTGGCTCATGTAATAAAACAAAGAAAGAAAGAAGCTACACTAATTCTGACCTCATGCCAACGATTTTGTCTTCGGTTGAACATACCCTTTATACAAATTGTATTTTTTTAAGGTATATTTCACAAAAACACAACGCTATAACCACGAAACGGGCCGGAACAAGAACAACACTCACATAATTACAAAGTTACACCAACTTGATCAAGAGAGCGATTTACATTTAGACCTACTTTTTACCCCAAAGGAAAACAACTGATTTCACTTCCGCTATAACCTCTTCCATCCTCATCGTCTTATTTTCAAACTTGAGCCGATTCCTAGCATGCCAAAGAATCCAACACCCAACCAAGATTATATACCTTGCAGTAATTCCATCTCCAGCCGATTCAGGCCTAACGTGCAATGGACTTCGAACAGGTCACCGAAAGAAAACAACAAAAATTGTTGAACACGGCACCAAGAACTAGTGTGTTGCCATAAGACAGTAGCAACGATGCATGAAGTAAAAAAGATGCTCCGCGGACTCCTCAAACTCCTTACAAAACAGGCACTCTTTGTAAATCACATTAATGTTACGCCTCGACAGCGCATCCGCCGTAGGAAGCCTACCTTGAACGGTCCTCCAAGCCAACACATTACACTTAATTGGCACCCATTTACACCACTTCATCACAAAATCATTGCCTGGAATATACTCTCTTTATAGCAAATTACGAACCGCCTTGTAACAACCTGGTCATAGGGCCCAGAAATGTTTAGCACGTTATTACTATTGTTTTTTAATAAAGTAACCAAGAATGAATAATGGATAGTACGTTTATGTGCGCAACTAAAAACCGAACTATTATAAATAAATATCATGCGTGAGTATACGATACGTAACCGAGTTGATACCCGTTAACAAGCCCACCCGAACCCAACTTGATTAGTCATAGGGAGGACACTTGTCCTCCCCATAACTTGACAACACACACATCAAAAACATTTGAGAATAAATGGTTTTTCCTTAAAACCATTTAATCCCACCACTATTTATACCCAACCCACCCATGCCTTTGTTCATGTTGAAAACCCAAATCCCACACACTCCTATAAACACTGCAGAGATAGAAGAAAAGGAGTCGGATGGCTCCTACCGCCTTCCACGGCGGACCAGAGGCGGAGCTCCGGCCAAACGACACATACCCCCACCCTCTTTTTACAGATAACACCCACACCCCTTTACCCAACCCTATTATTGATAGAGCAGGAGAGAGAGAGAGAGTCGGGTAAAGAGAGAAAAAGATGGAAGGAGAAAGGGCGATGGGATGGGGAGTCAACCATGGCCTCTGGCCGGCCTCCTCATTCTGATGATTGGTGATAGAGAAGACGACAGTGGCGGCGGTGGATCAAGGGTTCAGATTAGGGGGCTGTTGACGGTGGTAATGGTAACGGTGACAATGGATTTCGGATGATGGTTATTGCTACAACTAGGGTTCCTACTTGACGACCAAGGTAATTAAGATGAACCTTGTTCTTGCAGATTATTATATAAGTAACCATGTTGGTGATTGATGGATCGATGGTGACTACTGGCAAGAGGTTAAGAGATATGGTGATGGTGCTTGGGTTGTTGTGGTGGTTTCGATAAGGAACATGATATGGTGAAGGATATGTGGTGCTGATGGTAGGATTATTAGGTGATAGTCGATGGCAATGGTAACAGGAAGGGATAGCACGGGCCAAGGGTGTTGACCAATCAATGGTCCACTCAGGTCAACTGACCAGTCAACATAGTCAAACCGGAGGGGTGTCGAGAGGTATAAAGCAAGAACCCGGACCTTCTTAGTATTTAGTATATTTAACAATAAGCGGACTAACACGTGTGGGACTTTGACATTGATCTCGACCCAACCATGTGAACTAAACAAATATTAGACAAATGTATATATAGTAGTGAATGATTTTACATAGTATAGTAATTCTGGTAATTTGGACATAAGAATATGGTGTAAACTTGACAACTAAAACATAAGAATAATATAAGGGACATAATACATAACTCAAAATATAATATATTCCTTTAGCCTTGTATAAGTACATGATCAACTATACAGTTCTAACTCGTACACGAACCAATAACGAGAACAAATGAAAATATGGCAAAGAAGTATTTATAATGATAATAGTAAATATGAAACATAAGGATAATACATTGATACTTTAGACTTCGATGAGTTATTGGAAGATAGACGGGCAATATAGATCATGAAACTTAGACATATTATATAGACACAAGTGACGATATTGAATTATTGATAATGATGCCTTTGAACATAGAGGGACTGACAACGTGGATAGGTGTAGAACTCTTAAATAATAATAAACAACTAAAGGTCCTAGTACCACACGTGTAACCGCGATGTTGGTTATACGAGATGACATTTATGAACTTGAATAGGATCTTGCAAGTAATTGATAGATGGGATCGACTTGGAATACTATATGACACTGTGTGACGTGAAACACTGCTAAGGTAAGTTCCGTGTACCATTCTCCTTTTTGTCTTTTAACTGTTTGGGGTGAACAGATGCTTATGGGTGTGATTTAACTAACTTGATGTGACAAGATACTAGCTGACGGATAACACTGACACTTATTAACTCATAGGTGAGCCGACTTAATATATGGGTAGTACTACTTGGGGAAACCCCACATACAGTGGATCCGGAAGCCCGGAAAACCTTCCACTGAGGTCCATGGGGCCATTGTGACATGTATTTTGCCAGGGTCTATAATGGCAGTAGATAGATTCCATGTTAGGGTTGAGGTGTCGCTTGTACATCACTTTGTGTAAACTGTTTAAACTTGTTTTTGAAATGATAAACTATTTGTGTAAACTGCGTTTGGATGATCTTGAAAACGAGTTATAAGCTTGCTTATGTAGAATAAAGATTATCATGATAGAAGGTTCAAGCTATAAGCATTGAGGTTTAGAGCCTCTAGAGTTATGTACGTGTAGAGATCCGATTGACTAGGGGACTACACTCCTCAACTGCTTCGACGACCGCCGCGATTCGTCCCTGCATTAGACTAAAATTTGTACAAATATTAAATATTAGTCATCGTTTCTTCCGTTGTGCAAGTTTGGTAACAATCTGTTATTCCGTCCAGCCCCTCCTGGTCAGGTTGTGACACGCCTTGACTGAAAATCTGTCTCCTTCATCCCCCGCCCACTCCTAGCATACAACACCATCAAAAACCAAAGTCGAATCCGTCACAGCCTCTAAAAAATCCAGTTCAGCCATCTCGGGCATCTCGCAAGCTGATTCCGGGCTCATAACCCACCCCCAAGATCTGATTAGATGGTTCCCTCCCTCCCAATCCTTTCTCCAACCTTGCACCTTTTATTTTTATCCGGCAAATACAAGTTCGGGCAAGCGTCTTTTAGCGGATATTTAAGCACCCAAGGATCATGCCATAAGGAGATATCCAAGCCATTCCCAACTCTCCCTTTAAAGAACCTGAAAAATGGAACCCCCGAAATCACCATATTGGACATTGTTTTAACAATGTTGTGCCAAGTTCCATACAAATTATTACGCACCGGATAGAAGCTCCCTATTCTCTTACTCTCATGGACCGCCGTAATCACTTTGGACCAAAGAGAGTCTTTATCCGTCTTGTAACGCCATCCCCATTTGGGTAAGAGCGCGATATTAATAACATTAAGTTTACACATCCCAAACCCCCATGAATCTTAGGCATAGCCACCCGGTCCCAAGCGACCCAATGCACTTTATTGTTGTCACCCGAACCTCCCCATAAAAACTTTTTAATCATAGTCTCCAGTTGAATAATCACTTTCCTAGGCGCCTTATAACTTGAGAAGTAGTAAGATGGAATACTCTTTAAAACCGACTTTATCAATGTAATTCTACCATATATGGAGAGGCGTCACGCCTTCAACTTCGATAAACACGACTCAAAAACGTCTACAACCGGGTTCATGTAAGAGACCCAATTCATATTAGCGCCCACCACTACTCCCAAATATTGGAATGGAGTAGAATCCGGCTTGCACCCCACAAGCCTAGCACACGATATAACCTCGCCCCACCCCACACCCACTCCAGCAAGACTTGATTTGGCTAAATTCATTTTCAATCCAGAAAAAATGTGAAATGTAACACCCTAAATTCTCGTTTTGCCTAATTACGCCATTAGGCGGGATTAATAAATAGCGAATTAACCCCATCAATCCAAATTATAGAACATGGACATGATTAACCCCAAAGTTTGACTAAGTTAGTAAGGTTAAATAAGGAAGTTAAAACTAGGAGGGACCATAGTTGCCAAAATGGCAAACTTGTGTATTAATAAAGTTAAAAAGGGAAGAAAGTGTGTGTGTGTGTGTGTGTGTGTCGAAAATTGTATAGGAGCAAGCTCCTTCACCTACAAACCCTAAACACCTTATTCTTGCTCAAATCCAAGCCAAACCAAAAGGGAAACCTATGCATTACGCATAAACTAATCATCTAAGGTTCAAATCACACCAAGATACCTTTTATTTGCCTAAATTTGATGTAATATTCATTTTGGATCCTAGTGAAAATCTAGTGTTTTCATAAAAACGTGAAAGTGTGGGTTGATAGAGGTTTCTCTAGCTTTAGGGAACCTCAATCATGTCTAAATTGGTTAGGAATAGCATTCCACATGTGTGTTTTCTATGTTCATATGTTTATGTGATGTGTGAAAATTTGGGTTCTACCTCTAGGTTGAAACCACATGCCTAGTGATGTTGATGACTCTTATGAGTTGTTATAATGAGAATTTTATGCTAAAGGGTTTAAACATGATATGATGTCAATTACATAAATGGGTATGCTTTGGCCAAACTTAGTTTAATGAAAAACCAAGTGAATATGTGAGTGCACACAAGTGTTTGATGTAATGCCATATAGGTGAAAACTAGTGAACAAAGGGGGTTAAGGGTATGTGAAAAGCTAACATTTGTATGTGATGTTGGCTAATAATAAACTAAGATAATTGCATGCTCCACGTAAGAAGATAGCTATGGATTTAGCTATGATTGATAATGAATACATGATTCCATGGATAGTGAAAGAATTCCATATTATGTATTCTATCAAGCAATGTTTGACCAATCCATAAGTTATGTACAAGAACGAGTGAGCAAACGAGTCAAACGGATGCAAGTTCAATGCCTAAGGAAACAAGAACGGATGCAATGTAAGTATCACTTACGCCATTAGATTATGAATATAATTCAGGTATTGCTTGGAAACTGCTTAAACCTTCTGTATGGGATAAAGGTAGGACCCCAAGGGGTGAAACCTATTAAACTAGTAAATTATGTGATCTCAGGTCAAAACATGATTCATGGTAATAAATGAATTAAGGTGATATGATCAATAGGTGAATGTCCTCAAATGGATCAACTAACAAAGTCGTGTGTTAAGCGATATTTTAAACTTTAAATTCTCTCGGTTTTCTACATAAAACGGTTAGGAATAGTCAATTGGTTGTTCCTTTTGTTTCATAAGCTTGAGGCGGGATTAGGTAAAACTGTGGCTTCTTTAGTGTGAGACCCTAGGTAGACTAAATGAACCTAAAATTAAACTAACATGATAAGTGGCTTAGAAACTGGCGGTTGGGTTTAAGAGGACAAGTATACCTGCAATTGCAGTTGGCCACGTGATTAGATTTTTAAAATTAAAGTAACCTATGTTTTGAGGCCAGATTATTTGATTGTGATTCCATTGCATAATTCTTTTTCAGGGACGAAAAAGATATAAGTGTGGGGATATTTGATGTATTGTAAAATACATCTATTTCCAGTGTAAAGTGTGTGTAATTTTTGAGTCGTTTAGAATGTGTTTTTATTAGTTTTAGGCTTGTACCGGTCTATTTTATTTAGCATAGGTTTTATAGATTTTTATTAGTTTTGTGTCGTTTTTAGTACTTATGGATCTATTTTATTTTTTATTTTATAGGTATTCAAGAACGTTGAATCGTAAACGAGTAACTTTGGCCAAGTCAAAAACACCCGAGTCGAGAGAACGGAGTTATACTACTACTAATAATAAAAAGAAAAAAAAAATCGTGAGTTTGTTGGGTCACGGCCCAAACTCACAAAGGGATTATTGATTGAATGCTTCACTAATTGGGGAAGGATTATTATTGGAGGCCGCAAATTAAGAGGAATGAGGAGAGGCGCAAGTATTATAAAAGGAGATGGACAGCGATTAGCGAAGGATTTTATTGAGAGCGAATAATTTTCTTCTAGAAAGGCACAGGAACCGCAAGAGTGGAGTAGGCACGCCAGAGATTGAAGGTTCTAAGTTTTGGGGAGCGAGTATTCGGGTGTCAATCATTCGGTTTCTTCGTTCCTTTATTATCTTTATTCTTGACAATGATTGCTGAATTTTTATTTGTCTTTGTTTCTATTTTCAAGATGATTTGTGACTAAACCTCTTATAGCTACCTAGACTAAGACAAATAACTATGTTTTGATTTGCTTTTTCTATGGTTTTTGGAACTTGTTTTAGATTTATAATTCAGTAAAGATTTTGATTTCTCTAGATATGGGGTATGTGTGTATCTATTATTTTTTAATTGTCACTTATTCACTCCACTGGCACTTTTGTGAATGTCTTTCATGTATGAGTGCTAGTTAGGTTGCAGACTTTATTTAGCAACTAGTTTATGGTCAATAGTCGTGAGTTTACCATAGGTGTCACACCCCAACCGATGGCGGAAACATTGAGGTGAGACTTGTGATAGATTGTTCAAAGACTTCATAACACTAAATTGTGATAATAGATTAAAATAGATTTCATTCGTATCTAAGATTCAACAAGTATACAATTCGTTCATGAGAAAAATACATTAACTTAAACATGAAGTAAAATAAAGATTGTTTCGTTTGTTTCTAAGGCCGAATCCTAAGTGATGTTTCTTGTATCGTCTCATCAAGCTTTTTCCTGCAACATGTATAAAATATCCGTCAACACATAAAGTATTGGTGAGCATACTAGTTTTAGTTTACATACATAGTATTTAGAATAATTTACTTAAATCTCATACTATAGCATTGCACATACATACCATACAAAGAACATAACTCAAACCCGCGAGTACCACAGCGTATACCTAACATATTCATGTTAGGCCGTTTAAATCTTAACAATGACCCATAAAGGGGACGGTGTGCTAGTCCTATAGCGCTATACATGTTAAGTGGGCTAATAATAGTTAATGAATTATGTTTAAGTATCAAGAATCGTAAGCATGGCAAATAGCATATAAGTATGTTTAATAGATTGAGCATGATAGTTTAAGAGTATAAAATCGTTTAAGTTTTGATAGTGATACATGTTGAGCCCCAAAGAATAAAGAATAAAAGGGGGACAAGTATGAACTCACCTGAAATTCACCGTGTAGGTACTAGCAGAACAAAAGTCTTAACTTTAATTAATTGAACATCTTGTATCCTATTACAAATAAATGATGCCTTAAATTCTAATGCAAATAAGCGTGTTTCGTTTTTTGGTTGTAAAGATAGTTGATTCAACTACCTAGACTCGTATTGTAAACAATACGTGTCTTAATGTGTATAACTTAACAAACCGATAATAGCTTGATTTGGTTTCTCAAGAATATATACGTATGTATAGTTGCTTAAAATAATGCTTTAATATATCATTCAATGTATCGACTTGAAGTTATTGTTAAAAACAAATTCTGGATAAAGAAATAATATATGTGTAGCTTGACTCGAACGTTAACTCGTTTCGTGGTTGGTTAGTATGTGTGTCCATATATTATGATGAAGTAATGTTAATAGAATCTATTAGTAAAATGTAGCTTTATTTACACGAAACCATGTGTCAAATATGTTTCTTATATTTTATAAAAATTTGGGCAGAGTTTCCTCTGTTTTTGTAAGAAACCAGACAACACAAGTCGTCTATTTTTATCCCAAAACTCAATGTCCAATTCCACAAAAATGTAATACCATTTAACTAAGTTTTTAAGCGCGACAAAAGGTTCAATTTATTAAGACTATAAAGAATGAGAAACTATACATTTGTTAAGTAATATATATATATATATATATATATATATATATATATATTTATATACATATGGTTTGACGCCTTGATAATTCTAGTAATAATATCCACGAACTCATAGTCGCTATTTGATTCGCCTAAGCTAGCAAACAAATAACTAGTTTTTGTTACAGCTCGGTTTGGTTCGTTTAGATTTTAGAATAAAAATTAAATACAATATACATGAAATGAATAAACTAAAGTCGTGGCGTGCGTGTTATACCTTCCCGAGTCACGTATTTTCCTCGTAACCCATGTTGACAGATCTGACCGGTTTGACCACGTTTGACCACTGTTGACCAGAAGTTTGACTGGAAGTTGACCTGCTGACTCGAGACTCAAACCCAACGTCACTCCAAACCTACTATTGTTGCGGTTCAGGAACGAACCTGACCCAGATACCACCATCCCATCGTTTTCCCACCTGGACACCACCACCCATCGGACACAATCACCTGAACGAGAACCAGTGCTGAACCAGAACCACCACTGACCCGGTACCACCACCAACCCACATTCGATTGGTCGCTGCTACCTTGTCTCTCCGTGCATCACAACCGGGTCCCGTCACTGTGCCCATTTCAAGCTTGAAACTTTGCGCCGCCACCACCAAGCAAGGTGGTGGCCGGCCTGCTACTTAACCGGAGGGGAAGAGGGCCCGAGATGAGAGGGATGGCAGGAAAGGAAGGAGGAGAGGGTAAGGGTGGCTTGGATGATGGTTATGGTGGTTGTTGGCGGCGGCGGCGGCCGGAGTAAAGGGGTGGTTTGCTCCTGCCGTTGCTGTTGTCTAGAGAGGGAGAGAGGTGGGAGATCGAGTAAGGGAGAGGGTAGGCGGGTTCAGGAATGAGAGAGGATGGGTTGTGATTGTGGCTGAGATTAGTGAAGGTGAAAGGAGGATGAAGGTTTTAATGGTGGTGGCTAGGGTTTTCTTGAGGAAGATGAGAAGGAGAAGGAGGTTTGTTTAAATAGATAGGGTTTTAGTGTGGGTTAGGTGGAGGTTAATACTTAAACGAACTAGTTACTGGCTTGGGTCTCGTTTATGAACCGAACTCGTTTAGTCAATAGCATAATTATTTTGTAAATTATATAAATGTAGACCGAATTAAAACTAGATAATATTGTTGACAAATTAACGAATTGTTTTATGAATAAAATATTATTATTATATTATTCGAGAAACGCTGGGCGTTACTATAGGAGTGATATTTGGTGGTTAGAAGATTTTAGGTATTCTTCCAAGTTCAATAGCTGTGAGGTGAGGGCTTGTTGGTATGTCTAGGTTGTTAGATTGCTAGGTTAGAGGCTTTGTGAGAATATCTACCTAGTTTCCCTTTCAACTCCTGCATATCAAGTTAGATCTAGGCTTCAATAATTACCCCTTACACCTAGTGTAGTGAGGCTTTCGCGCTGCGAGGTAGATTGTCTAGCGGGTACTCGATCATAAGAGTTAGATAACCTGTGAGGGTTTGTACTCCAACCGGTAGTTTAACAGCACAACAATATTATAGGGTTTCCCCTTGAGAAGGGTCAAGGGTGTCTAGTTTATTCTTGATGTTTAGTATTTTAAGATCCCGGTTCCAAATTAACCTAAACTAGACACTCTAAGTTTTAAATTTATAAACTAAGACTCTCTAAACCACACAACCGGCAAGTGTACCGGTCAGTGCAGTACAGCTAAAGTAAGTCCGAGTATCGAACCCACGAGACTCTACTAGAAAACGAAAACTAGACTCGATTACTTATCTACAAACTGACTTAAATATGTTTTGTTGCTTAAAGGGGGGGGGGGATTTTCTAACGAACTAATGCAAATAAATAAAATAAAACATAAAATAACTAAAGATACAAGCTGGAAACTGGAACTGGGATCAGATGATGGGAAGGCACTACCTAGGCTAGAATCCTACACATGAATGATAAGTTTCTAATGGTTATGGAACTGGTGTGGAACCGGAATCTTAAAATACTAAACTTACAGGATAAACTAGAGGACCCTCGACCCTTCTCAAGGAGAAACCTAAGGTTACCTATAAGCCGTTAAACCACCGGTTGAGAGGTTACCCTTACAGGCTTACCTACTCGAATCTTAAAGTACCCGCTAGACAGTCTACCTTACAGCGCGAAAGTCACAATACACCCGAAAGTGCAAGGGGTAACTACAATATTTCTGATAAGACTTGGCCTACAAGGAATGCTAGGGAAACTAGGAAGATCTTCTTACAAAGCCTCTAGAACTAGCAATTTAACACCCTAGACAGACCAACAATCTCGCACCTTACAGCTATTGAGAATTGGTAGAACACTTAGAATCATTTAACTAACAATTACAACCCCTATGGATAATCCTAGGCAATTAATCATAAACTAGTTGCTAACACCCAGTCCGCAACCTAACCCGCATTCATACATGAAAGACATTCACAAAAACGCAAGTGAAGTTTATAAAAATTAATTAAACAAGACTAAATATGCATACACATCAAACCAGAAAATAAAGAATTCTTTACTTTAAAATTCAACCCACAACCTAAAATTCCAAAACCAAAAGAAAATAAATCATTCAATTGCAATCATCTTTAACCTAGGTAGCAAAAAGGTTTAGCCAATAATTGTCATGACAAAATCAAAACAATAAAAACTAAACATATTCATGGTGTTCACTACGGGTTTCAAAAGGAATAAATATTAATAATTGAAATAGAACCGACCCGTACTGGCACCTATCCTTCAACCCTTGACCTTCACCTCCAATTTTTTTAGCTGCTGCTCGATTCTTTTCCTTCCCCAAAAAATAATAATATCGTTACTTCCTCTTTTCTATTCGCAGCTGTATATCTCTTGCCTTTATGCGGCTACCCTCCCCTGATTATTGTGCACCGCCTTTTTTTATAACTTTTCCAACCCTCACAATTGTTTGTGTTGGGCCTTGGGAAGTGACCCAAGGTCACGTTTTCTATTTTTTTTTCTTTTAATATTATTATTATTATTAATATAATATTACTATATATAGTATTATAATCCCCTGCTCTTGACTCGGGTGTTCTTGACTTAATCAAAGTTGTTCGTTTACGTTCCAACGTCCATGAACACCTACAAAATATAAATAAATACATAATTACTAAAAATGACCCAAAACTAATAAAAATCTATAAAAACCTATACTAAATAAAATAGACCGGTACAAGTCTAAAACTAATAAAAACACTATCTAAACGACTCGAAAACTATACAAACTTTACACTGGAATAACATCGAATTTCAAGTATCAGGTTTCATAGTTTATGAGGAGATGTATATGTATCAAAACGTATCAAGTAATGTATTATAAGTATAATTGTATCTTAGAAGGTGTAACTACTATGCATTCAACTGCTAAGTAGGGATAACGGTCTCTCCTAGTCATTGAGTGGAGGTATGTATTAAAGTGAAAGTGTATTCGTAAAAGTATCAAGATGCGAATGTGAATGTATAGATGGACGTAGTTGTGATTGTATCATACAAAGATAATGCTTTATGGACAATCAGGATAGAAAGTAATGTTTGAGTTTATTGAAAAATGAAACAGACATTCCCTTGGCAAGAGTAATTAATGAGTAATTATATTTTGTAGGAGATGGAGGTATAGAATGTGTTGGAGAATATTAACAATATGTAAGTCAATGATTGTAGAAATGGAAGACACGTACCGTAAGTGGATGATGGATGATAAGGAATTTTGATATAAAAAAAAATGAAGTTTTGGTTGATAAGTAATCAAATTTCGTAGGGAATGATGTTCACGGAATACAGTTAAAATTTAAATCTTGGTTTTGGAAAAATGAAAATACTGTTGGTAAATAGTTTAGCTCATTAAGCTTGCAAATTTGTAAATATGTGGGTATAGACTAGTTGACATGAAATCAAGTTTATGGAAATGATTGGTTTTACAAAAATAAGAATTAATATTTATAGACGTTTGCTTGCGAAAAGAGCTCATGATCCTTATAATAACCCATATATGAGAAGGTCAAGTTTCATATGTTGTCAAAAATTTTATAATTGTGAACCAGGTATGAACTAGGTAAATAAAATGACTTCATGTTTCATGAAAGAAGAATTCATTTTCGTAAAGAATTTTTTTAGCATTACGAAATCACGCATAACGAAAATAATTGTGTACCTTTTTCGAACAAGATTGTTTTTTTTTTTTTTGAAAATACAAGGGAGATTTAGAACGGTAACAAAGAAATACGAAAGATAATGAAATCGTAAAGTATAGGTAAATATTTGTTAAAACTTTTGAGTATGTTATGGAGAGATCTATATGGGTTGAATCAAATATGACATAAATAGAATAATGTAGAATAATAATTGGCATTATGCATTTCTGTAAATTAGACGTTAACAAACGTTAGAAAGTATAGAATAATAATTGGATTATTGATTTATATTAAAAATTAATTTGATATAATGTAAGTAGATAATAATAGAATGCGAAATATGATATTATTAGTAAAAACATATACATAAAGTTAAAGTTTTGATGTGTAAACATTTTGGAAAAAAAATTATACTAATAATTTATAATACTCGAAAATATTTATTTGATATTTTATTTGAACAAAATGTCATAAATGTGAAAATTTCAGTTTGTTTAAAATATAACTTTGTATAGAATCGATTGCCCATCGATGTATAAGGTTGGAGAAAACTTTGTAAAGTGCATAATCGAGAATACTTGATAATAAAACGCTTTAATATGAACCCAAGTTTATTATATAATATTTGTTTAAATATTTGATGATATTAAAAATTAATTATTTTCAGAAATAATGTTGTTTATCAATACTTTTGAGAAATTCAAAACTAGGATCAAGCAGAAGTGAGAGAGGTTTAAGTAACGCATCTAATAAAATGGACTTGAAGTTGATTGCAGAATGTAAAAGAGAATTAAAAGGGTTGGATTGTTCCAGAACGGAACTACGATTAACCAAAGTGGTCGAAAATTCTTTTGAGTTTTGGAATCATGCTTTGGCCTAATAGGTAGAAATACTCTCGCCGAGGTTTCGGTTAACGGTATTCACCCTTCCAGTTACTACATGTCCATTATCAATCGAAAGTTTGAGACATTGGAGAGGTAAAAAAATCGAGGATTGACACTAGTCGCCAAGTTACGGATTTAACTCCTATCTTAGCGGTGTCGTCTTTTGAGTGTGGTTTTTTGCACTTGTCCAACGAGGTAGGAAAATTAATTCCAGCATTTTATTTGGTAAGTTTCCACTAGAATGAGGATATGTGAAATTTCCACCAACGTAAGGAAATCACGCCTATCTTGGTGTAGTTTCAAAACACAAAAGGTAAAGAGAATCACTCTTAACTTGATGATAAAGTTGTTACGTTAATGTATAGAAATGAAGCGCTACCAAGATAAAGGAATTCACTCTTAACTTGGTAGTAGAACTTCTACATGATGATGAAATATGAAAGTAGTCATCAAGATGTGGATATCACTCCTAACTCGATGATGTCGTCTTCGAATTGTGGATTGGTACTTACCCATAGAGTAAAGGAAGTTAATCCTAACTCTTTGGTAAGGTTTCACTATAATGGGATGAGTGAAATTGTCATCAAGGTAAGGAAATCACTCATATCTCGATGGTGAAATTCAAAATTTTAAAAGGAATGAAACGGATTGAAAGTTGTCACCAAAGTAATGGTTCCACGCATATTTTAGTGAGTTTCTTTTGTTTGTGAAATACGAGTGTCTTTGTATTGGAGTATACGTTGCCTTAGGAAAGGCATGCATCTTTAAGGTTTATGAAATTCATAAGAAGCAAGTAGGAAAGTCAAGTATTTCAAGCATGTAAAAGGAGTAGTAAAATAAAGGTTCCTAACTATAGACTAGGTCAATCATGGCAATTTTCCTAATTCCCTATAGTTATGGCTCTGATACCATTCTGTAACACCCCAACTGATGGCGGAAACATCGAGGTGAGACTTGTGATAGATTGTTCAAAGACTTCATAACACTAAATTGTGATAATAGATTAAAATAGATTTCATTCGTATCTAAGATTCAACAAGTATACAATTTGTTCATGAGAAAATACATCAACATATACAATAAGTAAAATAAAGTTTGTTTTGTTTGTTTCTAAGGCCGAATCCTAAGTGATGTTTCTTGTATCATCTCATCAAGCTTTTTCCTGCAACGTGTATAAAATATCCGTCAACACATAAAGTATTGGTGAGCATACTAGTTTTAGTTTACATACATAGTATTTAGAATGATTTACTCGAATCTCATACTATAGCATTGCACATACATACCATACAAAGAACATAACTCAAACCCGCGAGTACCACTGCATATACCTAACATATTCATGCTAGGTCCGTTTCTTTCTTAACAATGACCCCTAAAGGGGGCGGGGTGCTACTCCTATAGCGCTATACATGTTAAGTGGGCTAATAATAGTTAATGAATTATGTTTAAGTATCAAGAATCGTAAGCATGGCAAATAGCATTTAAGTATGTTTAATAGATTGAGCATGATAATTTAAGAGTAGGAAATCGTTTAAGTTTTGATAGTGATACATGTTGAGCCCCAAAGAATAAAGAATAAAAGGGGGACAAGTATGAACTCACCTGGAGTGCATTATGACAGAATAACAAACAATGTCTGAAGCTGGATTGACTGAATCTCTTGTGTCCTATTACAAGTAAAGGATGTCTTAAATTCTAATGCAAATGAACTTATTTTGTTTCTTGGTTTTAAAGATAGTTTATTCGACTACCTAGACTCGTATTGTAGACAATACGTGTCTTATTGCGTATGACTTAACGAATCGATAGTACTTGGTTTAGTTTCACGAAGCTTGCGCCTATGTATAGTTATATATAATGTATATGTATACTTTATATAATATTCAGATTCGCGACTTTAAACTAGTTAGAAAGGAATATTCAAGATAGTGAAAATAATATGTGTAACTTGATTCGCGTTTTAGTTTATTTGAAGACCGGACGATATATGTATTATGTTTATATATATATATATATAATCATTTATTTATGTTCAGATATTTCTATAAAAAATAATAATAAAATAAGTTTTGGATAGAATTTATGTAAAATGTTACTTTTGAAGCAGAACATTATAGATTTGAACGCCCGGTATGTAACATTACGCATTTATACTTGTACGTTACTATGATCATGAATAAAAACGTCAAGTTTCAGTATTATTGTTCGCATTTAATTATTATTGTGGCGTTTTTGGAACCCTAATACTATATTAATTATATATAATATACTTATATATATAAGATAAATGTCAAAAAATACATTGCTTGGGCCGGGAATCGAACCCGCGCCCAAGCCGGGTCACAAGCACAACCAACCTAACCATCTGATCTACCCACATTCCTTGTTCTAAACCCAACTCATAATTATTATATCACGTATATTTGTCTTTCACAGTTGACTTGGAAAGTCAACTGTGACGACAACTTACCAAAATCAAAGTCAATTACACGCGTATTGATCCTGGATTGGCATGACATCGTGATTTCCGGCCTATTACGAGTCATTCACACGTACAATTATCATTAAGACGGATCAATTATACATAATTACACGACATTACATTCAAGACACGGTCAAACCTTCCAATTCGATGATCCAGACCTTATCACTATAAATTAGACATCCCTAACCCATCACAACTCGCCGAATAATCTTTCTCAAACCCCAATTTCTAATTCAATTCACTGTTCTTGAGTTTTCTGCTCGTGTTTGACTTTTGGGCTTGACCGCACAAGAAACACGAAATCGTATTTGTAAGTAACGTTTTTCATGTGGGTTTTGATATTCGGCATACACACAACAATAACCCTAAGGTTAATTGGGTTATTGTTGTGTGATTTGAACGATTGGAAATTCTAGGGTTCGGCCGAGTATAATTGGGGAAGAACACGTACCAGTACATGGTTTTATAAATTATATAAACTGGAATCAAACACAACCCCTGAGCTAGATCAGGTGGTTGTGTCTGATGTTGTTAAACGAACACACGCGGGTTCAAGTCCCTTTCAAACCGGTTTTATTCTTTTCATTTTAATTAAAAATATAGTTGATTTTCCTTATTGTATATAATTATAATAATCAGAAACTAATCGTTCTAAGGGTCCAGACCAGTTGGTCTGGGCTTGTGATTTAAAACCAATGAACCGGCCAAGGGCCCGGGTTCGAACCATGGCATCAACAAAACCTTTCTTTTTATTTAAACCTATATATATATATATATATTCCTTTATATTTTTAAATTCATTTTAAAATACCAAAACTCTTTTATAAATTCTACAAAAATTATATTATGAGATAAGTGCGCAGGATATATGAAATAAGTGCGCAAAAACGAGCTGTAACAAACATAAAACTCAGCTGAATCGTTTCCAAACCATTTTCTGATCAAAATAACATACTCTAAACATTTAGAAACACGATTTTCAAGAAATTTGAAGCCAAAATATAAGAAAAACACATAAATTTTAAAGTTTATAAAGAAAATAATCTTGATAATAAAAACTAACAAGATGAGGGTTTTGCTATCTTAAAGTGGATACAATCTAGAGCACAGAGGCTCTGATACCAAATTGTAAGTCCCAAATGCTAGATCTTGTAAGTGCACGAGATTGTTATCACTTAGAAACACCTATGAATTAGGTGTTTTAAGTGACTAATCTTCTACAATCAAAGAAACTAGATGAATATTATAAGAACCGACACACAAGATGAATAATACGATAATTCCATTGATGATTTAACACTGAAGAACCTTGGATTACAGCAAGTACGCACCTATCTTGTGCTAACAAAAGATAATGACCAAAACCCTAACCTCAATGTTGTGCACACACATTCTATATATAGGAGTACCCTTGGGCCTGCGCACTTAGCTTAAGTGCGCAGAGCCCATCTAGATAAGTGCGCAGATTAGGGTTTAGCTACAAAACTATGCCATAATTACATATTAAGTCCTTCAACTATAAAGCTATACAATATACTATCAAAAGTCTCTATTCTGGTAACTGTGGTCTCAATATAACCCAACAATACTCCCCCTAGACCACAGCTACCAGTTCTTCAATCTTCAATCTATCTCCACCTCGCTTTCCTCCCCCTCAACCTGTTCAAGGGGGTCTTGCATGTATAACGCGACTGGATCTTCTTCAGTTGCTTGAGGAGCTTGAGTTGATTCTGTTGCAGTTCCTTCAGGATCGGCTACTGTTGCAGGTTCTTCTGTATGTGCCTCTGAAGCGGTCTCGACTTCAGGTTGAGTAGTTTCTGCACCAGCAGCAGCAGCAGCATGAGCAGCCTTCTCTCTATCATCCTTTTCTTTATCTGCTGCATTGATCCTGTCGATTATCTCAAGCAGCTCTCTTTTCAGATTCATGGCTCTATCCACAGCCCTTCTAAACAACACAACTTCTTCAAACAACGTATTTCCGGCACCCACATTGATCTGATTTGCAAACAGCATATTCAGATCTGACAAATTGAGTGCAAACACGTCCACTGGATCCAAAATCCTTAAAGCCTCTGAATCGTCCTACAGTTTAATGACAGCTTCACCAGTGTTGCTGTCGTAAAACCATTTTTTGAAATCCCTCAGCATTACTGAAGCTCAGATCTAATAGGGACTCGTGTGACGACCTGTGGAGGGTCGATCACATATGTTATCATCCCACGTCCGGTTGCTGGATCGATTCTTTTCTTGGATATTCTCCTTCTTGGTTTTTGCGGCTTTAGGATTTGAAAATTGGTGTCACATTCCTTCTTGATGAACCACTCGACCATGGCAGCCTGAGAGTCGAGGGAGTGATTGATGAAAGGGGCCCTGCTTAGCTCCTGGATATCCCATCGGGGGAGAGATTTCAGCTCCTTTTGACCTTTGAAATATTGTATCACTCCCCATCTCCTTTTCACATCAAACAATCTCTTTTCTTCATCATATTTCCAGGAGATGATCTTCTCCTGGTGAGCAGACTTGGTGTGATGGATATTCTGATGTAAGGCTGGAATGGTGATGGGCTTTCGAGGAAACCAAGTTGATCTTTCGGGATCCAACTTGTGCCCATCAGATGTCTCATAAACCACTTCTTCGTCCATTCCCATCTCCACGAATCTCTCTGGCATCTCATCTTCACTCACTTCATCAACCTCACTTTCCTCGGCAATCCTTTCTTTCTCTTTCTCCTTCTCCAAAAACTTTCCGAAATCGAAAGTCTCATCAAAAGTAGCGCTGGGAGCACCTGTTTGTTGCTGCTTGAATTCTTGGAACATCTCAAACATCTGCATTTGAACTTCATTCTGAAACTTGATAATGTATCTTTGATCTTTAATGATTTTCTCCATGTTCCGATTCTTGTGTTTGAGCTTCTTTACTTTCTTTCTAAGCTCCTGGTTGTTGTGCATGTCGCTCTTTAAAGTGCAGATCTCCCTGGCAGCAGTTTTACCGACCTCTTTGACAAGCTTCTCATATAGTTCCTGATGCACCGGTTTGCGACGAGGTGCAGCAGGAGCTGATGAGGATGGTTCGGCTGATCTCTGGGCTGGAGCTTTGGGGGCTGGAGCAGCAGCAGTGGAAGGCCCTGGTTGATTCGGTTGTTCTGGCCTAAACATGTGTTCTAAGACCACTTGTTCCTCAATATCTTCCTGAGTTACAACACGAGGAATCTCTGATTCAGGTAGCTGTTCTCTTCTTCTCTTTCTCGCTGCCCTTTCAAACTCAGCAACTTCTTGTAAAGCTGCAGCAGTTTCAAGTTGCTCAGGTGTCAAGGTGTCTCTCCCTTCTTGTAACAAACCTGCTGGTCTTTTCTTTTTGCTAGGTTTTGATGGAGCAGGTTCAGTCACCACTCTTTTGCCCCTTGATTTTTCTAGGGCAATCTCTTCAGCAGTCGGCTGGGCTGAAGAAGTGGGTTCAGATGGTCCAGGTGCAGGAGCAGCTCTGGATTGTTGTCGGGGTTCTGCAGCATCTGACCTTCTCTTCCTGATTTTGTTGTACAGCTCCATAACAACAGGATATCGCTGGGCCGCATACATATTTTCCAGCATTGGTTCCCAGTCAGGTGTGTTGCATTATGTGAAAAATCGTGCCCCTTTGGTGAAGATGTATTGATCACCGAGAGGCAGATTATCATGTTGAGTGTTGATCATCATCTATATGAACCTTGGGTACATTGCCCATTTCCCTGACCCAGCATCTGCATTTTTCACCATGTAGTCAAAGATCATGCCTGACAAGTTGAACGTTTCGTCCTTGCAGATCTTTATCATCGTTGTCGACCATTCAGCACTGAGAGCATTGTAGCCTCCCTTTCTGTGACATAGAGACATTAAAAATACATGACTGATAAGTCTCCAGTCTCTTGTTAGTTGGCTCATCTTAACATCGCCTCTCTTATCAAATTCACCCTTGTAGCCGAAGTTCCTGAATTGTTGGTGAATATATGCCTTAGACATGAATTTGAAAGTTCCTGGTTGATCTTGCAGTCTCAGTACGTTTCGAACGGTGTCCTCAGTGATGATTACGAGCTTGTTTCGGACAGTTGCGTTGATTCGCTTGACTCTTGATACAGTTTCGACTCGAGCTGATCTCCAAAAATCTTCAATGTGGGAAATGTAAACTGGTTCAGCGTTCTGTACATCAAATCCGACTTTGCTGCGTCTTATCCAACTCACTACATCTCTAAACTTGACATCATCAGTATCGAGATTCATCGGTTGGTTATGCATGCCTCTAGGATCCCAGTCAAGTGCCATCTGTTTAACCAAGAGCACGAAAAGCCAATTAGATCTCCGATAACTGACTTTAGACTTAAACTTAGACAGACAACGAACTTAGACTTGGATTTTATTAAATTTTTTTTTAGGTTTCAAATTTTAACAGTCATAGGATTAAGATTTGATGGATTGTTGTCATCGGTGTCAATGATACGTTTGAATTTCAGTTGTTAGATCATTAAGGTCCGGATTTAAGTTCGCAGTCCGTTCAAGTGTCTTAATAGTCAAAATGAGTGTCATATTGTTGTTTAAAGTCCACGTGTGCATGGTTATCAAGTGCGCATTCCAAGTCAAGTGCGCAGGTCCAAATATAGTCAACAGAGTCATGTGCTCAGTCAAGTGCGCATATACTTGACTGAGCACTTGGTTAGTGCGCAGGTCCAAATCAAGTGCGCAGTGCAAGTCCAACACGGGCATGGTAACCCCTTAGCAAGCCAGTCAGGTCTGCATACTAGGCAAGTACGCAGACACTTGAACCTTCGTTCAAGATTTAAGTTCACACAGACAAGTGCGCAGTGCATTAGGGTTCTTGAAGGCTAGTATGATTGTGAGACAAGTGCGCAGTCTCTATGAGACAAGTACGCACTTGTTCATGTATCAAGTGCGCAGATCTTCAAGAATTCAAAAACCCAATATCAACTAAAAACCCAACTGATGCATCTTGATCATACTATAATACCCTGTAATTTCAAGCAGTAAACTATTAGAAACACAAGATCTACCTTAATCAGTAGATGAGAAACAATAAACAGTGAAACGAGGTTTGATTTGAGGTTATAAGGGTATTTTGGGGTGATTAGATGTGATAATGATAAATGAAGATGATAATGAACGGTGATGATGATGAGATTAAGATGAAAGTTAGGGTTTGTGAAACTGTTAAGGAAGATAAAAAGTTTTAACCACATTTGACGTTAGTATATATATAGCAACAGTTGGGCCTACGCACTTGAGTTAAGTGCGCAGGGCCCAATAAGTACGCAGTGTACAAGAATTGGCCCAATAAGAGGGTTATTAAGCCCAAATCCATTAGATAAGTGGGGTTTTGCCAAGTCTTACCTTCTGCATTCAAGATCATACTAACCATACCTGCCAGAAGCCGTTTCAACTTCCCGTTGGATAGCTGCAGCCTAAGAACAATTGTCGGTATGCTTGTCCACTTAAATCCATGCCTTTTCTCTTTCAACATGTGTTTGGCGATGCTGTTTATCATGTTTTTCGGTAATATTGACGAAAATTTTATGGACCCCACAGTGTGCTAGGTATTGGCCTACCGATCCTCAAGGTTTATTGAAATATAATGATGAGAGCTTCAGGTCTATGTTACCATAAGCAGAGAAGATGATCATTATCTTGATCAGATGATGAGAGCTTCAGGTCTATGTTACCATAAGCAGAGAAGATGATCATCTGATCGTTTGATGAGCTATCTATATATGTTTGCACGTCACTAACATTGCGTGTCTTTTGCTGCTCAGTTTTTCAAAAAAAAATTTGTTTTTCTTAGCCCCGCATTGGTAGCTTGCACTCTTAGGTGTCTTTTGATTTACCTATGCACAAAATTTTTTGTGTCTTTTAATTTCTCAACCTATGTATGACCGGACTCAGCTTGTGCAGACCTAAAGCATAGTGGGAATCCAGCTTTCCGTGTAGATCTTCATTGTTAATCACCTAGTAGCAGTTTACTTGATTCCAGGCTGAATCTACCGACACATCGTTGCTTGAGGCCACAACATCCTCTGGGTCTTATTCACATGCTGACGATATATGATTAGTTCCTATCATTTCCTGAATTAATTTTGCATTAAGAATAGACTGGTTTACTTTCTCCCCCAAAAATCTTGTTTTAAAAGAAAAGAAGATTTTTTTTTATTCAAAATTTATCATCTCAAGCCATGAAACCAACTGATGAAACCGGGTTTTATCGAAAGCTTTTGTAAAGATATCTGCTTTTTGATCAGCAGTATCTATAGGCAACACCTGTATGTACCCTTTGTCGTGCGCATCGCGAATTGAGTGAATCCGAATTTCAATGTGTTTGGTTTTAGAATGATCAATTGGATTCTTCACGATGTCACGACATGCATCATTATCAATAAAAATAGGTGTATGCATGACATTCAAACCGTAGTTCAAAAGCTGATTTTGGATCCATAACACCTGACAGCAACAACTGGATGCAGCTGTGTATTCGGCCTGAGCAGTGGAGATGGACACGGTGGTCTGCTTCTTGCTCTGCCAAGACACTAGCCGGTTACCCAGAAATTGACAGCCACCAGAGACAGATTTTCTGTCGATCCTACAACCTGCATGATCACTATCAGAGTAAGCGATTAGATCAAAGTTATCACTCTTAGGATACCATAAACCAAGTTTTGGTGTTCCTTTGAGGTAGCAGAAGACTCTTTTCACTGCAGTCTCATACGATTGCTTAGGATTGGACTGAAAACGCGCGCAGCATCCAACTGCCCACATGATATCTGGTCTGCTAGCTGTTAGATACATCAGGGAGCCAATCATTGATCGATACGTGTGAGGATTCACTGAAGGTCCCTGAAGATCTGGTACAAGTGTTGTTTGGGCCGCAAAAGGAGTATTGGACGGCTTGCAGTCGGTCATGTTGTATTTTGCCAGAATGTCTCTTGTATACTTTGCTTGGTGGATGAGAATTCCGTCTTCTTTCTGCTGCACTTCCAGGCCTAAGAAAAACGATAATTCTCCCATCATGCTCATTTCAAATTGAGACTTCATGATGCTTTCAAATTCCCTGCATAAGTTTTCATCAGTGGAGCCAAAGATAATATCATCAACATAAATCTGAACAAGGATAGAGTGTTTGTTGACTTCTTTGGTGAACAAAGTCATGTCGATCTTCCCTCTGGTGTACCCATTCTGCAGCAAGTATGAAGATAAGGTCTCATACCAAGCTCGAGGAGCTTGATGAAGTCCATAGAGAGCCTTATCCAGTTTGTAGTACTTGTTGGGATGATGAGGATCTTCAAAACCCGGGGGTTGACAAACATAGACTTCTTCTTTGATCTTCCCGTACAGAAATGCACTCTTCACATCCATTTGAAAGACTTTGAAGTTCTTGTATGAGGCGTATGCCAGGAAGATACGTATGGCTTCAAGTCTAGCAACTGGAGCGAACACTTCCTCATAATCAATACCCTCCTGTTGACGAAAGCCCTGAACAACCAGACGAGCCTTGTTCTTGATTACCACACCTCGTTCATCCATTTTGTTGCGAAAAACCCATCTTGTTCCGATAGGATACTTTCCTTCAGGTAAGTCCACAAGTTCCCAAACCTTTAGCTTTCTAAACTGATACAGCTCATCCTGCATGGCTTCAACCCAACTTGCATCTCTGACAGAGTCTTCAATGCTGAAAGGTACCGTCTAAGATAAGAAGGCTGAAAGTGCAATATTCAGTTTGTCTGCCTGATTTCTAGTAAGAACACCCTCAGAGATTGGTCCAATGATGTTCTCCACAGGGTGATCCTTAGAAGACTTAAATCCCATGTTTGGTTCTTCTTGAATTTGGGAAGGCAGATTGGAAAGGTGATCTGTAGGATTTGACGAACTGGATGGATCATTTGCAAACTGTTGTGCTGAAGATGTTTCTTCTGAAGCTGGAGTACCTTCAGGAGATGGAGTAGTTTCAACAGTTGCATCACCATTTGTGGTCTGAAGGGGAACAATTGGATCAGCTACGAGTGGAGAAAAGCGGGTGGTGAAACGTGCAGCATCGTCTTCGGAAGAGTAAAGAGTATCTTCAAGAGGAGAAGGATCGGCTGCTAGATTTTCAGATGGTTGTTCATCAATGATGCTGAAATTGTTGAAAACAACATCCACGTCAAAGAACCAATCAGGACCGGCTCCTGTGTTGGTAGAGTTGGATTCCTGCCAATCAACATAAAAAGACTCGAGAAGCATTTTGGTTCGTTTGTTGTACACTCTATAAGCTTTTTGACTTGAGGAGTATCCAACAAAGAAGCACTCATCTCCAACTGCATCAAACTTCATTATGTTCTCGTAGTTGTTAAGCTGCGTACATGAGCATCCAAAAGGCCTGAAGTAGTCAATCAAAGGTTTTCTTTTAAAGAGCAACTCATAACCTGTTTTCCCGCGCGTCTTTACAATTAAGACTCTGTTAAGAACATAACAGGCGGTATTCACAGCTTTAGCCCAGAAAATGATCGGCAATTTAGAGTCGATAAGCATGGTTCTGGCCGCCTCAATAAGTGTACGATTTTTCCTCTCAGCAACACCATTCTGTTGAGGAGTTCTCGTAGCACTGTACTGAAGATGAATTCCTCTGTTGTTGCAGAAAGTCACGAAACTTTGATTCTTGAATTCAGTTCCGTGATCACTTCAGATTGATCTCACTTTTGTCATTATTATGTTCTCAATGAGAGGAACAAACAGCATCAGAATCTCAGCAACTTCACTTTTGTATTCCAAGAAGTACACCCATGTGAATCGGGAAAAATCATCTGTTATCACCAAACAATAAGACTTTTTAGCTAGACTTTTAACACTAATAGGACCAAACAGATCCATGTGCAATAATTGAAGAGGTGAGTCTATAGAGTTCACAGCTTTGGACTTATGCGACTTTTTGTGTTGTTTTCCTTTGGCACATGCTAAGCATTTTTCAGAAAAGGGGAATTCCTTAGAAGGAAGACCTCTGACAAGATTTAGTTTTGAAAGCTTATTAATATTTTTGAAGTTAACATGTCCTAATCGCCTGTGCCATAGCAGTGACTCTGACTCGGATGCTTTAGAAAGTAAGCATGTCATTTGACATTCAGACTTTGCATCTCTCATGTTTATCACGTAAGTATTATTTTGTCTAGGAGCTTTAAGCATAATCATGTTGGTAGGAGGAATGAATCCTGGCTTTAGAAAGATGCACTCCATGTCATTAAATAACACTGAGATTCCTTTGTCGCAGACTTGTGATACACTCAGCAGATTGTAGCACAATTCTGGAACATAGTTCACGTCTTCTAAAGTCAGTGCATCAGAAATCACATCCCCTATCCCAACTATCTTTCCGCCCTTCTCGTTGCCGGCAAAAGCAACAAATTCTCCATCAATGAATCGATAGTTTTTGAGGAGTTCTTTTAGTCCCGTCATGTGCCTTGATGCCCTGCTATCAACGTGCCACAGATATCTCATCAGGGCAATCAACCATTTCTGTAGTTTATTCTGAAAAACACATAAAACAAGAGAAATATACAGATAAATATACGAGACACTATGTACATTCACGACTCAGACCATACTTTAAGTAACTTTTGAAATCCAGGTCTGTTTTAGTTTTAATCTGTCGTGATTTTCACCCAAAACTGACTCTTGTCTTTTCCAAGTTTTTGTAGCCTTAACAAAACTTCTTATAGTTTCTTGAAGATCTTTATTTTGAACTGAAAAAGATTTTTGGGTATTAGTATCACTTTGTGGTTTGGGTTGCAAATGACAATTCTTAACCACATATCCCTCATTTCCACATCTAAAGCATTTAGAGTGTTTAGGCTTGATCTTTGAGGAAGATCTGGATGATGATGGTTGTGATGTTCTTCTCTTGTAGCTGCTTGAGTTGGGGCTGTCTGTTGAACATGCTTCATCACTGTTGTTGTTGCTTGATTCTTCATTTGTGTTGCATTCTGGCTAGCTGATGTCACTTTCTGTATCACTCTGTGATTCTCCAGAAGTTGTGTTATCTGTTTCACTTTGTGATTCTTCAGTACCTGACATATCTGTTGATGATGGTGTAAACTCTGGAATTTCTTCAGTAAGAAATTTCCCAAACCTATTTCTTTTTAGTTCTGGAACAAATGGAGATGGTCTACATACATTTTCATTATCAGAGAATGCATCATTAAGATCAACACAAACAGGCATAACATTTTCAACACAAGTATCTGATCGTTTGATAGGATTCATCCTATCATTTGGGTCCACAACACCCTTGAAATCAAGTTTAGAAGTTAAAGTAATACAGTCATCCAAATTAGTTAAATTATTACAGTCATCCGAATTCAAAGAAGTTTTTGACTTGTCATGGCTCCAGATGAACCAATTCACTGTAGAGTAATTGGCACCTGGGTGACCTAACCCCATTGTTTGACTACCACAACTTTCATCATCGTCCACCTGATCCTGTTGGGTCATATCTGCACTACTTTTACTTATATTAGAGTTTGACTCAGATGTGACACATTCTTTTTTGAAAAGATCATTCTTTGGATGTGGTTTTGGAATGGGTATATATTCACTTTTGCTCAAGGGTAAAAATAGAGATTTTACAATTCCCTTTTTATCCTTATACCCAATTCCATCTTTGACGAAAGATTTCCTTGAACAATCAAGGATATCAGTATGAGCATGCTTGCTTACGTTCCATTTGTCCACAACAATTTGGAGATGATTTGTTTCATTTCTAGATGTTTCTAGTTTTTCAGTTAAGTCATTTATTAAAAAATCTTTTCTGAGAACAAATTCTTTTAGAGTGTGCATTTCAGCTATTGTTGCATTTAACTTTCGCTGATAAGCTAACTCATTTTCTTTCATTTCAGTATTGATTTTTCGGATGTCATCCGTCTCTCTTAAAATTCTCCTATTGTGGGACAAACAGTAAGCAACGGCTGTAACACACCTTGGTGAGCACAGCTTTGATTTTATTTCGAGCGGGATACTTACCAGGTCTCTCTCCTCAACCTTCTTCTGCATGCTCTGTGATTGTGGATTATCCTTGCTTGTGGAAGTCTTTTCAGCAACTAAAGCTTCCTCAGCAGCAGCCTCCTTGCCCTTGTCCTCACTCAACACACCTCTTAGACCAGCCTTCTCCATCCCTTCTCCTTTTGGCATCTCAGCTGATGACCCTTCCAAGGAACTCATACCAAGTGTTGATTTTGTGCAAATTTTTGCCATCAATGCCTTTTTACTTCAGCCTCTGCCACAGCAACTTCCTCACCCCAGTCAAAGTCTTGAACCACAAGCGCCTTCTGCTGGTTGGCTTCTCCTCCATCTGTAATTGCCACCATCCTCTTTGCCGGTTTAACTTCAGCTTGATTTAAGGTTGGACACTCATACTTGAAGTGTCCAAGAGTTTTGCAATTGTAGCACCTGATTTTTGATTTATCAAACCCAGCCTTTCCCAATCCAACCCTTCGACCTGTTCTGTCCTGGAATCTCTTAACCCTTAGAGTAATCATGGCCATTTGCCATTTCAGGTCCATCTCCTCCATGTCATCGGGATCTACTTGATACATATCTTCAGGGCTCATCATGTCATTCTTCAGATCACCTGTCTTTAATGCTTCAAAGCTGGTCATGAAGGCGTTGAAGAGTTCAACGTGTTCATTAGCATGCTTTGTTTGTTGAGGATTGAGAGTTGGGGGTTGAGGATTCTTGCCACTGGGTTGAGAGTATGGAACAGTTGTTCCTGAGCTTGAGCCACCACCAATCATTCCATCAGTATACACCTGAGATGAGCTTGAACCCACGTTACCCACAGGAGTCATTAATGCCAAGTTTTTCATTGCAGTGATGGGTACTGACTTTGGATTGGTCTGATTCATTTCTCTCTTTGTAATGTCCATCTCAAACGACTTCAAAGTGTTGATGAGATCAGCCAAGGTAGACTGGGCATCAAGATATTATTTTCTGATCAGCATACACTGGATGCTCCATTCTTTTGGCAATGAATCTAGCAGCTTCTTGATAGAATTTCTATTGTTCACAGGAATTCCAGCCTTCTTCATCTTTGTCAACATGCTCATGAACCTATCAATGTGTGAGCTCAAACTTTCCCCACGAATACTGCCAAACATGTCATATTCTTTTTGCACCATGTCTGTCACACCACGCCTATAGCGGAAACACGTGGCGCGACGGTTCAAGAGGATTAAGCCAAGATTAATGCAAATCACAAATTAGTTAAAGAAACGGGCATTTATTCAAACGTTGAAAATCACGTCAAATTATTCATACATAATTTAAAATTGTTTTTAATATAAATAGGGAGGCTCCTCCCTATATCCCGAATTCCTTGGGACAGAGAGACGAGACCCCTTCACAACATCCAACGCCCAAATTGGAGATTCCCCCGACCCTGCTTGCCATGTCATCCTTTATCTGTCAATTACCTGAAAGATATGTTTAAAAATCGTCAATATATAAATATTGGTGAGTTCACAGGTTTTGGTTTAATAAAACTTTATCTCATGGGAATATCCTTGTTATGACAATTTATAGGAGTTGCAAGTTCCTACAATTTTACTTGAGCCTATAACCAAACCAAGACAATTAATAATAATGCCCCGCTCCAAGTCGTTACTCGGTATTCCTACGACTTGATTTCAGAATACGTGCACCCCAGGCATACGCCGATGCATAATCGACGCTATCGATTAGGGGTGGGCCTTGTCAGGCACCAATAGTACTATCAAAATATTACTTCGGTTTCACTTTCCTGAATTAATGATTATAGTAGAGAGGTCTCAACCCCGAGTGGCGATCACAACTCAAGTATCCAACCCGTCAAACAATCCCAACATATCTTTCCCCCGTAAAAACATTAAATAGTTTAGAAATGGGGCCGTGAGACTCACCTGTAACTGTGCTCGGCTCAAAGAAGAAAATAGCAAATTTTGCGGTCTCGCACCTACAAACGTCCTAGACGTATAAGTCACTACACCTATCATGCATGTGCCTTGGCAAGTTGTACACCCAACTCCCCGACCACGTATTATCCAAATTCCCGTTTAATTAGTCTCGTATCCTAGGTTCATTGGCGATGGATTACCCTTGTCGTACAAGTTTAGTACTCTTTGTAACTTGTATACTATTATTCTCGACACGACTCTATCCAACGTATAATTATTTTCTCATTTAAATAATTATACTTAGGATCGTTTCGCTCGATATAATATGATTTCTTATTACTCGATCCGACTTACTTTGCCACATATTTATTTTCCCATTTAAATAAATATGCTAAGTTCTTGTCGTTTGGTAATATATTCTTAACGCCCGACTTGACTCACCATGCCGTACATTTATTTTCCCATTTAAATAAATGTACTAGGATCTTGTCGGTATTCACATGTTCATAGATATACTTCACCTACTCATCTCGGTTTTCCTACTCGCATATCTACTTTCCCATTCAAATAGATATACTAGAATTTCGTCGAAACGAGCATGTGTACATATACCAATGCGTGAATTCTACTAGTTAAGTTCATGTGTCGTTTAGCGTTTTTAATTCGTTACGTTATGTTTTCTCCCACGAATATTCTTTCTACACTTAGGAAAGTGTTACTCGAGTTTCACCCTTGTTATATATATTTTATTACTTAAAATATATATATGTATATTTTCATCTTGCCGTAATGGCATTTTTCTCATAAGTCCGTTTATCCGTTTTTCGTTAGTTCATGTAACCAAGTCCGTTAGCTAGCTTTTTCCACATTTTCTTCCAATATGCGTTCTATGGAAATATTATTCGTACTTCCAATTCCGAACGTATATTTCTTTGGAAAATATACTTTTGTATTTTTAGCCCAACTCGTTTAACTTGTATTCCAAAAATGTTTCCGATACTTTTATATTCCCATTTATATAAAAGTATCCATTTTTGTACAAGTTTTCCCAAGTCTTTACTACTATTTTATAAAACCTTATTTTTATAAAATCCTTATGTTAACTTATCCTCTTATTTTTATAAAACTTCTATTTTTATAAAAATACCTCTTTTAATTTATACATAAGTAAGTTTCTCATGTTTATCAAAACTACACTTGGAAAAACTATTATTTACGTTTTTGACACCGAACTTTCCGTTAATGCATTTTTGGACCAAAGTTTCTAAAATACATATTTTAGTCCCTCAACTTTCTAAGTTACAATATTAGTCCCTTAACTTGTACTTGTTGCATTTTTCATCTTATCCTTCAAGGTTCGCATTTTTCTTCCAACTTAGTGGACTTTGAAGAATCATTTTCTTAATGCTTGATTATTTTTACTTCATTCCACTTCTAATAATCTTATAATCCATCCTAGATGCTATTAACATGTGTGTTTCATGTTTTTATTCAATATATCAAATTTTCACTCATCCAAGTGAGTAGACTTTGAACATGGAACTTTTTCATCCATGATCATCTAACACATTTTAATATATTTTTGACATTAACTAGTCATCTTATGATGACAAAAATCATCTTTTATCATATTCAAGTCCTTTTCAAAAATCATGTTCTAATCATCATCCAACTCAAGAGTATGTTCATATTCTTACATTTCCTTGAAATATCATATTATTAATATCATTTCCATGTTTTATCCCTATTATTATTCCTTCATTTTTATTCTAGTAAGACACATTATTTCAAAACCATATTTCCCATCAATGTACAACTTGCTCATACAAGCACATAATATGAACATTAACAATCAAAACAAGGTAAAACTTACTACTAGCTCAAGGCTAGGGAAGACAAGAATCCTTGGATTGAATGGGGTTTAGTGTGTTCTTCCCAAGGGTTAAGCTCCAAGCTCTTGAAACACACAATGGGGTTTTGAAGGATAATGATCTAGAGGTGATTTGGTAGTGTAAAAATTGAAAGAAAAGTGTATGTGGGTGGGTGCAAGGCCACGGCCACAAGGAAGAAAGAAGAAGAAATTTTTGTGTTTTGCTTCAAGTGTGTGTATGTATGTATCTATATAATCTCTTTCAAATCTCCAAAGATCACCCAATATCTTAGCTAGATTATGGAAGATTTGGAAGGGATTTAGTAAGATCACAAATGAAATCCTTGGGAGATTTAAGAGGGTGTTTGGCCGAGAATTAGAGAGAGAAAGAGAGGTGATTAGTTAGTTTTCTTGGCCAATCTTAATCCATGCATGATCATGATTATTATCTTAATAATTGGGTATTTAAGGAGATGAAGAGTTTAAGTGAGATAATGAAAAGATATTACCCATTTGAGTGGGCCATAGGCCGGCCCCAAGGGGGTGTTGGTGGGGTCCACTTTGCTAAATAATACCCCTAATTAGTTAAGTTAATCTTGTGCGGGTACCGTCCGGGTATTCTTGGGTTTTTAATCGCGTGTCACCCGAATATTAAAATACCCTTAATATTCCTTAAATATAGTCCAGTTTAATTACTGATAAATTATTTTGGCTTTTGCCGGGTGAAATTACGTGTTACGCGCGTATCGGGTGCGGTACGCGCACTTTATTCGTTACCGGGAGATTTGTACAATAAGTTTTCACGTATGGCTTTGGGTTTCCAAAACTTATTATATTTTGTGAAATTATCATTTACTATATATTCCGGCTGTCCGGGGTTCGTTTCGCTTATTTAATTTTTACCGGGTAATCGCCAGTGTCCATACCGGATAGATTTGCTTGCGCATGATCCTATCATGTTTTGTCATTAAACTTATGCATTCCCATGCATTATTTGGGAATTGCTATCTTTCTAAGGCCTCAGTTAAATAATCAACACATAATTACGTTTAATTACGTTAATCGCGTTTAATTAATTAGTACGGAATTACCTTAATTTTGCCGGTCGTTACATTCTCCCCTCGTTAAGAGAATTCCGTCCCGGAATTCACTTTGAATCCTCCGGTATAGGGGTCTTCTTGAATAAGGCGGGATATTTTTGCTTCATTCGGTCCAGCCTTTCCCACGTGAACTCCGGTCCACGCTTGGCATTCCAGCACACTTTGACCAACCTGATCTTGCTGCGCCTTAGTTTCTGGACCTTCCAATCAGTTACTTCGATTGGTTCTTCAACAAAATGTAACTTATCGTCGATGTGGATTTCGTCTGCAGGGATGATGAGAGTTTCGTCGGATAGGCACTTCTTTAAATTTGACACGTGGAACGTGTCATGTACACCGTTAAGCTCTTGTGGTAACTTGAGCTTATATGCCACGGGGCCTACTCTGGACAGGATTTCAAATGGTCCAACATATCGTGGGTTCAGCTTTCCGTGCTTCCCAAAGCGCGCGACACCTTTCCAAGGTGACACCTTTAGTAGGACCCTGTCTCCGACTTGAAATTCCAAAGGCTTTCGCCTCATATCTGCGTAGCTTTTCTGCCGGTCACGTGCCGCTTTGAGACGTTCTTTTATCAAGAAGACCTTGTCCGTCGTCTCTTGAACAATTTCGGGCCCGGTGAGTTGCTTTTCTCCAACTTCGGCCCAACATAGAGGCGATCTACACTTGCGTCCATATAGAGCTTCAAAAGGTGCAGCTTGAATGCTCGTGTGGTAACTGTTTTTATACGAAAACTCTACCAGTGGCAAGTGTGTATCCCAATTACCGCTGAAATCGATTGCGCATGCCCGTAACATATCTTCCAAAGTTTGGATGGTTCGTTCACTTTGACCATCGGTTTGGGGATGATATGCGGTACTCATGTCAAGGCGAGTACCGAGGGCTTCATTCAAACTTTCCCAAAATCTTGAGGTGAAACGACTATCTCGATCGGAGATGATGGAAATAGGTACACCATGCTTAGACACTACTTCCTTAATATACAAACGAGTCAGTTTCTCCAACTTATCCATTTCGCGAATCGGGAGGAAGTGTGCAGATTTTGTCAATCGATCAACGATTACCCAGATCATGTCATGGCCGCTTGTTGTCTTGGGTAACTTGGTAATGAAATCCATGGTAATTCGTTCCCATTTCCATTCCGGTATTTCCGGTTGCTGGAGCAAGCCGGATGGTCTCTGATGCTCGGCTTTGACCTTCGCGCAAGTCAAGCATCGCGCAACATATGCCGCTATATCTCTCTTGAAATTTGGCCACCAATAAAATTCTTTCAAATCGTGAAACATCTTGCCTGCACCAGGGTGAACCGAATATCGTGAACTGTGAGCTTCGGCCAATACTAGTTCACGCAATCCACCATACACTGGTACCCAAATTCTATTCATGAAATACAAGGTTTGATCCGCCTTTGGCTCCAGCGAATCAACCATTTTCCGTAATCTTTCACCTTTGACATTCTCGGGTTTAAGGGCGTTGATTTGAGCTTCACGAATCCGGTCAGTCAGGTTCGTGTGGATGGTTAGACCCAAGGCTCGGACACGCAACGGTTTTACCCGTTCCTTGCGACTCAAGGCGTCAGCTACAACGTTTGCTTTCCCGGGATGGTACTTTATCTCACAATCGTAATCGTTCAATAATTCGACCCATCGCCGTTGTCGCATGTTCAATTCCTTCTGATCAAAGATGTGCTGCAAACTTTTATGATCGGTGAAGATTGTACACTTGGTTCCATATAAATAATGTCTCCATATCTTGAGCGCGAATACCACGGCTCCCAATTCCAAGTCGTGTGTAGTGTAATTCTTCTCATGGAGCTTTAGCTGTCTAGAAGCATACGCTATGACCTTTTCTCGTTGCATCAATACGCAACCCAGTCCCTGGTGAGAGGCGTCACAATAAACCACAAAGTATTCCGTACCATCGGGGAGTGATAGTATTGGGGCGTCACATAACTTATATTTTAGCAATTGAAACGCCGCTTCCTGCTTTTCCGTCCATTCGAACTTCTTATCCTTTTGGGTTAGCAGGGTTAAAGACTGTGCTATCTTAGAAAAGTTCTCGATGAACCTTCTGTAGTAACCCGCAAGACCAAGAAATTGTCGTACTTCAGTAGGAGTTCTAGGGGCGTCCCAATTTTTAATTGCTTCGATCTTGGCGGGATCGACATGTATACCCTTTTCATTCACTACGTGGCCTAGGAAGTGAACCTCTCGAATCCAAAAGTCACATTTCGAGAACTTAGCATAGAGTTTCTCTTTGCGTAGTACCTCAAGGATTAACCGAAGATGATCCTCATGTTCTTCCTTAGTGCGCGAATAGATCAAGATGTCATCAATGAAGACAATGACAAATTTGTCCAAGTATGGCTTACACACACGATTCATCAAATCCATGAAAACAGCTGGTGCATTGGTTAAACCGAATGGCATTACCAAAAATTCATAGTGCCCATATCGAGTCCTGAATGCTGTTTTCGGTACATCCTCTTCTTGGATACGCAACTGGTGATAGCCGGACCTTAGATCAATCTTGGAGTAGAAACTGGATCCTTGAAGTTGATCAAATAAATCGTCGATCCGGGGAAGAGGATAACGATTCTTAATGGTTAACTTGTTCAGTTCCCGATAGTCAATGCACATTCGAAAAGTGCCATCCTTCTTCTTTACAAATAAGACGGGGGCTCCCTAGGGTGAGAAGCTTGGTCTTATGAAACCTTTGTCCAACAACTCTTGCAGTTGACCAGATAGTTCCTGCATCTCGGATGGAGCTAAGCGATATGGCGATCGCGCTACAGGTGCAGCTCCCGGAACAAGGTCGATGCGGAACTCGACTTGTCGAGGTGGTGGCAATCCCGGCAAATCTTCTGGGAACACATCTGGAAAATCTCTGGCTATCGGAATGTCTTCTAACCTTCGCTCGTCGGCCTTCTTATCTACCACGTGCGCCAAGAATGCATCAAGACCTTTCCTTAAACACTTTCGGGCCTTCATGCTGGTAATAATTCTTAATGGCGTCCCGCGCCTTTCCCCTTTGGATCGATAGGGTTTCACCGCTCGCGAGGGGAACTTGAATTACTTTGTCGTTGCAAACAACGACGGCGCGGTGTGCGGATAGCCAATCTATGCCAACGACTATGTCAAAACTACCCAGTACAACTGGCAATAGATCAATGCCAAACTCGTGACCACAGAGATCCAACTTACAATCCTTCGCTACTTCTCGAGTTTCTATAGTCTTACCGTTAGCCAGTTCTGTAGAGTAAGGTGTATCTAGCTTACTAGTTTTTAGCCCAAGTAATCTTTTAAATTCGACAGATACGAAGCTAAAATCGGCGCCAGTATCAAATAATACAGAAGCATAATGACCATTAAGAGGGAACGTACCAGTGACCACGTTAGGGTCTTGTCGTGCATCACCGGCACCAATCACGAATGCCCGCCCACGGGCTTGGTTGTTGAGCTTAGGACAATCCCTCTTCCAATGATCGAGCGATCCACATGCGAAGCAGGGCCTCGCTCCTCCGTTCTTTGGCGCTCCTGACCTGCAGTCTTCTGTCTTGTGCCCAGAACGGCGGCACTTACCGCAGATCACCTCATTCTTTCCTTGGTAACCTTGCTTTCCATTGTTTCCACATCCAGTGGCTACATACCCTTTCCCTTTCTTGCCTGAACTACCCGATGATCCATCCTTTTTCCTTTCATCGCGCTTACGTTTCCCAAACCTCGGCTTATTCCCCTGTTCGCTTGACCCAACTGCTGAACTTGTACCCAGATTCTTACCCTCAACGCTGCTGGACTCGGTGAGCTTCAATCCTGACACTTTCCGGATCAGAGTGCCCATTCGAATGGCGTCTTCAGTGAGGCTCAGAGCGAGGTCGATAGCCTCGCGCATGGTCGTAGGTTTGGAAGCAGTGACCATGCCGCGTATTTGTGGCACCAATCCGAATAGGTACCTTTCCACCTTTTTGCTTTCCGGGGTAACCAAGCGAGGCACTAACCGGGAGAGATCATGGAATCTGGACGTGTACCCAGCTACGTCCGATCCAACCATGGTGAGGTTCCAGAACTCGGTTTCTAGCTTTTGCACTTCACTCGCCGGGCAGTATTCAGCGATCATCAGTTCCTTCAACTCTAACCATGACAAGGAGTAAGCAGCATCGTCTCCTAGTGATTGTACTTGGTTGTTCCACCAAGTTAGTGCTTGATCCAGAAACAGGTTAGTGGAGTACATGACAGCTTGTCGCGGGGTACAGCTGCTGATACGGATCACCGCTTCAGTTTTCTCGAACCACTTGACTAGTCCGACAGAGCCTTCAGTGCCACTGAAGTTGAGTGGCTTGCAGTCCAGAAAAGCTTTGAACGTGCAGCCACGCTCTCGCGAGGCCGTTTCTGCAATAATAAAATAGCGTATTATTATGGGGTAGGAATTTCATGAAAAACTCCCATTGCATATATTCGTAACCCTCTTACCGGTAGGGGAGTTTTCGCGTCGGTCGCTCCCTGTTCGATCTCGCGATCTTTTAGTGCGGGTGGCATTGTGTTCCGCGAGGGCTCGGGCTATGCGCTCCGAGACTAGGGCTTCAAGCTCCTCGGGTGTTGTGGGTAGTCCTCCATTTCCACTGTTGCTTCGGGTGGCTGGTGCCATTTTTCTTCAATAATCATTATCAAAGGTTAATTTGGCGATCATTCATACAATATCGTCATACATAAAGTATAAATAGCAACACAACACATGAACACAATAATCAACACCACATCATCACACAAATCACAATATATACAGGGTAGGTAATAATAATCGTAGACAACCATAACACATATTTTACCATAACAAAATTTTCATTAATTTCAATACCACGAGTACAATGATTTGTTCGCAATAACAAAAACCGAGGATACATTCCTCATACATCGTTCTTTTGAAATACAATAGAAATATAATGTCATATACCGGCACAATCCCGCTCGGCTAGGCAAAAAAATGCAGATGGGTGCTATAACCCATGTTGTGCTATCATACTACTACTACTACTACTACCTATGTCTGCAGGTGATCCTCCTAGTGTCTCTGAAGTATCTCTACTGTGGTGGCGGCGGCGGGTACTGATACTGGGGGGCGTACATGCTAATGGTCATACTGATCGCCATAATACGATCATACAAGAATAGGCGATGCGCAAAATGTGCGTCGCCCGTAATCCCACAATACGCGTTCATGCTCAGTAACTCCTCAGCATAATGCGCCAGTGCATCTCTGGCGTCGATGATCCTGGCCCACATGAGTTGGGCCTGCTGCTCCATCTGGTTCACGGTGCGCTGCACCGTGTCGGTGAGAGTCTGAAAGTCTCTATCCAAAGAGATCACTGTGGACCATGCCGGTCCCGACAGTGGGGCCATCCCGTGGGGCTGTGACGGCCCGGGGATGTCAGTGTACGTCGGCTGGGATGGGCCGACTATATCGGGTATCGGTAATGGTGTGAAGGGTGGGGCAAAGCCCGGTAATCCGGTGAAGAAATGGGGCGGTATCTGGTATGGGTCTCCTGCACCTAGAGTATATGGTGCAAGTGGTGCCATCGAAAAGGGGGCTCCTGCACCCACAGTGAACGGTGCAGGTGGTGGTATGGTGAGCATCTCGGGTAGGGGTGGTAGTATGGGAAAGGTGGTGATAGGTAGCGTCATGGGTGCTGGTGAGGGGACTATGAGCTCGGCGAGTGGGACCATGAGGGGCTGTGTGACAGCGACCCACTCAGGAGCGGATATCACGGCGGTAGGGGTGGGAGGGCTAGCAGTGGCGTGAGCTGCCAAGCCTGCTCGGTGCAGCTCAGAGCTACGGGATGAGCTGCCCTCGAGGATGTGCCCAGCAGAGGCTGGCCCATCCTGTGGTACGGGCTCTGGTAAGGCGAGTAGGGCGGCCGGTGCAGTGGTGGCGTGCCCTATCATCGGAGCAACGTGCTCTTCCAGGTCTGCTGGTGGAATCGGTACAGCAATGTGCTCCACCGATGCGGTCGACTCATCGTCGGAATCGTCCGAGATCCACCCGTTGTGTCCTCGGGCAACGGGCACAAGTCTCATGCCCGGGGGAACAGGGATATGTGGGGTGGGTAGTGGCTCACGATCGACGTGTGCATGTCGATCGAATGGAGACTCCACGGTCTCCGACTGGGTGGGGACGGGTCTCGACGGACCTGCACAGCCTACAGGGAAGTCCCTGACGGCTCGAATGGGACGTACTGGTAGTGGTGCTACCTGAAAGGGCACTAGAGGCAAGTCAGCCTGCGGTGCCTCGGCCATCGGTAAATCGGCCACGGCGGCCATGTCGCCTCCAGCGGGGGCCCACGATGGGTCCTCGCTCGGGTCGGTCTCATCTGAGCTATCTTCGTCTGCGCCCTCTGCGGCGGCGTCAACCTCCATATCATCGTCCTCGGGATCGAGTACCACAACCTCGATCAGCTCAGCTGACGGAGCTGGAATGATCTGGATGCTACTGTCGTAGCTCGGTGCTACACTCCCTGCGTCTGACATCCTGGCAAAAGAACCTTACTAATATTTAAGTATTATTCATTAGATAGTTAAGGCACACATCTACGGTATTCATCCTAACTTCTAATACTAAAATAACACGTATCATTATCCATGGCTAGCTTGGTCGGAATCTCCTCATACCCAGTGTTCTTTGGAAGATTAATTTATTGCGTTTTGCATTTATTTTGAAAGCTTTATCTTTTGAACCAAATCCGGTTATAGTTTAGATTTTAAAATACTAATTCGCAATAACCTTGGCTCTGATACCACTTTCTGTCACACCACGCCTATGGCGGAAACACATGGCGCGACGGTTCAAGAGGATTAAGCCAAGATTAATGCAAATCACAAATTAGTTAAAGAAACGGGCATTTATTCAAACGTTGAAAATCACGTCAAATTATTCATACATAATTTAAAATTGTTTTTAATATAAATAGGGAGGCTCCTCCCTATATCCCGAATTCCTTGGGACAGAGAGACGAGACCCCTTCACAACATCCAACGCCCAAATTGGGGATTCCCCCGACCCTGCTTGCCATGTCATCCTTCATCTGTCAATTACCTGAAAGATATGTTTAAAAATCGTCAATATAAAAATATTGGTGAGTTCACAGGTTTTGGTTTAATAAAACTTTATCTCATGGGAATATCCTTGTTATGACAATTTATAGGGGTTGCAAGTTCCTACAATTTTACTTGAGCCTATAACCAAACCAAGACAATTAATAATAATGCCCTGCTCCAAGTCGTTACTCGGTATTCCTACGACTTGATTTCAGAATACGTGCACCCCAGGCATACGCCGATGCATAATCGACGCTATCGATTAGGGGTGGGCCTTGTCAGGCACCAATAGTACTATCCAAATATTCCTTCGGTTTCACTTTCCTGAATTAATGATTATAGTAGAGAGGTCTCAACCCCGAGTGGCGATCACAACTCAAGTATCCAACCCGTCAAACAATCCCAACATATCTTTCCCCCGTAAAAACGTTAAATAGTTTAGAAATGGGGCCGTGAGACTCACCTGTAACTGTGCTCGGCTCAAAGAAGAAAATAGCAAATTTTGCGGTCTCACACCTACAAACGTCCTAGACGTATAAGTCACTACACCTATCGTGCATGTGCCTTGACAAGTTGTACACCCAACTCCCCGACCACGTATTATCCAAATTCCCGTTTAATTAGTCTCGTATCCTAGGTTCATTGGCGATGGATTACCCTTGTCGTACAAGTTTAGTACTCTTTGTAACTTGTATACTATTATTCTCGACACGACTCTATCCAACGTATAATTATTTTCCCATTTAAATAATTATACTTAGGATCGTTTCGCTCGATATAATATGATTTCTTATTACTCGATCCGACTTACTTTGCCACATATTTATTTTCCCATTTAAATAAATATGCTAAGTTCTTGTCGTTTGGTAATATATTCTTAACGCCCGACTTGACTCACCATGCCGTACATTTATTTTCCTATTTAAATAAATGTACTAGGATCTTGTCGGTATTCACATGTTCGTAGATATAGTTCACCTACTCGTCTCGGTTTTTCTTCTCGCATATCTACTTTCCCATTCAAATAAATATACTAGAATTTCGTCGAAACGAGCATGTGTACATATACCAATGCGTGAATTCTACTAGTTAAGTTCATGTGTCGTTTAGCGTTTTTAATTCGTTACGTTATGTTTTCTCCCACGAATATTCTTTCTACACTTAGGAAAGTGTTACTCGAGTTTCACCCTTGTTATATATATTTTATTACTTAAAATATATATATATGTATATTTTCATCTTGCCGTAATGGCATTTTTCTCATAAGTCCGTTTATCCGTTTTTCGTTAGTTCATGTAACCAAGTCCGTTAGCTAGCTTTTTCCACATTTTCTTCCAATATGCGTTCTATGGAAATATTATTCGTACTTCCAATTTCGAACGTATATTTCTTGGGAAAATATACTTTTGTATTTTTAGCCCAACTCGTTTAACTTGTATTCCAAAAATGTTTCCGATACTTTTATATTCCCATTTATATAAAAGTATCTATTTTTGTACAAGTTTTCCCAAGTCTTTACTACTATTTTATAAAACCTTATTTTTATAAAATCCTTATGTTAACTTATCCTCTTATTTTTATAAAACTTCTATTTTTATAAAAATACCTCTTTTAATTTATACATAAGTAAGTTTCTCATGTTTATCAAAACTACACTTGGAAAAACTATTATTTACGTTTTTGACACCGAACTTTCCGTTAATGCATTTTTGGACCAAAGTTTCTAAAATACATATTTTAGTCCCTCAACTTTCTAAGTTACAATATTAGTCCCTTAACTTGTACTTGTTGCATTTTTCATCTTATCCTTCAAGGTTAGCATTTTTCTTCCAACTTAGTGGACTTTGAAGAATCATTTTCTTAATGCTTGATTATTTTTACTTCATTCCACTTCTAATAATCTTATAATCCATCCTAGATGCTATTAACATGTGTGTTTCATGTTTTTATTCAATATATCAAATTTTCACTCATCCAAGTGAGTAGACTTTGAACATGGAACTTTTTCATCAATGATCATCTAACACATTTTAATATATTTTTGACATTAACTAGTCATCTTATGATGACAAAAATCATCTTTTATCATATTCAAGTCCTTTTCAAAAATCATGTTCTAATCATCATCCAACTCAAGTGTATGTTCATATTCTTACATTTCCTTGAAATATCATATTATTAATATCATTTCCATGTTTTATCCCTATTATTATTCCTTCATTTTTATTCTAGTAAGACACATTATTTCAAAACCATATTTCCCATCAATGTACAACTTGCTCATACAAGCACATAATATGAACATTAACAATCAAAACAAGGTAAAACTTACTACTAGCTCAAGGCTAGGGAAGACAAGAATCCTTGGATTGAATGGGGTTTAGTGTGTTCTTCCCAAGGGTTAAGCTCCAAGCTCTTGAAACACACAATGGGGTTTTGAAGGATAATGATCTAGAGGTGATTTGGTAGTGGAAAAATTGAAAGAAAAGTGTATGTGGGTGGGTGCAAGGCCACGGCCACAAGGAAGAAAGAAGAAGAAATTTTTGTGTTTTGCTTCAAGTGTGTGTATGTATGTATCTATATAATCTCTTTCAAATCTCCAAAGATCACCCAATATCTTAGCTAGATTATGGAAGATTTGGAAGGGATTTAGTAAGATCACAAATGAAATCCTTGGGAGATTTAAGAGGGTGTTTGGCCGAGAATTAGAGAGAGAAAGAGAGGTGATTAGTTAGTTTTCTTGGCCAATCTTAATCCATGCATGATCATGATTATTATCTTAATAATTGGGTATTTAAGGAGATGAAGAGTTTAAGTGAGATAATGAAAAGATATTACCCATTTGAGTGGGCCATAGGCCGGCCCCAAGGGGGTGTTGGTGGGGTCCACTTTGCTAAATAATACCCCTAATTAGTTAAGTTAATCTTGTGCGGGTACCGTCCGGGTATTCTTGGGTTTTTAATCGCGTGTCACCCGAATATTAAAATACCCTTAATATTCCTTAAATATAGTCCAGTTTAATTACTGATAAATTATTTTGGCTTTTGCCGGGTGAAATTACGTGTTACGCGCGTATCGGGTGCGGTACGCGCACTTTATTCGTTACCGGGAGATTTGTACAATAAGTTTTCACGTATGGCTTTGGGTTTCCAAAACTCATTATATTTTGTGAAATTATCATTTACTATATATTCCGGGTGTCCGGGGTTCGTTTCGCTTATTTAATTTTTACCAGGTAATCGCCAGTGTCCATACCGGATAGATTTGCTTGCGCGTGATCCTCTCATGTTTTGTCATTAAACTTATGCATTCCTATGCATCATTTGGGAATTGCTATCTTTCTAAGGCCTCGGTTAAATAATCAACACATAATTACGTTTAATTACGTTAATCGCGTTTAATTAATTAGTACGGAATTACCTTAATTTTGCCGGTTGTTACAATGTCTTGCTTGTTTTGGCGCATCTCTTCGTTCCCTTCATAGTATTCATTCAATGCAAACCATAGATCATGTGCCGTGCCATACTCCTCAAACATGTTGTAAACATCGTTTGACAGGGCCATGGTTAGAGCACCATAAGCCTTGTGATCTCTCTGGAGTAATTGTTTATCAACATCGGTGTAGGTGGTTGGATCAGGGTTGAATTCTTCCCCAGTGGCAGTGGTTCTCATGGGAATGTGTGGGCCCAACTGGATAGAGTTCCATTGGGTGAAGTCTGTAACATAAAAGAATGACCTCATTCTGTTTTTCCATGTCCCATAATCTTCAGCACCTTTTAACTTAGGTACTCTGGTAGTGGTTCCGGTTTCAAGATCTTGTTGAGTGATAGGGTTAACTGTTGAATGATTATTGTTACCAGCCATGATTTAGATGAATTTTAGGAAAGTAGTTAAACAGATTTTAGTTATCAGTCCAGAAAATTGTCCAAGTCCGTAAGTACACAGCTAAGTGCGCAGCTAAGTACGCAGGTAAGTTCACAGTTAAGTTCACAGCAGTCCGGATAAGTATGCAGCAACCTGTAAGAATGTAAACAGCCTTGTCAAGTTGTAGTCTTTGTTAAGTGCGCAGCTCGGAAGTATACATGTGGCTGTGTTTCTTGATAAGTGCGCAGATCAATCAACACTTGGGCATGATAAGTGCTCAGTGTTTACTGATCAGCCTACGTACTAAAATAAGTGTGCAGACTCACTTAAACTCTCGTTTAAGATTTTAAGTTCGCAGAAACCCTAGCCAAGTACTCAAGACTACACCTTCAGTAAGTGCGCACAAATCCAAGATTTCTGTTTAAGTACGCAGAAACCCTAGATAAGTGCTCAAGACAGATGAACATGCAATAAGTGCGCAAGACAGATGAACATGCAATAAGTGCGCAAGACAAATGAACATGCAATAAGTGCGCAAGACAGATGAACATGCAATAAGTGCGCAGAAACCCTGACTGCGTACTAAAATAACAAGTTTAAGTACTCACAGTCACAAGTATGCAATATATGAGCCAAGTACTCAAACTAAGAAACAAGTGCTCAACTTATGAGATAAGTGCGCAGGATATATGAAATAAGTGCACAAAAACGAGCTGTAACAAACATAAAACTCAGCTGAATCGTTTCCAAACCATTTTCTGATCAAAATAACATACTCTAAACATTTAGAAACACGATTTTCAAGAAATTTGAAGCCAAAATATAAGAAAAACACATAAATTTTAAAGTTGATAAAGAAAATAATCTTGATAATAAAAACTAACAAGATGAGGGTTTTGCTATCTTAAAGTGGATACAATCTAGAGCACAGAGGCTCTGATACCAAATTGTAAGTCCCAAATGCTAGATCTTGTAAGTGCACGAGATTGTTATCACTTAGAAACACCTATGAATTAGGTGTTTTAAGTGACTAATCTTCTACAATCAAAGAAACTAGATGAATATTATAAGAACCGACACACAAGATGAATAATACGATAATTCCATTGATGATTTAACACTGAAGAACCATGGATTACAGTAAGTACGCACCTATCTTGTGCTAACAAAAGGTAATGACCAAAACCCTAACCTCAATGCTGTGCACACACATTCTATATATAGGAGTACCCTTGGGCCTGCGCACTTAGCTTAAGTGTGCAGAGCCCGTCTAGATAAGTGCGCAGATTAGGGTTTAGCGACAAAACTATGCCATAATTACATATTAAGTCCTTCAACTATAAAGCTATACAATATACTATCAAAAGTCTCTATTCTGGTAACTGTGGTCTCAATATAACCCAACAATATTTATGTGGCGGGCTTACCTAGATCGTCTTCCAACTAAGATGGCACTTGTGCGTAGAGGCATTCCGGTTGATAATCCGATGTGTGTTTGGTGCAATTGCATAAATAGGTCTATAGAGCATCTTCTCACAGGTTGTTGTTATCTACGGGTGTGTGGAACGCTATAACCAATTGGTGCAAGATTCCGGGGATTTATGCTTTTCACGTAAAGGATCTTGTATATGCATGATTACTGTGGCTTGGTTGGGAACAGAAGGATGATTCTTCATGGGATTATATTATTATTATTACTTGCTGGAGGATGTGGAGAGCTAGGAATGAAAAACTCTTCTCGAACATGGAGCCGAATGTTATTGGGATGGTCGCTGATATCAAGATATTGGGTTTTTTGTGGTATAAGCATAGGTTCAAACAAGGGGTTGTGGATTGGGATAGATGGAGTAGAATTGAGATAATGTAGTTGTTTTCTTGTTTTGTGGTGTTCAGATTGTATTTTCGCCTTGGAGATAGTTCGCCTTTGTTTCGTGGTTTAATAAAAGTTATCTTTTAAAAAAAACTATGATTTTATTTCTACAAAGTCTAGGCAATAATTCCAAGTATAACAACTGATTATCAACAAGTGATTCGAGTTTCAAAGCACTTACAAGTTTTTTTTTTTTTAAGTGAACTTTGTGAACAAAGCGCTTACAAGTTCTAACTAAAATAGTAACTATGGATAGACGTCGGCGTCGACGGAGGTTGATAATTCGGTAAATCTTGATTATTAAAGGGTTGGCGGAACTAGCACTTTTTCACTAGAGGGTCAATATAATTTTTGTCCTATATACTTTTTTCTATGTATTATTTTGAATATAGGTTTTAACTATATAAAATTTTGTAAATGATGTATTTATATGATAAAAATTGCTTTTGTGTGTATTTACGAATTAAATTTAAAAAAAAATTGTAAATTGCTCACCATAAATTTTTGGAAAACAAAAACTGATCAATTATGATGCAAAATTATAAATCAAATAAAATAATAAAACATTTAAGTGATATATAATCAAATAAAATAATAAAACATTTAAGTGATAGATAGTCAAGTGCATTGCTAATCTCCGGCTATATTCACATAATAGATATTTTTAATAGGCTTCGTCACTATTTGTTTAATAGTTTCTTTTTAAAAATATCCCTCGATATACTAAAACTTACTTTTTAAATAATTTTGATTTTGACCGACTTCATCATCTTCATCTTTCATGATAAGAGTTCTTTCCTTTTGCATACAATTACAAACTTAAAACAAGGATTATTGCAACCATCTGTAGTAAAAATTCCATATGCATTCTTACTTTCACCTACTTCACGGGATAAAAAATCGGTACGCCCGGATATTTTCACCTACTCAAGAAGCTTATATTTTGAACACATTCATCGGAAAATAAATCGGTAAGCCGGAGGTCGGCCGGAGGGTCAATGGACCCTCCTGACCCTCCCCTAATTCCGTCCCTGTCCATAAGTCATATCTATCTATCTATATATATAAAAGAAAACGTATATGCTGACGTGGCGTGCAATGGAGGCATCAACCTCCTTTGAGAGTGTCACGTGGCATCATAATTGAAAGATTTTAGTGTTTTTGAATTATTTCCTTTTTTTAATTAAAAAAAAAAAGATAAACATAAACCCTAAATTAAATTGAGTTATTTTAAGAAAAAAAAAATTTTAAATAAATTTAAAATTTTCTCTCATGTTTCCTCCCATAATTTTTAAACGTTTATATATTTTATATACGGGATTTTTTAAAGAATAAAATTACACCAAATTAACGAGCGTTTTATTATCTTTCCAACGAGTACCATAGTCCAATATAAAAAACAGAGAAAAATTGACTATTTTTTGTGGGGTTTCGTTCATACAGGAAAAAAACACACAAAGTGTTCATGTTATTCATTAATCATGTTTTTTCTTTTAAACCAGGTTATTATCTACGATGTTGAAAATCAGCCCAATCGCCATGTTATCATTGGAATTTTACTAGGTATACTTCATCAAGAGAAGTTTGGAGAAAGAATCACGCAACACTGCAACACATGGTGTCACCTTATAGCAAGGTTATTTTTTTATTTATTTAATTACAAGAGTAATAATTATTACTATTAGTATTAGTATTATTAGAATGGTTATATTTTTCAACCCCGAGACGCTCTCAGAAAGAATTGATAGTTGATGACGTGGCGTTCAATGGTGGCCTCAACCATCTCTTGATTATGCCACGTGGCATAATGAGATGCAATGATTACAACTTCCAACTTAAGTGTTTGTTTAGTTAATTAGGTTAGGAATTATAAGAGCCATTAGAATGTGAGAAATTAGAGAGATGTGATGAGTTTTTTAATAGTTGCAGCTTACATAAGTGATTCTTTAGATGATTACTGATTAGGTTTTAGATTAGGGAATATGAGTTATTACTAATTAGAATACTATGAACATGCAATGATTGAGAGATTTTATGGTTAGTTAACTTGAGCCATTTGCAATAGGTTATCACGTAAAATTAGATTTTTCAACCCCGGGACCCTCCTGAGGTAATCAGCTAGTTTTATATATGTAAACTATAAGAAAACAGTTCAAAAATGTAAATTATAAGAACCGTTCAAACGGGTGTGAATTATAAGAACCGTTAAAAATCTTGGTAGTCCCTGTGGACTAACAAGATTTGGATGAAAGTGACATTTTTTGACAAACCTCAGGGACTAAAATGACAAAAAAATGAAACCACATGGACTAAATTAACAAAAAAAAGATTTAGATGAAAGTGTCAATTTTTTACAAACCTCAGGGACTAAATTGACAATTAACTCTTATGAAAACTTAAAGTGAATTTATATGGAATATCAATATAGGTGTTCGGAAAGTGAAGATCGGGTGTTTAAAAGGAATATTATGGTGTTTGAATCCAATGTATTTGAATAATGAGAATGTTTTGAAACTTGATTATGTCCTATCTATCTAAGGCTATGGGGTATACCTTAACATTAAGGGTGTTAACAGTGATGTGACATTATAAAGTGACACTAGATTAACATGTTAAAATGAATTAAAAGAGAGAAAGTTAAAGGGATGAGGTAGAGTTATGAAGCGTTAAACCATTCCTTGAAATGAGCTAGTGTGAAAGGAGACAAAGTAGATGATGTGAAGTATAGATAAAATTAAAGATGGTTAAAGTATACCCATGCCTAACAAACAAGTAAATAAGGAATTATGCATGCATTATTACCACGTTTTTCTCTTTTCACACTTTAATAATGTGAATACTTTGACTACTTTTAGGAAATTACATCTTCAACTTACCAATTCTTCTATTTTAGGCTTTTAGCATTAAGTAATTTAATTCTAAAATTCACGTTGATGATGAGAATATGAGATCTAGAAGGGAATTTATAAAGGAAGCTTTTTGAATAAATCACACATGCCTATATGATATAAACGTCTTTAATTTTTATAAACGAATGCCGTTCAAAAAAAAAAAATTATAAATGAATATTTTTTAATGAATATCATTTCCGCTAAAATGGGTCCCGTCCATTAAAACGAAGAGCCAGATTGGGTTAGTTGACCCTTACTTTTATCTTTAATAAAAAAAGTACTGGATTTAAATAATCTCAACTATTAAGTATTGACCACCAGATTTAAAAACTTGGATTGGATTGAGTGGGCTAAATGTCCTTTGTATGTTTTGTAAGATTTTTCGGCGGTCCTTTGATTTGAAGGCTTGTCCGTGTGCTTAATGAAATTATTTGTCCAAAAAAAAAAAAAAAAACTATTGGCCACCAGCAGTCTCAATTAATAAAATGTGTGCTCACGGTCTCACCTTTAATATATTGTCCACCAATGTACCATAACTAACAGAATACTAAGAGAGAATTTGAAACACAAGAGAGTAGGGGTGTTCAACGAATCGAATAACGAATTTTCGAATTATTCGAATCGAATTATTCGAATTTTTAATATTTTTACCTGAATTCGTATTCGATTCGTATTCGTTTAAAATTCAATTTATTCGATTCGTATTCGATTCGAATAAGAAACTCGAATTCGAATCGAATTCGAATAAATTCGATTTAGTTCAAATTCACCTTAAATAACAAATTGTTTTACTTTTAGTTTTAAAACTAATACAAACTCATTATTTTTAACATATAAAATACAAATCTACAAATTGATAAACAACAATATGTCAAATACGAGAATAGTAAAAATAGTAGAGAGTATAGTTTTATAGAGTTTTGTGATATATAAGGTAAATATATAAAACATGGTTATGCTAAAAGTTATAGACACTATGGGTTCTTAGAGTTTGACCAAAATTTAGAAGTTTTTTTTTTCAATGTGTATACTTGTGTATATAATAATGTGTATATGTGTGTATATATTTAAAAAAATATACATGTACAATTTTTATTCGAATTTCGAATCGAATTGAATTTAAAATCATAAATTCGTATTCGATTCATATTCGATTTACTGGACTCGAATTCGAATCGAATCGAATTCGAATTCTTAATAATCGAATCGAATTCTTGGTAATCGAATCGAACTAAATCGAATTTCGAATTTTTCGAATTCGAATCGAATTCTGAACACCCCTACAAGAGAGAATTTGGCACGTTAGCATACCACATCAATTTGCAGTGGCGAAGCTTGACTCGAAACTTCGGGGGGTCAGAAATCACTAGTTTCAGGGGTCGAAAACCAGTTTCGAGGGTCGAAACCGTATATACCAAAAATTTTCTATATGAATACTATATAATCGGAACTTTTAAGTGAAAATTCAGGGGGGTCGGCCGCCCCTCCTCGCCCCTTAATAGCTATGCCAATGTCAAGTTGGGCAAGTGACGGCCAATAGTTGGTTGTTAAAAAGGGGGCAATACGCTAGTCATGGTACGTTGGTGAACAATATGTTAAAAGATTGAACTACAACATAAATTTCATTAGTTGAGACTGGTGACGGCCACTAGCTAGTAATTCGAATTATTTGAATCTAATACTCCTAATAAAAATCAATATATTATATTCTACTTTACTTTTTTTTTTTGAACGATCAACTAAAGTATTACCGGGTACTCTGTACGTGGCCCCCAATGGCCGAAAGGGGCCCTAGACGGCCTCTAGTCCGTACGGACAGAGCCCTTCGGCCCACCCGCCTCCTGTTCCAGGGAAAACCCGGCCCACAAACCCGCCCGAAGACACGACGGTAGTGAACCGGAAAAACCTGAAGGGATGGTCCTTTTACCACTACTTATAACTTTATCGTGAAATTATTTGTAAGACAATATGGGGTGAAAAAGTGAAAAACTAACTATTGGTAGTCTTCATAAAGTTTGTCCATTCTGATTCGTTTAAAAGCTCGAGAGAACCTGGAAACTCTATTAAATTATCCAAATCCAATATACTGGCAACATGTTTCAGTAACTTAGGTTTACATTGTCTAGGTATTTTCGTCCATAATATATAACTTCATTTAAAAAAAAAACATTACTTTTAAAAATAAAGTTGTTAAATATTGCAAGATAAATGATAAAAACTATAAATTATGAAACTTAAAAATCTTGTTTTTATTATAAAAAGTATGTGTAGTGGACTAGTGGATAAAAATTCCGTTAATTTTTTAAGTACAAGCTTTAAAGAAAAATAAAATGAATTTGCAACTTTATTTTTGTCAATTTCATATGCAATTATGAAAATAAAAAGGAAAAATAATTCAAGAACATAAATATAACTTAACTAGTTTTTATCCAAGTTTCAAAAAAAAACTAGTTTTTATCCCGGGAGCGTCCCTGGTTGAAATATCCAATATAACATAATAAAATATATTATTATTATTATTATTATTATTATTATTATTATTATTATTATTTTAAACAAATCCCTGCCATAAGTTATCATATTCAAATATATAAAAAAAAAAAAAAAAAAACGAATCTCTGCGCCGGGGTATAAATCTAGTGCCATTACAAATGAATTCGGAAGTTTGTAATCGATCATTTTAAAAATAACTAACATGAAATAAGAAAAAAAAAGTTAATTATTGAAATATCGAACGCATTAGTCTAAGGGTATGCGATGCGTTAAAAAATTCATGGGTATATGATCGGGTATGTAGTTCGGGTATTTGGGTATGTTGTTTCGGGTAATCAGATCGGGTATCACCTAATCCCAGACCCGACCCAAACCCACAATTTTTTTTAAACTAATCCCAAACTCGACACAATATCTGTCGGGTTACAAAAAATAGTCATTTTTTTCTCCGATTTTTTATAGCACTATGGTACTCGTTGGAAAGATAATAAAACGCTCGTTAATTTGGTGTAATTTTTTCTTTAAAAAATCTCGTATATAAAAGATATTAACGTTTAAAATTATGGGAGGAAACACGAGAGATAAAATAATAAATGTTTAATATTTAGATTTAGTAGATTATATATTTAATAGATTAGGTTAAAAATTACAATAGATTAGGTTAAATCATATTTATTTCTTTTTTTTTAATTGGTTTAAAGTTGTCACATCACATATTATGTGGCATCTCTTAAAGGAGAGATTACATAAGAGTATGACATGTAGGATTAATCTCTTTGCAATATATATATATATATATATATATATATATATATATATATACTAGCTTTTATCCCAGGAGCGTCCCGGGTTGAAATATCTAATATGACATAATAAAATATTTAATATGACAACATAATTAATGACTTCCCAATACATGATTAATGAATAATAATAATAATAATAATATTATAATGAACAAATCTCTGCCATAAATTATCATATTCAAATATTAAAAAAAAAAATCTCTGCCTATGAAGTTATGTTTATCATTTCTTATTCAAATATAGAAAACCATAAGCAGTGATTTATTAGTAGAGTAAAATATATTTGAATACAAAACTCCACAATCTACACCTAATACCCACTTAATAATATAATATTATTATTAAAAATGACTCACCTACATTTATATATGTGTGTGTCGTGAGAAATGGGTAGCCAACACACACCCATAGTGAGTCATCCACCCTATGGTCTAGCATGATGATTATTATTTAAACCACTCACTTAACCATTCATCTTCCATCACCACTTAGACAACCAACCCTTTCCTTTCCTCCTTGCATGTGCCGCCCCCTCCCCGTATCCTCTCTCTCTTGTTTTTCCAAGAACACCATTTCTATCATCCACATTTCTTCTAGATCATCCAATAAACTTAAAAATATGAAGATTTGAGCAAGGATTCTTAGGATTTGTAAAGCAAGATTCATCCAAGTTCAAACATTTTCTTTTAAGGTAAAAACCCCAACTAATGTTCTTCTTATTTTAATCTTTTCACTTCTAAACTTGTATAATTCACACAACAAAGAGATGATAAAAAAAGGTTTTATAAAAATGAAAGAGAATGAGATGTGTGTGTGGGTGTGGCCGTATGTATGTATATATGTATATATATACATGTTTATGTTCAAGTTTTAACTCTAAATCTATCATTGCATGTAAGATCTAATCCATTATTAACAAGATCCAAGTTACTAAACATGATTTTTAGAAGGTAAAATGATTGGATTTTGATTTATAAAAAAATGGATAATTTTTGGACCTAAAAATGCCTAAATTATGAGCTTTAATGGGAGATTTTGAAAGAAAATATGAGGTCTGATTGTTCATACTAAAAATCACCTAAAAGACCATCAAATAACTTATTTTGACCAAAAACTTTGAGTATTGGTTCAAAAGCTAGATTTTGGCGAAGTCCGGTACAAAACTATGTAGTAAAAAGGCGAAAAAATGGCCTAATTTGTATAAATTTCAAATCTGATTTAAAACAGCTCTTAAAAGTGTATTTTTGAAATAAAAACATATAATTAAAGGTATGTTTAAAATACTACATGTTTTTACAAGTCACACGAATTGGAAATTTGAGAAATTGCCAAAGTATCGCCTAAAACCGACAAGTTGTGTAACTAGGTGTCTTGCTACCTTAACACCTTAGACTTTTAAGAAATATCCTTCATTAGCATTTTTATATATATAGGTTGAGTTCTTCGGAATTCTTAAGCCTTTACGACGAACTTTCTCGGAATTTACACTTAGCGAAACTGTGAGTATATCTTTCCCCTTTTTCATTTTACTTTTGGGGCTACTCATGCACTTACTATCAAGTTTCTATTTCATTTTACTAAAATAGCAAATCTTATGTGTGTTGTTTGTGTCATTACGTGTATCTATGACTTGTCAAATCATTAACCGTTGCGGCCTAGCATTTCAATGAATAGATCTATGGTATATACCCTTATGACTCTGTTGAGAGTCCTTGTCATTGCTATGTATTTCATTACTACTAGCGCATACTATATATATCTTCTTTCCTTTCACAGGGTTGATTTGACCCGGATACCAATTACTACATTTTGCAAACACTATGTTACATATGAATTGCTAAATTTTACCTTACTATATATATCAAACGGGTATGCTCACCAATACATTTTGTATTGACAAAATTATTTTCGTACATGTTTCAGGTTATTTTGAGACGCTTCTTTTAGGCTTTTGGATTTATAATTAACCTTTGACTTTATTGTATTTTAGTTAGACTTGATGCTTTAGAATCATCGTATTTCATTTCAATGTAATAAACTATTTGATCAATGTATTCAAATTTACACTTTTAGTCCATGAGCTATTGAACAATCGTCACTACGTGACACCTCGATGTTTCCGCCATCGGTCGGGGTGTTACATTAGCAACTGAATTTTTTGCATTGAATCTGTTGCAAATCCATCACTTGCTAATTGAGAGAAATTAAAAAAAAAAAAAAAAGCTTTTGAAATTTCCAGCTTTTCCTGTTTACAAGTAAATTGCAATGTTTGCAAACATTATTTAGTTTTGTTTGATTCTATACTTTGATTGCTAGTCTAGCACTCTAGCATTGTTTGGATGCATGTTGGCCCATTGGAGGAAATGTTATAGAAGGTGACAAGGTTGTGCAGTATAGTTTCTTTCTTTATTTATTTTAGGTACTGTTAAAACATGTCAAGGTACATAAGTGTTTTATAACAATTCTTTTATTACATTTATTTTACACACTTCTTGTTTTATATTTTTTGCATATAATGTGGGCTGATGGAATAATTGAGTCCAAGGTTTGATAGTTGCTGTCCAAGTCTTAAAGCCCAAGCCTAAGAAGGATTGCTGGATTGCTGTGGCCCAAGATAGCTGAAGTCTGAAGTCCTGAGACATGACCAGCCCAAGAGATTCTAAGGATATGGGCTTAGTCATAATATCTTGGCCCATATCCATTTCAGCTGGTTATAAATGATGATCCTGACCGTCCATAACGTCGATCCGTGTGAAGTAATAATCGTGTGGTCAAGATGCTCCCATTCTGTGTTTTCTCCTGACAGCTTTACATCTCTCGTATATATATATTGTTACGAGTACTGTATCTCTCATTGAGATCATTTTTCACTTTTATTCTCTCAGTCTTTTCTCTCATTCGTATAGATCAAACCTAGGGTTTATTGTTCTTGATCAGATATATCTTATATCTGCTTCTTAGTTCTAGTCTGTGTAGGTTTGATGATTGGTATTGAGAGTTGATATGTTTGTGAGAGATTATTTGTATTGTTGAGAGTTAATAGTTTGTTCTGATTCTTTCTTTGGTAAATAATAAAAGATCTTCAAGTCTTATGTTCAAGATATCATGTTTGTAACATGGTATCAGAGCTCTAGGCTTTGATCTGAGAGTCTTCGTTGTCTTCCGCATATATTAGGGTTTATCTGAGTTGAGTATTTGGATATCTTGATATTATTTGGGGATCTTGAAGTTCTTGGTGAAATATAACAAGTGGATCTGATTTCACAGATCTAGGGTTGTTTTCAAGAAGTATTATTGTACCTGTGGTGAGGAATCAGATCTGATCTCAAGATCTGTAAATCATTTTGGAGGCACTTTTTTCTTGCTCTCTGGTGAAACAACCCTAAGTGAAGGTTGTTTCACTACGAGTTATTGGCGACCCCTAACTTGGGCAACCCTCTCTGTGAGATCTTTCCTTTATTCTCTTAGAGTCTGTCCTAAGGAGTCATTGCCAGGGAAATTGATCCCTGTTATAGCTTTAAGAGTTTGTTTAGGTCTCTAGGAGGCTCCTGTACGAGGACCTGCACTGGCACCTTTGAGTGATGAACCAGTGATCTGGATCACCAGTACAGCTTCGCCAAGTGTCTATTTGATTTAGATTGTTTTGTGTGCAATTTGTGTTTGTGTGATCTCTGTGTTTTTCTGTGCGTGATCTGCTGTGTTTTGTTCTTATTTTTTGATTGTCAATAATGGTTGATGGTATTAGTGATTCAGGATCTGGACCACAACTTGGTCCAAATTCTGGATCTATTGTTGATCCTGCTAATAGTTTGGTAACTCAAGTTAACAAACTAGATGCTAGTGATCCTCTATACCTTCATCCTAGTGATTCTGCAAACCTAACTATAGTTAATATAAAATTAAAAGGAACTGAAAACTACAGTGTTTGGTCTAATGCTATGATTCTAGGTTTACAAGTTAAAAACAAACTTGGTTTCATAAATGGAGAATGTGTTAAATCTGTTGATGATCCTGTATTAGCTAAACAATGGGATAGGTGTAATTCTTTTGTGCTTACTTGGATTTTAAATTCTATGTCTGAAGAATTATATCTAGGACAAGTATTCTCTAAACTTGCATCTGATGTCTGGAAAGAACTAAAAGAAACATATGATAAGATTGATGGTTCTGTGGTGTTTGACCTTTATCAAAAAATAAACAGTTTTAGTCAGGATGGGTCTTCTGTGTCTGAGTATTATCAAAAACTTAATGTCATGTGGAAGCAATTGGATCAAATACTCCAACTGCCTCCATGTACATGTGATGCTTCAAAGGATTTTAATAACTTCAGTCAGATGATTAAACTAATGCAGTTTTTAATGGGATTAGATAGTTATTATCAAAATGTTAGAACTAATCTGTTAACTAGAGAAGTCTTACCTTCTGTAAAAGAAGCTTATGCTATAGTTTCTAGAGAGGAATCTCATAGAAACTCTAGTGGAGCTGGTAAGAAAACACAAACAACTGTTGGTTTTATGACTAAAACTAATCAGTTTGTAGATTTTAGCAAGAAATTTGATAATAAATCTATAGGGCAGTCTACTTTAAAATGCACCCATTGTAATAAAACTGGTCATGTTGCTGAAAAATGTTTTGAAATCATTGGTTATCCCCCATGGATGAGGTCCAGAGGGAATCAAGCTAAGAAAATGGGGGGTAATAAAAATAGTAATAATACTACTGTTGTTACTGATATACCTTCTCTGACTAGTGAACAGTTGTCTAAACTTTTGAGTCTTTTAAATGACAAAGCAAAGGAAACACCACAGAGCTGCAATGTTTCAGGTAGCTTCTTTTGTGCCAATGTGTTTGGTAAACCTATATTTGGATTTGCTAGTAAAATAGGGAATAAACTTAAAATAGGATGGATTATAGATTCAGGGGCTAGTCAACATATGGTAACAAATGAAATTGAATTAACTGACTATGTTGAAGTTTCTGATCTAAATATTCATGTAAATCATCCTAATGGAACTAAGGCTAAGGTCACTAAAATTGGTAATGTCAACTTAGCAAATGGAGTTATTTTAAAAGATGTATTAGTTGTTCCTGATTACAAAGTTAACTTAATTTCTGTACACAAACTAGCTAGGGATAATAAATTATATGTTGGATTTGATGAAGATACTTGTTATATATAGGACCAGTCCACCAAGAAAGTCCTGGTGACTGGTAAACAGCTTGAGGGACTGTATCTATGTGGAAATGCTAGTTTACATGATAAGGTGTGTTTTAATAGTACTGAAATGTATGAAACATGGCATGCTAGGTTAGGTCATCCCTCTGAACAAGCTGTTAAAGTTCTTAAGACCAGACTCAATATAGGAGAACATGATAAATCTCAGCCTTGTGAGGTTTGTCATAGGGCTAAACAACATAGGGAGCCATTCCCTCTAAGTGATCACAAATCAAGTGACTTAGGTCAATTGATTCACTTAGATGTATGGGGTCCATACAGAGTTGTTAGCAGAGATGGTTTTAAGTTCTTTTTGACTATTGTTGATGATTATTCCAGGGCTGTTTGGGTGTGTTTGTTAAAAAATAAAACTGAAGTATTTGAAAATATAAAAGATTTTGCTAATATTATTTAAACTCAGTTTAATAAACACATAAAGTGTTTCAGAAGTGATAATGGTTTAGAATTTGTAAACAGTCAAATGACTAATTTTTGTAAAGAAAGAGGAATAATACATCAAACTACTTGTGCTTATACTCCTCAACAAAATGGGATTGTTGAGAGGAAGCATAGGCATTTGTTGAATGTTGCTAGGGCATTGCTTTTCCAAAGTAATCTGCCTATTAGATTTTGGACTGAGTGTGTATTAACTGCTGCATATTTGATTAATAGGACACCATCAGGAGTCTTAGGAGGCAAAACACCTTATGAGTTACTTTATGGATTTGAACCCTTTCTTGACCATCTAAAACTGTTTGGATGCCTGTGTTTTTGTACAAATTTAAATGAAACAGATAAGTTTAATAGCAAATCTGAAAAATGTGTTTTTATTGGGTATTCTAATGAAAAAAAGGGGTACAAAGTTTTTAGCCTAGATAGTAAAACAATTGGATATTCTAGGGATGTTAAATTTTTTGAAAATTGTTTTCCTTTTAAAGAAACAAAAATTTTTGAGTCTTTTGATTCTAACTCTGAAAAACATATTAATAGTTTAAATTTTTTTGATTCATTTGAAAAAACAAGCTCTAAAAATAGTTTTGAAGTAGATGAGCCCGATGATGATGGAAAGGGTCAAGGTGAGTTAGATATAGGAACACATGCAAATCAGCAATCAGTTGACCAACCTCATGTTAGTTCTGACTTGGCTGGTAATCAGCAGTCAGACCATGAAGGGTTTGAACCTGATAGGGCAGAACATGTGAGTACTATAGATGATAATAATATTCAATCTGAGGGTGATACTTCTGAGCCTGATTTTGGTTCTGTTAGAAAGTCATCTAGGAGTTCTATTTTTCCTTCCAAATATAATGAATATATTGTAGAAGGAAAGGTCAAATATGGTATAGAAAAATATGTTAATTTCACTAAATTGTCTTTTGAGTCCAAGTGTTTTGCATCATCTTTGTCAAAAAGTTTTGATCCTAGAAGCTTTAAAGAAGCATCTAATAGTCCTGAGTGGATTCAGGCTATGAATGATGAGATAGAGGCTCTAAATAGAAATAATACTTGGTCTATTGTTGATATGCCCAAAAACAAAAATATTGTTGGGTGTAAGTGGATATTTAAGATCAAGTATAGGGCTAATGGTGAGGTAGAAAGGTATAAAGCTAGGCTTGTGGCAAAAGGTTTCAGTCAAAAAGAGGGTATTGACTTCGATGAAACCTTTGCCCCAGTAGTAAAAATTGTCACTGTGAAATGTGTCTTAGCTATAGCTGTTTATAATAATTGGGAACTCTATCAATTAGATATAAACAATGCCTTTCTATATGGTGATTTGAATGAGAAAGTGTTTATGAAGCTTCCTGAGGGATACTTTAGTAATGAAAGTAATAAAGTTTGTAGGTTGAACAAATCCTTGTATGGCCTCAAGCAGGCCCCAAGGATGTGGAAAGAGAAATTAGTAAATGTGTTGATTAATTTTGGTTTTAAAAGAAGCAAATGTGATCATTCCTTATTTTTTAAACAAACTGAATCTGTGATTGTTATATTACTTGTATACGTGGATGATATTGTTGTTACTAGTAATTCTAAGGAAGAAATTGAAAATATTAAACAGTGTCTAAGGTCTAAATTCTTGATTAAAGATCTTGGTATATTACAATATTTTCTGGGTATTAAAGTTATAAGGGATGAAAATTGCCTTATTTTGACCCAGAGAAAATATTGTACAGATCTTTTGTCTGAATATGGAATGATAGGTTGTAAACCTATCAATGTTCCTATTGACCAAAATCATGTGTTAACAAATTTGTTAAGCACTGATTCTATGCCTGTTGTTAATATTACTAGTTATCAGCAACTTGTAGGTAAGCTAATTTATTTAGCTCACACAAGGCCTGATATTTCGTATGAAGTTCACTACTTAAGTCAGTTTATGCATGCACCTTTAAATGGTCATGTAAAAGTGGCTTTTAAACTTCTAAGGTACTTAAAACTCTCGCCTGGAAAGGGTATAAGATTCAAAAGGTCTGACCCATTTGATCTTATTGCTTTCTCAGACTCTGACTGGGCGAAATGTGTTAGTACAAGGAAGTCAGTGACTGGATTTTGTGTTTTTCTAGGAAACAATTTGGTTTTTTGGAAAAGCAAGAAACAATCAACGGTCTCTAGGTCATCAGCTGAAGCCGAGTATCGTGCTTTATGCTCAGCTGCATGTGAAGTCATGTGGTTAAGAAATTTATTGGACGAATTGGCCATTAAAGTTAAAGTGCCAATTGACATTCGTTGTGATAATAATGCTGCAATTTCGATTGCTGGAAATCCGGTTTTTTATGACAAAACCAAACACTTTGAATTGGATCTCTATTTTTTGAGAGATCAAGTTGTTAAAGGAGTTGTTAAAACTGTTGCCATTGATTCTAAAGATCAGGTTGCTGATGTCTTTACAAAAGGATTGTTAGCATCTGCTCATGAAGGTATGTGCAAGAACTTATGTCTTGTTGACCCATTTGCATAAAAGAATTGTGGTGGGGGGGGGGGGGGTGTTAAAACATGTCAAGGTACATAAGTGTTTTATAACAATTCTTTTATTACATTTATTTTACACACTTCTTGTTTTATATTTTTTGCATATAATGCTGGGCTGATGGAATAATTGAGTCCAAGGTTTGATAGTTGCTGTCCAAGTCTTAAAGCCCAAGCCTAAGAAGGATTGTTGGATTGCTGTGGCCCAAGATAGCTGAAGTCTGAAGTCCTGAGACATGACCAGCCCAAGAGATTCTAAGGATATGGGCTTAGTCATAATATCTTGGCCCATATCCATTTCAGCTGGTTATAAATGATGATCCTGACCGTCCATAACGTCGATCCGTGTGAAGTAATAATCGTGTGGTCAAGATGCTCCCATTCTGTGTTTTCTCCTGACAGCTTTACATCTCTCGTATATATAGATTGTTACGAGTACTGTATAGATCATTTTTCACTTTTATTCTCTCAGTCTTTTCTCTCATTCGTCTAGATCAAACCTAGGGTTTATTGTTCTTGATCAGATATATCTTATATCTGCTTCTTAGTTCTAGTCTGTGTAGGTTTGATGATTGGTATTGAGAGTTGATATGTTTGTGAGAGATTATTTGTATTGTTGAGAGTTAATAGTTTGTTCTGATTCTTTCTTTGGTAAATAATAAAAGATCTTCAAGTCTTATGTTCAAGATATCATGTTTGTAACAGGTATGTTTAAATTTCTTTATAAATAAATAAATAACTTGTATAGAATAACTAGATTATATCTCAGAAGTTTTCTGAGATAGACAAATCTAATATGAAGTGATAAAATATGGGTTATGGTGTAAGATAGAAATTAGTGTATATTAAAAAGATGTATGTTTGGATGAGGAGCAGAGCCAGAAACAACCATTGCAGGGCGTGATTGATGTGGTGGTCTTGAAGGTGTGGCTTTTTTTTTGGAAAGTAATGGTTTTAACGTTTTCTACTCTACATGAAAATAGAATTTCTAGTTTGAACATGATTAATGACTTGTCTAGACATGATTAATTAATTATCTGAACATATTATGTTTTTTTTTCTATATGAATTATCATGTTTATAGAATACAACAATTACAACACTGCAATCAAATGAACCCATAAGATATGCTATATACACCATTACCAACCAAGTATGTCCTGGTAATAAGTGGTGGTTCCTTTTGATAAATTTTTCTAAATTTTACAAAGTTGTTACTAATTTTATCAAATCAAGTGGGTTTTTGTGAACCTACAAGCCACTAATAGTTTTGACACTCTTAATAGTTGTAATATTCATGTTTGTTAATTCATGTTTGTTAATAAGCAATATTGACTATGCAATATATGATATTGTTTGACCAATATTGACTATGTTTGACTAATTATGATGATGCTTAGAATCGATACTGTCAGTGGCTAAACATTATGGCTCACAATCACTCGCTAATTAAGGTATCTACTCCAAATTACGTCACAAAATTAACAACATTTGCCACAAAAGGGCCTGTCGTAAAATTCAAACTAAAATTGAGACGGTACGTACGGTTGACCAATATCTCGTAGTAGTTCGGTCACAGGTCCGGCTCAATCGTTTTAGAGGCCCAAAAGCAAAATAAAAATTTGGGCCCTCCAAATTTTTATCTTTTTAATTTAGGATTTCAGTTTTTACTTGGGTTGGAAATTAAATTAGAGCATTCACAGTAGATGCTCCATAATAGTGTGAGGGGAGCTCTATATTATATAGAGTATGTATAAATGGTTGTGAGTAGATGAGAGAGAAAATATATAGAGGAGACACTGTTCATCAGTAAATTTAGCGGAGACACTGTTCACCCTCTATAATTTTTTAATATTTTTAAAAGTGGCTGTGAGTAAAGGAGAGAGAAAAGGTAACGATAAAACTATAGAATAAGTATTATTTAATAGAAAATGAGAGAGAAAGATAGTGATTTTTAGTGTAATTATAGAGATAGAGTAATTGTAGTGATTTTTAGTGTTTATTGTGAATGCTCTTAGGTACATTTAGTGAAAAAGAATGTAACAGCACAACATCTGATGTTTTTAAATGGATGTTTGTTTTGGTTGTTCAAATAAAAAGACAACAACCGAAAGTTCTAATTTGAAAGAGGAGATATTATGAGATTCAAACCTAGGTCTACACAGAAGAAACACAAGATTACCACCACTAAATACACTAAATCCAAACTTATTATTGATTAAAGTTAACAAAGTATACATATATTCATAATTTCGTATATTTTCTCAAATAAGTGAGGCCTTAAACATTTGGGGGCCAAAGCCCTAACCTAAAAATAATTGGGCTTGAGACGGCTAGGTCAAGTTTTGTTGCAACTTTAAGGACGGACTGTCTGTCATGTCACTCTTTTTGCAACAGTATTGGTATGGTAAAATTTTGTCATAATACACGTTGTAGCAGATATAGATAGACAAGACAAGATGTTAATGAAATAGAGTTAAATTAGTAACATATAATTATAAATAAATACCGCAGTGTACATGGTTTTTGAATAAAAAGACAAGGAAAGAACCATGTGGGAAAGCTCGTTTTTTTAATATAACATACATATATAATAAGACTTTAATTAATTAGAAATATATAATATATTATCTCATTGAAAAATCAACGTTCAGAAACGGTGGTTTGTGTGGGGGCCGTGAGAAATGTCCTACAAGGTGCTCCGTAAAAGGCAACATGCATGAACGTGTTTGCCGACTCTTATTTAACGCCACTCACATATTTCGTTACAAAAAAAAAAACATTGCATTTATCTATCTCTCGACTCTTTGCAACTAACAAACTCAACTGCACTACTCTCTCTTTCATATACACATACAAAAGAGCTGTAATCTAAGCGTTAGTTTGAGAAACGGAAGTCACATTATAAATATTATTATTATTATGGATTTGTCTCGATGGACAATGACGGAATTCAAGTTGTTGATGCTTGTTTTGTTTGTATCGACGAGTCTCCATGATATTAGATCCGTCGCTCAACCTTTACCTGATGAAGAAGGTACACTACTCAGTTTCATTTTCTTCTATTTGTCATTCTCATTTTGTTGTTTTTTCATTAGTTTTGTTATGATAATTGTTTGATCTAATCTGATTCTCGAATTTAATTTGGGAGAAAATTAGTTATTAGTGACGATAAACTCTATTATGTGATCAGGATAGTGAAAACTTGTTAAGCCATTACACATGAAAAAAAAATAAGTATGAGTGATAACGTAGCTGTGAAAATTTGTGAAATAGTAAAATGCTTTGATTTCCTCGAGGAATTTGCCAAGGTTCGAATTAGGGAAAATATGTTGGTTCAAATTATTTTTTAGGTGTGACAAAATCTCGAAGATATTTCCTTATACTTAACAGTTCTAAAATGACTGCTATATATGTGCATTTTCAATATAATCATCCCAAAAGTTTTAATATATTAATTAAAGGAGTAATGAAAATAAATAATCCAAACTATTGCTTTTTGGTCGATAATGCTCTCAACTACGAAAATAATCACTAGCGGTCCCAACTTTTGACATATTGGCCACCAACGGACCCAAACTAACTGAGCCTAACTTCGTTAGGTGTGATGCTAACGTGGCATGCCATGTAAAATGCCATGAAAGATCATTTTGCCACCTAGGATGCCACGTAGGATGTCACATAGGATCATTTTGCCACCTAGGATGCCACGTAGGATCATTTTGCCACCTAAGCATGTCACGTCAGCATCACACTAACGGAGTTAGCCTCAGTTAGTTTGGGTCCGTTGATGGCCAATATATCGAAAGTTGGGACCACCAGTGATTATTTTCGGAGTTGAAACCATTATCGACCCAAAAGCAATAGTTTGGATTATTTATTTTCATAACTCCTTAATTAAAAACGAACGATACTTTTTGTAAATTGAATTTCTTGACATTAACATGCTACTCAATTAAAAATATTAAAATATTACTGCAATATTATTAGATATTTGAGAAGCGTGGTGTTATAATTTTATTATTTTAACGATGATTAATAATGTGGTGCAAAGATGATAATTTAAAATAATAAAACTTAAATAGCCTAGATGCATGAACCGCCATGTTGTTTAACTACAAAATTATTGGTTTCAGATAACGTGTTTCCATGTCAGCTTTGATTTTGGCTTTCAAGTTTCAAATAATTGACTTGAGTTTTGATTTTTACAGTGAAAATAACGAAACTGACCCTTGAACAATCAAATTTGCGGAAATAAACACGTGAGCAATCTAAACTTAGACGCCTTAAGGTACTTTAGACGTGACATTACATGGATGCCACGCTACATTTTCAGACGTCTCCAAGGGTCTTAAGTCTAGGGGTCAAAAGAAAGGAGACGTTTAGGAGTTAAAAAAACTAAGGGGTTGTTTGGTAGCCTCTTAATGAGGCTCTTAACCATTCAGCGTTGAATGATTCAGCATTCAGCGCATTTGTTTCAGCTTCTGAATGAAATAGTTAAGTCTGAATCATTAAGATTTTGGATGTTGCTGAATCATTAAGCACTGAACTAGGCTGAACCTTAATAAGACTCCCCTACCAACGTGGGACAAGAAAACTAACCATTAAGAGATCCAACTTAATGATTCAGCGCTTAACTATTCAGACCTCTTAATTATTCAGCACTTAATCAACCAAACAGCCCCTAAGTGTCTAAGCCTAGGGATCTCTACCACATGTCATCATTTGATTGGGTTAATTGAAACATGTATATTACATGTTTTCAATACAATGAGACGTCTAAATTTAGACTCCTCGCATATTTATTCTCGCGAATTTGATTGATCTAGGTTCATTTTCGTGATTTTCCCATTTTTAAATCCAAGATTTTGTGGTCTAGAAGTTTGACCATGTCTTGTTGACTTTAGCTACTTGGCTGCATTTAAGGCTGTTGGATATTTTCACCCTCTTGAGTGAGTCCAAATGTGTTGTTTTTACATTTAATAAAGTAAGGCACTTAGGTATTGTCAAAAATCTTGTATTAACAAGACTAACGAATGAATATTTTTATTAACTTGTAAAATCCTTCAAGAACAGAAACTTTTACAAAAAACAAGGGAAGAAGATTACAACAAAAAACTCTGAAATAACTCAACTCTCCTCTCAAACTGAACCCTAGAACAAATCACTACTAATCATCAACCAGACGACTAATACACTGTCTAACTGATTAAACAATCTAAACCATAGACCAAAAATCCTAGACTCAATTGTGACTGTTTTACAAAGAGAGGGAAAGGCTACGTGAGAGATGCACCAGAGAAAAGTTGACAGACTAATCTTCAAGAGAAACATAAAAAAATGAAAATATGTGATCATCTGGAACTCTAACCAAGAGATGAGTTCCAACTCCTTATAACCAGGCTCAATCCTACTAATGCGGATGGACATGTTGACTACTACTAGCCCACAAGACAGGCCCAATAGAGGCCCAATAGCTAATAATTCATTATCTTCAATTATCAAGCCTGCTACACATCAGCCCATTTACTTTAGCCCAGCTACGTTCCGGTCATCAGTCAACCTCAGCATCATCAGCATGCCAGCGTCAATATTGGTAACATGTAACAATTTAAACATGTATAAGAAACAATAATAATATCAAGTAATAAAATTGTAATAAGAATATTATAACATTTCAACAGGTATATCCATAAATAAAAGGCCATCCACTCCCGCAGTAGTAGACATTACTAGTGACCTGGCCCGTCATGAGTTCTAAAGGAACCCACCGCCCTAAGGCGCACCGTGTTAAAACCCATGGCGTGTGTGCCATGTGACTACGTGAGCCGTGAGGTCAGGTTTAACAATTCCTCCAATCATCGATCGTAAATACAAAATATTACATCAATTTCATTAAAAAAACAAGTGCAGTTAAAAAGAAATAATAATACATTATCTCTTGATTTTTTTTCTTGTTGCTGATGCAATGGCCTTGCTAAGACAATACTTCAATGAGATATTATGATCACCTTAGCTTCTTTAACTTTGAAGAATATATCCATGGACTTAATATTATATCTTTAATTATATGCCAATTCATTCATATATATTTCTTTTTCGGTTTGTAACAGTTGAAGCTATGAGATTGATAGCCTCGAAACTACAATATAGCAAATGGAATGTTGCTAGTGATTCATGCAGCAGAAGTTTTGGGCTTAATGAAACAATTTCCCTTAATAGCAGAGGGCTTATGGAATTTGGCAGCAATGTCACTTGCAACTGTACCTCCACTGTTTGCCACATATCAACTATGTATGAATCTGCATGTCTTTCTACATAATGTAGTTAGAGGATGAGTTCAAATTAGGACTACCAAATAATTAGTAACTGAAATGTTTAATTGAAATATGATCCAAGGTTTAAAAAGCGGTTCATATACATTCTAGTTAATAAAGAGCACCCACAATTGGTGTCTAGCGGACTAGTCCAAAGCAACCGAACCGTCCGGTTTCAGACCACACCAATGTAAGACTTGGTTTGGTCCGCTCTTGCGGACGAGTCCAAAGCTGAGTTTGTGGGGCCCGCATTGTACCTTATAAAAGGAAAAAAAAAACGTTCTTTTGTGTGTGGAGTATAAATTAAATAAAAGGAAAAGTAAGTGTTAAGTTGGAGGTTTGGAATAGTTTATGGTTGTAAGAAAATGTGGGGTTAGAAGGTTGTGGTTTTGTATGGCTTGGAATGAGATGGCGTGGTGACGTGGCGGTTTGGAATTCCAAACCACCATTACCATTGTGGAATCTCTAATGGTTATCATTTGGATCTCACATGTAGGGATGAGATCGGTACCGTAGCGGTACCGTATCAAACTAATATCGAATTTTAAGAAAAGTGGGTATCGAATACCGTACCAAATCTTTCGGTATGGTACCGGTGCGGGTACCGGTATTTTTTTTACTAAATGTTCTCTTTATATAGTATTTGGTACTGAACCGCCACCGATACCAAATTTTTGAAAAAGTGGGTACCGAATACCGTACCGAATCTTTCGGTATGATATCGGTTCAGTACGGTACCGCTATTCGGTAGCAAACGCTCATCCCTACTCACATGTACTTTATTTTCTAATTCATTTTTCCATCAAATATTATCCATGCTAATTAATTTATTGATTAATATCCATTACTAGAAGACTTCCTGTCCACTTTTAAGCTAATCCATGTTTTGGATATCTTTCCATGTGTGTTCTTAAATTGTAGCCAACTTAAAGGACTCAGTTTGGCTGGAGTTCTACCTGAAGAATTTGTAAATCTCACTTTTCTGAAAGAAATGTAAGTAGATCATCAAACTTTCATTTTGCTAGAGTAGAAAACAATATGTAAGATGGTAGAATTGATTGATTGGCTTCTATTCAATAAAGTTACAATATATAGATATAAACCAGGTCCTTGGACACGGTAATAAAACCTTAAATACTATATTCCACTAAAGTATATTGACTTCACTAATAAGTAATAAAGTGTATTGTGTGTATAGTAATATTCATTTCAGCTTATATGAATATAAGTTTTGTGACGTTTACTACGCAGAGATCTATCTCGCAACTACATAAATGGCACTATTCCGAACCGTTTCAGTCAGCTTCGAGTTAGCATTTTGTAAGAGTTACTTTGTCATTTATTTTGCTTCAATTTTTACCTTCTTTGCCTGAACTCTATGAATTGACTCTTGACACTTTATTTTCCACAGGAGTCTCTTGGGGAATCGAATTAGTGGACGCATACCTGAAAAACTAGGTGATATGTCTACACTTGAGGAACTGTAAGTAAAGATCCTTACATGCCAACTTTATATATAATTGGGAATTGGATTTTAATAATCCAAATTTTACCTCGTTGCACAGCAATAATCTTTACTTACGAAATTTCCCACAACAGTCTCGTCTCAACTTTTAAAGTATTTTTCCTCCAATGAGCTTTGTTAACTCAGAACTAACCTAGTTAGTGGATGCTGACATGACATACGATGTTAGCGTCCACATCAGTATCCGCTAGCTGGGTTCTCAATTAACAAAAGCTCATTGGAAGAATATACTTTAAAAGTTGGAACTGGTGTGGGAAATTTCTAAATTACAGATTATTGCCAGCTAACGAGGAAAAGTTTGGATTATTAAAATCTGATTCCTGTGTATAATTTTGACATTCCATTGCTTATTTGCATTTTTTATTTTTACAACAGAATCTTAGAAGACAATTTGCTTGGAGGACCACTTCCCCAAGGTCTTAGTCGTTTGCCCCCGCTTGAGAAGACTGTATGATTACTTGACCTTGCTCCAAATATAATTATGTTTTAATCATTGTTAAATTAAATTACATATCATTTTTTGCAGCCTTGTTTCTGCAAATAACTTTACAGGAACCATACCGGAATCGTATGGCAATCTGACCAATTTAGAAGACGTGTAAGTCATGTTTTGTTCTTCTGACCAAAAAGTGATTTAGTGATTCAATATATATATATATATATATATATATATATATATATATATATATATATATATAATTTTAAAACATTTGTATTATTCTTGCAGTAGGATGGACGAGAGTCCATTGACCGGGAGAATACCTGATTTTATCGGAAACTGGACAACCCTTATGAGATTGTAAGTGTTATTTTGCTTTCTTTTGTTATATATTTCAAGTTCCAAGTATGTATTTTAATCATATATTATTTATTCAGAGATTTGCAAGGAACTTCAATGGAGGGACCGATTCCTCCTTCAATATCTCTACTGACAAAGTTGCAGGAATTGTGAGCACATTATAATTAAGCCTCCAATTTGTTCTCTTTTTTTTTTTTCCTTTTTTTTTTTGAGTTCTCATGTATTCGTTACGTTTGTCAGGAGGATTACTGATTTGGCTGGAACATCAACTTCAAGATTTCCGAATTTCAAGCTATGACACAGATGAATAGATTGTAAGTTGATTGCATGGATGCATGCCAAACAAATGAAATAATGTGTTACTAATGTGGTATTTAACATTATTTGACTGCAGGACCCTAAGAAATTGTTTACTTACTGGCTCAATACCGGAAGAGATAGGAGAGACGGGCCAATTAAAGCTTATGTAAGAGTTTTTTTTTTTGTTGGGACACTTAAGTGTAATAAATACGTTTTACTTATATTTAGTTTATTCAAAACATATCTTCTTGCAGAGACTTGAGCTACAACACCCTAAGTGGTCCAATACCCAGTTCATTTCAGACAATACGGTCCAACGCCTTGTATGCAACTATTTAGAAACATATTACACCTAAATTCGTTGTTATTTTGACTTTTTTTCCTTATATAATCTGAGATAAAATGTTGTTTATTACTCCATGGATGTAGGTTTTTAAATAACAACTGGCTATCCGGAGTGATACCAGCTTGGGTATTTTCAAGCAAAGACAAGATGTTAGTGATTTCCCTTAATTATAACTATTTATAGTTATGTTATATGTTTTGGTTTTGGTTATATCACGTCCATATTTTTATTATTGTAGCGACTTGTCTTACAACAACTTTACACGGTCTCAACAAGAGTACTGTCAGTCATCTAGTTTGTAAGTTTTGTTAGCCTATTATTTACAAGTTATGCAAACACTACTTTATGTTTTCGCTTATCACTTGTTACCTTTACCACAGGAATTTAGTTTCAGCCCTTTCACCTGCAGCCACAAGAAATGAGTATGTCGCATAACCAACCCATTACACACATACTTTTGAATTGTATATCCTGATGTGACCTAACTTGACTTAACTTTATAGAAATGCATGGTGTTTGAATGACGAACATACCTGCAGCAGTAACCCCAATCGTAAGAGTGACAGAATAAGCATTTCCTATCTTTTTTCTTCTTTCTTTGTAAGTGGAAATATGGGTGGGTTAGGAGTTTGTACATAATTCTCTAAGCCTTTTTTAATAAAGCATTTTAGGCGTTTGTAAGTGTTAATACACTTTTAATAAATTCTGACCCGTTCAATTTCTAGCGTAATTTCTTGGTTTGATAAATCTAAACTAAAAATAATGGGTCTTAATTTTCACCTCCATTTTTGTTATACCCATCACTAACACTTCCACGCTTGCTATACATTGCAGAGCATTCTTTATTTATTAATTGTGGTGGACCAAGAACTGTCTTTGAGGGAAACGAATATGAAGAAGATTTAACGGGACGAACAATCTTACTTTTACTATATTCCAGAAAGATGGGCTTACAGCACAAATGGTGTTTTCATGGGCAGAGATGGGGCTCCATTTAAATCCCGTGAAACGAATGCGACAGGTGGTGACATATATAAAACAGCTCGGTTTTCTCCAAATTCGCTTAGGTACTATGGACTATGTATGCGGCAAGGGAGTTATAAAGTGAGGCTTCACTTTGCTGAAATAAGTTATACTGATGACATGACTTTTAGTAGTCTTGGAAGACGCTATTTTGATATATCCATCCAAGTAAGTGACATGTTTAATTTGGCTTTGTTTTGATTGTATGTTTTAGAAGTGACAAAATGGATTGAAATTTCCAGCAAAAATTAGAGAATTAGTTACAAGTTTATTTTGGCTTTTCATATAGGGAGTTCTACAAAGGGAAAACTTCAACATTGCGGAAGAAGCAAATGGTGTTCGCAAGGGTATTTACATAGAGTTTGATAATGTTACAGTTAGTGGTACCACCCTGGAGATCCACTTGTACTGGAGAGGGAAAGGGACTACTGCTATTCCAGATAGAGGTGTATACGGGCCTCTTTTATCCGCTATCGCAATAACACCAAGTTAGTACAATCTTTCGATTTGCTGGAATTGGCTTCTTTGTTTCATGTTACATATACTTTGATGCTAACTTTGTGATTTTTATTTAACAAAACACCTTTAAGTTATTGTTAGTTTATTTACTTTCATTTTGTTTTCTTACTTTTAAGAGCAAGTATAACTAACTTATTCTCCTTATGCAGACTTTGACGTCAGTACAGGATCAGGACTCTCTGGTGGAGCTATAGCTGGAATTGTGATTGGTTCATGCACATTTGTTGGGCTAGTTTTAGCCATACTTTGGAAGAAAGGTTACTTAGGTGGAGATAAAGAAGATCCAGGTGAGAACAAACTTTTATTTTGTATGTATGTTGGCTTTTGCTAGAGATGGCAAGATAGGTTGGGCGTCTGACATGTCAAATGGGTTTAGGTTATAACGGATTAACGGGTCAGGTCAAGTCAGGTCGAATTTAACCATAAACACTATTTTGTCCATTTCATATAATTAACATCTAATGTTTTAATTATGAAGAAAAAAAACATCATCACTACAATAATAACCTATATATATCTTTGAATAAAACAAATTAGGAGGGTCTATTTGCGACTTTTAGACTGGTTTGACCTGTTAACCCTTTCTAACGATTTTTCTGCAATAATAGCCCAACCGGCTCCTTCAAAAGTAACCGGGTTGAAATTTTCCCCTCTAGCTCCAATATTGTTTTGAAATTGCCACTACCCTTTCAGCTAAAACCATTATCTTTTTCATAGAGCTTCGTGCACTTGAATTACAAACGGGTTATTTTAGTCTACGACAAATCAAAAGTGCTACTCATAACTTTGATCCTGCTAATAAGATTGGTGAAGGAGGCTTTGGACCAGTTTACAAGGTGAAAACAATATAACCCCACTTTGTTTTTTATTAGCTTGTATATTTAAGTTGATTATTTCAAATTTTTTTCTATTTATTTTCAGGGTGTACTAACTGATGGTTCTGAGATTGCTGTTAAGCAATTATCCTCCAGATCAAAACAGGGGAACCGTGAATTTGTCACTGAAATAGGCATGATATCCGCTTTACAACATCCAAATCTTGTAAAACTTTTTGGATGTTGCATTGAAGGAAAAGAATTATTATTGGTATATGAATACTTGGAAAATAACAGTTTAGCCCGCGCTCTTTTCGGTAAGTACTTCACTATCCTAGTATTCTTGTATATATATTCAATGAAAATGATTAATAAGGATAAACTCATGAAATAGTTATATATTGTTTCAGTAGTTCACTCATGTATTTTCTTTATTTATAAAAAAAAACTACTCAAGATTCAATATGATATTTTATATAGGTCGCGAAGACCAGAAACTTAATTTGGATTGGGCCACAAGAAAGAAGATATGTATGGGAATAGCACGGGGCTTAGCTTATCTCCACGAGGAATCGAGATTAAAAATAGTTCATAGAGACATAAAAGCCACCAATGTGCTTCTTGACAAGGATCTTAATGCAAAAATATCAGATTTTGGTCTAGCAAAATTGGATGAAGAGGAGAATACGCATATTAGCACACGAATCGCAGGAACAATGTGAGTTTTAAATTCTCTCTCTCTCTCTCTTACATTGTACATGATTTAGTAGAATAATACAAATCTGGAGATGTTTGTTGGTGTATATTTGTAGTGGGTATATGGCTCCAGAATATGCAATGAGAGGGTACTTGACAGATAAAGCAGATGTGTACAGTTTTGGAGTGGTTGCATTAGAGATTGTTCAGCGGGAAAAGCAATACAAATTACAGGCCAAAGGAAGAGTTTGTCTACCTCCTTGACTGGGTAAATTTAATCTTTCAAACCGTTGTTTATTTTATGTATTTAAAAGGGCCAGGTAACATATTTGAAATAAGTCATTTCAGTAGAGTCGGGGTGAAATGACACAACACCTTTTTGCCCATCTTTAAAATACTTTTTAAAAGTGGTTAATGCCAACCAACTTTTAATATTATGATATTTTAATGCATAAACATTTTATTGGCTGTGGTTTTGTCCTTGACTTTTTTTTCCTGCTTAAACCTATGTAAACATGCGATTTTTTTTTTTGAACGGACAACAAAGTTTTCATTCCAAATGGCTAGCAGGATACTAGCCGCACCAAGTACACTGGACATTCACCAAAATCAAATACATTCAACTAGCTTTACCACCCTACTCTATAAACATTAAAACCACTCCAAACATTCCAATCCAGGTTGGGCTGCTTTGCTCGAACATTGACCCACAACAAGCTGAGCGATTTGATGTCCCCAATTGTACGTTGGACCACAACATAGGATTTATTTTATATAGGATTCATACAATCAACTTTTATCAGTTAGGTAGACTGAATCCCTCAGGGGCGGATCTAGAGTCAATCCGGTGGTTCCCGGGAACCCACTCGGTTTGTAATTTTTAGTGTTAATGTATATAGAAAAAAAAAAGGAACCCATAAGAAAATTATGTTAGGAACCCATTACAAAAAGTTGTATGTGGCTTAGTGGTTGAGACCTGCCATTAATATATTCAAGCTTCAGGTTCGATTCCCGTTTGATGGGTTTAATTTTTAGGTTTCCAACCTTTTATGATGTTATTGAAATTAATTAGCTTTACAATGTTTCTGCACTTAAAATTGGTTCTGTAGTGAAAACGATATATATTTGCTCTCTGATTAAATAAAACAGACACATAATGAACTAGGCATTATTCAAGTCTTTTGAGTTTGACCTTTGTGTTTGTGCTAGTTTGAACTTCCATCTGAAAAAGGTTCTGATAGATAGATTGGTCATTCCTTTCATGTATGTATATTACTGGAGGTATCTCCCTGTAAAGATTTTCAATATTTAAAATACATCATCTTTAAAACCCTTCGATATTAAATTTAGTCGACAAAATGGATGAAAATATATAAGAAAAAAGCAATCAGGATGAGTCAAGATATACTAACAATTCATT